>CM076675.1:32762702-33362702 GCA_038501925.1 Xenopus petersii | reverse complement strand
GTGAACGGTCACTGACTTTCAAAGCACTTCACAACACTGCTCCACCCTACATCTCTGAACTCATCTCTATATACTCACCCACTCGCTTACTACGCTCCTCTACTGACCTGCTACTCAACTCTTCTCTCATTACCTCCTCACATGCTCGCATTCAAGACTTTGCAAGGGCTGCACCCCTCCTCTGGAACGCTCTCCCACGGTCTGTCCGACTTTCTCCCAACCTTTCTGCTTTCAAAAAATCTCTGAAAACGCACTTCTTTCGAGAAGCCTACCCTCACTCTGCTTAACTACCAAACGCAACACCACATACAGTACCACATTTCTCACCCACTTACTTCGGTCTTGCCCACTCCCACACCTTGTGTATTACTCCCTATGCCTATGCATAGGGCCTTCCTCACCTTTTTGTACCTGTATTGATTGTGATGTTTGTTACACCATATATTCTATATATGTAATTCGTGTGATGTAGTTGTATAATCACATTTACTTTACAGTGCTAGGCAATATGTTGGCGCTATATAAATACTTGTTAATAATAATAACGGTCTTTGAAATCTTTAGATAACTGCCACTCTGGTTGTTAAAAGGTTAACAGTAAGGATGTATGATCCCACTCACTCATGCATAATCCCACTCATTCATAATCCTGCTCACTCATGCATAATCTCACTCACTTATGCATAATCCTGCTCACTCATGCATAATCCTGCTCACTCATGCATAATCCCGCTCACTCATGCATAATCCAGATCACTCATGCATAATCCTGCTCACTCAAGCATAATCCCACTCACTCATGCATAATCCCACTCACTCATGCATAATCCCACTCACTCATGCATAATCCCACTCACTCCCATTTACTCATGCATAATCCTGCTCACTCATACATAATCCCACTCACTCCCATTTACTCATGCATAATCCCACTCACTCATGCATAATCCAACTCACTCATGCATAATCCCACTCACTCATGCATGATACCACTCGCTCATATGCATAATCACACTCATACATGTATGAGTGAGTGGGATTACATGTATGAGTGAGTGGGATTGCATGTATGAGTGTGATTATGCATATGAGTGAGTGGGATTATGAGTATGAGTGGGATTATGAATATGATTATTCATACTTATGAGTATGAGTGGTATTATGCATATGAGTGAGTGGGATTACATGTACACATGAGTGGGATTACAAGTATGCGTGGGATTATGTATATGAGTGGGACTATGCAGATGAGTGATCAGGATTATGTATGAGTGAGTGGGATTATGCATGAGTGAGTGGGATTATGCATATGAGTGAGTGGGATTAGGCATATGAGTGAGTGGGATTACATGTAGGAGTGAGTAGGATTACACATACTTGCTAATAAAGTTACATTACCAAAAAAAACTTCTGAGCAAGGTCATCAGGTGTGACTGGATATGCAAATATAAATAATGATTTAGCTGATAGAAAATGTTTGTCTAATTAAAGCACATCTTGCATTCAGGGAAACACTACAGTGCAGCTAACGGAGGGGATAAACATACTACCTGACCCAATATACAGAGACAATGATGCATTTTGTGTGGGGGAATATGTGCCCAACCTAAAGACATGGTAAGGGTTTATCTGATTTACATGTCCTTTAATACAAACTTGCTCCAACTCTCCGTAACCAGTGGCTGCAGCAAAGTATCCTCCAAACTAAATCCCAGTTTAACTGTTTAAGGGGCACAAAAATATCGCATTCACTGAAAATAACGCTACGTACATGTTAACGCCTGGTTTACTAAACAGCGAAATGTGCAAAAGAGAAAATTTACGTGAGAATATTCGCAAAATTTTACCCCCACCTATGTAGTGACGTAAAAGTATTTTTTCGCCAGAAAAATCTCAAGGGGCAGGAAATATCCCATAATACTTTTTTTTTACCCATCATTCTTTGCTGACAAGAGAGAGTTTCTATCTGCTACAACAGCAGTTTCAGCTCAGAGGCGTATTATTGGCAGCGGCATCACAGTCAAGGATTCGTCAGCCTCTACGCTTTTTTGGTTTCATTGTGATTGGCTACATTAAACTGTGCATTTCTATGAAGCAAAGAGATTGACTGGTATGATTTCTTGTTCAAATGATTCTATTGGCAGAAAGGTTTATATGATGCATAAATGTTTGATTGGTGTTAATCTGATAATGTTGTTGGATGGTATAATCATCAGTCAATATCCATTTCTGGCCATAAATGACAGTAAAAATTGCCATAATAACCGTCATAAAACAAGACTATTTTATAGCAGAAATATTCGCAAAAAACATAATTTTTCCGCAAATTTCGCAACTCGCTAAAATTACCGCTAACGTAAGATGGTTCGTTAACGTAGTTACCGCAAGTGATCGCAATGACTTCTGAGCACATCGCTGTTTAGTAAACTTAGTAGCTGCGAATATTCTTAATTATTTTAAAAATAAAATCCAATACAAATCTCTACACAGTACAGGGAAACAGAAAGCTGGGGCTCCCCCTGCTGTTCATAAGTATGATTGTTTCCCTGCCCATCAGTTAGGGACCGTCTGACAATTCCTTTCCACAGCAGTAAATGAAGGGGGAATTTCACTGCATACAGTCAGGTTTCTTATAAAAACGGTACATATTTTTTAATTAAAGTATATTGGAAATAGATTTCTTTTTCATTAAAGAAAGTAAAAATAGGATTTTATTTTTTTGCCTATCCTTGTCCGTTAAAGGAGAAGGAAAGTCATCCTGCACTTGGGAATGCCAAATGAGTGCCCCAAGTGATTGTACTGACTTACCGGAAACCCCAGGCCGATGCTCCTATCAGCAGAAAACTGCACCGGCCCGGGGTTATTTTTATCTTTTTTAAAGATTCGTTAGTATACATTAAAAAAGGACCAAGACAAATGAAAAACTTTAAAATCCTTTATTAAGAATTAACTTACCAAAACTCAGTTTCCGCTCCTCTTAAGAAAAGGCGACAGGGAGATGATCCATCACGCGGCGCTCGATTTCTCCTCCCTGGCTATCTCCGATAAGGAAGGCAGGGAGAAGATTTCAAGCACCGCACAATGGATCGCCCGATCACTTTCTGAAGAGGAGTGCAAGTGGAGTTTCGGTAAGTTATTTCTTAATAAAGACTTTGTGATTTTAGTTTAATTTGTCTTGGTGGGTGTTTTTTCAATTTATACTAACAATTTTTTGAAATTTTTCTTTTTGATGTTACTGGTCCTTTACCTAAAAACATAGGCTAGAAATGTTGTACATGTGTTTTGGGCTTCTGTACCAGCCCAAGGCAACCACGGCCCTTTAGCAGTAAAGATCTGTGTCTCCAAAGATGCCCCAGTAGCCCAATAAAGCCCCCTATAACCATGCCATTCTGTACTGCTGGTACTGTCTCTTTAAACAAAGTAGCATAAATCAAACTTGCATGCACCTTTACAGGCCTGTTAATCAACTAGTTACAAGTCAAACCCCCCAGTGCAGAGAATAGAAAAGTACAGCCACACTGCAGTTATATCTTCAGCTAACCATCGAAAATTTGGACTGGAACATTGCTTTGAATTACAATTTCTTTCAATAGGCAAAATGTGACTTTTTGGGTTTACATTACTTTTAAATCTGAATGGCAAATCACAACAAAAATCAGTGTATCAAACTTCTATTCAGATATAAAGCACAACATATTTAGAATGAAAAATGACAGGATCCGGGTTACTGCCCGAGTGCAAATTTGCCCAGAGTTTATAAATGACCCCCACTGTCACATACCGATAGCAGTAATTACAAGGAACTTGCTGGGCTTACCTGGGATGCAGGCCCGGATTTGTGGAAAGGCCACCTAGGCCCGGGCCTAGGGCGGCAGGATTTTAGGGGGGCGGCATGATGCCCAACCACACCCACTTTGGTTCAAAAACACTGGCATCTCTGGAGTATTAGCAACTATTTTATCAATTCTAACAGCTGCCTGTAATGAAACTAGTTGTTTGAAGGTGAACAACCCCTTTAAGGTTCCCTGGACTTGAGTAGTGTAATGTATTTGCTGCAACGTATACGTCAATTGAATTTAAATTTACCGGTGTATGCAAATTAGCCAAAGCTAGCGCAACTTCGCTTTGCTTGCCGAATTAATGCTAGCGAAACTTCACCCTGGACGCAACTTCGCATTTTTGTGAATTAGCATTGTCCTGCCGAATTTTCGCCTGGCTAGTGTGGTGATGTGAGGGAAGCCGTCGCTGGTGAATTTCCAGAGGTTAGTGAATTTGCCCCTTGGTGTCTCACCTTTGATACAAGTTCATCTATGTCTGGGGCCAGGCTCTGAGCTTTCAGGTAGAGGGGTAACGCTAGCTCCACAGGTAAGATGCTGATTCACAAGCCGTGGAAAAGGGACTCAAGCTCCTTTGATTGACATTGCGTCGCACTAGCAGTGCATTGTGGGACTTGTAGTTCTAATAGTGTGGACTCCCTGTTCCGCTTGTCACAAGCGGTTTACACTGTAAGGCAATATGCCAGATCTAATAATTATAAATTATCATGCGGGCCAAAGATAATCCCTTCAAGGCCCGGTCCTGGCCTGCGGGCCTTGAGTTTGTGCTGGCGAGATTCCCAGTGATCAGGAACCTGCTAGGGCAGTGGCATTTGTACACTAGTATAAGGGCACACGGTCAGATTCGGGGAGATTAGTCGCCCAGCAACAAATCTCCTCTTCTTTGGGGCAACTGATCTCTCCGAACTGCCTTCCCCTGACGTCCCGCCGTCTAGAATGAAAATCGGCGGAGGGGTGGTACTCGGAATGTTTCATTTTCTGAAGTCGCCCGAACTTTCCTCGTTTTTCATTCTAGCCGGCAGGAAGGCAGGGAAAGGTACGGATTCACCCAGGATTCAACCTTTTTCAGCAGGATTCAGATTTGGCCGAATCCTTGTGCCTGGCCAAACCAAATCCGAATTTGTATATGTAAATTAGGGGCAGGTGACTTTTCATCGCAAAAGAATAATTTTTTCCACTTTTTCAGTCCTTTGCGGACCAAAACAAGTTGGTATGTGGTTGGAATAAAGACTATTGTTCTTTTACGAAATATGATGCCGTGAGTGCTTTCTACGAGTGGAATTTAAGTATTTTTGTGATCACCCGGCTGGTGACGAGCTGAGTGGTGAGTGGTGAGTGCTGATAAATGAGAAGTATATATATATATATATAATTGATATAACAGTGATGGTTCCCCTTTAACTGTAAACTCACAGAATCCTTCTGTTTGAATAAAGAGCCAGTATTTGTACTTTGCTATGGTAGAGCTGGGAATGTTCTGCGGTTCTCCCCTTACATGTTGCTTCTAATCATTCCTGCCAGCAGCTGCACGTAGCCCAGCTATAAAACAATTTCTTTTGTCTCTTGCGGTAATAAAAAGAAAAGGCAAACGGAGCAGAGCCTGTGATGTATCCCTTCTCTACCCACTTTTATTAGGGAAGAGATAAGCTCTGAAAGGTCGTGTCCTGCTTTGCTGTTTTCTTTGCCAAACTCCTTTACCCGCACTTCCTGGGTGTCAGAGGGGAACAAAGAATAACTGATTGCAAATGCACACAAACGGCATGGAAAAATGTCAATAAACTTTAGAGTGCAAGCTCATGTGGGCAGGTCTGTCTAATAAGAATGTTTCATTCTGTAAACCGTGCTGGTTAGTTAATTGCATGTGCACAATTTGTTCTAATACTGCTGTAAAGTGATGTGTAATCTCCTGGCACTATAGAAATAAATGAGCCGTCAGCAATCTCCAGTGGCGGGAACAAGGACGTCACCTTCAAGGTGCATCCCAGGACCTGACCCCAAGCACGACTACTTAAGGGAACAGTAACATCAAAAAATTAAAGTGTTTTTAAGTAATAAAAATATAATGCATGTTGCCTTGCACTGGTAAAACTGCTTTGTTTGCTTCAGAAACACTTCTGTTTATATAAATAAGCTGCTGTGTAGCAACGCCGGCAGCCACTCAAAGGATAAAAGGTTACACAGCAGATAAGCTCTGTAGAACATAATGGTGTTATCTGTTATCCGCTATTAAAGCGAACCCATCACCCCAAAAAAAATATTACAAATCCTATATGATCACGTTAGTCAAGCAAAATTAACTTTAATTACACTGTTTAAATCATTTGAATCTTGTTTCCTTCGGTCTGGGAATTCATAATGATAGCAAACAGGCAGGAGCCATTTTGTGGACACTGTTATTAAGGCAAACCTTGCATAATCTCAGAATCGTGTTTGTGCACCAGAATGAGGGACCTGATATCCATCACCATGCCCTGGCTACACAATTAAACAGTGAAGAGAACTGGGGGAATGTAGGGAGAGTGCGCGACATCTTGGAACTGCTAAATGGAAAGTGGAAGTAATTGTCTGCCCCACCTCTAAGGCATAAAGGAGGGGCAGGCAATATTTGATTGTCAGCTGAGATTTTTAAATGAGTTTACAACAGCTCTGAATGCTTTAATAAAAAAAAGAATTTGGATTTCAAGTTTAATTTGAAAAGGACTTTCATTGTACAGCTTTTTATGTCTGGGTGACAGGTCCACTTTAACCTGTGCCATATAGCCTTTTTTCAGTTTCCGCCACTGCTACACAGCAGCTTGTTTATATGAACTAGAGCAGTGTTTCTGAAGCAAACACATCAGTTTCACCAGTGCAGGGCAACATGACATGATATTTTCATTACTTTGAAGCACTTTCATTTTTTGGGGCTACTGTCCCTTTAACACCAAGACCCCTGCTGAATGCCAACCTGACCAGTTGCGAGCTTCTGCCTGCAAGCATTCCCTGGACCACACAAACCAAATAAAATTGTTCAGTGTTCAGAGGCTGAAATGGCAACTTCTATCAGTGGGATACATGGTAGTTAACAATTTGCCTGCCCCTTCCCATGCTTAGGCTTCCTTCTACCAGACTTTCTAATACACAGGACAATGTTGTATGCTGTGCCACCGATAAGCCCAGGGCTGAACAAATGGAGAGTGTATGAGGAGCCAGACATGGTATGTGCACCTATTGTTCCAATCATTCATGCAAATAGTACAACTGCTTGGAACAGAAAGGGAAAAGGAGCTCATCAGCTGATATACCATGCACGGGCTGAATCCTGGATTCGGTACATTCCTAAAATAAACCCAATAGACTGGTTTGCTAATTTGTATTCGGTTCGGTATTTAGCTGAATTTTTCGTGAAGGATTAGGGGGTTCGGCCAAATCCAAAATAGTGGATTCGGTTCATCCCTAATTTATTTAATGTTTACATGATTTTCTAGTAGAATTTAGGAATGAAGATTCAGTTCCTGTGACTAGAAACATGTTGTGGGTATACACCTATCGGGGAGATTTAGTCGCCCCGTGACAAATCAACTCTTCTTCTGGCGATTAATCTCCCCAAAAAGCCTTCCTGCTGGCTAGAATCGAAATCACCGGTGGGATGGCACTCGGATCGATTCGTTAGGAAACTTCGGACGACTTCAGAAAACGAATCGCTCCAAGTGCCATCCCACCGGCGATTAAGATTCTAGCCAGCGGGAAGGCTTTTTGGGGAGATTAGTTGTCCGAAGAAGAGGTGATTTGTCGCTGGGCGACTAATCTCTCCCAAATAGCATTGTGTTCCTCTACCCTTACCTTATGCTGGTGGGACTGTGTTCTTGGTGCTCAAATACTAAGGCAAAAACAACAGTAGGCATTTAAATGCAGGTGGAGATAAAGCATATCTGATCCCATCTCCTCTGTGGCGTGCACTTACAGGCTTGATGTCAACCTGCGTGCACACACATGGAGCAGATTTTGCACCCAAAATGCATAATTTTACATTTTTAATTACACTCCTTTTGAAACACTTAATTCTAATTTTTAAAAAATGATTCCCCTTTCTCTTTAATAATAAAACAGTACTTTGTAATTCCTAATTAAAGGAACAGTAACACCAAAAAATAAAAATGTTTTTAAATTAATATAAATATAATGTAGTGTTAGGGCTTTAGCAGATTCGGGGAGATTTAGTCGCTGGCAACTAATCGCCTTTTCTTCGGGGCAACAATCTCCCCGAACTGCCTTCCCCCTGCTTAAATAAAAAATCACCTGCGGCAATGCACTCGCAGTGCTTCAATTTCCGAAGTTGCCCGTGAGGCAACTTTGGAAATTGAAGCGCCGTGAGTGCATTTCAGCAGGTGATTTTTAATTTTAGCAGACGGAAGGCAGTTCAGGAAGATTGTCGCCCCGAAGAAGAGGGGATTAGTTGCCAGGCGACTAAATCTCCCCGAATCTGCCCGTGTGCTAAAGCCCTTAAGCTGCACTGCTGGTGTGTTTGCTTTAGAAACCCAACTATAGTTTATATAAACAAGCTGCTGTGTAGCCATGGGGGCAGCCATTCAAAAAGGCACAGGATAAACAGCTGATAACAGATAAACTCTGTAGTATACAATGGGATTCTTCAGAACGTATCTGTTATCTACTGTGTATCCCGTGACTACACAGCAGCTTGTTTATATAAACTATAGTAGAGTTTCTGAAGCAAACACACCAGTTTTACCAGTTCCGGTCAACAGTGCATTATATTGTCATTCGTTTAAAGCATTTTAATTTTTTGGTGTGACAGGTTATCCATAATGCTGGGGACCTGGGGGTTTTGTGGATAATGGATCTTTCTGTATTTTGGATCTTCATACCCTAAGTCTACTAGAAAATCAAGTAAACATTAAATAAACCCAACAGGCTGGTTCTGCTTCCAATTAGGATTAAATTTATCGTAATTGGGATCAAGTACAAGGCCCTGTTTTATTATTACAGGGAAAAATAGTATAACCTCCTCCAGTCACTTCTGATCTGGGGCATGCTGGTTGGAGACAGTTCTGCAAATGTTACTGACCTAACTGCAGATTTTAGAATGTAAGCTCTATTGGTCAGGGCTCTCCTTACCTCACCTAAAGGTTATTTGGTTTTGTTTGTAACCTTGTATGTTCAGTGTAAGCACTCATATATTGTACTGCGCTACAGAATATATTGGAGCTTTAAAAATACATGTTAATATTGATAATTTCAAATATATCCAAACAGTGAGTCAAGTGGTGATGTACATGAAAGCAGGAAGCTGTGCGTGTCTCCTCTGGGACACCGTAGCACACATGTAGTGAGTGAGTCAGAGACAGTTCTGTACATCACAGGTTTTTCCTCACACACACATGCTTTACATCTTTCCTTGCAAATCAACTTTCCATGACAACTGCGATAACACTATCAGTTCTTTGTTTTCAAAGAAAAAACGAGAGGTATAAAAAGATGACCTTTTTGTTAACGGGGAATGATGACACGCTACAAACAGGCTATTACTCTATAGGAGCCTTTATCATGCTTCTATCTAAACAACACCTGCCCAGCTTAATAAACTCTTTTGCTGCTCCGATTATCTGCCTCTTGGTGCCTTGATGGACTGGTTCCTCCACTTCATCTTCATACATGTCTACATCCCAAAAATAAATTATTTTCTGTGACAGCTGGGTTCCAGTGACGCCAACATACACCTATATGGTTTTCCAGCCAAATTGGGCTACTAATTTAAAGCCCAGGCGGGTTTTGAAAGTACTAACAAGTCAAGGTAAGGATTTGGGCTACTTTTTGGGCCTTTGGCTGGTTTGTACTTTGGAAACCAGACAACGTTTTTTCTTGTCCTAATGTGCCAAGCCTGTTGGGTAATGTCGTTTTTATTCAACAATTTGCCAGCTGCCAAGTTTAATGCAAGACTACAATACCCAGCATGCAATGGGACTGAGTTGTGTAGAAGTTGGGAGTTACCAGATTTTGGGCTCTGTACCCCTGTCTACCGTCACTCTTAAGCATTCTTGCATTTTCCAGTTACTTTCCTCGATTTCAGACAATTTTGGGGCAAAAAATCTGCTGGCCACAAAAATGTCTACAGATTGACCGGTTTAACCAATATTTATTGAAATTGTATATGTATTAGGGCCTTATGGGCCCCCTATACCTCCTGGGCCCCCTCTGTAATTACGCCCCTAATGACGGGCAAATGGTGAAAATTTGAAAAGGCATATTTTCACATATATTCATTTATTTTTTAGACTTTTTATTCACTGCACATATTTTGCTATATTTGGGCTACTTTTAAAGTGCCTCTTGGCTAGTTTTGGGCTGGTTTTGAAAATTAGACCTGGCAACCCTGATTATTATTATCACTAGCTGCTGCAAAGCGTCTGACAGGTACCGTATATACTCGAGTATAAGCCGAGTTTTTCAGCCGCCAAAATATGCTTGAAAAACTCTATCTCGGCTTATACTCGGGTCAAGCGCAAAACGGTCATCCAAGAATAGTCACCGGCGTCCAAGAATAGTCTCCACGGATATTCGCCGGCATCCAAAAACGAGACGCCGGCACCTCCAATGGGAGCAGAAACCCTCAATTTTTTGATTGAAACTTACCAGAAGCTGCAGCATTTCTCACCCTCGGCTTATACTCGAGTCAATAAGCTTTCCCAGTTTTTGGAGGTAAAATTAGGTACCTCGGCTTATACTCGGGACGGCTTATACTCGAGTATATACGGTATGTCTGTATGTAGAGGCCAACTGTTGGTGTCATCATGTCACTACAAATTTAATGCCTGAGACCTTCAGGATTGGCTGCTTTTAAACTGAATAACAGTGGCCTGTCCCTCTTGTGTCCCACCTGCATATATGCGACTTTAATGTACTCATCCAAGAGGCTGCAACACAGTGGCATGTTAGTCCCCATTACTAGTATGTTTTAGAGTTTGCTGGCTTCTGGGGGTAGAGAAGACTTTTAGACTCTATGGGGCAAATTCACTAAAGAGTGACGCGGCTAACGCTAGCGCAAATTCACTTTGCCGTTTTACTAACGGGCGCTGGTGTAGGTGGACCTACTCTAGCGCTACTTCGCACCCTTACGCCAGGCGAAGTTGCGCTATGGCGAAGGGTCTGCGCTAATTCACTAACTGGCACACTTTACTGAACGTTACCTCTTGCGCCAGACTTGACTTCGCCACCTCAGACCAGGCGAACTGCAATAGAGTAGATAGGATTTTCTTCAAAAAAAGTTGAACGCTGGCGTCTTTTCCTTTTTTAAGGGTGATAGGCTGAAAAAGATCGTAAATTCCCCCCTACATTTCCTAACATATGGCACCTAAACTATACAGTAGGCACATGTATAGGGCAAAATAACAACTCTATTTTATCTTATGAAGCTTTCCCAGGCTTGTGTAGTGTAATGTATTTGCTGCTACATATACGTCCATTGTACTTTAACTTTACGCCGTATGCAAATTAGGCATCGATAGCATAACTTTGTTTGCTTGACAAATTAACGCTAGTGCAATTTCGCTACATTTCGTCTCCCTGAGTGCAACTTCGGATTTTAGTGAATTAGCGGCGCCCTGGCGAAACTTCACCTGGCGAAGTCTGCACTAGCGTGATTCTGCAGGTTAGTGAATTTGCCCCAATGCTCTATAGGAATGGATCCTTTAAGCTCATGCCACTTTATGTATCTGTATGCAGTGTGTATATTATTTTATTACAACAGTAAAAAGCCTTGACTCTATTATAAATAATAGGTTTGAATAAGTGATTAATGAGCGCAATATGATTTATGTACTAAATGACTGATTATTTATTTATAAGTTGGCTAAAGACCCAAGGGGCAGAATGAAGTAAAAATACACAAAACTACAATGTTAAGCAATCACGTGTTCAAAATACAAGGAAACTTGATGTATAAAGCCCATGTCACCTTATGGGGGCTATGTATTAAAACTCAATTTTTCCCAGTATATCAGAAATTAAAATTTGACCTAATGCCCAACCAAGATCTAGCTTAATTTCCAAAAATTCAGATCAAAAATCATACGCGTGGGAAAATACTTGACAAAATCATGTGACGTGTACCGGAAAACTCAAAAAACTACCATTTTTTTGGATTATCAAACAAAAAACAGTGTCAAACAGCAATCTTGAAGCTAATTGTAAAAGGGACCATCTGCCATTGACTTTTAAATGACTTCAACAGATTTAAGATGGCGTATTTTCAGAATCAAGTTTTTAGCAGCTTTTTCCCCCTCTAAAAATTAAATTTTATCCCTTGAAAAGTCAACCAGAAAAATGTGAGGCTTTATAAATATGCCCCTAAGTGTGTGTGTCTGTATGTGTGTATATACAGACATGGGACCTGTTATCCAGAATGCTCGGGACCTGGGGTTTGCGGGATAAGGGATCTTTGTGTAATTTGGATCTCCTTGCATTATGTCTACTAAAAATAAAACATTAAATAATCCCAACAGAATTGTTTGTCATCAATAAGGATTATTATATTTTAGTTGGGATCAAAAAATCTATACTGTAAATGATATCCTTATATACAGTATGACATATTAGAGACTAATCGCCTCTTCTGCGGGGCGACAACCTCCCCGAACTGCCTTACCCCTGTCTTCCACCTGCTATAATGAGAAAATGCCTGCGCCAATGCACTTGCGGGGCTCCGATTTCTGAAGTTGCCGGAAGTTGTCACACAAGGAAACTTCGGAAATCTAAGTGCCGCGAGTGCATTGGCGCAGGCGTTTTCTCATTATAGCAGGAGGAAGGCAAGGGGAGATTGTTGCCCCGCAGAAGAGGCGACTAAATCTGCCTGTGTGCCCCTGCCCTCAATAGCAGAAAAGAGGGCATCCATGATGTCCATGAGTCACAATCACAGCTAGCACGGCAGCTCCCATATCTCGCCAAGCTGTTCCAACCCCACTACTGACAAGGTGACCCTTGCAATACTTGTGCTTGCAAACAGTTGTATTCTGTCCAACTCTGCATTGCTGCTTCTGACTCTTGAAATGATGTAAAATAACTCAGCCCTGCTCGAGCCAATACATCATTTATCAAAAATACTTGCATGCTTCTTCGCAGGGTTGATTTTGTTTACAACCACTTTAAATGGTTTATTTAAGCGTGCAATGCACATGATTAGTGATGGGCGAATCTGACCTGTTTCACTTTGCTGAAAATTCGCTAAATGGAGAAAAAAATTTTACCCATTTGAATCTACGGGAGTCATTTTCACAGCAAAACTTCACGAAAAATTTCTGTCATCGCTACATACAACAATCAGTTGAGCAGCATGTATTGTGTAGAGGTGTCAAACCCCTATTTAATGCACACAGAGGAAAACATTTTTTAGTTTCTGCTGCCAACTAATATTCTTGATGCATCTAGTAAAATTCTATGTATAGTTAGCTTTGCAAGCATGCAGAAAAGAAGCAATCAGTACAGCCTGATCATCATATTCTCACTATTACAGTTATCGGATCAGCTATCCGGAAACCCCTTATCCAGAGAGTAAAGAATTACGGATAGGTCATCTTCCATAGACTCCATTATAATCACTTAAAGGGCATGTAAAGTCTAAAATAGAATAAGGCTAGAAATGCTGTATTTTGTATACTAAATATAAACATGAACTTACTGCACCACAAGCCTAATCAAAAATATTATTTATGCTTTCAAAGTTGGCTACACAGGGCTGTCATCTTGTAACTTTGTTAAACATCTTTGCAAGACTAAGACTGTGCACATGCTCAGTGTGGTCTGGGCTACTTAGGGATCCTCATAAACAAAGCTGCTTGAGTTCTGCATGGCTGGGAAGTAAGGTGGGGTCTCCCCCTGCTGTTCATAAGTATGATTGTTTCCCTGCTCAGCAGTTAGGGACCATCTGACAATTCCTATCCACAGCAGTAAATGAAGGGAGAATTTCACTGCATACAGTCAGGTTTCTTATAAAAACGGTACACATTTTTTAATTAAAGTGTATTGGAGATAGGTTTCTTTTTCATTAATGAAAGTAAAAATGGGATTTTATTTTTTTGCCTTTACATGCCCTTTAATCCAAATTTTTAAAAATATTTCCTTTTTGTCTGTAATAGTAAAACAGTAGCTTGTACTTCATCCAAACTAAGATTTAATTAATCCTTATTGGAAGCAAAGCCCGCTTATTGGGTTTATTTAATGTTGACATGATTTTCTAGTAGTCTTAAGGTATAAAGATCCAAATTACGGAAAGACCTGTTATCCGGAAAAAAAACCCAGGTCCCGAGCATTCTGGATAAAAAGTCCAATGCCTGTATTCCCAAACCTCTACCCCCCTCTCTGTCCCTGTTCACCGTAACCATATTTATTCTCTCTCTGCGTATCTGAAGCGTTTAATACACTCACATCCCAACCATTTCCGATGTTTCACCACAAATTCAATGTAAACACCAAACTTCAGCTCCGGCAATGATGTTTATCCTAGCAGGGCATCCATGTGGACACTATATAAAGAGCTGTAAGGAATGCTTACAAGGTCCCCTAAATATTTACAAAATATCGGCCAGAAGGTATGTGTAGTCCTGATTTAGTAGAAGCTCTTATGGGACGTGTGTAGTCAGACAAACGCATAAAATAAGTGGCTTTTGTGAATTCTGTGGCTGCACGCGAGACGCTGCTTTGGCACAACGGCTTTCACCCACATGCTAAAAGTGCCACAAATGACTTCATCAAACAGAATGAATCATAATGATATGTGTGAAGGCATTTCAGAAACCAGCATCATTTGCCCTGTCGCTGTCCAGGATTATTGTCTGCAGTTTAACCACCGCATTACGCAACCGCGGAATAAATGATGTTCGTAGAGGGATCTAACATATACTTTCATGAGAACGCCTCAGCAGATTTCTCTAAAAAGCCAGCTCGACCATGTAGGAGGACGGGCATAGAGAGAATGGAAAATAAATCATATGTTTATTTGTGCATTGAGATACAACACAAAAACAGCACTAAGAAAAAGCAAAATGGAAAAAGGGGCAGAGGTAGAAAATCGTTCAACCCTCCGAAGTACAGTTACCATCTTTCTGGTTCTCAACTAGAGACCTGCAGTGGGTTGGGTACACACAGATTATCCTCAAAAAAGCAGGTAACCTGAGATTGGAGGTAGGACTTTCAGTTGGCAGATTGGCAGGTCTAAACTATAGCAAGTTTTACATTTTTTTAACTTTTTTTCAGTCCACCTTTGATGATGTCACTTCTGGTATGCAGCAACCGCACTCCCTGCTTAATGGCGGTCAACGTGTCACTGATCAGGTTGTGGATAAGGACGTTGTGGGTCAGGCAGCAGGTCCAAATACGGGCTGTGGGTACAGGTTTTAGGAATTGGACCTGCGCAGTACTCTATTCTGAATCAGAGAGCTTGGTTTTTGTTTGACAACGGCCTGCTGCTGGAACCCCTAATGTCAAGCCCAGATCCATAGAACTCAACCCCAGACATCACTGCCCTGCCCCCTCAATGTCATAGCACTGCGCCCAACCTAGTTTCATGTCAATATTCTTAAAGAGGTGGTTCACCTTTAAGTTAACTTTTTTTGTTATAGAATGACCAATTCTAAGCAACTTTTCAAATGGTCACCATTATTTATTTTTATAGTTCATTAATTATTTGTCTTACTCTTTCCAGCTTTCAAATGGTGGTCACTGACCCCATTTAAAAAACAAATGCTCTGTAAGGTTACAAATGTGTGGTTTTTATTACTCTTCTTCTATTCTTTCTATTCAGGCCCTCTCCTATTCATATTCCAGGCCCTTTTTCAATCAATTCATGGTTGCTAGGGTAATTTAGACTCTAGCAACTCGATTGCCGAAATTGAAGAGCTGCTGAATAAAACGTTAAATAACTCAAAAACAAAAATAATAAAAAAAATTAAAACAAATTGCAAATTGTCTCAGAATATCGCTCTTTAGAATCATACTTAAAGGCATACTGTCATATGAAAACATGTTTAAAAATGCATCAGTTAATAGTGCTGCTCCAGCAGAATTCTGCACTGAAATCCATTTCTCAAAAGAGCAAACAGATTTTGTTATATTCAGTTTTGAAATCTTACATGGGGCTAGACATATTGTCAATTTCCCAGCTGCCTCCAGTCATGTGACTTGTGCTCTGATAAACTTCAATCACTCTTTACTGCTGTACTGCAAGTTGGAGTGTTACCACCCCCCCCCCCCAGCAGCCTCCCCCCTCCAGCAGCCAAACAAAAGAACAATTGTAAGGCAACCAGATAGCAGCTCCCTAACAAAGATAACAGCTCCCTGGTAAATCTAAAAACAACACTCAATAGTAAAAGACAAGTCCCAATGAAATAACAGCCTGCCAGAAAGTAATTACATCCTAAAGTGCAGGCACAAGTCACATGACTGGGGCAGCTGGGAAACTGACAAAATGTCTAGCCCCATGTCAGATTTCAAAATTGAATATAACAAAATCTGTTTGCTAGAGCAGCACTATTAACTGATGCGCTTTGGAAAAAACATGCTTTTCCATGACAGTATCCCTTTAAAGTTAATGCAAAGGTGGACAACCCCTTTAAAGTGGCCATAGATGCACTGATTTTCGTACAAAAGCTCTTTCGTACAATAATCGTTGTGTGTGTGGTAGGAGACAAGGTGACCGATATCGGTTTATCCTGCATTTCTGACAATTCAGCTCTTAACGTTAGTAGAGTGGACAAAAGATCTTTCGTATGACCAATGGTCGTAGGAAGATTGTAATTGTAGCTTGTATGGCCATGGATAGTAGGGATAGTCCATCAGACAAAATCTCATTTGTAGTTCAGTCCTTAAAGAGAAAGCTAGAGACCATTCACCTGCAGAATTTTGTTGAGACACACATACTTGTATCACATGCCTTCTGACACCTAACCTACGGTCTTCATAATTTTGACACAAAGTTGTTACACATGCCAAATACACCACCTTAAGAAAGAATTTGAGAAGCACACCTTAAGGTGGCCATACATGAAGAGATCCACTTGTTTGGCGATTTTGGAAAACGTGCGGATCTCTCCCTGATATGCCCACGTTGAGGTGGCGATATCGGGCTGATCCGATCTTGGGCCCTAGAGCCCAATGATCTGATCACAATGGGGCAAATTCACTAAAGCGTGAAGCAGCTAACGCTAGCGCAAATTCGCCTATGTGACGTCATTTCGTTAGTTGCCCGATTTACAAACGGGTGCTGGCGTAAATTCGGTAGTGAAGTGGACCTACACTAGCCTTATTTCGCACCCTTACGCCAGGCGAAGTTGCGATATAGCGAAGGGACATAACTACGCTAATTCACTAACTTGCACATTTTACTGAACGTTAACTCTTGCGCCAGACTTGCCTTCGCTACCTCAGGCCAGGCGAAGTGCAATAGAGTAGATAGGGCTTGCTTCTCAAAAAACGCTGGCGTCTTTTACTTTTTTAAGGGTGATAGGCTGGAAAAGATCACATTTTTTTGGGGGGGGTACCTTCCTTCCCCCCTACATTTCCTAACATATGGCACCTAAACTATACAGTGGGCACATGTATAGGGCAAAATAACAACTCTATTTTAATTTATGAAGCTTTCCCAGGCTTGTGTAGTATAATGTATTCGCTGCTACATATACGTCCATTTGCCCCCATGTATGCATTACGGGCGGTCAGATTGCAGGGCCGCATCAACGACCAGATGTGGTCGCGATCCGACAGGATTTTTAACCCTGCCCGATTTACTTCTGGCTGACTTTCAGCCAGATATCGATCAGGGAAGCCCATCGGAAGGCCCCACACATATGCCAATAAGCTGCCGACTGGGTCTGTCGGCAGCTTTTATTGGCCTGTGTATGGCCAGCTTACGTCATATGAGCATCTACATCCCCTAGAAGCAACAAACAAGTTCCCACCAGTAACAACTTTTTCCCTGTGGGTTAGAACCCCATATTGAACCTCAGCTTGGTCTGTGTGCCTGGACACCTGCAGGTACGAGTCCTTATAGTTTAGTGAGCGCTACCAGAGCATTTTAGTAAATGCTTTAGAAGCTTGTGTGATGCCAAGGGGTAGGGAGGCAACGTTTTGTCTTCTGGAAAACAACTATTCTCACTGGCTCAGATATCACAGCATTCAGCAGTGCTCATGTTTTTACTTTAGGAGAGGGGGCCAAAAGCATGTTGACATCTGAAATTGGACATGAGTTACATATTAAACAGCAAATCATGAAACTGTGCTGTATCCTGTACTGTTTATTAAACCGATTCTTTTGTTATATGACATGGACACAGATTATTCTCATTTTGTGTAACATAATAAAAGACATTTAATATACTAAGGTGCAGTAACCGCTATCAACCATCATCTGTAGGCAGTATTTACTCATCATCTTTTAAAAGCAAGCATCTTATTGGTTGCTATGGGTTTCTGCACCTGGGCAAAGTTTGTGGCTTTTATTACATATGAGGGATTGTTTCAGTATTTGTCCCCTGTGCCTCATGGAACTAAAGCTACAGCTGGACTTCTCAAAGGTTGGAGATACATCAGAAACTTGCAAGTCTCCCCAAGCCACCAGTATGCAGAATGGACAACCCTGGGAACCATGGAGCAGGGAGGACTGAAGGTATTTAGAGATGAAAATATATATTTAAAAAAAGGTCCATTACTTGAGTGGCTATTAGACCTCATTCATAACCAATTGTTCCCCAGTGTGAGAACCCACAGCTTATTCTACCTATGGAAGAGAGGTTAACATTAATTGTTGATGGATAGCCACCGGATTCTCTGCTATTTGTCATCAAGACTTCTTGGCAAAACTAAATGTAACATGTGACATTAACATGAGATTTCAGGTTATGAGAAGGTGCAGGTGTTTTTCAGGCTTGTTCTTTAAACAAATCATACATACTGACGTTTGGTGGGCTCCTCTATGTGCACGGAAAAATATATTTTCTTTGTCCAAAAGGTATTAAAATAAAAACTTACTCCCTGAATCCTGTGGGGTTAAAGGGGACATAGGGTGCCAAAAACAAGAATTTGCCGTTGTAATGTACACCGCTACTTTAAAAACTAACTGTTTGCACTTCTTTCATTAAACCCTTAATAGCACCCCCAGCCATTCCAATGGCAGACTGATTTGTAGGATGCCCACCAATCGTTATCTTGATGGCCCTGCTACTCTGTTCATCAGCCACCAGTTGGTCAGAGGAGCTATGGAGAAATCCCAGTGTATCGTTTCCTGTGGGGGGGTAAGAGCTGTGATCGACTAAAGGTCAAAATGTCCACATCCTAATGTACGTCTGGGCAAAGAGCATAACACACACCCTCCACTCATTAGAAACACAGACTCCAACATGAGAAAATCCATGGGACGCTCTGATACAGTTGTAGTTTTTAAAGGTAACACTTGTTTTCAGCCTGGATTTTAACGAGGCACTATATATTATGGGGTACGTATTAAGGCTGATTTTGAAAGAAACTATATGCCTCCTTTAAGCAAATAAAGAATAAGTGGCTAGTACTCTTTATATTGAATAAACGCTTAAAGGAATACAGTCATGGGAAAACATGTTTTTTTTAAAATGAATCAGTTAATAGTGCTGCTCCAGCAGAATTCTGCACTGAAATCCATTTTTCAAAAGAGCAAACAGATTTTTTATATTCAATTTTGAAATCTGACATGGGGCTATACATATTGTCGTTTCCCAGCTGCCCCCAGTCATGTGACTTGCTCTGATAAACTTTAGTCACTCTTTACGGCTGTACTGCAAGTTGGAGTGATATCACCCCCTCCCTTTCCCTCCAGCAGCCAAAAAAAGAACAATGGGAAGGTAACCAGATAGCAGCTCCCTAAAAAAGATAACAGCTCCCTGGTAAATCTAAAAACAACACTCAATAGTAAAAGCCAAGTCCCACTGAGACTAATTCAGTTTTATAAAGTAGCCTGCCAGAAAGTAGTTCCTTCCTAAAGTGCAGGCACAAGTCACATGACTGGGGGCAGTTGGGAGACTGACAATATGTCTAGCCCCATGTCAGATTTCAAAATTGAATATAAAAAATCTGTTTGCTCTTTTGAGAATTGGATTTCAGCGCAAAAGTCAGCTGGAGCAGCACTATTAACTGATGCGTTTTGAAGAAAACATGTTTTCCCAGTATTCCAGTATCAAATAATAATAGTCTGCCAGAAAGTAGTTCCATCCTAAAGTGCAGGCACAAGTCACATGACTGGGGGCAGTTGGGAAACTGACAATATGTCTAGTCCCATGTCAGATTTCAAAAAACATGTTTTCTCAGTATCCCTTTACTGCTATTTTGCACTAGCTGCCTACTTGTTAGCAAGCTTTCCCGCGCCTATACCCCAAGCCAGGGAACACACAGACAGACAGGGGTCCCCAAAACATCTTTGCTCAAGTTCCAAATAATGGTGTAAAGCAATCCAGTAGTTTTAGTATTGAAAACTTTAGAAAGTGATTTTATAGCTCCAAATCATGCCAGAAAGTAAGATGTTAGAGTGCTCCCTCACCAATACACCCTGTTATAACACCGGTCTCACTCACCACTAAATACACTAGAAGAAATGTGCATTTATGCTAAAAACTACATGGTAGCTCCTTCAGCCTAACAGTATACTTGCTATTAAAAATATACAAGTATGGGACCCGTTATTCAGAATTCTTGGGACCTGGGTTTTTTTGGATAAGGGATATTTCTGTAATTTGGATCAACATACCTTAACTACTGAAAAATAATTTAAACATAAATTAAACTAGGGAACACCAAATCCACTATTTTGGAAAGAATTGGCCGAATACGGAACCAAATCCTAATTTGCATATGCAAATTAGGGGTGGGAGGGAAAAACATTTTCCCCTTGTTTTCTGACAAAACGTCACATGATTTCCCTCCCCGCCCCTAATTTGTACATGCAAATTAGGATTCGGATTTGGTTCGGACGGGCAGAAGGATTCCGCCAAATCCGAATCCTGCTGAAAAAGGCCGAATTCTGGATTTGGTGCATTCCTAAATTAACCCCAATAAGATTGATTAGCCTCCAATAAGGATTAATTAGATCTTAGTTTGGATCATGTGCAAGATACTGTTTTATTATTCCACAGAAAAAGGATATCATTTTTTAAAATTACAAATTATTTGATTATAAAGGAGCCTATGGGAGATGGCCTTTCTGTCACTGAGAGCTTTCTGGATAATGGGTTTCCAGATAACATAGCCTATACTTGTACCTACATAAAAATATATCTATATCTTCTATTAGGGATGCACCGAATTCACTATTTTGCATTCGGCCGAACCCCCGAATCCTTCTTGAAAGATTCGGCCAAATACCGAACCAAATCCTAATTTGCATATGCAAATTAGGGGTGGGAAAACATTTTTACTTTCTTGTTTTGTGACAAAAAGTCACGTGATTTCCCTCCCGCCCCTAATTTGCATATGCAAATTAGGATTTGGATTCGGTTCGGCCGGGCAGAATCCTGCTGAAAAAGGCCGAATCCTGCACGAATCCCGAACCAAATCCTGGATTTGGCGTATCCCTAATATCTATCTATACACAGTATTATATTGGTTTCACATTAAAAGGGATATTAACAAGTTCAGACTTATCATTCCCCTGACATCCCTACAAAAAAACAAAAACATTTATGGCTGTACAGTCATCTGAACTTCCAGTTCAAAATCCCTTTGGCATTTGGGCAGGACAGAAGAAATGATATGTCTAAACATGTCAGTTTCCCTTTATTAGCCTGGGGAATGTTATTCAACCTTTGATCAATAGTATCTGATTGGAGCCAGGTACAACTTAACACGCTCACTCAACTGATGCTCCCCCCATGGTTGGCTTATACAGGGTCGGACTGGCCCACTGGAACAAATATTATCAGTAACGGATAGCACACCCAATTTACAAAAACTAAATAAATTTATTACAAAAAAAAGAAAATATCATAACAGAAAATAGCAAAATACATACAAAATAATATTGGTGAGCCCAACGAGTTTCGAACTTAAGGGTTTTCCTCAGGGGCACAAATAATCAAAAAAATCATAAATGACAAAAGATTTTTTTTGATTATTTGTGCCCCTGAGGAAAGACCCTTAAGGTCGAAACGCGTTGGGCTCACCAATATTATTTTGTATGTTTTTTGCTATTTTCTGTTATGATTTTTTTCTTTTTTTCTAATAAATGTAATTATTTTTTCTAAATTGGGTGTGCTATCCGTTACTCATAATATTTGTAGCTAGACTTGCAGACCCGTATGGGGAGTCCCCTATGGATTAGCACCCCTCAGTTTGATTTTTAGGCTGTGCGCCTTCTCTCTTCATTGTGTACATGTCTGGCACACTGGAACAGCAGAAAAAAGTCTAAATGCCGTTTGATGGCAACTATATGTCATACAGAATGAACAATGCCCAGTGCTGTTCTTGATTTTACGCTGTCACAGCTTTGTTTTGCCAATGGAGAGGTGCTTACCCCACAGATTATGCCCCTCATTGTAATAACAATTGTTTATGAATACATCTTACCATATTAAAATGGATCACCATTGTATGGAAACCCTAAATAAGAATCATTGGTTTAAGCTTTTGCCTCACATAGATCAATGGTGCCAGCTGTCAAGAACCCAACTGCCAGCATAGGTCTTTAGTTTCTGCTTTCCCTTTGGTCTGTGCCATGCAGCATATTTACTGGCAACACACTTTGCGGCAACATCAAAGGGCCATGTTAGTCAATGAGTTAATGACATGCTTGATGTTGTAACTCCCCCCCCCAATATGGCTGGAAATCCTCCAGGAAATGATTACGGTTTTAAAGGCCCCTAAAAAAAGTGGGAGGATTTAATTATTTTTTTATATCTGATATTTCTGTTAATAATGTCCCTCAATCTTTTATAGAAGTGACCCCCTCCACTTCTATCATGTATAGTGCACCAGGGAAAACACATTGAGGTGCCTGAACTCCCATGAACGGGAAACTATAACTGCACAACAGTTTGCAAAACTGCCCTTAGGGCTTTAACAGAAGATATAACGTCCCCAATATGTAGGACAATACAGATGAGTGATATTTTAAAAAGGTTTTCAATAGCGACTTTTCAGCCATTGTGCTTTTAGAGCCAGATTTACCCCATGGTTAGAAGCTTTAATTCTGTGCTTGAATGGGTTTAGGATTCTCCAAAGCTTACCATAGTGATGTAAATATAGTCAATTCTACTCCTAAATTCTAACACATCTGCTGCTTCTCCCTCTCCAACTTGCAAACGTGCCACGACCTGAACTGTCCCAACTAAACATTTCTCATTGGCAGGAAAATAAACTGAAAGAAATATATATATATATATAGTCAAATACAAGAGTCCTCTGCACTCAACCCATTATCAATATATTTAAGACACAATTACAATATACAGCTATAGTCAGGTGATTCCACTGGTGTCTAATAAAAGGGCAGCCAAGTATGGGGGTTTACTTTGAAAGCAGCAAGTAAGTTGCAGGTAAAACCTAGTCCCTTTGTAAAATGTATAATGAAGCAATAGAATTCTTAATGAATCAGATAAAATTGAGCATAGGACTGGCCAGATATGGGATGACTTTGACGTAGTTGGCCAGCTTAAATATATTGCAATATATGGACAAACAATCCCTGTTTTGTTTAAAGGGTAAGGCATTTTTCAGTAGCAGTATGCACAAATGTCGCTGTCTTAAATATATTGATAATGGGTTCAGTGCAGAGGACTCTTGTATTTGACTATATGTATTTTGTGGTCACAGCCTCATTGCACCCCCGCCTAATGGTTTTAAAAAATAGTGGTGAGCACAACTTTCCCTTGTTTTATATATATATATATATATATATATATATATATATATATATATATTACATTATATATGGAATAGTGTCCCCTGTAATGTAAAATATAAGGAAGGACATTAATAGTATTGGAAGGATCATGGAACTCCAAGGTGACTTCTAATACCCTCATATTTTACAATAGCGGGTACACGATTTGTTATAATACAAACATTTCAGCAAGTCACATGACACATTCCATCACTATTCACTAAATATAACGGATGAGGAGGACCTCACATTTTACAACAGGGGGTACATTATTATAATACACAAAAGCCATGAATATCTTGTAAATTATATCCTTATAAACGGTGAGTACTGATGTCATCAGTTATAAACTGTCAGTAGTGATGTCATTTCTGTCACGACTCACTGAAATGTGTGTATTATAATAAATAAAGTACCCCCTCTTGTAAAATATGAGGATATTAGAAGTTACCTCGGAGTTCCATGACCTGTATAAAAGCACTCGTGTTTTTATATGGTCATGAAACTCCTTGGTAACTTTTTTACAAGAGGGGGTACTTTATTCAGTATATAACCTTCATTATACCCGATGCTTCAAACTAGGCCATAGACTAAACTAGCACTGATATATTTACCACCTAATTAAAACATACTGTATACTAGTTAAATATCACTACTAGGAGTAATGCCATCTAATACACAGTAAACAAATATCAACGTACTTTCCGTAGAATTACACCCAGCAAACCTGTACATTATACACAGGATTTTACAGCTGCTTTGATAAATAAAAGCAGAATTTCTGCACATATTTTGGTCTTTTGAATTTATTCCAGTTTGTTTTGGTTTTGAGTTCCTCGAGTCTACGCTATAATTATCCAGTGGAGACCAACCAACACATTTTATCAGAGGAGTACATTATATAGTTTTATACAGTTGCTGCATGTCTCTCTCTTTCTCTCTCTCTCTATATAATACACAAAAGCCATGAATATCTTGTAAATTATATCCTTATAAACGGTGAATTCTGATGTCATCAGTTAGAACCGGTGAGTTCTGATGTCATTTCTGTCACATGACTCACTGAAACTTGTGTATTATAATAAATAAAGTACCCCCAGTTGCAAAATATGAGGATATTAGAAGTTACCTCGGAGTTCCATGACCTGTATAAAAGCACTCTGCCTTCGGCCTCGTGCTTTTATAGGGTCATGAAGCTCCTCGG
Organism: Xenopus petersii; assembly: GCA_038501925.1. Taxonomy (NCBI): domain Eukaryota; kingdom Metazoa; phylum Chordata; class Amphibia; order Anura; family Pipidae; genus Xenopus; species Xenopus petersii. Next base: position 33,337,777 of record CM076675.1, on the reverse strand, counting down.
TAACTTATAATATCCTTACATTTTAACAAGAGGGGGTACTTTATTCACTACATATGGTCATGGAACACACGTGACCTCTTTAATGTCGCCCCTTAGACCTCAAACACCCACCTTTGCAGCTCCAGTTCCATTCTGTATTCTACAGTATTTGGAACAATTGCATGCCAATATACTGACCAATATATTATCCCAAATAGCAATGCACTCTGCCCATATTGAAGGGACATTTGTTTCTGCCCCTGATGGGTACCCGGCACATTACAAGGCAACAAATAAATCTACACACAGGAGGACAATTAGACACAAATATAGGACAATGCGGAAAGAAGAACCCAGTACCTGTACCTAAGTAATAATAATATTTAAATCAATAGAGACATAATCAAGGCAACAAGTAGGCATTTGTCTTGTCGATCTTTGTTATGTACAGCAGCCAGTTCTAGATCAATGTGCTGAGCCTACATTGGTTCAGTGGTGACAACCAGCAGTACAGATGCATTAAAACAGACACTGCTTTTAATGGATATTACAAATAAACTATATATATGGGAAAGTTGCTTAGTGGGATATTTCCTTTCTTTAAATGTATTGTGGGTGTTGTTAATCTAAGTGAAGGAAGAGTATAAGAGAAAACGAGTGCAGATTTGAGTCTAGACCCCTAATAATCAGGCTCCGTGCAGAACCTTTACTAGTAAGTGAAGGGACCAGTAACAATCTCTATAAATGAGGCAGCTGAGAACTGTAACCCCCACAAAGCCCGAAGCCTGCTGGGAGTAGTACTCGAAGAAGATGTGAAGAGGAAGCCCCGGTTGGGGGTATGAGAGGTGTTATTGTAGGTGCCCTGGCACTCACCTGGAGTAGTTTTCCTTCCGCCGGGCTAACCTCTGCCACCCTGGCAAATAGTCCTTCCAGGGTCAGGTTTCCTTGCGCCGCTCTCACCCGAATCAGCGCCTTCACATCCATGTCTCGTTCCGTGGTGCCCAAGGCAGAAGCCGCCACTGCCTGGAGTAGAGTCACCGCGAGCAGCAGCCAGAGGGATGCCAGCTGCAGCCGGGCTCTATTCATACTGCAGCCAGCAGCGGACACCCATAGTGCGGCTTGTTAGTCCCGGAAAGCCATGGGCTGCTGCGCTCCCGCGGGACGGGCTCACCCCCAGGGGAGGGGAGCACACGAACCCCCTTCCATGACAGCAGGGCCTCTCCGGCCTCAGGCAATTGAGTGCTCCCCCTCACACACTACTTAGTTTATTCCGTTCCCCCTCCTGAAGATTCAGTGCAGCTTCTTCTCCCCGTGCCCATTCATTTGTTCCCTACTGTGATTGCTCCGCGGTCCTAACACCAGGGCGGCTCGCTCCCAGGTCTGCGCGTCTCCATCGACATCAAAGCGATCCCTCCCACCTTGTGGCCCCAACTGTTCCCAGGGCACGGAGCCTCCCCAGGGACTGTTGCTGCTGCTGTGCTCTACCTGCTGCTGCTGCTGACACAAAGTGAGGGTGGAGCAGCTGCGGGCAACCCCCCTCCCCCAGTGGAGAATGCGGCTCTTCTTGCTCCCACACTCCCTCTGCAGCCCGCCTGACAGATGGCAAGTGGAGCCTCCTGCGCGGCTTCTGTTTGATCTCCACATGTGGCATGTTCTGAGGCGAGTCTGTGCCTGTACCTCACGCTGCACTCATTTGCTCTTTGCGCCGCCGTCTCACCGCCTAATGCTCTCACACTTATTCCCACGGGATTGTTCGGTGCCTGTGTGTAACCTGAATACATTGTTACCTGTAGAATAAACCCACGTGGACTACTGTCTGCCCCCTCTATAACCCCCTCACTGTCACATATACATATATAGTGAATAAAGTACCCCCTCTTGTAAATTATAAGGATATTATGAGTTACTCAGGAATTTCATGACCATTTTTGGCGTCCTGTTTTTATACAGGTCATGGAACTCCAAGGTAACTTCTAACATCCTCATATTTGCCAACAGGGGGTACTTTATTTATTATAATACACACGTTTTAGTGAGTCATGTGACCAAAATTACATCACTACTCATCGTTTATAAGGATATCATTTACAAAATATTCATGGCTTTTGTGTAAAAAAAAAAAAATATATATATATATATATATATATATATATAATATAGTGAATAAAGTACCCCTTCTTGTAAAATATAAGGATATTATAAGTTACCGAGGAGTTTCATGACCATTTTTGGCCTCCTGTTTTTATACAGGCCATGGAACTCCGAGGTAACTTCTAATATCCTAATATATTGCAACTGGGGGTACTTTATTTATTATAATACACAAGTCTCAGTGAGTCATGTGACAGAAATGACATCAGAACTCACCGTTTATAAGGATATCATTTACAAAATATTCATGGCTGGATAATGTACCCCTACTGTAATTTATAAAGATATTATAAGTCACCGAGGAGTTATGTGACCATATAAAACTTTTATACAGGTCACATAACTCCAAGGTGACTTCTGATATCTTTATACATTTCTAGTAGGGGTACATTATGCATTATAATCTACTTTTTGTGGGCGGGGGTCAGAGTCGAAATTCTGGTCACCGGCGTCAAATTCTGGTCGCCATTTCAGACATGACGGTGTCCGCTTCGGACGTGCAGTGTCAAATTCGGACATGCAGCGTCAAATTCGAACTCGCTGCGTCAAATTCGGCGACTTGGGGCCCCCGTTATAAACGGCACATTCTGGCGTCAGAATGCAACGTTTATAAGGATATAATTTACAATAATAACTGTAGATTATATATATATATATATATATAACCCCCACACTGTGCTACACATGGGCATGCATATTGTCACCTATATAAAGGTGGCAACCCTACTTCCTGGGCATTCTGGAGTAAAAGGACCTGTTGCCCTTTTTTTTCACTCTGCACCCTGCCCACCTGACAGGAATGAGCCTTCTTGGCATTTATTATTGTTAGTCAAGGTCCTACTGTTGCCTGGCCTTTATTTCAGTGCTGGTGCATAACTTCAACACCCAACATCCTATGAGAGATTAAAGCTGCCAGTGGGGCTTGCAGGGAGTTGTAGGTCCACAGGTTGGACAACTTTAATTTAGTTCAAAGACAAATATGACTTCCTGCATTGCTAGCGGGGCTTTATTCCTTGCACTGTGTGACATGCAGAGGCAAGCTAGAATACACTAATTCTTCAATTCTTCAAGCTCTCCCTGTGTGCATCTGCTTACTATTACACTGCTTACAATATAATTCTAATCAATCAATTTCTAATCAACTTTTCGATTGGTCTTCATTTTTTATTTTTCATAGTTTTTGAGTTATTTGCCTACTTTTTATTTTATTACTAACATGTATTTATATAATGCCAACATATTTTGTAGCACTGTAAAGTAAATGTGCTTATACAACTAAATCACATGAATTCTATACATAGAACATATGGAGTTACATACATCACAATCAATACAGGTACAAAGGGTGAGGAAGGCCCCATGCAAAGGAGCATACACTCTTAAGGGAAGGGAGTAATACACAAGGTGTGGGAGTGGGCAAGATCGAATTAAGTGGGTGAGAAATGTGGTACTGTATGTGGTGTTGCATTTGGTAGTTAAGCAGAGTGAGGGTAGGTTTTCTCGAAAGAAGTGCGTTTTAAGAGATTTCTTGAAAGCAGAAAAGTTGGGAGAAAGTCGGACAGACCGTGGGAGAGAGTTCCAGAGGAGGGGTGCAGCCCTTGCAAAGTCTTGAATGCGAGCATGTGAGGAGGTAATGAGAGAAGAGTTGAGTAGCAGGTCAGTAGAGGAGCGTAGTAAGCGGTTGGGTGAGTATATAGAGATGAGTTCAGAGATGTAGGGTGGGGCAGAGTTATGAAGTGCTTTGAATGTCAGGGTCATTAATTTGAATTTGATTCTGAAAAGTAGTGGAAGCCAGTGCAGGGATTGACAGAATGGCGAGGCAGAGGAGGAGCGGTTGCTGAGGTGTATGAGCCTCGCAGCAGTGTTCATTATGGACTGGAGAGGTGACAGTCTCTGGAGGGGAAAGCCAATTAAAAGAGAGTTACAGTAGTCTAGACGTGATATGACGAGAGAGTGAATAAGAATTCTGGCTGAATCTTGGGTGATAAATGATCGTATTTTGGATATGTTCCTTAGGTGGAAGTGACATGATTTAATAAGTGACTGGATATGAGGAGTGAATGACAGGGCAGAATCTAGGATAACCCCAAGGCACTGGGCCTGGGGAGAGGGGGTAAAAGTGGAATTGTTAACTATGATGGATTCTTCCGGGATGTTACTGGTGTTAGTTGGAGGAAAGAGAACCATTTTAGTTTACTTCAGACTATTCCCAGCTTTGAAATGGGGGTCACTGACCACAGCAGCCAAAAATGTGGCTCTGTGAGGCTACAATTTAATTTTTGTTGTTACTTAGCTTTCTGTTCGGGCTATTTATTTACAATTATTTTATTCAAACCACTCTATTGATGCTAAGGTAATTTGGACCCTAGCAACCTGATAGCTGCTGAAATTGAAAACCGGAGAGCTGCAGAACAAAAAGTAAAATAATTAAAGACCACAATTAATGAAACATGAAGACCAGTTGCAAATTGTATCAGAATATCAATCTCTACATAGTACTAAAAGTTGACAACCCCTTGTAAAACAAAGCAAACTAAATTAAAGGGCATCTCCACTGAAAAAAAATTTCAATTTCCCTGCACATGTTTGTGTGAGTGCCTGCTGTAGTAGATTACGGTTCTAATCCTCTCCCTTAGCAGAAGGTTCAGGGTGCTGCACCTGGAACTCTTCCTATACTCGGCGAGTCAATACTCTGAGACCTTGTTTGTAGTATGTTTTTAATCATAAATCACAATAATGGAAGCTACTCCATGGTTCCATCCTTTCAACGTATTACTAGTGTATAACCCAACTTGCTTGTTGTGATTGTTTGTATAGCAGGAGTCCATTATGGAGGGTAATGATGGGTGCACTGGGAATTTTTATGCCTCGCAAAGACCAAAAATGGAGTAGCTTCAGTGTCCCTTTTTACCCCGTTTAGCTCAAGAAATAACAATGGTTTCATCTATTTAACATATAACCCCCTCGCTTGTTGTGACTGTATAGCAGGAGTCCATTATGCAGGGTAATCGTGGGTGCACTGGGAATTTATCTGCCTCGCAAGGACCAAACATTGAGTAGCTTCAGTGTCCCTTTTTAGCTCACTAATAACAAAAAAAACCCATAGATTTTTCATTATATAAAAAATAGGCAAAACGTATGTTTAATAGAATATGACAAGGGGGTATATTGCCACTTTAAACTCTAGGCCAACTCCTCCTCCTTTGCTATAATACAGTACTAATAATAATCTTGTACAAACAACCCATATTATATATAATTTGCAAAAGGCTTTCTTATCTCACGGTTCTTATTGAAAGCGCTCAAGGGGCACTTCTGAATGATTTCCTAAAGAAATGGCTTGCTAAGTGCTTACAGGTCATAAGCATAAGGTTATAAGCAAGTTGTTATATTACGATATAATACTCATGTTAAACAAATATAGAGAAAGAAACTGTTGTTCTCCTACCTAGTACTGCGTGGCTGAAGTGAATAAACCATTCTCAATAATAGGAGCAATGTTGCCAATAAATATGCTAATGTAATACTTAAAGAAGAGTGTCATGTGGAAAGTCACATTTTGCTCACAGTGTTAAAGGGCCCATTTCCAAATGCAGTAGAAGAGTGTGGTCTTGCTGAAATGATTCTTTGGCTCACTCGCCTCATGGCAGCAGTGCCCCTGCATTGGGGTTATATCAAGAGGTGCTGCAGACTTACACAAAAAGAATCACAAGTCATTTAAGTGGGAAAATTTTGAATTTTGGATAAAAAAAACTCCATTGTGGGTAATAAAACATGGTTTGTGTCAGAAATTGCAATTGCAGTGATTATTGACCCCCTTAAGTGTTTTCTTAGTAGAAATACAATTGTAGAGACTTCCTTCTTATCAAAAACTGTAGTCATGCAAGAATGTCAACTGTAGTCATGCAAGAATGTCATTCTGGTATGAACCTCTGCAGCGTCGAATTGGAGGGTCCTAGGCCCACTGGGGCTCTCCCTGCCTCAGCTAGAACCCCCTCCAAGCCCCTGCTCCAGCAGCAACTGCCCGCCAGGCCCTCCTGCTCCAGCCGCAACCCCCTACAAGCTCCCACCCCAGCTGCAACCCCCTTCCAGGCCCCCACGCATACCAGTCAAGTTTTGCCCGCAATTGGGATTGGGCAGGATAGATCTGGGGGCAGCATAGGCCCATTCTGGCAGTAGATTGGTGCAGGTCTGGGTCAGCTGGGCCCATGAGGTCCAGGGCCCACCAAGTTTTTACCTGGTGTCCTGCCAGCCTAGTCCGACCCTGAACTTCTGTAACAAAAATGACATCTGCAACCAAAATATAAACACAATTAGTTATTTATATTTTACCAATGTTTCTGTAAATTAGCATGCAAAATGTGAACACAGTTCTGGTAAATAATGCTGCATTTTGAGTAAATTGCAGGCAGATTCTACACTTGCTGCATTTTTATCTTGTAGGGATTTTTAAACCCCAGCAGAGAATTGAAGGATAATCTAATATATCTGACAGACGTTAGGGAAAAGATACACAGGGCTCTCTAACACTGGCAGGAAAGTGCCTCTCTCAAAAATTCCTTCTGATCAGTGCTGGTCTGATTTGAATTTAAATCAGGCAAAACGTATTTTGGGCACGTGAAAACTGCGTCTCCTGTGAGTAACACAGCACCCTAGGGATGGACTGGGCTGGTGAGATACAGGATAAAACACGGTGGGCCCAGCCTCTTTGGGCTCCAACAACCCAGACCCATTCCCTGCCAGATACTTTAGGTCCCCCTTCCTACCTACAATCATGGCTTGGGAAAATACAAGGTACACATGGTAGAGGGGGGTTTGCAGTGTTGGCAAGTAGAGGACCTTACAACTGGGGCAGCACCAGGTCTGGACTGGGAATCAAAATAAGCCCTCGCATTTCAAGTACACAGAGGCCCAAATAGTCCTCCACCAACCCACTAAATAGTGACTGTCTATTTGACTTTACAGCAGCATTTGCCAGAACTCACAGATTGCCAGTCCGGGCCTGGGCAGCACCCACCTAAGGTGGCAGCATTAGTGGAAGCCCCAGTCTGACTCTTTATGCTCTTGCTTACAGGTATTTTATTGTACATCTATTAAAATGCATAAAAATGTATGTATAACTTAATTTATAAAGCGCCACAAGGATACACAATGCTGTGCATGTTTATGCATTTATATACTTTTTTTTTAACTGTAATTATGCTGTGTTAGAAATAAAAGTTTCTAAAATGTGAAAATGAACTGAACCAGATGATTCGAACTCATGAACAAAAGCCCACAAGGATTTCTGAATCACAATCTCCTGGGTCTGTTTTGGTTTTATGTTTTGCACCGACAGGCCTATATTTCTGATTGGTTGGCAGCTGCACAATGTCACGTGTATACTCTACACTGTAGGGCTGATATACTAAGTTGGATGCGAAATTGCACCAAAGCAATTTACTTTAATTTTAGCAAACTTCTAAAATAATTGCTGACTGGTTACTTTTGGGGAGTGTAGTGTTGCAATTTAGCACATCATTTAATTGTTAATATTGGTTCCAAACTCCATTATATCTTGAAGTGTCAGCTCCCTTTGCAGTCTAACCTGGTAGCAGTATTCATGCATTTTAGGGATGCACAGGATTCAGTTCGGGATTCTGCCTCTTTCAGCAGGATTCGGATACGGCGTAATCCAAATTACTGGCCTAACCAAATACTTACATGCAAATTAGGGTCCGGATTCAGTTCAGCTTTCATGAAGGATCCGGGTTTTGCCCAAATCCCAAAGTAGTGGATTTGGTGCATCCCTAATGCATTTTCATGTTCATGTATAATGCAGACAAGTTGCAACCTTGCTGTACATTCAGTTAAGATACATTTTAAACCACACATCTCAATGCATTTCTCTGCTGCTTATCACAGGTCAAGTTTACTGCAATAGTATGGGGGGGATGTACAGGGTAGAAAAAGTCCAGGATTTTTAAAGCTGCGGGAAGGATTTAATAGACATGACCTCTCCCATGATAAAGCTCATCAGTGATACGACAAGTCACCAGAGGGTGCTCCTTTTTCCCATGCTTTATTTAATCTTGGAATAAATGATATATCTCTTCTTTTGCTCTCTTCTCATTCATAATCAGGTTAGAGATCAGGCTGATGTCAGAGGTCAGGAATTCAGCTTTTCTCACTCCCTGGCATTATGGGGCTAATGTTTGTCCATGGCCTCTGACCTCACAGTAAGCCACCAGAGATCAATGTTTGTCTTCAGTAGCACAAGGAACAACTTCTAACAACAAGGGCACTCTCCCTTTTTACCTGAACAAATAAAAGCACCAACACCCCCCACGACGGAGTGTTAAAAAAAAAAAACACACACACAGGAATGGAACACTGAAAGCCATATGATCCAATCCTTTTAGTCAACTGCATTCAACCTCACATGTCCTTGTCATTGATTCAGACTGGAATTAAAGGTTTGCAGAGATTCTGCTGGAGTTCTCCTTCCTTTATTACTTTGATTCACGGGCACAGTAGAATTGTTGGCACAGAGCAACATAACTGTAAGCAAGTAAACCTTGGGATTCAGACTGGATGTAAGCAGCAGTTGCAATACTGCCAGGGTCAGACTGGGCCAGTCTAGATGGCACAGATCTGCGATTTGCAGGCTCCTTTCAGCCGCACCAGCCCAAAAAATATTGCAAGCTCGCTGTGCATGGTGCAGCAGCGCAGCAGGGGGGTCCTGGACAGCAGCCCTGATGGGCCCTGGGCCCCCAATCATACAAGCACAAGTGCATAGCTCTAATTTAATGGACTGAGTCAATTTGGATGGGCACTTGCAAACTGCAGTAAGCAGCAATGAACCCCCTCAGAAATGAATTATGCACACTTGACTCAAGATGACCCTGCAGTTACCAGCAGTCTGGACCTGCTGGGAGAAAGTAATTTGCTGGTAGTATATAAATACACGATGATAACAACACAAATGCATGGGGGAAATGTTTACACCGTGCACATGAATTACAAAAAAGAATGCTAGTTTGCATATGTATTGGTGCATTGTGAGCACACTGCAGTGGTTCAAGCTAGCATGCACCTACAATAATGTTTGAATCCTAAGGAAAAACTGGATAAAAAAGCATGGCAATTTATCCTCAGGGGAATAACTATAAGAGTACTAGCCCAGGAGTATAGAGGACCCATATGGCTCTAAATAGCTAGCAATTTCAATATGCCTTTATAAAATTGTTCAACTTGGAGATGTTAAAATATGTCCAGTAACCATAGACATTAATATTTAAATTGCTGTTTAGAATTTTATTAACCTAGATTTCAATTACACGATGGCTATAAAGCACAGGTTCCAAAAATTGCAGGGCTGGTCAACCTAGGGCGACCCCAAGAACTGTAAGGCTGGCTCAGCCTAAAGACAAATTATTGTGACATTTATGGGGACTGCATTTTGCAGCCCAAGATATTCTTGTAACTATGATAAAAAGACAGATGTTTCTGGTATCTGTAATAGTGATATATATAATAAAATAGAATAAGGCTAGAAATGCTGTATTTTGAATACTAAATATAAACATGAACTTACTGCACCACAAGCCTAATCAAACAAATAATTTATGCTTTCAAAGTTGGCAACAGGGGGTCACCATCTTGTAACTTTGCTAAACATCTTTGCAAGACTTAAGGTGGCCATACACGGGCCGATAAAAGCTGCCGACAGACCGTGTCGGCAGCTTATTGGCCCGTGTATGGGGCCCCCCGACGGGCTTCACCGATCGAGATCTGGCCGAAAGTCGGCCAGATCTCGATCGGATGGGACAGAAAATCCCGTCGGATCGCGGCCGCATCTATTCGTTGATGCGGTCCCGCGATCCGACCGCCCGTTAAGGCCTCGTTAGGATCCGATCGTTGGGCCCTAGGGCCCACGATCGGATCGGCCCGATATTGCCCACCTCAAGGTGGGCATATCGGAGGGAGATCCGCTCGTTTGGCGACATCGCCAAACGAGCGGATCTATCAGTGTATGGCCACCTTAAGACTGTGCACATGCTCAGTGTGGTCTGGGCTGCTTAGGGATTGTCATAAACAAAGCTGCTTGAGTTCTGCATGGCTGGGAAGTAAGGCGGGGGCTCCCCCTGCTGTTCATAAGTATGATTGTTTCCCTGCTCAGCAGTTAGGGACCATCTGACAATTCCTATCCACAGCAGTAAATGAAGGGAGAATTTCACTGCATACAGTCAGGTTTCCTATAAAAATGGTACACATTTTTAAATTAAATTATACTGGACATAGGTTTCTTTTTTATTAAAAAAAGTAAAAATGGGATTTTATTTTTTTGCCTTTACATGCCCTTTAAATTGAAATTGAAATGATGATGCCACTATGAAAAGTGCTCTTTGAAAGTACCTCAGTCACTATCAAGGCAACGCAATCCAGTAAGGATAAAATATTTCACTCCCAGTCTTTTCTGGTCTATAAGCTGCACCAGACTGTCCCCTTCTACCCTTTCAGCTTTGCAGCCCAATAAATTGCTTTTATTGACACAACTGCTATGTCTCTTATTGCATTATGGGAGGTATACCGTCCCTTTATATTTTCCAATTACTGTGCTATAAAAAGTTTTAAGAGGTAATGAAGGGTAATAAAACTAGCATTCTTTGGTTGGCCTCATTAACTTATTTTAAGTTGAGTCGTATGGGGGCACAATTTCTAAAATCCAAAACTTAACTAGACCTGCATTTTTACCTGCCTGGACTAGTTACCCAATCCAACCCTCAACTGCCTTATCTGCAATCAGACTCACTACCTGCTGGGTGCCATGAAACCATGAAGTGACATCCCTGCACACTGGAAGTAAAAAAGTAAATGTAAAAAAAATGAGTAGAGTTTTTCCACGTGAATAAAATGAGGAATTTGCCATTTCTGGGGGATCATTTAGTCATAACTTACACCAGACAAAGATCTGGGGGTGAGTCCTGGTGGATACAGGGCAAATGCTCCTGCCCATTTATTAAAATTGCCCTGTGCCCAGCCACATCAGCTTAGTTTGGCACTAGCACAAGCACTTGTTATGCAGTGAGGCCTGTAACCAATTGGGGCAGAGATTGTATCACACAAGTTAAGGGAAAGACAGCTCTCAAATAGGTCAGTGTGAATGGTGAGAAATGTACCTCTCCGTGAGTTACATGCTAACATTAAGGCTCGGGGCACACGGGCAGATTCGGGGAGATTAGTCGCCAGGGGACTAATCTTCTCTTCCTTACGGCAACTAACCTCCCCGATCTGCCTTTCCCTGCCTTCCGCCGCCTAAAATGAAAATTGCATGGGGGCAGGCATTTGGAGCGCTTTGTTTTCCACAGTCGCCTGTAATTACCTCCCGAGGAAATTTCAGGCAACTTCGGAAAACGAAGCACTCCGAGTGCCTGCCCCTAGACGATTTTCATTTTAGGCGGCGGAAGGCAGATCGGGGAGATTAGTCGCCACGAAGAATCTGTCCATGTAAATTGTTAATAAAGTGACCTTGACATTCTTGCCATATGTATTCTTATTTCATTAGTTAATATTCCAATTCTCAGTGAATGTTAATATGTCAATGAAAATGTCAGTTATAATTGGGGGAGATATTGGTTTCCCCTATCCCCCGCTAGAGTCACTAGCAAACAGATTCAATAAATATGTCAAAGTACAAAAATGAACTATCCATGCCCACCATAATTACATGTTCAAGACAATCTGATGATCCCAACAAAATAGGTCCCTTTATTAAGATCAAGCTTGAAAGAAATGTACTGAAATATGAGATCATTTACTTACACTGACTCCACTGAGTCTCTCGAAGAAGCAGCTTGTTATTCAAAATCATAAGTGCAATAACATTTATCCTCCTGTTAACAACTGAGACACTAGAGCCTTTCACAAAAACAGCAACTTGGCAAAACACACCAACCCCTCCAATTACTTAGAATAGTATTCAGAATACAGTGTTAGTAGTATATTATCATTGGCCTATAAGAACACACAGAAATATAAAAATGACTCCCAAAAATGGTTGCTGTTGATAAACTAAAATATACTTTGTTACCCCAACCCCAAAAACTTTTCTCCAGCCTTTGTAGAACCCTACAAGGTTTTTTTGCCCCATTGCCCATATGCCCATATGATAAATCTCTTAACAAGTGGCAGCGGGTTCTCCCAAAACTCAAATATAAACAATGGGATATTGCCACAGATTTGGTTTATAATTTCTAGTCTCCACTAGGACAGATTGGTCAATTTTAAAATCCCCACTTGTCTCAGTACAATATATCTCAACATATCATCTGTCAGACAGCCCTCTCTGCCAACAACCTCAAGCCAACTTCTTATGTTACCTAGTTTTGCCCTTGAATAGATCACTTTTGGCACAATATCATGAGATGTCTCAGTGATAACCTGGCTATACCTTTTGTTATATCCCCTGAGGCCTACATATTTGGAATTATAGACAAGTTTCTTCCTCAATCCAAAAACAAGATCCTGTTTATAAAGTTAATTTATCAATTCTTCTATGTCGGGGGGAAATTTCATTTTTGGTTCACTTTCAACTTTAAGTAAACTTGTATGATGTAGTCAGTTGTATAGTTAATCTCAGATATTTTTTAATGACTTGCAGTGAGTTTGGTTCTGCAGCTCTCCAGTTTAGAATTGCAGAGGTTATTAGGGTGAACTTTACCTTAGTGACCATCCAGAGTTTTGAAGGAAAGACTGAAATATAAATAGGAAAGATCTGAATAGAAAGATAAGTAGTAAAAATAGCAGTTCTATACCCACCCCTCTCTGACATCACTGGAGGTGGCAAGTGGGGCAGGGGCAAGTATATAAATAAGAGACTGCCATCAGATGGAGGAGGAATCAGAGGGAGCTGAAGTCATGGGCAAGATGGGACCAAGGGCAAATTGTGGCCCACCATCTGCTTGCACCCTGCTTGAAGAGAATTGTGCCAGCTTGAACCTTCCTGGTCCATAGGTAAACCCATGGGATAGCTCCAAGTTTGTGTCATACTAGCATAGCTTTTCTGCAGGCAACCCCAGGGTTAGATTTAATTAAATGAGAAAAAAACCTCTCTTGAATCAGTTCCAGATTTCCACAAAGACTTCTACTGACTTCATATGGGATAAACCACGGGATAAGTTTTTCATCTGGAATTGAATCTGGCCTTAAAAGTTTAATTGAGGACACTACCTTTACACCGTATAGCACAGGGATCCCCAACTTTTTTTTTTACCAGTGAGCCTCATTCAAATGTGAAAAGAGTTGGGGAACAACACAAACATTAAAAAAGTCCATGGGGGTGCCAAATAAGGGCTGTGATTTGTTATTTGGTAGCCCCTATGTGGACTGGCAGCCAACGGTAAGGTACTGTTTGGCAGTACATATGATTTTTCTTTTCAATAGTTTTTATTTGAGTTTTAACATATCAAGAGAGATAAGTAGTTATAACATTTATGTAGTAGCATTAAATATTTGCATAAAGAAAAGGAAATGGGAGAGGGAGAAGAGAGATAGAATCGGTCACGTCTCAGGTCACTCAGACCGGGGGGACCGATTAAGGAAAAAAGAAACAGTTTAAATCAACAGTACTTTTGACAGCATATTATGTTTAATAAACATTTGTGATTAGTATTGCATGTCCCAGGGTGGTTTCTGCGAGGTCCCTTAGCTACTATAATATAGAATAATGTATTGGGCTTACAGTTGAAAGAATTATCTGAAGTTATACCAGATCTGAAGTTATAAGTTATCTAGTTATACCAGATCTGAAGAATTCCAATTGTTACAAAATAAACGTCTACATATGATGTTATCATATAGTGCTTACAAAAAGATTTAAGGGGTCCCTGTAGTCAGAAAGGAATATCTATACCACGTTCCCATATTTCCTCGGATTTCTCATTTTTAGTCGTTTATTAACCATTATCCACTTCAGCTTGTCTTTAAAGTGGGAAATCGGAATCCAGGGTGATTTCCATTGTTTAGCAATTGTAATTTTTGCTGCCAAAAACATAAAAGTTACACAATTCTTGTGTTGGTATTGGGCAGTACATATGATTTTTATGCAACCAAAACTTTCCTCTAGGTCAAAAATTCAAAAATAAGCCTCCGCTTTGAGGCTATTGGGAGCAACATCCAAGGAGTCAGAGGGCAGCATGTTGCTCACGAGCCACTGATTGGGGATCACTACAAAAGCAGTAAAGATGAATAAAAATAGGCTAACATATCAGTGGAGCATTTGCATTGTTTGCTCAAAGTGCAACTATATGGCATTGCAAGTACCTTGAATAAATATTGTCAATCCAAGAATAGTGATGGGCGAATTTATGCGCCAGGTGTGAATTCGGGCCGTCAAAACGGAGACGCTGGCACCATTTTTAGAATTTTTCGGCGAATCGAAACGCCCCAAATTCACCCATCACTATCCATGAAATATTTCCATCCTTTTTAGCATGGCCACACTTGCAGCTGTGTTTGAAAATGAAGCTTCTTGATTCCATGTCAGCTCTGTATAAATTCCAGTGCGTAGGCGCTTGAAAAAGGGTCGTCATGTATAATTTTGTAGATTCCCGTTATATGCAAAAACTAAATGTTTAGTAGAAATTATTCATTTCATATACCACTTTCTATAACATGGAATATCCAAGAGATATTGCTTTACTGCTATAAATTTATTTTTTTAAACAATAATTTATCTGGTTTGACCATACATATTAAAAATGAAAAGCCCTTTAAAAATAGCTTATAATGACTTAAAAAGAAAAAAAGAAAATTATATGTTATAAAGAAAATCAAATAGGTTTTTGCATGCTTTTTACAGCCAGACTTCCATTGCTTTCTCAAAAAGCCATTTGACTGCCTGTATATATCATACAAAATAATGATTTTTCCATTGCAGAAATTAAAGGTCTTTTCCTCTAGTCTGAAGTGGTGGCCTCTGGTGCAGTGATCCTTTTTATGGGTAAAAAGTTCCACTGCTATTTGTCTATAATGTTCTCTAATACCTTAATTA
Source organism: Xenopus petersii (assembly GCA_038501925.1). Lineage (NCBI taxonomy): Eukaryota > Metazoa > Chordata > Amphibia > Anura > Pipidae > Xenopus > Xenopus petersii. The sequence goes on along the minus strand of CM076675.1, from coordinate 33,322,614 downwards.
TTAATAATGCCATACCTCACTCACCAGGTGCCACTTCCTGGTTTAATAGTCTTTTTCTCCCTTTGTTTTGATTATAAGGGACAATTTACCAATTCTTGATTTGAACTGATAGCAATGTATCCGTATTAACTGCCTGTTTATTGCAAAAAATGGCTGATGTCACACTTTGCAAAAGGCACGCTTTTGTGTCAAATCAGGCAAATGCTGTGCTTGTCAGGGCATACTAAAGACATGGTGAAAGGCAGTGGGTTGGCATGTGCTATACTAGCCTAAAGCAACTGTCATCTTTACTAATCATACTGTACAATTCAAGCAGCGAAGATAAATCACATTTTATTTCTGGTAAATTGTGAATTTAAATGGTTACACCCTTTTTAGGAGGGACAGAGGGATTCAAAAGGGTGGAGGAGTGTGTTTGTATGTAAAGCCTGAATTAAAACCATGCGCTAAAGAAATAACAATAGCTGGCACTGGTGAGGGTATAGAATCACTCTGGGTAGAGATTTTGACTGGGCAAAAGGTAACAAAAAGAATTATCATTGGTGTATGCTATAAACCACCTCGTATAAGTGTCGAGTATGAAGCCGAGCTACTCTTGCAGATACAAGCGGCTTCACAGCTGGGTCAAGTTGTTGCTATGGGTGACTTCAATTATCCAGACATTGACTGGGGTAATGGGGTTGCTAAGACAGAAAAAGCTAGTAGGTTTGTAAATATGCTGAATGACAACTTTTTATTCCAGCTCGTTCAAGAACCTACTAGGAATAACTCTCTTTTGGACCTTGTAATAAATAACAATACTGAACTCATCTCTAACATTTGTGTGGGTGAGCATTTAGGGAATAGTGATCATAACATGGTCTCCTTTGAGATCCTGTTGCAGAAGCAATTCTATAAGGGAGTAACTAAAACACTAAATTTCAGACGTGCAAACTTTGACAGTATAAGGGCATCTCTGCAACATATTAAGTGGGAAATGCTTTTCTCAGGGTTAAACACAGAACAAAAATGGGAAGTCTTTAAAATGCTGCTTAATAAATATACTTGTCAGTATATTCCACTTGTAAGCAAGGAACGTCGTTGCAAAGCAAAACCTTTTTGGTTCAATAGAAGCGTTGGTGTTGAGGTGGGTAAGAAAAGACGTGCTTTTAAAACTTTCAAGTTAGCTGGTACAGCCGAATCATTTATAAGGTACAAGGAGGCCAATAAATCATGCAAAGAAGCTATAAGGCAAGCTAAAATTGCTATAGAAAAGGATATTGCGGTAAGCAGTAAAAAAAATCCAAAATTATTTTTTAAATATGTTAATAGTAAAAAAATGAAGCAGGAAGGGGTGGGTCCCTTACTATCAGAGGGGGGTCAGCTGGTTGATGAAAACAAATTAAAAGCGCAGATTCTGAATTCATATTTTTCATCTGTCTACACAAATGAGGAATCAGTAAGTGAAGGTTTCCTTCTTAACAGTCCCAATTCTAGTAATACAACTAATGATGCATGGTTCACACATGATGAAATTCAAAAGAGACTAGAACATGTTAAGATTAACAAAGGTCCAGGGCCAGATGGTATTCATCCCAGGGTAATTAGCGAGCTTAGCTCTGTGATTGCCAAACCTCTTTACTTAATTTTTCAGGATTCATTGAGATCTGGCATAGTGCCGAGAGACTGGCGAATTGCTAATGTGGTGCCTCTATTCAAAAAAGGATCCCGTTCTCAGCCTCAAAACTATAGGCCAGTTAGTCTGACGTCAGTGGTAGGAAAGCTTTTCGAAGGGTTAATAAAGGATAAGATACTGGACTTCATAGCAAATCATAATACTATGAGTTTGTGCCAGCATGGTTTTATGCGTAATAGATCTTGCCAGACTAACTTAATTTCTTTTTATGAGAATGTAAGTAGACACCTCGATTCTGGGATGGCAGTGGATGTGATTTACTTAGATTTTGCTAAAGCATTTGATACAGTGCCACACAAAAGGTTACTGGTTAAATTAAGGAATGTTGGCCTGGAACATAGTATTTGTACCTGGATAGAGAACTGGCTAAAAGATAGACTACAAAGAGTGGTGGTAAATGGAACATTTTCTAATTGGACCAATGTTGTTAGTGGAGTACCGCAGGGCTCTGTACTAGGTCCCTTGCTTTTCAACTTGTTTATTAATGACCTGGAGGTGGGCATTGAAAGTACTGTTTCTATTTTTGCAGATGATACTAAATTGTGCAGAACTATAGGTTCCATGCAGGATGCTGCCAATTTGCAGAGTGATTTGTCTAAACTGGAAAACTGGGCAGAAAACTGGAAAATGAGGTTCAATGTTGATAAATGCAAGGTTATGCACTTTGGCAAAAATAATATAAATGCAAGTTATACACTAAATGGCAGTGTGTTGGGAGTTTCCTTAAATGAGAAGGATCTAGGGGTCTTTGTAGATAACACGTTGTCTAATTCTGGGCAGTGTCATTCTGTGGCTACTAAAGCAAATAAAGTTCTGTCTTGCATAAAAAAGGGCATTAACTCAAGGGATGAAAACATAATTATGCCTCTTTATAGGTCCCTGGTGAGGCCTCATCTGGAGTATGCAGTGCAGTTTTGGACTCCAGTCCTTAAGAGGGATATAAATGAGCTGGAGAGAGTGCAGAGACGTGCAACTAAATTGGTTAGAGGGACGGAAGACTTAAATTATGAGGGTAGACTGTCAAGGTTGGGGTTGTTTTCTCTGGAAAAAAGGCGCTTGCGAGGGGACATGATTACACTTTACAAGTACATTAGAGGACAAATGGCAGGGGACCTTTTTACCCATAAAGTGGATCACCGTACCAGAGGTCACCCCTTTAGACTAGAAGAAAAGAACTTTCATTTGAAGCAACGTAGGGGGTTCTTCACAGTCAGGACAGTGAGGTTGTGGAATGCACTGCCGGGTGATGTTGTGATGGCTGATTCAGTTAATGCCTTTAAGAATAGCTTGGATGATTTTTTGGACAGACATAATATCAAAGGCTATTGTGATACTAAGCTCTATAGTTAGTATGGGTATAAAGAATTTAATTAAAAGTAGAGGGGTGTATGTATGGATGCTGGGTTTTCATTTGGAGGGGTTGAACTTGATGGACTTTGTCTTTTTTCAACCCAGTTTAACTATGTAACTATGTAAATGATTACTTATCAAAATGTTGGTGCTGGTAAGGTAATGGCACAATTGAGAGAGGTTGAGGAGCTGTGCTGATCCTATTGGACCATTTTGTAGTCATTTGGACCTGTAGAGGTTTTCAGAATTTTTTTTCATATCTTTCAGTGTATCATTCAGCAATTTTTAAAGATTTTAAAGAAATAGAGTTTAGTCAAAGTTTTTTTTAAAAATGACTCTAAAACCACAAAAATTTAGGGATGCACCAAATCCAGGATTCGGATCTGGAATCCAGCCAGGATTCTGCCTTTTACAGCAAGATTAGGATTTGGCTAAATCCTTGTGTCTGTCTGAATCCGAATCCTCATTCTAATCTGCATATGCAAATTGTGGGTGGGAAGGGAAATCACTTGACTTCTTGTCACAAAATAAGGAAGCAAAAATAATTTTCCCACGTTTAATCCTTCCTGCCCCTAATTTGTATATGTAAATTAGGATTTGGATTCGGTTCAGTATGCGGCCAAATCTTTTATTGAGGATTCTGGGATTCGGTGCATCCCTACTAAAATTTGAATAGGGATGTAGCGAACGTCGGAAAAAAAGTTCGCGAACATATTCGCGAACTTGCGCAAAAATGCGAGCGGTTCGCGAACGGTTCGCGAACCCCATAGACTTCAATGGGAAGGCGAACTTTAACATCTAAAAAAGACATTTCTGGCCAGAAAAATGATTTTAAAGTTGTTTAAAGGGTGCAACGACCTGGACAGTGGCATGCCAGAGGGGGATCAAGGGCAAAAATGTATCTGAAAAATCTGCCTGTGTGTGCTTGGAAGAGATAGTGTAGGGGGAGAGCTGTTAGTGATTTCAGGGACAGATGATAGTAAGTTTGCTGGCTAGTAATCTGCTTGATACTGCTCTGTATTGGAACAAAAAAATAAATAAAAGCAGTCCTTACAAGGACTACTGTTATTGCAGCAGTCAGCAGATGAGATCAGAAGCAGGACAGCTGCCCACTGCAGCTACATACAGAGCACTGCAGTAGAAGGTAGATTACTAGCCAGCAAAGCTACCTAAGCTTAAATGTCCCTCAAACCCCTGCAGACTTCTGTCCCTCCAATAACAGAGCAGTATCAAAACGATTACTAGCCAGCAAACTTTCAACTGTCCCTGAAATCACTAACAGGCAGCAGCTCTCTCCCTACACTATCTCTTCAGCACACACAGGCAGAGTGAAAAAACGCTGCAGGGCTTCGGTTTTTATAGGGAAGGGGAGTGGTCCAGGGGAGAGCTTCCTGATTGGCTGCCATGTACCTGCTGGTCTGGGGTGAGAGGGCAAAAAAAAGCGCCAACAATGGCGAACCCAAAATGGCGAATGTCGCGCGACGTTCGCGAACTTCCGGCGAGCGCGAACACCCGATGTTCGCGCGAACAAGTTCGCCGGCGAACAGTTCGCGCCATCCCTAAATTTGAATATTGATAAATGGGCTTCTTAGTCACAAACATACTCATTTATTTTAATTTCAGATCCAAAACTCACCTTTATTTTCTTGCAGTTGCCAGGATTTGACTCAGGATTTTTTGGGGACAAGAGATCCACTGGCATTGGAGACTGCATTAATGGGTTCTGAACAGGTATAATAATAGGCTTGTAAGAATGAAACACATAGTAACATACAAACATTTTGATGGAAAATATTGTCTTAGGGCTGGGACACACTGGGCGATTTGTGGAGATTTAGTCGCCTGGCGACTAATCGCCGCGACTTTCCACGACCAATCTTCCCCGAATGCCTCCCCTCGCTCTGCGCCTGGCTAAAATGAAAAATCGCCTGCGCTAATCACACGCGGCGATTCATTTTCCGAAGTCGCCCGAAGTTTCCTCAAACTTCGGGCGACTTCGGAAAACGAATTGCCGCGTGTGATTAGCGCAGGCGATTTTTCATTTTCAATTTGGCAGGTTATGAAAGTTTGAACATATTTCTGTGTTTTTTTTTCTGTTATTACCGTTTTGCTAATGAAGGTGACTTGCCTTTTAAGCTGTGAGTCAAAGGGGGTTATTTATCAAGGTCCAAATTTATCTCAATATCGGCTGCTACAAACTCCTATCTAACCCGCTCGGGTTTTTAACGCTTATTTATTATTAAATTTTCCCGAAAATTTGCTTTGCGGGAAAAGCTCAGATTTTCACGATTTTTTCGTGAATTTTCCTCCGAAAACTCAGAGGGGGTCATTTATCAACACTGGGCAAATTCGCCCAAGGGCAGTAACCCATGGCAACCAGTCAAATTGCTGCATTCATTGTTCTACTTGCAGCTGGCTTCAAAAAGCTCATCACTGATTGGTTGCTATAGGTAACTGCCCATGGGCAAATTTGCCCAGTGTTGATAAATGAGCCCCAAAGTTTTCACCAGAAAGCTCCAAAAACATAGTGAAATTGCCCGAAACCCACAACACAACCAAAAATCAATGGGACTGTTCCCATTGACTTTTATGCAACCTCGACAGGTTTGAGATGCAGTGTTTTTATATTCAGGCTTTTTAGCCCTCGGGTTTAATAAATTCCAAAAAATTTGTTATTATCGGGGAATTTCGGGTATTTGGAGCTTACCAAATAACCCCCTAAGGGTTTGACCACATGGGCAGATTCGGGGAGATTAGTCAACAGGCGACAAACCTCCTCTTCTTCGCGGCGACTAATCTCCCTGATCTGCCTTTCCCTGCCTTCCGCAGGCTAAAATGTAAATCGCCTAGGGGCAGGCACACGGATCGCTTTGTTTTCCGAAGTCGCCCGTAATTGCCTCACGAGGAAACTTTGGGCAACTTCGGAAAACGAAGCACTCCGTGTGCCTGCCTCCAGACAATTTACATTTTAGCCAGCAGAAGGCACAATGGGGAGATTAGTCGCCGCAAAGACAATTTTTGTCATCTGGCGACTAATCTCCCCGAATCTGCCCGTGTGGCCAGACCCTAACTTCTCCCAAGGGACCTGTTATCTAAATTGTTACAATTACTTATTTGCTTATCTCAAAATTGTTACAAAAGTATCTTATCTGAACATCGTGGCTATTCTGGGCTCTCTGCCAAAAGCCAATTAAGTTAGAAACATTGTTTCTTCTTTTAGCTGTTCAGTGCAGAGAAAATCGTGACTTGCCAGTACAAACACGGGGTCTGCGGGTTGAGCTGTCAAAAGCGGGTGTCCTCCTGAAAACGGGACAGTTGGGAGGTATGAGGTAGAGATGGATTTTTTTAAATTAGAAAAAAAGATGTGTATAGTTATATACTTTGCGTAAACCAATTTCCCTACCTACCTGTCTGTAGTAAGAACACAGCTTAGCAGTGCAGCAATTGTTCTTCACTTTTCGATTCCTTTATGAATAAATGCCTATTGAGGTTGGATTCACTATTATGTTTAGGATTAAAGTGCATTTACAGTATCAAAAATAGTTTGTAGGTTCACCTCATCTCCTGTGGGGTCACTTGAATTCTGATCAAACCTTTTTGGGGACAGGGTATTCACAGAGTTTGGCGACTGCAGAGGAGCGGTCTGTAAAATATTTATGAAATGTAATTACAATTACTCATATTGGATATCAGGCTGGTTCTATTAGTGTTAATATATACAGCATTTATAAAACGAAAAAGGACATATGCCAAATATTACAACAGTGATACAAAATAATACATTTATATAGCTATTATCAGACACCACATTTTTTACTCAAGCCCCTAATTTCTCCCTATGTGAATTGTTACCTAATGGTTTTCTCCTCATTTCTAGCTGTGAAAGTGATGGGCAAATCTGTGCCGTTTCGCTTCACCGAAAAATTAGCGAACGTGCGTCAATTTTTATACGCGCAAATATTTGGTCCAAATGCATTAAAGTCACCTGGGGCATCCGAATAATTTTGTCAATTTTTTTTTGATGCAGCAGATTTTTCACTGGCAAATTTTCGCCGCAGTTTCACAATTTAATTTACTTGCAGGAAACACGGAAATTCACATCGAATTTGCTTCTGGCAAATTTATTCGCCCATCACTAAGCTCCCCTGTATGAGTGACAGAACTAACTGTCAGTGGAGCTCTTGCCTATCTATAACTTTAGCTTTTGGTGTTTTCACCAACTGGCCACCCGGAACAGCAGGGGGCGCTCCTGTTACAAATTCATGATATTAGCAGTGTAAAATCACTAAAATTATGAAAACTAAAAGAAAAAGTTCATAAAATTAACAATTTTATTTTAATTTGTTTAGGTGAGTGTACAGTATGTTCCCCTTTGCTGTAAATCCTACTCATCTTTTATTTAGCTGGCATAAAGCAGACTTTTAATAATTAATTGCATAATTAATTGAGAAAATACTGTGTTGTCTACAGACTTTTTTTCCCAGTGCAACAAAAGATACAGGTATGGGATCTGTTATCTGGAAACCTATTATCCAGAATGTTATGTATTATGGAAAGGCCATCTCCCATAGACTCCATTTTATCCAAATAATCCAAATTTTTAAAAATGATTTCCTTTTCCCCCGTGATAATAAAACAGTACCTTGTACTTGATCCAAACTTAAGATATACTGTAATTAATTCTTATTGGAAGCAAAACCTGCCTATTGGGCTTATTTAATGTTTAAACTACAAAAATAAATGGTGCACCCAGCCTTTATTTAATGTTTACATGATTTTCTAGAAGACTTAAGGCATAAAAATCCAAATTGCAGACAGATATGTTATCTGGAAAACCCCAGGTCCTGAGCATTCTGGATAACAGATCCCATACCTGTACTATCTCATCTCAATGACTTTTAAGTCATTCCTCAAATAGAGTCTGATGACTAATTTATATCAGTGATGGAACTATGTATAAAAAAACAGACATTTGCATGCTGGCATGAGGCTAAACTATTTGCTGCCTTAAACTGAAGAGCAAAGATTTGCACCTTACGATGAATGCAGCACTGCATTGTGATTGGGCAGAGAATGGGCAGCCCATGAGCATCAGGCGCACTAGTTAACGGTGTTGTTCATCTTTAAATTAATTTTTAGTATGATGTAGAGAGCTATTTTTTATTTTTTATTATTTGTAGTTTTTGAGTTATTTAGCTTTTTATTCAGCAGCTCTCCAGTTTGCCGTTTTGGCTGGTTGCTAGGGACCAAATGACCTTAGCAACCATGCATTGATTTGAATAAGAGACTGGAATATGAATAGGAGCCTAAATAGAAAGATGAGTAATAAAAAGTAGCAATAAAAATAATTTGTAGCCTTACAGAGCATTTCTTTTTAGATGGGGTCAGTGACCCCCATTTGAAAGCTGGAAAGAGTTAGAAGAAGAAGGCAAATAATTCCAAAACTATAAAAAAAATTAAAAATGAAGACCAATTGAAAAGTTGCTTAGAATTAGCTGTTCTATAACATACTAAAAGTTAACTTAAAGATGAACCACCCCTTTAAGGGGTGCCAAAGGCTAAAGTCTGCCTAGGGTACAGGGCATTAAATTGTGTTGGATTTAGGTGGCCAGGGACTGCTGCCCAGGGGCCCATATCCCAGTCAGAAGCTCCAGCTATAAATTTCATCCCCTGCCATGTACAGATTACCTTGTTTACCTCTTGCAGCTGCAATCAGGGGCGGGAGCCACAGTGCCCACAGTTTTTGGTGGGGGGAGCGGCACTCACCAGCTTTTTTCCCAGTCTCCGACGCTGGCATTACAGGTCTCGCTTGTGCCTGACTGTGCTTTATGGTCTAGGATGAGTAAAGATTCCTTATGTGCTCTATAGACTTTAGTATTGAAGAGACTGTGATCTACACTATCTGCAATGGTTTATACAGATCTGGTGCAACAAGAATGTTAGTCACAGTATGTTTATTTCCCCTGCTTAGTAGTCTTCTGCAGGGACTGAACTAGGGGTAGGCAGAAGAGGCACCTGACTAGGACGCATCAATAGGGGGGCTCTGGGCAGGGTCTTCTGCCAACCCCTATTTTTTGTTTACTCTCCCTTCCCCTCCTCTCTCTTGCTCTGCTCTCCCCTTCGTCCATACCCCTTTGTCACTACTGCCCCTTGTGATGCAAAAACGGACATAATTAGGTGGCTGTACACAATGTTGAACTGGGGTACCAGGGGCCCACCAGAGAACCTCAGCACAGGGCCCACCAAACACAAAATCACACCATCTGTCCTCCACCATGTACCATTGCACCATATACCATCTGCCACCCCTTACTATGTACATGGATGAGCAGGGTTGCCTCAACCAGATATAAGGTGAAAGGTGAAAGAGAAGCTCGGGCTGCAAAAAATGCACTGCACGGTGGTGAAAATCGTTGGCCACACTTGCATAAACAGAACACAGAAAATGTTCTTCTCTCCCAGTTCTCTCCCAGTGCTCCCATGCTGCTTGTCTCACTCTGCCTCCTTCTGCTTACATGAAAATGCATGGACTTTTCCTCCCCATTTATCAATAAAGTTTCACAAATTTTTCTTGTGTGGAAAAAGTCATGATAAAATCATAAAAAATCCAAATCCTACTATTTTTTTTGGAATTTGCACTCCAAACTACCATTTTTTTTGGTAAAATCGCCCAAAAACTATGATTTATTTCAGAAACCTAGCGCAATTCAATTGATAAAGGAGAACTGAAGCCTAACTAAAGAAGTAGCTAGAAATGTTGTACATGTTTTGTGCTTCTGTACCAGCCCAAGGCAACCACAGCCCTCTAGCAGTAAAGATTTATGTCTCCAAAGATGCCCCAGTAGCTCCCCATCTTCTTTTCTGCTGATTCACTGCACATGCTCTGTGCTGCTGTCACTTACTGAGCTTAGTGACCCACTCACAATATACAGTACACATAGAATAGAAATGTCACAATATAGGGCTGATTAGTAATTAATACAGATAATTACTACATGACAGCACAGGAACCAGTGCAATTAGCATCAGAATTTAATAATCAGCCCTGTAGCATCAGCTTATATTACAGACCAACCTCATTTTCTGATTGATGATTTGCAAAAAACCCCAAAGCTTAGCTTCTCAACAGCTTCTCAGAGCCCACTGAGCATGTGAGTGTCACAGACACTTTCCAAGATGGTGACCCCCTGTGACAAGTTTGAAGTCCTGGATCATTTCTGCTATTGACAAGCTGAAACTTTAGGCTGGCGCAATACATTCAGTATATAAATTATGGCATTTTTAGCCATATTAATTATTAAGGTTAAGTTCTCCTTTAAAGGGACATCTGCCATTGAGTTTTACATGTTCTCGGCAGGTCTGAATTGGAGTACTTTTTTCATTGGACTTTTAACACTATCCGACTTAATAAATCTCCAAAAAAAATGTTTTTTTCCCTCTGAAAAAATTGTATTTCCTCTTTAAAATAACGACCATAACAATTCTGAGCTTAATAAATAACCCCCTTAGAATCAGCAGTTGGCCGGCCCACCAAGTTTTGTTGTGGTATCCCAGTAGGCCAGTCTGACCCTGGCTGTACATATAATAAACAGACAATTTTTGCTTTTATACAGCTCAGGCTTTTAAAAGTAATATATAAAAAAATGCTCAGAATTACAGTGGTGTAATATGGGGTGCAGATAATTCTAAAATAAAGTTTGCTATTCCAGAAATGTGAATAATATTTATATAGCACTGCTATCCAAAGTCCAAGGTTGCAATGGGAAGACACTCAGATTATTATCTATTATTTATATTGTGAGGACAAATTTACCCAGGGTTTTACAGATTGTTCAGCAATTAAAGGGATACTGTCATGGGGAAAAAATCATTTTTCAAAATGAATCAGTTAATAGTGCTGCTCCAGCAGAATTCTGCACAGAAATCCATTTCTCAAAAGAGCAAATAGATTTTTTTTATATTCAATTTTGAAATCTGACATGGGGCTAGACATTTTGTCAATTTCCCGGCTGCCCCCAGTCATGTGACTTGTGCCTGCACTTTAGGAGAGAAATGCTGGCAGGCTGCTGTTTTTCCTTCTCAATGTAACTGAATGTGTCTCAGTGGGACATGGGTTTTTACTATTGAGTGCTGTTCTTAGATCTACCAGGCAGCTGTTATCTTGTGTTAGGGAGCTGCTATCTGGTTACCTTCCCATTGTTCTTTTGTTTGGCTGCTGGGGTGAAAAAGGGAGGGGGGTGATATCACTCTAACTTGCAGTACAGCAGTAAAGAGTGATTGAAGTTTATCAGAGCACATGACTTGGGGCAGCTGGGAAATTGACAAAATGTCTAGCCCCATGTCAGATTTCAAAATTGAATATAAAAAAAATCTGTTTGCTCTTTTGAGAAATGAATTTCAGTGCAGAATTCTGCTGGAGCAGCACTGATTCGTTTTGAAAAATGTTTTTTTTCCATGACAGTATACCTTTAATATTCTCTAGGCTTGTGTAGTGTAATGTATTTGATGCAACATATAAGTGCATTGTACTTTCACTTACCGCCGTATGCAAATTAGCCAATGCTAGTGCAATTTCGCTTTGCTTGCCGCAGTAACACTAGCGCAACTTTGTCAACATTCAGTGCCCTGGACGCAACTTCGGATTTTAGTGAATTAGTGTTGTCCTGGCAAATCTACGCCTAGCGAAGTGTTGCGAAGCCGCCACTAGCGAATTTAAAGAGGTTAGTGAATTTGCCCCAAACTATGAAGTTTTTAGTGCTCTGTGCTATTTAAATCTTGGGTATATACAAAAACCTATTCAGCTGCTGTTATTGCATGTCTTGTGGCTTTCCTATGTTTATTTTACTGTGGGACATATGATAGGAATGAGTGTTATATATAAAATAACGGCAGTTAACATTTTAGAAATACAGGTATGGGACATAATATCCTTAATGCTCTGGGGTTTTCCGGATAACAGATTTTTCTGTAATTTGGATCTGCATACCTCAAGTCTACTAGAAATCATATAAACATTAAATAAACCCAATAGGCTGATTTTGCCTCCTATAAGAATTAGGAAATCATTTTTAAAAATTTGGATTATTTGGATAAAATGGAGTCTATGGGAGACAGCCTTTCTGTAATTTGGAGCCCTCTGGATAACGGGTTTCCGATTCATTGATCACATACCTGTATTTCAAAAAATATATAGAGCTGCTATAGAGTGGAATCATTAATCAGATCTGCTGCAACCTCTGAAAGCCCCACTGGGTACCAAAGCTGGGGGAGGGAGAAACCCGAAAGCTGATGCTGTTTTTAATACCCACTCTGAGCCACTTCTGATAAGGTGCAAACTCTTCTAGAATCCTTTGTGCTATTTAATTGGCATATGGTCAGTATGTCAAGTGACAGTGAAGAAATCAACTGAATAATGGTTATTATGGTTATGGTTATTATGTATGATTCAGTTGGTCATCCAGGTTTTAGGAAGGAACTCCAGGTAAAATACAGGAAGTGAAGGAGAAATCACAGGTAAGAACTACATTTATCCGACTGTCAGATGAAAACGATGCACGCTGCATTTTCATCCGACAGTCGGATAAATGTAGTTCTTACCTGCGATTTCTCCTTCAATTCCTGTATCTACAGAACGTCCGACACATTGCATGCGTTTCATCGCATGGCGACGTGTCGACTCGAGCCGCACCGTGGAGTTCCTCTTATACTTAATGGGATGTAGGGATTTAAGAGATTTTATTATTGTTAAAAAAAATCTCCAAGATTTTAACACTGTAGGTTTGTTTCCATGTGATCAAGGTGTATAAAATCAATACAACACATCTTTTTTTAAATATTACTATTTTTATTAACTATTTTACATGGAAAGCTGTCCTGCCAACATGCCTTATGTTACCTAGAACATCCTTTGTCCTTTTCCCATGATTCATCTCAAGTGATCTTGGTTCAATCAGCTTTACTTCTAAATTATTAATACCATCATTATCACTGGCGTAACTACTGAGAAAGCAGACCCTGGGAGATGCCCCGGAGTACAAGGGGCCCGTGGGGGCCTGCTTCCTCAGCAGTATGTGCAACCAGCAGGGACCATTTCAAGGGATGGTGCTGGCAATACGGATAGGTACAGGTCTTATGCTATTTTTACCCAGAGTGCCTTTACTAATAAAAACAGTAGCGGACTGAGGGGGTGGGGGTTCGATCGACTGCGCTCCACTTACGTGCCCTGTGTGACCTCAACTCAGCTATCTGACGTCCAATGGAAGGCAGGGAAAAGGTCACCTATATAAGTTGAACTGTCCAGGACTCTGCAGTCAAGCAGGATGGATGGTCATTCCCTACTCTACTCTGCAGATTTCCCCCCAACTCCCTCCCCTACTAGACTATCAGCATAGAAAAAATCCACTATGCCATCCTTCTATAGTTCTGGGGTATTTATACATGGAATTACCACTGTACCATCCTTCTAGGAGTTCTGGGATATTTATACAAGAAATTGCCACTGTGCCATCCTTCTATGAATTCAGAGGGTAGTTATACATGTAGTTAAATGAACAAAAATGATGCGGATCGCATCGGAGCTCACCCGGTAATGCTGTGTCTTCCCAGCCGCTGCCTTTGCGAGACGCCAGCTACTCCATGCTCAATACAGAACAAACAATACTCTCGCATACTAGGCACTGATCCAGGACACCATGTGAGGACACCAGCGTTCGTGTTAAATTGTCGGCTTTATTGAAACAAACACACAGGGGGGAATCTAGCGGTGAGTATGCTGGGCTGACTTACGCGTTTCTTGCCTGGTCTCCCAGCACTTCCTCAGAGTCAGTAAAAATCATGTGACTCAAGATTTAAATAGCAAATGTGACTGACATCAGTGCTCAAAATACAGGTGAGTTATACATGGAATTACCACTGTACCAGCCTTCTAGGAGTTCTGGGATATTTATACAAGAAATTGCCACTGTGCCATCCTTCTATGAGTTCAGAGGGTATTTATACATGAAATTGCCACTGTACCAGCCTTCTAGGAGTTCTGGGGATATTATACATGAAATTCTCCCACTATTGTGCAGCGGACCCTGGCATCCGAAGTTACGCCACTGATCATTATAAAGCTTGATGTTCATTATTGTCCTCTGGCATCTTGATCGGCCTCAATGGCCTCAAACAATGACTTGAAATTACCAGCTCCGAAACCCTTAAAGATAAACATTTTATTTGTTTTAAAAATACTTTTTTTTTGATTATGAAAAGTGCTGTAGAGTGGTGGCACAGGGAATACTTTTCTGACAGCTTAAAAGTGCTCAGTTTGAGGCCAGTATACAATTTCATTTTGTACATTAAAGGGGTTGGTCACCTTTGAGATAACTTTTAGTATGGTGTATAGAGTGATATTCTGACATCATTTGCAATTTGTTTTCATTTTTTATTATTGATTTTTGTGTTATTTAGCTCTTTATTCAGCAGCTTGTCAATTTGCATTTTCAGCAATCTGGTAACTAGGGCCCACATTACCCTAGCGACCATGCATTGATTTGAATAAGAGACTGGAATATGAATAGGAGAGACCTGAATAAAAGGGTCAGTAATAAAAAGTAACAATAACAATCCATTTGTAGCCTTACTGAGCATTTGTTTTTTAGAAGGGGACAGCGGTGCCCATTTGAAAGCTGGAAAGAATCAGATGAAACTGATTAACTATAAAAAATAAATAATGAAAACCAATTGAAAAGATGCTTAGAATTGGCTGTTCTATAACATAATAAAAGTTACCTTAAAGGTGAACCACCCCTTTTAACGGTAAAAGATAAAAATGGAAAGTGATTTTAAAAGGTCTGTTTCCGATGAGCAGTCTGAATACAAATCAACTGAGAAAGGTGTTTGGAAGGTGAACAACCCCTTTAATAATAAGTTACTGAAAGGAGCCAAGAATTAAATAGTGGGTCTGACTCGGTGCTGTTTCTGCAGACGTTTCATTCCTTTGATCCAGGTAGGGTTGCCACCTGGTCGGTATTTTACCAGCCTGGCCGGTAAAAATGTTGCATGATTGCAATGTTAAGTATAGGGAAAAACCATAAAAACATAGGAAGGCCAGTATTTTTTTCTAGAAAAGGTGGCAACCCTAGATCCAGGGCTGGAACTAAAGTTGGTCACAGACGCAAAGATCCGATCGTACGAATCAAAGTACGATTGGACTTTCCCATCTCCCTGACCTGCCACTAACCATTCAGATCAAATAAAGTAGTAAAAGAACAGATCAGCCGATGTTCTGCCCCTGACAGCAATCATACGAAAGTCATGTCTGACCAAAGCTAGTGACAGTCTCCCTCTGAAAATCGTACGATCGGCAATACACGCAGAGATATTATTGGCAGCCGACAGAAATTTTCTAACCTGTCCGATCTACCAAACGACATTAAGGGGCAGATTCACTAAGGGTCGAATTTCGAAGTTAAAAATACTTCGAAATTCGACCCTCGAATTGAAATCCTTCGACTTCGAATATCAAAGTCGAAGGATTTAGCGCTAAACGTTCGATCGAACGATCGAAGGATTTTTCGTTCGATCGAATGATTAAATCCTTTGATTCAAAGGATTTTAATCCAACGATCGAAGGAAAATCCTTCGATCAAAAAAAGCTTAGCAAGCCTATGGGGACCTTCCTCATAGGCTAACATTGACTTCGGTAGGTTTTATCTGCCGAAGTAGGGGGTCGAAGTTTTTTTTAAAGGGAAAGTACTTCGACTATCGAATGGTCGAATAGTCGAACGATTTTTAGTTCGAATCGTTCGATTTTCGTAGTCGAAGGTCGAAGTAGCCCATTTGATGGTCAAAGTAGCCCAAAAAAACTTCGAAATTTGAAGTTTTTTTTATTCTAACCCTTCACCCGAATTTAGTGAATCGGCCCCTAAATGTCTGGACACTCCACACACGGTCTGAAAATTGTACGAATTCTCGCTTCGTACGATCGTATCTTTGCGTCTATGGCCAGCTTAAAGGGCATGTAAAGGCAAAAAAATAATGAAAAAGAAACCTATCTCCAATTTACTTTAATTAAAAAATATGTATCGTTTTTATAAGAAACCTGAAAAATACAGCATTTCTAGCCTTATGCTATTTTAGACTTTACATGCCCTTTAAGGTTGCCACTTATTTAACATATTGACACGTTTATCTCATATGCCTGTGTCAGTTGAACGTGTTGTACTAAACACCATGTACGAGCCAGAACATTCAGTTGTTCAGAGCTTTAAAGTCACATGATGAATGGGAAAAAGTTAGAGTTCATCATTTGATAAATACACTTCTAAAAAATCCCATAGGGATGAATAGAAGGTGAATTTGTTTTTCTGTGGTGAGCTCTAGATTTACATTTTCATAATTCTGTCCACTTACATTTCTAACTGAACTGTTAACGTTCCTTTTATTGTCACCAAATCACACAGAGTAGGATGCAATACAATAATTCTACTGTACTTGGACAAAATAACTTACAAAGTGATTGTATCAATCTCTGAATAACCTCCAGGAAAAGGGTGGGCCAGTCCTGCGTTGGTTTGGTGAAGAGCTGGAGGAGGTAACCCTTCCCGCCGTAATCAACCAGGATTTTTAGTTCCTACAAGTAATGCATACACATATATATCAAGAATATTCATAACATCTTGAAGGTACAATTTTCCAATTTGAAACTAATATTTACCTGTAAAACATTGAGATCATTGAGGTTTTCAGTTTTTTCCTCAGTTCTTCATAATAAGCATCAGGGGCAGAAAAAAAACTCTATGCCACAAGATTTCAGATTTTTCAACTGTTAGACACAAACACTGCCAAACTTGGAATTTGTTCAATGATATATAAGTTTATTTATGGATTGAACCTGGAAGGTCTTTTTGATATAAACTGACATTACGGACACTAAGAGCTTTTCTGTAACTGTAGAATTGTTGGTCTAGGCTGTTAAAATACTACAGCAATGTCCCGTAACCAATTACTGAGCACAGGGGTGGGGTTATACATTTAAATATGCTGTTGAGGTGGATTGTGGATAACACTGGAAAAAGGGAAGAAGCTCAGAACGTGTGAATAAAGTCTTTGCGGTTAAAAGGGTGGTTCACCTTCAGGTTAAGCTTTAGGGCATAGACAGACGATTCGGGGAGATTAGTCGCCCGGCGACAAATCGTCTCTTCTTTGGGCAACTAATCTTCCCAAACTGCCTTCCCGCCAGCTAGAATCTATATCGCCGGCGGGATGGCACTCGGAGCGATTCATTTTCTGAAGTCACCTGAAGTTTCCTAGTGAGGCAACTTCGGAAAACAAGGTGTTCAGAGTGCCATCCCGCCGGAAATTTAGTTTCTAGCCGGAGGAGAGGCAGTTCAGGGAGATTAGTCACCCAAAGAAGAAATGATTTGTCGCGGGCGACGTAATCTCCCCAAATCTTCTCCTCTGTCTATGGCCATAGTATGTTATAGAATGGCCAAAGCAACTTTTATTATTGTGTTAATTTTTTATTTGTCCGTTATTTGCTTTCCTCTTTTGACTCCAGCTTTCAAATGGGGGTCACTGACTCCAGCTAAAAAGTTATTGCTCGGTGATGTACGATTTTATTGTTATTGTTACTTTCATTACTGGTCGTTCTTTTTAAGCCTGTTTTTCTTTCAAACCACTGCTTGGTTGCTAGGTTAAATTGTACCGTAGCAACCAGATAGCTGCCGGAGCTGCTGCACAAAAAGTTAAATAATTCAAGCACCGCAAATGAGAAAAAAAATCAAGACAAATTGCAATTTGTCTCCGAACAGCATTTTTCTAATGAAAAAAACTCTTTTTTATGTTCTGCAAGCACCCGAAACTGATGTTTCACATCTTTCACTGATCCTAGTGCATAGGTTACCATATGCCGAAATGTACGCTGTGTTATTTGCATGTTTACATATGATTGATACCTGACATATTGCCTTGTTTTTTGGAGGATTTTTTAAAAAAAATTTTTATTATGAATACCAAGCGAAGCTAACAGAAGCTACATTGGCCAAAACTTGCTGTATGGCAACTCTCAGCAATCCCCTAAGGACACCATAAGGTATGCATTCACAGTTTAATGTCTATAGGACTTGAAACAGATGCACAAAACAGCCATTGTGCTTTTATGCTCTGTTTAAGTAAGAGGATTCTAGTTCTCTTTTTAAAACATAAAAGAGGCAAAAGAGTTAAGGAAGATGAGTGATCCTATTTCTGAAAGACTTAAAGCTACAATCCCATCAGAATGCAAGGACACAAATAGACTTATGAATTCAGGAATTAATCTCTTCTGTGGCTGCAGCTTTTTGAATGGAACATCAATCACTTTTCAAGACCTAATTAACGAAACATATATTATTTTTAGGCGCAACAAAGACCTTCCCTTTAAAGGATAAAAAAAAATCTAAACAAGCTACATTTGTATTTATTATAAATATTAAATAGGAGACATGAGAATCAGCTGTATGCAAAAGGCATAAGGGTTTATTTCGCCTTTGCATGGATACAATAAATAATAAAAATATATAATGCTATGGAGGTTTGAGAATAAATAAGCCAACTTGCACAGACTTGCCCAGCAGGGAGATCAAAACCTCCGCGACCGTGGAACCTGCCCTAACCCCTGGCTGCTCTGCCTTTGTACCTAGCTGTCTGCATTACTCACTGCTTTAATGATGTTGGAAGTGTTTAGAGCAATGTGCTGTACTCCAGCGCTGCCGTAATAATCAACATATTCCTCATAATGGAAGAGAAGGACAGAATCAGACATTACTCATTATTTTGAGCATGGCATGTTCACATCTGCCTAGTGGGGTGTGATGCTTTACAATTATGTTTAAAAAAAGAACTTGCAGGGACCTTATCCCAACTGTGTAAACACCTGGCACTTAAGTATTGATTCTTATTAGGGATGCACCAAATCCAGGATTCGGTTCGGGATTCAGCCAGGATTTGGCCTTTTTCAGCAGGTTTCGGATTCGGCCAAATCCTTCTGCCTGGCCTTACCGATTCTGAATCCTAATTTGAATATGCAAATTAGGGGCAGGAGGGTAGTCACGTGACAAGGAAATGCTAAATGTTTTCCCCTTCCCACCACTAATTTGGATATGCAAAGGATTCGGGGGTTCGGCCGAATCCAAAATAGTGGATTCGGTGTATCCCTAATTCTTATTGTCTGATTTATATTATTTGCAGCCCTGTTTGTTAGATAAATACTTAGGGGGTTATTCATTAAAGTCAGAATGGCAAAAATTTGACAAATGCAAGTTTTTTTTTTACTATAAAATTTTTATTTCGAATCTTTCAAGATTTATTATACCCCGAGGATGGAAACAGCTTCAATCTGAAAATCCGGGCATCTCAGACCTGCCGAGGTTGATTATAAGTCAATGGGAGAGGTCCCTATCCTATTTGGAAGTTTCTGTGGTCTGAGCTGAAATTAGCCTTTTCGGGAAAAAGTCCAAATAATCATGATTCGGGAAAAAACTCAAGTTTTGTGCGATTTTATTGAGTTTGTCCCCGATCTGAGTAAATCGTGCTGTTTTAATAATAAATAAGGGCACATTGTGGATTCTAGTTTGGTCGGACTTTTTTATTAAAAAAGTTTTCACTATTTTCTGAAAACCAATGTGACTAAATCCGCGCTGACTCTCCCCCATATTTATTAATACAATTACGCAAATTTTTCTTGTGCAGAAAAAGTCCCAAAAAAATCGTAAAAAAATAAGAATCCTACAATTTTTTCAGATTTTGCGCTCGATACCAAAGTTTCTTTTCCATAAAATCGCCTGAAAGCTATGATTTTTTTCAGAGATCAGTGCAACGGGACATCTGCCATTGACTTTTACATGTTCTAAATACTGACAAAAATCAAGGTTTTTTTTTTCTCTGAAAAAATAAAACTTTCCCCAAGAAAAATTTGGATCTTAATAAATAACCCATGTAAAGAGGATGTAACCCCCAAATAAAATTTAGCTTATTGGAAAATGTCATGCTAATCAATATTCCAGTTTGTAGTAGGGATGCACCGAATCCAGGATTCGGTTCGGGATTTGGCCAGGATTCTGCCTTTTTCAGCAGGATTTGGATTCAGCCAAATCCTTCTGCCCGGCCAAACCGAATTTGCATATGCAAATTAGGGAAGGGGAGGGAAATCACGTGGCTTTTTGTGACAAAACAAAGAAGTAAAAAAAATTTCATCTTCCCACCCCTAATTTGCATATGCAAATTAGGATTTGGTTCGTTATTTGCTTGAATCTTTTGCAAATGATTTGGGTTTGGCTGAATCCAAAGTAGTGGATCCCTAGTTTGTAGTAGAGCCCCTATGTTACGTTTTTCAGGGGACCAATTTATTTGTGAAAATGTAAAATCAGGGAAAAGTATTAGGCCTTACACTTTGGTGGCACCACAAAAATGGTGGAAATTGAAAGAAAACAAAATCAGGGTATGGAAAACTAAGGTTACAGGGTACATTTATTAACCAACTTTCAGTGCAATTGAAGCAAACAAAAAACAGTATGGGGGAAATGTACTAACCTGCGAAAATTCGTCAGTGATGGCTTTGCACTCATCACTACACTTCGCCAGGCGAAAATTTGCTCAAACAACGCTAATTTACTAAAATGCAAAGTTGTGTCCAGGGCACTAAAAACACTGGCAAATTTTCGCTAGCATTACTTCGGCAATCAAAGAGCAGATGCACTAGTGTTCAGTTATGCCTATCAAAGCTTCGTTAGAGGTCTTTGCTCAGGTTAATTTGCATAAGTGGGAAATTATAAAGATGGACGTATATGTTGCGCCAAATACATTACACTACACAAGTCCAGGGAACCTTAATAAAGAAAATGGAGTTGTTATAATGCCCTACACATGAGCCCACTGTATAGTTTATGTTCCATATGTCTGGGGGAACCCGGTTACCCAAAAAACATTTTTAGGACTTTTGCAGGCTATCACTCTGAAAAAAGGAAAAGACGCCATTGTTTTTTTGGGAATCTTTTTCCACTAAAAATATGATGTAAGTAACAGAAGATTGAGGAAGATCTATGCACTTCCCTGGTCTTAGCTGCCGAAGGTAAATCCGGCAAAAGAGGTAACGTTCAGTAAAATCCGCATCTTAGTGAATTTGCGGAGTAACGTCCAATTCAGAGAGTGAGAATTCGTCTGGTGATAGAGTGCGAATGAGCGATAGCGTCTGTCTGTTTTTTTCGCTTGCGAAGTTACGCCTGCGCCCGTTAGTAAATCGGCGAAGTGCCTAAAAATGGTAATGCTGGCAAATCGTCCCTACTGTATATATCTTCCCTTGACTCTTGAAACAATGTAGAAGAAGTCAGCTTTGCATGTGTCTTAAAGAGATACTGACACTAGAAAATAATCTTTTTTTTTTTTATATCCATCATAACATCATCATTGAATACAATTTATAATTTTGCCATAAAAGCATTCGCCTGATGCTTTTTCATTACCTTTCTTGCCCCCATGGTTCTCTATGAGGGGGCTGCCATATTTGTGTAGCAGTAGTTGGTTAACATTAGAAACTCTAACTGACAGGTTGAGAAGGGACAGTCAGGTTGGCAAAACAGTCAGGTTTAGGAACTTCAAGTGACAATTACTTACAAAAGCAGAACTATCAGCAAAAAATGATCAACGTGACCTATAGGTAACTGTTAGGGGCATATTTATCAAGGGTTGAATTTCGAATTGAAAAAACTTTGAAATTCAAAAAGACCAACCGAAATTAAGTCTAAAGTTTTTTTTGGTTGAATAAGTCCGTTTTCGATCGAATAAGTCCGTATGCGGCCAAATAGGTTCTAGGAGGTCCCCCATAGGCTAAAACAGCAATTCGGCAGGTTTTAGCTGGCGAATGGTCAAAGTCGAATTTTTAAAGAGACAGTACACATTCGAATCAAATTTGGACTATTCCCTATTCGAAGTACACAAAAATTGCTCGAAATTCAAATTTTTTCCATTCGAAATTTCACCTCGACCTTTGATAAATCTGTCAAGTAATATATTTTGTCAAGTTGTTTAGAGTTCCGCTGTTTCATTAGGGTTTACACCCCTTTAAACCAAGCTAAGTGTGCCATTAAAATGTATATATCCTTCCCTGTCAGTTGGAGAACATGTCTTCAAAGCCTCCACTGTTATTAGTCATAGGCTGCACAAACAGGTTCATATAGGACTGCTAGAAGCTTGTGCCAGGAAGTGACTGCGGTTACATGATATCACTTGTATCTCAACATCTAAGGGCCTTTTTATCAAGCTGTGTAAAATGACTAATGGCAGAAAAACGGTGTAAAAAGTGGTGTAAAATAAACGGCGTATTTATCAAGCTGTGTATTTTAATAATGCCTAATTTTACACTGAGCATTGTGCTTCCTAGTCGTGGTAATTATACCGTTAAATTATCGTTTGCTTTTATGCCACCCAGTCTCTGTAATTGACACCATTATTTTACATCACTTCAGAAGTGTAATAACACAATCAATTCCAATGGGAAAAATTCAGGCAGCAAGAAAATGACAGTGTTATGAAGTGTGTGATAAATGTAGTAAGAAGGAATGCTGACGGCAGCTTTTATTTTATAATCAATATAAGAGCAATGTACAGCATGATGCCTGCCATTCAGACAATTATATGTGGTGTATTTAATCACTGTTTTTTGCCCAGTGTATACTGTATGCAGGTATGGGATCCGCTATCCAAAAAACTCCGAATTACAGGAAGGCCATCTACCATACCTCCCAACATTTTGGAAATAAAAAGAGGGTTAAAAAAGTTGCAGCGGCAGCGTTTGCAAAATGTTTGACCACACCCATTTTTGTGGCCACCCCCCTAATTACCATGTTCATTTTACAAAATTTCACAGGTTATAAAAGTTTAAACATATTTCTGTGTTTTTTTTTCCAGTTATTACAGTTTTGCCAATGAAGGTGAATTGCCCTTTAAGCTGTGAGTCTAACTTTTCCCAAGGGACCTGTTATCTTATATTGTTACAATTACCATTTGCTTATCTAGATACATTTGAATTGTTACAAATGTATCTAATCTTCTGTTGTGGCTGTTCTGGGCCAATTAAGTTAGAAACTTTGTTTCTTTTTCTGGCTGTTCAGTGCAGAGAAAAATGGGACTTTCCAGTACAAATGAGGGACTGCAGGTTGAGCTTTCAAAAGAGGGACTGTCCCTCTAAAAACGGGACAGTTGGGAGGTATGTCCAGGATCTCCCATAGACTCTATTTTAATCAAATTATTCTTGTTATGATTTCTTTTTCTCTGTATTAATAAAATAGTACATTGTACTTGATCTTAACTAAGATAAATTAATCCTTACTGGAGGCAAAACAATATTTATTTTATTTTTAAATTCTTTTTTTTAGTATACTTAAAGTATGGAGATCCAAATTATGGAAAGATCCCTTCTCTGGAAACCCCTGTAGATCAATGGCATGCATAGGCAGGAGCCAAATGGGCCAGACTTCCCGTGGCCCCGGGGCCTCCTGAACTTTTGTGCTCCCTGAGCTCCCAGGTAAACCCTGGCAGATACGTGCTAGCGGGGTAGGAGGGGGGCTCATGTAAGTAGTGGGGCATTGGGGGCCCAGGGGGGTGTGGGGCCCTTATACAGCAGCCCTGGTGGGCGCTGACCCCCCCCCCCCAGTCCAACTCTGTGTATGGGTACCTGAATTCTCAGAATTTTTAAATATTATCTTTAAAAATAGCCCCTTTATTAGAGCTCCCTATTGATGTTCACTGGTCCCTGTCGATGTTTCAAATGAGGGGTGGGCATGTCCTAATGGTCCCTGCCAGAAGCACAGTAGGAGGGGGACAGCCAATCATAGCCCTGCAGTCACACAAGCAAAAAGAGGCTTCAGTTCCCTATCAGGTCCTGTTAACTGCTGATTGGTTCCTGTCCTTACAGTGCAGTGAGCTGAGTGCCACCGACTCCCCAGTACAGCCTGGGAATTCAGGGAGCAGGAAGTGGAAGGGAGGGATTATAAAGGATTTATATTTAAATTTTCAATAAATCAGCCTCAACACTACTTTTTAAAGCACAATTCTTCTATATCTAAATGAGTATAACGCACTGGTACGTTCTTATTTTTTACACAAAATGTCTCCTTTAATGTGTGCATGATTTTCTGGTAGACTTAAGGTATGAAGATCCAAATATAGGAAAGATCCATTATCCGGAAAGCACCAGGTCCTGAGCATTCTGGATAACAGGTCCCACACCTGTACTTTATTTCCTGTGTCATTGTGAATGTGTAATTATATTGATATATTGCTTCTAAAAATACCTTCATCGCGTCTGATATAAAAGTTAGTCACTGATTTCCCTTGTTAGTCCTGCTAATACAGTATGAAACGACTTGAGCTTGTTTATATTTAAAATATAAATATATTATATTTTTTATTGGAATTTGAACATGCTTTACATGTGATATATATAAACTTGGAACCTTTGTGTGGTCTTGTTTTATCGCTTTTGAACCAGGTTGTATTCCAAAAGACATGTGAGAACATTCTATTTCTTAAATTTATTAGTCTCTTGATCGCTCCTAATACACTGTAATGGAATCATGTACAGACATATCTTTGTGGTTTACCACTTGGCATGCTTCTAGTATGATGAATAGGAAGGGCACAGGAAGCATATCAGAATAATCACAGAAAAACAAAGTGTCTTCCTCCTGGTGGGCTCAAACCATAGCGGTCCCTACTGTAATTTTCATTCACCATTTTTACTTCCCATTGTGTGCCATGAAAAACGAATGGTTATCAGAATGTATCCTATATATATCAAGTTCTTTTTACTTCCAATAAGGATTAATTAGATCTTAGTTTGGATCAAGCTACTGTTTTACTATTGCAGAGAAAATTGGTTTCCAGATAAATTATCTCATACCTGTATTATCCATATAAATTTGTGTCTTTGGTCTCAATATCCTCCTGCCACACAAGATCACATAACCCCTTAAAGGGCATGTAAATTCTAAAATAGAACAAGCCTAGAAATGCTGTATTTTGTATACTAAATATAAACATGAAGTTACTGCACCACAAGCCTAATCAAACAAATAATTTATGCTTTCAAAGTTGGCTACTGGGGGTCACCATCTTGTAACTTAGTTAAACATCTTTGCAAGACTAAGACTGTGCACATGCTCAGTGTGGTTTGGGCTGCTTAGGGATCGTTATAAACAAAGCTTCTTGAGTTTTGCATGGCTGGGAAGTAAGGGGGGGGCTCCCCCTACTGTTCATAAGTATGATTGTTTCCCTGCTCAGCAGTTAGGGACCGTCTGACAATTCCTATCCACAGCAGTAACTGAAGGGAGAATTTCACTGCATACAGTCAGTTTTCTTATAAAAACGGTACACATTTTTTTATTGAAGTATAATGGAAATAGGTTTCTTTTTCATTAAAGAAAGTAAAAATGGGATTTTATTTTTTTGACCAGATGCCCGAGGCAACCCAGCCAGCCAGTCATACCACGTCCTACCCCTTGGCGCATGCAAACAGGCACATGTGCAAGTAGGCCCAATATGTAATGCATATTTTTTGATTGTATCAATAAATCAACAACTTGTTGCAGTGCTGTACAGATAGTAACGGCAGAGACACACGCTCAGATTCGGGGAGATTAGTCACCCGGCGACAAATCTCTTTTTCTTCGGGGCGACTAATCTCATCAAACTGCCTCCCACCAGCTAGAATGGCAATTGAAGCTGGGATAGCACTCGGAGCACTTTGTTTTCCAAAGCCGCCCGAAGTTTCCTTCTGAGGCAACTTCAGGCGACTTCGTAAGATGAAGCGCACCGATTTCCACCCCAACGGCAATTTACATTGTAGCCTACGGGAGGCAGTTCAGGAAGATTAGACGCCCCCAAGAAGAGGAGATTTGTTGCCGGGCGACTAATCTCCCCGAATCTGAGTGTGTGTCTCTGCCCTAAGAGGTGAAAAATAGACAGGTAAAATAAAGAAAAAAGAGAGATGTCTCCTGTTGTTGTCAAAAACATGTAATTGGTAGCCTTTCTTTTATGTCTTCCTCACTGAACTGTTGGGTGAAACAAATCAAACAATATCAAGCAAAGATTGCCTTCTAGAAACTATGAATGAACTATGAATGTTTGGTGGCTGAATAAAAAGGGATATTCCCCGACTGCATTAATCAGCGTGTGCGGATCCGTTTCTTATACACATTGGCTTCTAGAAACTATAACAAAGGACCTGTGTGCATCAATGCAGCTGATAGAACCCGGTAACATTCCTGTGCCCTAACCCTGACAAACCCCTTTTATTTCTATGAGTTCTGATTGGAGCAAGGTGAGGGCAGCATCATTACTCTGCTCTCTGTACTAAAAGAGACACATTTCAATACTTTTGGACAAAGTGAATAAAATATTTATGTGTAATGTGAGCCTAAGACTTAAGGGGCAATTCAACCCCAAAATAAAAATGTATGTATTGTATCAACAGTCTGAGCCATAAGGGCAGAGAATAGTGAGGGACAAACACTGTTTTCAATAGCAATATACAAAATATACAAAATACACAAATAACATAAAAACCATATAAAAATAGTAGTGAATGTATATTGCAAAGTTGCTTAGAATTATGTTTTCTTTTTATTAGGGAAACAATTATTTTCAGGTTGACATTCCCTTTAAAGGGGACCCGACACTAAATTTTTTTTTTTAAATTTTATAACATAATCAAGCAAAAATTAACTTTAATTACACAATATAAATTATTTGAGTCTTGTTTCCTTCAGTCTGGGAATTCATAATTATAGCAAGCAGGCAGGAGCCATTTTGTGGACACTGTTATTAAGACAAGCCTTGTATCATCTCAGAATCTTGTTTGTGCACCAGAATGTCCATCCCCATGCACTGGCTACACAATAAAACGGAAAAGAGAACAGGGGAATGTGTGGAGAGCAGTGATATCTAGGAAGTGCTGAATGGAAAATGAAAGTAATTGTCTGCCTAAGGCAGACAATATTTGATTGACAGCTGATATTTTGAATGCTTTAATACAAAATTTAAATTGGATTTCATGTTTAATTTGAAAAGGACTTTTATCATACAGATTTTTGTGTCTGGGTGACAGGTCCACTTTAAGATAAATTAGCTAGTTGCTCTCTGGCATTGTATTCCTCCATCAATTGGCACCCTAAATCCAGAACCCAAGCTAAGCTCCCTGGTCTCGGCTCTCACTTCCGCCTATAACCACCACCTTTCACCTAGGGGAGGAGCCCTCAGCTAATTCGATGCCGCCAAGTCTTATTTGAGAGAGGAGCAAAGCTAACGGTTCTGGACGGGCAAAGGGACACGATTGTCTCACCAGGATACTGGAATGGAAGAACACCTCAGGAGGGCAGGCCGGACAACACAGTGTGGAACAGGCAGGCCGGACCAGCACAAGCAGATTAGAATAGTCAGACAGGCCAGAATCAGGATTGGAGAGCGTAGAATAGTCGGAGGACAGGCAAAGGTCAGATTGGAGAGTTCGGAGTTAAACAGGCAGGCTATGGTCAGGAATGAAGATAACAGAGTAGTCAAGCAGGCAGAGGTCAGGACTGGAGAGATCAGAGAAGTCATGAAGGCAGGCAAGGTCAAACACAAACTATAAATCAGGATTCACGAGGAATAAACACCCAGGAACTTGCTAATAGAACCTAACAACGGGCAGTGCTTTGAAAACTAAATTTTAAACTATTGAATTTCGCGACGTCATCACGCCGGCGCATAAACCCGCAAGTTCGCCAGCGCGTGCGCCATAAAGGAGCCTGCACCAGAAGGGACAGGACGCATGCAGCGGGCGTCCCCGCTGAAGGCATGGCAGGCGCCCCCGACACCACTGGACCACCAGGGTAAGTGGAAGTTATTACATCCAGCTGGAGCTGATCTTTTGGCATTTTCCTGACTATAGGTTATACATCTCCATCTGCCATACAGCCATATATAGTATATTGTTGTTGGGAGTACACTATTTAAAGTAATCTATTGTACAGCGCTGCAGAATATGTTTGCACTATATGAATACATGCAGGGCCAGATCTCCTCTTTTGCAACCCCTATGCCACCTAAGTCCTAGTTCCCGCCCACCCATGCACACCCAAATTAGTGCCTGTTGGCGAATGCGGTAACATCTCTTCCCAGCGAACCACGGGCACACGAGCGCTAGCGGCTCCCGATGCCACTGTAGATGTGGCTGGGCGACATGCCACCCCTCAAATTTTGCTGCCCTAGGCCTCGCCACAAATCCAGGCCTGAATACATGTTAATGATAATAACATACAAGTGAATGGTAGGAGCTATAGTCAAGTCACACCTGGCAGTGATATCACCTGTGTACACAAGTGACTCACACAACTATCTCACAACTGTGAATGTCACAGGGTAACGTAATGCAGTCCAGCAGCAGGACTGGATATTCCTGTTAAAGGAACAGTAACAACAGAAAATAAAAGTGTTTAAAAAGAATGACAATATAATGTAGTGTTGCCTTGCACTGGTAAAACCGTTGTGTTTGCTTCAGAAACACTACTATAATTTATATAAACAAGCTGCTGTGTAGCAATGGGGGCAGCCATTCAAGCACAAGATACACAGTAGATAACTTTTTATTAATAATTATAGATATTTGTAGATAATTTTATTTCCATGGTATCAGCAGTCAAAAACTGCCAGTATCATACCAGTACACCCTACTATGCAGGTGCAAGGTAGACAGAATTTCAGAAGCTTATACAGGAAGGTTCTCTTGACAATTCTCAGCTCTGGTTTATCTCTCAGTGGGACATGGTATTTTTACAATAATTAAATTTTTTTCACCTAGGAATTTATTCATAGGCTCTATGCATGGTGCCTAGTATTACACAATTGAATTTGCTGATGGAATATCCAGGAATATCACCATCACATTTTCAGTATTTTAGGAGAAATTCCTTTGGTTTCTTTTTATATACATGTGACAAATTCAGCATCAGATCAATCTCAATTGATTCAATGCCCCTTGTAGTCCTCTAGTACATATGATATGCAATATATTGAGCACAGAAAGTGCCTTTGTTCTAAAGTACCAAAGAGTAGTGATTGGCGATCTATGAAAATTTGCAAAAATGCATTGAATTCAATGGGCGTCAAAATAATTTTGACCCGAGCACTGATTTTTATACACGTGACTATTTTGTAAAAATGCATTAAAGTCAATGGGTGTCCAAATAATTTTGACACGCAACAATTTTTTTCTGACGTGGTCGGCTTTTTCGCAGCAGTTTTGTGAATTTATTTGCTGGTGGCGAAACGCTGTGAATTTGTGTCTGGCGAATTTATTGACAATACCAAACAGCTGTGAGTTTTATTAAGGGTTTTACAGAATTGGGTGCAAATACTTATGAAATGTAGACTTTTCAGTTATTTATAAACAATTTAAAAATATAGGAAATTTTTATTTCCACTTTTTTTCGTCTGGATCAGTAACATAAAATCCCATTTAAATCCATTTTACTTGGAATTTGTAAGACATCAAAATGTGGAAATTTTATGACGGTAAATACATATGCCAGACTGTATATATAGCATTAAATTATATGGGGCTAAACACAAAGCCAGTCCTGTATTCCTTGCCTGTAGAGTGTTATTTTTCAAAGAACACGGTAACATCAAGATAAGTTATCTCAAGGGCGTTCATTTTAGTCGTAAAAAAAAGAGATTCCAGTAGTTGAATCACCCTGATGAACTCTCTATTTCATAGTTTCTTTATGAACTATAAGATACCACACCTTCTGTGCTTCCCTATGGAATGCATTGGCCAAAAAAAACTTGACAATACTATTTAGCATCTAATAATATTTAAAAAAATGTTTAGTAATACATGCAAAATATTTGGGGTTTCTATACTTAGTGAGTCATTTATTTGCAGCATTCAGCATGAGAGCCAGAGACTGGACATGTCTGATATAAATTTTGGCATATTTGCAGTTTCCTGATGTTTTCTACTTGAGTAAGCAAATAAATCACACCAAAACACAGATGTCTTACCCAACATGCACCTGCTGTTTGTAGAACTAGAGGTTTGCAGGTCCAGGCATATACATAGGAGCACAGCTGCAGATAGGAGAGCTTTGCTACTGGAGCCTTACAATAGACTTAGCTTAATGTTCAAGTGTCACTTAAAAATGTTATGAAAGAAGCTGTATTTGTTTTCAGATCTGCTACATACCACTCTGCCATACCACTCTCTATCAGTAACTGGCTGATTCCCAACAATGTGGTCAATGAAACTGAGGCAGCCTGGTGGCCTGTGGAAACAAACAGTCTATTTGACACAGCAGAACTACAAATACGAGTGAACATATCCAGTAGTGTAGCTAGATGTTACTGGGCCCCACAGCAAATTAATTTTATTTTAATTGGTACATATCCAGAGGTTGCCCTGTTTTACCAATATATATTGAAACTGCTCATTAATTAGGGCCTCATGAGCCCTGCAGCCACAGGGTCTGCTTCCTCTGTAGTTACACCCCTGAACATATCCTCTAATGTGTGCTTCTCAAACTCATATAGTTCTTCATGAATGGATGAGTGGCTAGAAATCTCAAGGAGTATCTCCCCTGGCATTCTCCCTTGTTTTACCCTAGTTGGACAATGTTTAGTGCGGCCAGAGTCCCAGTCGACTGCTCCAACCCCCTTAGAGGGACCAGTCCTACCGCACTGGTAATCAATGTTCCAACTGATTCTTTCCTATAACATAACATAAAGCAAAGCCTACGATACCATTTACACTGTACACACTAAGCACACCCATCTACCTTTACTACAGGGTGACTCTTTGTACAGTTGCAGCAGTGGGTAAGGGAATGGTGAAATCTGGGGAAGCAGAAGGTGTTTGTTCTGATTTTGGCCCTCTGCTGTCTCACTATGTTAAAGGAGATGGTTTGATTCTACACAGAAGTGCCCATTGGAGGGCCTCTCCCTCCAATGGGAAACTGTAATTGGTATCTGCTGTAGGTAAGTGGGTACAGAGATGGCCAGAATTTCATTTTATTAACATTAAATAACATGGAGTAGTCGTTCTTTACACCACTTCTTTAACCAACTTTAACAGCTCTTGTGTTTACCCCAAATCTCATCCATAATGGCCTTCAGACTGGATACTATCAGTTTATAACAAGGTTACACATATGTAGAAACAGTAAAGTGATTTGGTCATGATTTTTATGATGTCTTTTTCATTTCACTGCAAATAATTCACTCTACAATATAAAATGGCATTCCTGAACCAGCAAGTGTAATTTTTTAGTTGTAATATTGGTGTGTAGGCGTCATCTCAGGTCATTTTGCCTGGTCATGTGCTTTCAGAAAGAGCCAGGACTTCAGGATGGAACTGCTTTCTGGCAGGCTTTTGTTTCTCCTACTCAATGTAAGAGGGAATCCAGTGGGACCTGGATTTTACTATTGAGTGCCTCAGTTATTTAGATTTACCAGGCAGCTGTTATCTTGTGTTAGGGAGCTGCTATCTGGTTACCTTCCCATTGTCCTGTTGTTAGGCTGCTGGGGGGAGGAGGTGATATCACTTTAACTTGCAGTACAGCAGTAAAAAGTGATTGAAGTTTATCAGAGCACAAGTCACATGACTGTGAGCAGCTGGAAAACTGACAATATGTCTAGCCCCATGTCAGATTTCAAAATTAAATATAAAAAAAATCTGTTCGTAATTTCTCCAAAAACGGATGCCGGCGTCCAAAAAACCGAGACGCTGGAGCCATTTTGCGAATTTCGCAGGAAATTCGCAAATTTTTCGGCGAAGCTAAACGCCCCAAATTCGCTCATCAATAATTCTGTGTTTTCCAAGCATTCTAGGGCC
Source organism: Xenopus petersii (assembly GCA_038501925.1). Classification (NCBI taxonomy): domain Eukaryota; kingdom Metazoa; phylum Chordata; class Amphibia; order Anura; family Pipidae; genus Xenopus; species Xenopus petersii. The sequence goes on along the minus strand of CM076675.1, from coordinate 33,290,707 downwards.
ACATTGGTTGAACTAATATAACTAGTTTCTGATAGGAGTGAACTACTTCACACTTTGCATCATTGGTGACACAGTGATTGGCTGCAAAACAAGATATTGTAGTAAAATTCAATTTATCTCAGTTAGTGAGTGAGTTTCTACATTGGTCTCTACATTGTCACTAGAAAGGAAATCTGTCATGTGGTGTTGTGTAAAAATATTACTTTCTAAACAATGTTTATACAGATATAGGATCTGTTATCCAGAATGATTGGGACCTGGAGTTTTTCCGATAAGGCTTCATAAGGGATGTCCATACCTTAAAGGGGTGGTTCACTTTTAGTATGTTATAGAATGGCTAATTCTAAGCAACTTTTCAATTGGTCTTCATTATTTTATTTTTTTTGCTTTTGAATCACTTGCCTTCTTCTTCTGACTCGTTGCAGCTCTCAAAAACATTCATATTCATATTCCAGTCTCTTATTCAAATCAATGCATGGTTGCTATGGGAATTTGGATCTTAGCAACCAGATTGCTGAACTTGCAAACGGCAACTCTCCTGATTAAAAAGCTAAATAAATAATAATAAAAAAATTAAAGCCAATTGCAAATTGTCTCAGCATATCACTCTCTACATCATGCTAAAATTTAACTCAAAGGTGAACAACCCCTTTAAGGGGCCGATTCACTATGGGTCGAATATCGAGGGTTAATTAACCCTCAATATTCGACTAGGAACTAAAATCCTTCGACTTCGAATATCGAAGTCGAAGGATTTAGGGCAGATGGTACGATCGAACGATCGAAGGATTATTCCTTCGATCGAGCGATAAAATCCTTCGAATCGAACAATTCGAAGGATTTTAATCCAACGATCGAAGGAATATCCTTCAATCAAGGGACCTTCCCCATAGGCTAACATTGACTTCGGTAGCTTTTAGATGCCGAACTAGGGGGTCGAAGTTTTTTTTAAAGAGACAGTACTTTGACTATTGAATGGTCGAATAGTCGAGCGATTTTTACTACGAATCCTTCGATTCGAAGTCGTAGTGGTAGTCGAAGGTTGAAGTAGCCCATTCGATGGTCGAAGTAGCCCAAAAAAACTACGAAATTCAAAGTTTTTATTACTTCGAATCCTTCACTTGGGGGCCGATTCACTAAATTCGAGTGAAGGATTCGAAGTAAAAAAACTTCGAATTTCGAAGTTTTTTTTGGGCTACTTTGACCATCGAATGGGCTACTTCGACCTTCGACTACGACTACGACTTCGAATCGAAGGATTCGAACTAAAAATCGTTCGACTATTCGACCATTCAATAGTCGAAGTACTGTCTCTTTAAAAAAAACTTCGACCCCCTAGTTCGCCATCTAAAAGCTACCAAAGTCAATGTTAGCCTATGGGGAAGGTCCCCATAGGCTTGCCTAAGTTTTTTTGATCGAAGGATATTCCTTCAATCGTTGGATTAAAATCCTTCGAATCGTTAGATTCGAAGGATTTAATCGTTCGATCGAAGGAATAATCCTGCGATCGTTCGATCGAATTTTCAGTCGAAGGATTTCAATTCCTAGTCGAATATTGAGGGTTAATTAACCCACGATATTCGACCCTTGATACATCTGCCCCTTGAAGTTAGTGAATCGGCCCCTAAGTATGCTAAAATTAATTTAAACATTAAACAAACCCAATAGGGTTTCAATATGGATTAGTTTAAACTTAGTTTCCATTAAGTATAAGCTACTGTTTTATTATTACAGAGAAAGAGAAAATAATTTTTAAACATTTGAATTATTAGCTTTAAAATAAACTCTATGGATGATGACCTTCCCATAATTCAGAGCTTTCTGTATAACGAGTTCTGGATCCCATATCTAGTATATCTGATTTTTAACAAAATGAATTCACAGGTTAGAAATGTTTTGTTTTTTTTAAAATTTAGTTCATGCATGTTTTTAGACATGGGGGCCTCCATGATTCTCAGGTTTTACCGAAAGCAGCCCTTCAGGAGACTAACTAATGGTGTAGGTTCTGGGTGCCAACAATAACCCCCTTTATTTTCCCTTTAGGCTTAATAAGATTAATTCAGTTGATCTGTTGAAGAGCTGCAATGATTCAGAGACAGTTCATACCGACTGCCAAGCTTTGGATCTGTTTAGGTGCCTGCAGGGACTTACACAATGCTGTGAATCGCTGATCAGAAAGCCCACCCATAATGTGAATAACTGTCAGGGAGGCGTCCATTTGTATTAAACATACATTTAATAAAATATACACAGGTGCTCAATTAATAATTTGTTTCTGTTAAAATGCATATAATTAGATATATACCTTGATGTTGTAAAAATATTTATATAAAATCGGTATATGACAGATCCCCTTTAAGGCTTTATTAAGCAAAACGGCTGCTGTCACACCTAAACTTGAATTGGCTGCTTCACACTCTATAATATTCTTTCCATGTTCTTGAATGTAAAATCAGATGCGAGTTCCCTCAGGGACACTATGGGGTAATTTACTAAATGGCGAATGCAAAATTCACGAAAAATTTGTGAATGTTTTTTATATAAAATCGGAGTTTTAAAGAAATCACGAATTTTTCAGAATTTATTAAATCCCAAGGATGGGAAAAGTCAGAATCTGAAAATCCGGCATCTCAGACCTGTCAAGGTTGCGTATAAGTCACTGCGAGCAGTCCCAATGATTTTTTGATGTGCGCTGGGTTTTTGGCAATACCCAAAAGTTTTCGGGCAAAATTCTGAGTTTTCGGGTGAAAAATCAGAAAAAAATTGTGAAGATCGGATGAAAAATCTAAAAAAATCTGATTTTTCCCAATTTTTCAGATTTTTTTTTCCTGAAAACAACATTTTTGGGAAAGTGTATTCATAAATAAGCCCAAAAAAACCTGTGCGGATTTGGTCAGAGTTTTTTTCAGAAAATATTGGAATAAATTCGGACTTTGATAAATAACCCCCTAAGCTTTTGTACCCATAGTCTTGCCTTGAGTATGGAAACTCCACGGGTGTGTTGTGTCTACTGCACCAATTATAACATTATAACATATCAATAGTGATGGGCGAATAAATTCGCCTGGTGTGAATTCCAGGCGAATTTCCTTTCGTTTTGTGAAACTCCTGCGAAAATTTGCAGGCGTCAAAAAATTTTGGATGCACGTCCGAAATGTCGCTTGCGTCAAAATCGCAGCACGTCAACACTATTCGGACACTTTAATGCTGGCATCAAAATTGACGCAGGCATCAATTTTCGAGTTTCGCAATTTTTTTTCGCATTTTTCTCCGTTTCGCAAATCTTTCGGCAAAGTGAAACGGGTGAAATCCACCCATCACTACATATCAATACTCTGCATGATTTCAAAGCCAGAAATTTTTTTTGCAGGAATAAAGACACCCATTGACTGCAACTTTTCAACAGTTTTGCAAATTATTCAGAAAAACGAAACAGGCCATTTCATTGATCACTATTGATCATGCTAAAAGTTAATCTGGAGAGATGAACTGTCCCTTTAAAGGTGTGGTTCACCTTTCAGATAACTTTTACTATGATGTAGAGCAGGGGTCCCCAACCTTTTTTACCCGTCAGCCAAATTCAAATGTAAAAAAAGTTGGGGAGCAACACAAGCATGAAAAAACCCCTTTGGGTACCAAATAAGGACTGTGATTGGCTATTTGGTAGCCCCTATGTGGATTGGCAGCTACATGAGGCTCTGCTTGGCACTATACTTGGTTTTTATGCAATTAAGACTTGCTTCCAAGCCTGGAATTCAAAAATACGAATCGGTTTAAGGACATTGAGAGCAACATCCAAGGGGTTGGAGAGCAACATGTTGCTCATGAGCTACTGGTTGGGGATCACTGAGATCACTGATCATAGAGAGTGATGTTCTGAGACAATTTGTAATTGGTTTTCATTTTTTATTATTTAAGGTTTTTGAGTTATTTGGCTTTTTATTCAGCAGCTTTTCAATTTGCATTTTAAGCAATCTGGTAGCTAGGGTCCCAATTACCTGATTTGAATAAGAGACTAGAATAGTTATAGGAGAAGTCTGAAAAGAAAGATGAGTAATAAAAAGTAGCAATAACAATTAGGGGTATATTTATAAAAGAGTGAAGTTAAAGGGGACCCGTCACCCAAAAAAAACCATTCCAAATCCTATTTTATCACATTAGTCAAGCAAAATGAACTTTAATTACACTATATAAATTTTTTGAATCTTGTTTCCTTCAGTCTGGGAATACATAATTATAGCAAGCAGGCAGGAGCCATTTTGTGGACATTTTTATTAAGGCAAGTCTTGCATCATCTCAGAATCTTGTTTGTGCACCAGAATGGGGGACCTGATGTCCATCCCCATGCCCTGGCTACACAATTAAACGGTAAAGAGAATGGGGGAATGTGTGGAGAGCAGTGACATGTAGGAAGTGCTGAATGGAAAGTGAAAGTAATTGTCGGCCCTCCTCTATGCCACTGGCATAGAGGAGGGGCAGACAATATTTGATTGACAGCTGAGATTTTTAAAGGAGCTTACAACAGCTATGAATGCTTTAATAAAGAATAGAAATTGGATTTCATGTTTAATTTGAAAAGGACTTTTATTATACAGATTTTTGTGTCTGGGTGACAGGTCCACTTTAACAGAGTGAAATTCCGCCACTCTCCATTCATTTCTATGGGATTTTTATAGGCGTATTTATCAAAGGGTGAACTTCCACTTTCACCCATTGATAAATACGCCTTTTCAAAATCCCATAGAAATGAATTGAGAGCTGCGGAATTTCACTCTAGTGGCGGAACTTCACTCTTTGATAAATTTACCCCATAATGTGTAGCCTTACAGAGCATTTGCTTTTTAGAAGTGGTCAGCGATGCCCATTTGAAAGCTGCAAAGAGTCAGAAGAAAAAGCCAAATAACTATAAAACTATATAAAAAATTTTTTTTTGCATTCGGAGTTTAGTAAATAACCCCCTTAATGTATATGGCCTTCTTGTCTGATCTGCTCTGCCCACCTTTAAACTGCCCACCTTTAAACTAAAGAAGCACTATTTCCCGGGGTCTTCTTACTATGTAGATTTCAGTTCTTTATAACACATCAATAAATGGTCTTCAAAAACACTTAGGGGCCGATTCATGAAGCTCGAGTGAAGGATTCGAATTAAAAAAACTTCGAATTTCGAAGTGTTTTTTGGGCTACTTCGACCATCGAATGGGCTACTTCGACCTTCGACTACTACTTCGAATTGAACGATTCGAACTAAAAATCGTTCGACTATTCGACCTTTCGATAGTCGAAGTACTGTCTCTTTAAGAAAAACTTCGACCCCCTACTTCGGCAGCTAAAAGCTACCGAAGTCAATGTTAGCCTATGGGGAAGGTCCCCATAGGCTTGCCTGAGATTTTTTGATCGAAGGATATTCCTTTGATCGTTGGATTAAAATCCTTCGAATCGTTCGTTTCGAAGGATTTAATCGTTCGATCGAAGGAATAATCCTTCGATCGTTCGATCGCAGGATTTGCGCTAAATCGTTCGACTTCGATATTCGTAGTCGAACGATTTTAGTTCCTAGTCGAATATCGAGGGTTAATTAACCCTCGATATTCGACCCATAGTGAATCGGCCCCATAATGTATAGCTCTTAGTTGTATAAAATTAAATATTTCGTCGGGCAGTTTTTTTTTCTGAAAACTGGAACTTTAAGATCTAGACTCATCATTGTGTCTCTGTAATTAGATGTGGAACTTACAGTTTAGGTAACAGAGGATCTTTGTACAGTGGCTCTTTATAACCTGCTAGGAAGACACCCTGATATGGCCCCAGGTATTCCACCAGAGTATGTGTAGTATCACCGTACTGGAAAGACAAAGTGAAATAGTAGCAGATATTCAACAACAGCTTCTTGTTCTGTCATAACCACTAGAAAGAATTTGCTGCAGGCTAAAACCTCAGGAAGTGAAATGAAATTCCCCCTCCCAGTCATTGTCAGAAGGGAAAACCAGCTCATCAGAGAGAAGAGCGACATCAAAGAAAGAGAGTTTAATCGCTGGACAAAAAAGGGCCTCTGGGAATAAGGAGAACAAACAGCAGCTTTCAGTAATCTCCAGTGTCAGAACAGAAGTAATAACTCAATTAACCCTATCCCCCTATAATGGGAGAGCTGGAACTTACAGTTTGTAGGACGGTATATTTCACCTTTCCATCTTCATCTTCCTCAATCCAAGGCTCTCTCACAATAACAGCGCCCGCTCTTTGGCTTTCACATAGAGGATGCCTTTAGCATAACAACCGTATTGGAAAAAGCTCAGTAATGTGCAAGAGATGTGGAAATGCACAAATATTTCTATGTTTCTCCCCGTTGTCATTAATTTATATAGCGACAGCAAGTTATGCAGCGCTGTATATTTATTTATAACAATCACGGGAGTAACAATAATTTAACAAACAATAAAAATTGGACCAGAGGGCCCAGCTTGCATGTTCCTGGTATCATACCAATATGTCAACCATTTTTTTACACTACAAGGTCACCTCTAATATGCTCATATCTTAAAGAGGTAGTTCACAGAACGTATTGGTTTTAAATTGTGTGCCACAAATAATTCTTTTTATTTATTTTTTTACGTTTCGTGAAATTCATTTCCCCCCTACTTATGTTTCCTAGTACCTGCTCAGTAAGTTGTTGACCCTCTAAAACTGTTTTTCTGTTTATTTGCTGCCACAGAATCAGGATCGTAAGCTGCGTGGGTCTGCCTAAACCCACTGGTTGGGTGGAAATTGCCAAACTCCAAAAAAATACATTTGACTGCTCATGACGTCCCTGAAATCTACCCAACCTCCCCTGTAACCAGTGTCGGACTGGGACACTAGGGGCCCACCCAAAAACCTTAGACCAGGGGCCCACTCTCAGTACTATTATTGTTCCTATCCTCGCTCAACCTTTATTCTCCTTCTTTAAATACTAAAATCCATTATTCTATCTATTTAGCTTCTTTGTTCTCATACAAATAGGGAATGGCCATGACATAGGCCAAATGTTTAGCAGCATGAGGACTCACTGACACCTGGGCCCACCGGCAGTTTTCCTGGTGTTCTGGTGGGTAGTGATGGGCGAATTTGTCTTGTTTCACTTCACCAAGAAATTGGTGAATTTCCCGCGAAATTCGCAAAACAGCAAAAATGTGCAAAACACAAATTTTGATGCCCTTGTCAATTTTGATGTGGCATCAGTTTTGACACCGGCATTAAAGTCAATGGGCATCTGAAGGATTTGATGCAAACGACTTTTCGGGCACGCATCCAAATTTACGTCTTACCTACAAATTCGCACCTACCGAATTTATTCGCCCATCACTATTGGTGGAAAGTCTGACATTGCTTGTAACTCAGATACCAGAGAGTCTGCCTGTGGGGGGCACAGTTCTTAAATCCCTTCTCAACTTCCAGCTTTTGGATTTTGAATCCTGCAAGAAGTAGTGGGATTTAGAGGTAAGCACTGCGTATCTTGACAGCGCTATATAAATAAATGATGATGATTTAGCCAGTGATCCTGGCCCCTCTGCCACCCAGTGATCAACTTTTTGGTGCTGGAGGAGGTCCAGGATGCTATCTAGAGGGTGCAATTTTGCTTTTTGCGCTTGAAAAATGGAATTTCTGCATCTCTAGTTTTTAGGGTAACAGTGAACAGGCCTAGTAGCTGCTGGGGTCCTATGAGTATATAGAGTCCTAGCTGTAATATTTCATTCTATGTTTGAGAAACAAATTACCTGTTTGAACCATGGTCTGGGGTATGAGTTGTCCCTTATCATTTTGTTGTAGGGCCCAGTAACATCTAATCACGCCAGCGAAAATAATAAAAGGGTTAATGCACATTCATTATGTTTCTATCTTGTGGGTAGAAGGTCTCGGTATCTCTATAAGATCCCAAATTCATATTTGAAGACGTGTCAAACCTTCATATTTTATTGAACCAAACCAAGGTACAGGTACTCATCCCAGAAATATGAAAATCAGATGCCATCTGCTGGTTAAAGAGCTGACGTGCAATCATTTTTGGTTCTGAGCACTGCCCAGATGAACCCACCCTTGAGACCGTATCCAAAACTCCAGACTTTAAAGCTACTTGGTCATTACAATTCAGATCCATTACATGTTGAAAGCAAAAGTACTTTTTACAAAACACTACTGGGGGAATGTAATAAAAATCGCTAATGGAAAAACTATTCCCAATGCGAAAAGGTATGCCTTTGTGCGAACAAATTTTGCTTTGTGCGAATTTAATATAGCTTTTGCGAGCCCGGGAACTGTTTAGCGACCACTTCCGACAGTGAAAGACCGTTTGCGAATTTTATAGTTTGCGCCAATGCGCAGTCAATGTAATAAAACTTCTTACTGGAAAAAGTCGTTATGTTTGCTCCAAAAGATTACGAAACCTTCAAGCACTTCTTATGAGTGCGCAATTAAAATTCGCAATGCGCAATTAAAATTCGCAATGCAATAACAGTTTAAGGAACAATATTACATTGCGAGATGTGGATTTTTAGTCTTATTGGTGCAAATTGTTTTGCTCTTTGCGACTTTTATTACATTCCCCTGTACATGCCTTAGATTAATGTGCTCTGAATGAGAGTAAATCTGTAGCCCTAACAGTTTACTGCGAAACATTGGTGAAACAAAGGCTGTAGTGATTTAATCAACACTCGCTCACTTCAATACTCAATTTGGTGTTTTCTGCTGGCACAGTTGCTACATATGTTTTCTATGTGCTGCTGTTGTCTTGGACCTCTAATTTCTATAATCCAACCAACTACAGAATCATAGGTCATAAGCGGGGTGTTATTGAGTCTCTGGAGAATGTCATGGCCATTCAACATGGCAGCTCCAAACTGTATTTTCTAGCCTGTCTTTGTACATAATTAACTTAAAGCTCTGGGTCACTGGACTACAACTCCCAACATGTATTATCCCTTGATCTTGAACACTTCTGGGAGCTGTAGTCTTGCAGCATCTAGGGATCCATGGTTAGAAAGTTCATGGTTCAATTCTGTAAGTTGCACACTTCATTTAACACATACACATATATATTTACACATATACTCTGAATATACATATGCTAAATGAAATTAATCTTGCTTGATTCATGATGGGCACATCTATGCGGTAGCTCAGCTGTCTGACCTAAGGCCCAATGCCTAACAGGGAGATGAATAGCCGCCTAGAAATAGGTTTCATTGTTTTCTGTTAGGCAAGTAACCTATTACACCCCCTGAGGAGCAATGAATTTGGCAAGTTACAAGTAGTTGCTTCTACACTCCCTGTGTGACATAATCCTAAAGAAGTCAAAGAAAGCAATCTACTTTGAGGTTAACAAAAAAGGTGACAGTTCTCTTAAAGGGGAAATATATCCTTTTTTTCAACATGAGCAAAATAAATACATATAAATGCATAGTTTAGATAGAGATACTGAGCTCTATATAAACCATCTCTCCCTTCACCCTTTGTTTGTGGTTTCGGCTCACAGATAAGAAGTCCATTATGAAGGGGGTTTATCTGTGTCTGGTAATCTAATTATCTCTCCTATAGATAACCAGTAAGGGCAGAGACACACGCTCAGATTCGGGGAGATTTAATCGCCCGGCGATAAATCGCCTCTTCTTCAGGGCGACTAATCTCTCCGAACTGCCTCCCGCCGGCAAGAATCTAAATCGACAGTAGGATGGTATTCGGAGCGCTTTGTTTTTCAAAGTGTCCTCGTGAGGCAACTTCGGGCGACTTTGGAAAATGAATCGCACCGATTGCTATCCCACCGGCAATTTACATTCTAGCTAAATCTAAACTCGAATCTGAGTGTGTGACTCTGCCCCAAAATGGTGCATATTCTCTTGCTATTTGAAGCTTATCTTGAATACTCATAATGCCATAATGAGTAAAGGTGGCCATAGACATTACGATTTATTTCTCCCAAATGAACAAAAACTTCAAATTATCTTGAGGTTAGTGGGACGGAACAATCTTGCATCTAACAATTTTTCCTCCGTCATCGGAGAATGTCGATTGGTCAGGTAAGAAGGTTTTTATTGTTCACAGTAAAATCTATCCATTATCTAATTGTTTGCAGGGCTAAGCAGGCAGCTACTCACACTTTTCTTGCTTCAACTAGATGATGTCACTTGAAATGGTCTTTTTAGTTGATGTAACCGATTGTTTTGATAATCAAAAGATCTATTAAAAATGTTAACGTCTATGGCCCCCTTAAGACCACCCTGCCATTTTGCTGCTCAAGGTGAAAGACCCCCATGAGAAGTATTCTACCACCTCCGGCACCCAGATTGGGGCTGTATTGGTAGCGGAGAGTTTACAGTTGTGCTAAAGGAGCAAAATTTACTGTAAAAAGTTTACATTTTGCTGTAAACATTTATCTCTCCAGAGTGCTAAACGGGGTCATTCGTTTTTAAATTAACTTTAATTATCACGTAGAAAGTGATATTCAGAGACAATTTGCAATTGGTTTTCATTTTTTATTATTAATGTCTGTTTATTAAACAGCTCTCCTTGCACTTGCACCGAATTACCCTAGCAACCATGCATTGCTTTGAATAAGATTCTGGAATATGAATAGGACAGACCTGGACAAAAAGTAATAACAATAACTGTTTAGCCTTACAGAGAATCTGTTTTTAGATGAGGCCAGTGTCCCCCATTTGAAAGCTAGAAAGTGTAAAACAACTATAAAAAAATGAAGGTCAATTAAATAGTCCTTAAATTAGCTATTCTATAACATACTAAAAGTTAATTTAAAGGTGAACCACATCTATTAGCAGCTTCCAGCTTGGTGCCATTCGTACTACTGTCCTGCTGGTTCTGTGCCACTCATTGTGCCACTTATTGTACAAGTCATTGTATCTCAGTGAGTTAATATTCCCTGCCAAGGCCTGTGCCAGAGGTGGGTGTTTCCCTGCAGACCTGCTTTGTACCTTGAAGCTTTGGCATCTCTCCTCCTCCCTTCCCCTGGCTGCCTCCTCCTCATCCTCCTCCTCACCGTTCCATTAGCTTATTTGCCTTGGCATGTGATGTCACTGATCTCAGCACTTTAGCAAACACTCGCTTTCTCCCCTAATTAAACAAAGCCATCTTTCAAAGCGCCGTCATATTTGCTCTTACATTAAACTCTAACCACAGTTCGTGTGTCTCACATTACAACTCCATTTTATTTACTCCCCAGGTTATCCATTTAGATTACACTTATACAGAACTGGGTTAAGACAGCAGGGAAAGGTTTCCTCTTAACTTTGATAACTGGGTACATAATGGACCCTGTGCAGGGGCAAACCTAGTCCCTTTGCCACCTGATGCTTCTTGCTATTGCCACCCCCTCTGCGCTCACCTTTTTATTTGATGCTCACTGCGCTAAAAGAAATTAATTTCTGGTTTGAAAACAAGAAATTCGGCTCTTAAAGTTACCAGGAGCGGCATTTTGCAGTTCCCTGGTATCCAGTGGGGAGCAGCGCCAATGAGAACCCTGTACTGTAAAACTAAGGGATGTTAGAAATCAGTAATGGTAGCGATGAGCGAATCTGTCCTGTTTTGCTTCACCCCAAAATCCGCGAAACTCATGAAACGGCAAAGAATTCATGAAACATATTGAAGTCAATTGGCGTCAAAATAATTTTGACAATTTTGACGCAAGCGATCATTTTTACACAAGTGACTCTTTTGTCCAAAAAGTCAATAGGCATCAAAATAATTTTGCCATATGACAATTTCCATTGTTGCTGCAAATTTTTCACTGTGAATTTTCGCAACATTTACAAAAGTGTAAACTGTCACCACGTCTAACTTCACCAAAGTTCTTCTCAATTCCTAAGGTGGCCATACATGTAGAGATCTGCTCATTGGCGATGCCGGCAAACGACGGGATCTCTCCCCGATATAATGGATGTTTGCCAGCCTGAACCTGGAGACATTTCTATTGGCGAAAATACAGTCTTGTGCTTTTAGTAAACTGGAGAATATTCACTGGATAAATGTTACCTTCACGTTACGCCAGTGCCAACAGAATGTGAAATTAATTTTCCAAAACTTACTGTATTCTCCTTTCAGTGAATTGCCAATTTTGTGGGGAATTTTCATTGATCCGAATTTTTGCTTTCACCCTAAAGTAAATATGTCCCTTTTTTCTTCTTGGCACTTCAGTTTCTTCCCAAAACCGCAAAAAATTTGCAAAACTGTGCCGGCGTCTAGTTTTTGATGCCGGCGTCCGTTTTTTTTAAAAAAAAAGACGTCGGTGTCCATTTTTTTTTACGCCAGCGAATTTTCGCTGCCGTTTTTGCGAATTGCGGGAATTCGCTGCAAATTCGCACCTGACGCATAAAATCGCCCATCACTAGTGTGTATGGGTGAATATAATAGGAACCTTAGATTGTCAGCCCCACTGGGTCAGGAACTCATGTGAATGATGCATCATTTCTGGAAATCACCGCTGAAATGTGTCAGTTCTATAGAAATAAGCGATACTTATAGCAGTCGACAGCTGGAGAATATGCAGTAGAGTCTGAAATTGTTTATAAAATACCTGGAATAAAAAGTCACAGTCTTCCAACTAGAAGGCGACTTCATTTACACCATCACCATGTTTGATCATGTGTTGCCCCATCTCTGGACAAGAAATCATAACACTTTAGTTGCTTATTCATCAGAGTTCCCTTATTCCATCAATTTATGTGGGACATTACAAGCCCCACATTTGGATCTGGAACAATTCTCTGCCCCTGGCCACCTGAGGGGAAATTCTGATGCTGCGTCCCCTCTCTGATATTATATCTGCCATCACCAGAGTGGATGGGGACAGGTGCAGGCAGTTGAAAAGACGTGGGTTAGGGCAGATGCACTGATAAAAGATAAAGAGGGGGACTCCGTAGAGTAAATTATTTACTCACCACATTTCGAAAGTGGCCCAGGTGCACCACCCTGAGCCCTCAGCATGGGGAGTGGACAACCATAAAAGAATCTGGAGCAGGCACTCAAATAAAGGCAAATAGTAGAAAAGATTTATTGTGTCCTCCGCATTACGCTTTTGTTTGTAACACGAAACGCATAAGGTGGAGGACACAATAAATCCTTCCTACTTTTCTACTATTTGATGGAAGATTGCCTTTATTTGAGTGCCTGCTCCAGATTCTTTTACAGATGCACTGATAATCTTATTACTTATGACTCTAGTAACTTTGTGACCTACTATCCCTTGGCAAAGGAAACATTTGGCCTTGGCAAATGCAGCAATTTACACAGATAAGACTGTAGGATAGTCTGTTAAATATGAGCTCCCCTGCCAGAGCTGGACTGGGAGTAAAAAGCAGCCTGGGCAAAAATCAAAGTAGCTCACATGTAAAAACACAATAGTCTTGTACTTAGCCAGACTTATACAGTATATTGGGTTTAAACTTGTGTATTAGTGTCCACCTAGTTGGTTTATTCACCCTCCATGCATGCAGACGAAAAAAAATAATTGTCAAAATACTTAATATAATAAAAATAGCAATTCTGATATACGGATATATAGCATAGGTGTTATAATCGATCAGTGCAGGTGCCTATACCTATATAAATCAATCAACAACTTGAAAATGAAAGTAACGATCCAAATAACTGTTATAGGGAACCACTCTGGTGCAATTTAGCATCTGTTAGTAAATCAGCCCCAGTGTATTTACTAAAGGCAAGGTGCTAGAGGTCATTTCAATAATGATAAGGCCTGCCAATAAATCCATGCATCATATACCATACAGATAAATTCATTAACAAAAATTGCTGCCGGGGTCAGTGACCCCCACTTTAAAGATAAAAGAGGCAGAAGAATTTGAGATATTTTTCACCTGTCTACTTTTTTTTTGGTTTGCTGTTTTAAATATAAATAACAATCTGTGGCCAGAGTATTTTATTTACTGAGTTAGCAGGCAGCAAGATTACAGTAAGAGGTACAGTAAGTGGTGCCACCAGCCCCATCTGGTTAGAGTTTAACTGCACAAAGTGGCCCATTTCACCTGTAAATACAATGGCCCATCGGGCATTTGCCCAAACTCACAGATTGCCAGTCCAGGCCTGCCCCATGTTCTAATCTTAAATACATGCCCAGACAGTCAGGCAGAATGGCCAAAAACAACCATACCAGGCATGCCTATTTATATCTACTTTCTGGCGCATTTATTGCTTTCTTTTTCCTGTTTAGTTACATAGTAAATTTGAAAGAGCTCCTGGCACCCATTTCATGTTATTTCTTACCCTGACACATCAGGGTAAAACTATGTTACCGCCAAATCTAAATTACTTTGATTGAGTAGTTGGAATTATTACCTTGATTTCCAGGATTTAGAGGAGACTGGTAGACAAATATAATCTGAAAGAGGAGGAAAAATATATTTCAGTGTTTTTTTTTCCCAAAGAAGACATGATTCTGAATTGCATAAAGCTGAAGCAAAGAAACCACTATAGGAAGCCCCTGTACATTCCCATGACTGCCAATGTCCTAACTTATTTTGTCATAGATATCCTATAGCTGCGCCTGCAGTGCAACCACCCAACACTTTTATAGATGGTTCCAACTTTTCAATACCTACATGAATGGGAGATCAGCTAGTTATCTTGAACAGGTAATAATCTCAGATTTGGGGACGAGTATTTCCCATTATCCATGGCAGCTAACGGGCTTTTGGATAGCAGTGAAACTGTTGCATAACTTTTAAATTCTAGTTTGCAATGATTTTGCTGGATATCAAAAGCTGATGGTTTGTGTTGAACGTACAGCTTTTTGCGTGTTTAACTTGTGTGAATAGTCTGTTTTATAGAAATGATTGGAACATGAAGGGAAACTCAGCCAATGTAACTCAACTGGGAATGAAAACAAATTCACTTGCATTACAGTATTGACATAGCTCCAAAAATTTGCATTTTTTAATGAAAGAAGAAGAGAATTCCTGAAACGAGCAAGTAGATTCTGCTTTATCGTATGTTTTTCTTGGCAAGGATATGTCATGCACTATGAATTAGTTATACCTAAGGGCAGATGTTTTAAAGTAACATGCCTGATGGCTGCTGAATAATTCATCATTGCGAGCCAATCTGTAATGATTGTTATGTATCAGTCTGTTCATTATTCACCTTCAAATGGACAATAACGTCTTTCTGACTTCAGAGCTTGTGTCTAGTGGGGTCTCTCCGATTGTGACAGGCAGTCACTTAATAATAAACTAGACAAAGCCCTATGTGCCGTTAGCTCAATAAAGGCTTAATACGGCCACACACAATAAGGGGGTGATTTCAAAACATTCAAATGCAACTTTTCTTGTTTTGCAACTCCAGAATTCATTTATAATTTCCAAAGCATGAATGTATGACGTTTGTGAAGTACAAGAAAATTTGAGCACAAAACAAAAACGGTGGTACCGTGTTAGCCAGTAGCAAAAATAACAAATAAAAGAACAAACAAATTGTTTGTATTGTATTGTAGAAGTGATACCTATATTGGCTAACAATAAAAATACATTGCAAGCTTTCGGAGCACCAAGGCCCCTTCGTCAGGCAAAATACAAATGAAAGCTGGAAAGGCACAGCATATACTGTATATACTCGAGTATAAGCCGAGTTTTTCAGCACCCAAAATCTGCTAAAAAAGTCTACCTCGGCTTATACTCGAGTCAGTATAAAAGTTACCTAGCTAGGTACATGGGCTTCCACAGAGGGGGCAGTGCCCCTTCCCCCTTTCCTGGCCGGATCTTCCCCTAGCTGCCCCGTCCTCCCTCAGCAGCAGTGCACCACTACCAAGTCCTGGACTGTCCGGACAGCAAATTTCACTAACGTTGCGCTGTGCAATGACATGCATACACACATACAGGGGAACCTGGACTCCGGAGCAGCAGGGGGGGCCCGGGGCCAGTAGCCCCGGTGGGCCCCAAGCCCCCCAGTCCGACCCTGGGTGAGGTGGAGCCAGGGCGGAAATTAAATTGCAATGAGTGAGGCTGCAAGAAGTTAATGAGCGCTCTCAACAGACAATTGGCCCTTGTGAGCTAACTGCCACCCACTTCTGCCTGCTGCATATAGGGACACCGCATAGCTCGGGGACTCTGACAGGTGAGTGGCTCCTTATTCTTACATTATTCGAGTGCAGCTGCGGGGGGTATACCCTGCCCTGAGACCTGGGCTTCTCATGTCCTGGGCCTGCTTGGCATTGGGATGGGACAGTAGCGCCTTAGCTTAGTGTTGCTGTTATCTCTGGCACTGTTTTTGGATACCAAAAGAAAGGTGATTTAGTCACTGGTTAAAATAAAAATGTCCGACCTAGTTGGAATAGGAACAGGTTGGTCTGTCATTTTTCACCCTAGGCTTATACTCAAGTCAATACGTTTTCCTAGTTTTCGTAGGTAAAATTAGGTACCTCTGCTTATGCTCGGGTCGGCTTATACCCGGTATTCATGGGCAATAAATTAGGAAGTTACAGATAGTAAGTACAAATTTATACAAATAATACAAATTTGAGGAATTCAAGTTTTTTTTTCATGCTGTTATTCAATCAAATTTTTTATATTTGGATTTTTAATGAATAAGCAAACATTTGAAATTTTAAAAAATTATAGTTAAGTAGAAGAAAAAACCTCTAACATTACACAAATTTCAAATTCTGATAAATAGGCCTTCCTGATGAGCAAATTTGAATCAAGAACAGCAAAGGCAAAGTATATGCTTTCCCATTCCCCTGGGGGTACCAATTGTTGTCTCTCAGTTACAGTATTTCCAGAAGAACCTCAAAGATGCTTCCCCAATCTAGTATCTTGCAAACCATACAGTATGTGCCAAAATAATTCTTGGCAACACTTCTTAAAACTCCAAACCCTTAACAACTTAACAAGCATCCTGGATAACAGATCACATCTGGTGATGGGCGCATAAATTCAGCTGGTGCGGAGAACTGCAAAGAAAACTCGCCAGCAAAAAATCCGTTGCGTCAAAAAAATGTGGGCGCGCAACAGAATAGTCATGCACACAAAAATTGTCGCTCGGCAAAATTATTCAGACACCCGTTGACTTTAATGCATTTGGACAAAATAGTTGCACGTATAGAAATTGTTGCAGGTGCCGAAATTGACGCGCATCAAAATCATTTTGATGCCCGTTGACTTCAATTCGTTTAGCTAATTTTTCGGGACAGATTCACCATCACTAATCACATCATTATGTCATTGCCAGTACAAAAAAAATAAAATAAAATAACGGAAGACTAGTTTAAAAATATGAGCATAACCTTTAATTAAACTGAAACTAGCATTGAATTTATATTGCATAATTCTATGGTGTATTAATCCAATAATCTCCTTACCTTGTCCTGTTTAATGGTATGAGACACCGCGTCCCTGCTTCCAGTTTCCAATCTTTTATAACCATATGGCTCAAACCCCAACTTTTTGGAATAGTTTGATGCCGCCTGTAGTCAGATAACAGCAGACAGATATTTATATATTTGTGCTACTAGAGCAGTGCAGCACTGTATGGGCATGTCCACATTGCTGGAGGTAAATTGGAAATCAGCATGTTACATCTTTTCATTTCTTATTCATTAATTCCATTACTATTGCTTGGGATTAGTCTAATGCCTTCATTTCTCCTGCTATTTTCTATAATTAAGAACGCAGTCAGTTTCTATGAAGTTTACTGAGTCATCTCATAATGATGCAACTGACTCTGGCAGCGAAAGGGCTTTTTCCCCTTAGAAGATGTTTAACCTTCCCCAATAACAGAATAATTATGGTTTTCAGACATTCTTTAACACAGTTACAGTTCCCATAACCCGGCCCTATAATAACATTAATTATCCTTTCCCAAAAAAAAAGTGTTTATTCTTATTAGTGTTAAAATAATAAACTACATTTTGGAAAGGGTTTTTATGAAATAAAGTACCAAATTCTAAAAGTGACACCTTTTTCTACTGGAAAAATACACTTTTTTTCTGTGTCTTGGATGAAATGAAACTATTTGCAGCAAAACCATCCTGTTTTAAAGAAAAGTCTGCCCAAGCAACTAAAACATAAATATATCCAAAAACGCATGTTTGTATCTTACCAAGTTTGACATTCGTTTTGGATTCACATGCCCCAAAAGCTTAAGAGAAACACCTGCTTATTTTAAGTGAGAGAACACAAAAATCTGTATAATAAAAGTCCTTTTTAAATTAAACATGAAATCTCATTTCTATTTTTTTGTTAAAACGTTCGTAGCTGATGTAAACTCATTTAAAAATCTCAGCTGTCAATCAAATATTGCCTGAGTTGTCAAGAGTTATTTGTGGAATTGCTGGGTCACAGTAATATGAATAACTGATAAAGAGAAGCAGGAGCTCCCTGAAACACTGTACATGTCGCACTCTGTTTGCACCCCTGGGGGCAAATTCACTAACCTCCGAAAATTCACCAGCGACGGCTTCGCTCACAGCGAAACACTTTGCCAGGAGTAGATTCGACCGGACAGCGCTAATTCACTAAAATCCGAAGTTGCGTCCAGGGCGCCGAACTCGGGTGAAGTTGCGCTAGTGTTACTGCGACAAGCGAAGTTGCGCTAGCGTTGGCTAATTTGCATACGGCGGGAAGTTAAAGTTAAAGAATGGACGTATATGTTGCAGCAAATACATTACACTACACAAGCCCGGGAAACCTTAATAAAATAAAATAGAGTTGTTATATTGCCCTACACATGAGCCCACTGTATAGTTTATGTGCCATATGTTAGGAAATGTAGGGGGGAAGCTGGTTACCCCCAAAAAAAATTACGCTATTTTTCAGCCTATCACCCTGAAAAAGGAAAAGACGCTAGCGTTTTTTGGGACTCTATTGCACTTTGCCTGGTCTGAGGTGGCAAAGGCAAGTCTGGCGCAAGAGGTAACGATGAGTAAAATCTGCATCTTAGTGAATTTGCGTAGTTACGTCCATTCGCAATAGCGCAAATTCGCCAGACGTTAGGGAGCAAAGTAGCGCTAGAGTCTATCTCCTTCGCTAGCGAAGTTACGCCAGCGACCGTTAGTAAATCGGCAAAGTTCCGAAATGACGTCACGCTGTCGAATTTTCACCCGTGTTAAGTCACTTCGCCCTTTAGTAAATTTGCCCCTAGCCTCCTGGTTCTGATGCCTATGCTGAATAATACACAATGGAGTTGCAATGAGATTATGAAGGGCACAATGTGCAAAGGGTTTACATCTCCTCCCTGTGATTGGGTGGGTCTCCTCCAGGTATTCCGGTTTCCTCCCACATTTCAAACTCATACAGGCAGGTTTTTTGGCTACTAATAAAAGTGACCCTTGTATGTGTGAATATGAAAGGGAACATTATTAGCTCTAGTTGGAAAGCTACCTGTGTCCCTGACATATTTAGGTGTAACAAGGTGCATAAATGTGCAATATATAGTGAATATAGTGCCCCTATTGTAAAATATAAGGATATTATAAGTCACCAAGGATTTCCATGACCATATAAAAGCACAGGGCCTGAAGGCAGAGTCCTTTTATACAGGTCAAGGAGCGATGAGGTACTCCATATTTTTATTATAATACATACGTTATTGTGAAAAAAATGACATCACTACTCACTGTTTATAACTGATGACATCACTAAGAGCCATTTATAAGGATATCATTTATAGGATATTCATGGCTTTTGTGTAATATATATATATATATACACTTGCAATACAGATTTTATTTAATCCTACCGTAATTTAATCCTGATAAAATCAAGTCCCCACCAGATACAATATATACGACCCCCATTAACCACAAAAAGCCTTCTAGAATTGTACCTCATGTACAGTAGATTATACTCCGCAGTCAGGATTATGTCAGCATTTAGGCATTTGTATATAAAGGGATCCTTGGATCAACAAAATTCCACTTTTTAAAGGACTGTGGGACTGTGGGTAGTAAATATGTTCTTGTTTACATTTTCCAGCTGCCAGTTTCTAATAGTGTTTATACTTGTATTTGACATAGATAAAACTGATGCCAGCTGCCTTACCTAATTTAATTCAGCTCGGTGACAGCAAAAATGGAATAAAACTCCCTGTATCACATATGGATTACCTAGGGAGTGATCCCCAACCAATAGCTCATGAGTAACATGTTACTCTCCAACCCCTTGGATGTTGCTGTCAGTGGCCCCAAAGCTGTTGCTTATTTTTGAATTCCAGGAGACAAGTTTTGGTTGTACAAAAACCAGGTGCACTGCCAAACAGAGTCTCAATGTAGGTTGACAATCCACATAGGGGCTACTAAATGGCCAATCACAGCACTTATTTGGCTCCACAAGAACATTTTTCTTGCTTATGTTGCTCCCCAGAGACGGAACTAGGAGGGGGCGGGCCCTGGAGCGGCCGTGCCCCGCCCCCCACCCTCTTCCGCGCAGCGCTGCAGCCGCTGCAGTGGGCGCGTGACTGCCGGGGGGCCTAGCGGGGGTGCGGGCCCTGGCCCAATTGCTCCCCCTGCTCCCCGGTAGTTACGCCACTGTTGCTCCCCAAACCCTTTTACTTCTGAATGTTGTTTACAGGTTCAAAAGGTTGGGGATCCCTGACCTCGGCACTGCCAGAGACAGCTACTTGCCTCCTTGGTACCAGATCATCTAGGATAGATTGGCTGTACTTTAAAATGACAACACAATATCATTACTGCAGCATATTGAGAGAAAATGCATAAAATCTGTAATGATTAGTTGTCTCATTTAAATCACAAATCAGGATACTAGGCTATAGATTGGAGAATTTGGTCTTACAAATGACATTGGAAATACTTGACAAATCAGCCAGCATTAGACTGGGGCACAAGCTGATCTAATTAACATCAGTACAAATATGTGATATATAAAAATGTCTAGTAACCCCCTCCTCCCCACTGACCAGCCCCTCCCCCATGCGTGTGCCCCATCATTATTCTTACGTTTGCCACAATCAGGAGAGAGAGGGCAGCTGGGTAGCAACAGGGGATAGCAGGAGGGGATTGGGTCTGGGTCAGTGGGGTCTACGAGGGCCAGGGCTACCAGTTTTTTTCCTGGTGTCCCGCCAATCCAGTCTGACCCTGGTGTGGTTATATGGCCGAGAGTCATTTTTTGTTTCATTGGGTGCCTATTCTACTTCGACTTTTGCCCAGGGTCTGAGGTTTAGAGTCCTGAGTGAGTCCAGTTGGGCAGAGCCATGCTCAACCCAGACCCGCCAGATGAGAGCTGAATCCAGACCCGATGGCCCTCTATCAATTCATCTCTTCCCGCTGCTGGAACCAATGGGCCGAAGTGACGTCACTCTGAAGAGCATATTATTAGCGATGGGCGAATCTGTCCCGTTTCAGTTCGCTGAGAGATTCAAAAACTCTACGAATTGGCGAAAAATTCACAAAACGCATTGAAGTCAATGGGCGTCAAAATTATTTTTACACTTGTCAATTTTGACATGGGCGGCAATTTTTATGCACGTGACAGTTTTTACACTTGCCACTCTTTTGTCCAAATGAATTAAAGTCAATGACAATTTTTTGTCGCAGCGAATTTTCCCACAGTGAATTTCCACTGCAGTTTCGTGAAAACATTCGCCATCGGCGGAATCTGGAAATGTGTCACAAATCCATGCCTGGTGAATAAATTTGCCCGTCACTACATATTAAACAGGTCAGAGTTGAAATACTTAACAACAGGAGGGGGAATGTAGCCTGGGTACCCACGGACAGACCACATTCATGTCAAGGGATAGTGGTCTTTCTCTCCAAAACCCGACAACCTTGTGGGTATTCCGCAGGTACCTGACCGGAGGCGACCAATTTCTTAGTAAAAGAGATTGCCAAGCAATAATAAAATATGTGTGAAATGAAGGCTATTCAGGATGCATACAGTATTCATCAATTACTCAGCAGTACAGCCACCACCATATTGATATCCAGAGAGGACATACACATTAACAAAAGCAATTATTCTATTAACCCAAATGATTCCAATAACAGCAGCTCCAGAGTTAAAAGTGCCAGTGCTTCCAGGTTGTGAATGGGTTAATATTTCAGGAAGAAACTGTCTAAGCTGCAG
The DNA here is from genome assembly GCA_038501925.1 of Xenopus petersii. NCBI lineage: Eukaryota > Metazoa > Chordata > Amphibia > Anura > Pipidae > Xenopus > Xenopus petersii. Next base: position 33,268,634 of record CM076675.1, on the reverse strand, counting down.
GACTCCAGCTGGTTATTTATGGCAGTATTTACAATCCAAATACACTGGGACATTTATCAATGTGATAACTGGAAAAGACAAATTCCAAAGGTATTTGCTAATAATTTGTCACCCATAACCGCTCATTTTTTATTTCAAAGATTTCGTAACAAAAAAATGCATTTTTTTTTATGATTTATGTCTTGATTCATAATCACATGGCAAAGTAAACAGTTGAGATAGTCACAATCATGTTTATTAAAGGGCATGTAAAGTCTAAAATAGAATAAGGCTAGAAATGCTGTATTTTGTATACTAAATATAAACATGAACCACAAGCCTAATCAAACAAATAATTTATGCTTTCAAAGTTGGCCACAGGGAGTCACCATCTTGTAACTTTGTTAAACATCTTTGCAAGACTAAGACTGTGCACATGCTCAGTGTGGTCTGGGCTGCTTAGGGATCGTCATAAACAAAGCTGCTGGAGTTCTGCATGGCTGGGAAGTAAGAGGGGGGCTCCCCCTGCTGTTCATAAGTATGATTGTTTCCCTGCTCAGCAGTTAGGGACCATCTGACAATTCCTATCCACAGCAGTAAATAAAGGGAGAATTTCACTGCATACAGTCAGGTTTCTTATAAAAACTGTACACATTTTTTAATTAAAAATATTGGAGATAGGTTTCTTTTTCATTAAAGGGATCCTGTCATCTGAAAACATGTTTTTTTCAAAACGCACAAGTTAATAGTGCTACTCCAGCAGACTTCTGCTCTGAAATCCATTTCTCAAAAGAGCAAACAGATTTTTTTATATTCAATTTTGAAATCTGACATGGGGCTAGACAGTTTGTCAATTTCCCAGCTGCCCCTGGTCATGTGACTTGTGCCTGCACTTTAGGAGAGAAATGCTTTCTGGCAGGCTGCTGTTTTTCCTTCTCAATGTTACTGAATGTGTCTCAGTGGGACATGGGTTTTTACTATTGAGGGTTGTTGGCAGCTGTTATCTTGTGTTAGGGAGCCGTTATCTGGTTACCTTCCCATTGTTCTTTTGTTTGGCTTCTGTGGAGGAAAGGGAGGGGGGGTGAAATCACTCTAACTTGCAGTACAGCAGTAAAGAGTGATAGAAGTTTATCAGAGCACAAGTCACATGACTTGGGGCAGCTGGGAAATTGACAATATGTCTAGCCCCATGTCAGATTTCAAAATTGAATATAAAAAATTCTGTTTGCTCTTTTGAGAAATGGATTTCAATGCAAAATTCTGCTGGAGCAGCACTATTAACTGATTCATTTTGAAAAAATTTTTTGAATTTTTTTTTTTCCCATGACAGTATTCCTTTAAAGAAAGTAAATATGGGATTTTTTTTGCCTTTACATGCCCTTTAAGGTTTTTTTTCCTGATCAGGCCTAGAGTTTGCAAAAATAAAAAAGGGCTTATTTTTCATGGAGCGGAGGGGGTAAGCCCAAAAAACAAACATAAAAAGTCCAATGCATCTGCCACCCCCACCCAGTGAGTTGTGGCTACTGGTAACAGGAACAACTATTTGGGCACCCAAAATGCAGTGGAAAGAGTTGAGGTCTGCTCTGTGTTCCATGCAACTAATCATTCAGATTCAATTAAGCAGTAAAAAGAACAAATTAGATGTTCTGGCCATTAATTCAAAGACAGCAATTGTATGAAAGTTATATCCGACAAATAGCAATGACAGTCACCACTAATATTGTCAGAGGCAATACATGCAGGGATATTAATGCATACCTCCCAACTTTCCCGTTTTTCGCTGGACAGTCCAGATTTTGACAGCTCAACCTGCAGTCCCTGATTGTTACTGAAATGTTCAAAACTCATACTGAAATTTTTGCTGTTTTTCATTTTGCCATTTGCTTATCCACAAACAAGATATCCATAAAGCCCAAAATTATGGTAAGACCTTCTCACATAGAGTCAATTTTAAAGGCAGAGCCTCTTGCGAATATAAGTTGTGGCGTAATTCAAACGCAGATGTGCGCATAAATATTCGCAATTTGCAATTTTTGACATATTTAAAAAGCTCTTATAGACATTCGCAGTGTGAAAAAAATTCGCTGTTTGCACCACACTTATTTTGCTTTATAAATGTGTAGGAACCCTGAGATTTGGGTTAAATTACTCAGGCAGTTCCCCTTTAGTATTTGGACATCTATGTGGTCCTTTAGTATGCCCAAGCAGCTATGTCTCCCTTCCTGGGACCACTGGGATTATTCTATACAGAGTTTGTCAACTAGGTGGCACTGTTTGATAATATAAAGGGGTTTATACACAGAAAAAGTACATTCAAGGTTGTGCTACAAATGTAACCATGCGCAGGGCAAATATGTGTGAACCAATCTACCCTGCGCAAAGTTTATAAATGAGCCCCAGTGTCGGACTGGGACACCAGGGGCCCACCCAAAAACCTTAGACCAGGGGCCACTCTCAGTACTATTATGTTTTCTCTCCTCGCTCAACCTCTATTCTCCTAGTCTCTTTTCTTTACATAATATAATCGTCTGTTTGAAGTGCCTGTATAAATTTCTCTGATGCCTTGTCCCCTTTCTTTATAATAATGTCAGAAATCCCGTGTGACTTTCGTATTTTTAGTGACCATTTCTTTCTCGCCATCTGTAATTATTTCATTGTCATAAAGACCATCCAGCAGTCCAATAATCACAGGCACGTTCACACCTTCCACAAACAGTTTCCTTACACCTCATAGGCGAACCGCTAAATGCAACAGATTATGATTATTTTATTCCTTGCCATCCTCATCACCATCATCCCCACCATACTCAAAATAGTCTCTTAAGGGTCAGGGCACACACTCAGATTCGGGAAGATTAGTCGCCCAGCAACAAATCTCCCGCCAGCTAGAATGTAAATCACCAGCGGGATGGCACTCGGATCGTTTCGTTTTCCGAAGTCGTCCGAAGTTTCCTCGTGAGGAAGTTCGGGGAGATTAGTAGCCCTGAAGAAGAGAAGATTTGTCGCCGGGCGACTAATCTCCCCGAATCTGAGAATGTGTCTCTGCCCTTAACAGCCATTTCCTCTTCTTCACTTTCTTCTTCCTAAAAGCCCTCGGGGAAATACATGCAAATGTTGCCAGGGTCAACCAGAACCACCAAGAGTGACTCTCTATTGTAGGGACGTTAAAACCTAGAAAATGTAGCGGTAGGATTTAGCCACAAGGTGTCAGTAAAATGTTCAATAACAAACTTCAGCCTGGGCAGTGAAGCAGGGCCTCATATGCACCATGTACACAGGCAGCCTATACCTCCCAACTGTCCCATTTTCAAAAGAAAAGTCCCTCTTTTGACAGCTCAACCCGCAGTCCCTCTTTTGTACTGGAAAGTCCCGATTTTCTCTGCACTGAACAGCCAGAAAAAGAGGTATGCAGGCAGTATTATTTATGGATCATCATTGTCATTTATTCATCAAACATCGAGGAAGTCAGTCAGCACTTTACATTCATTTATAACAAACAAGGGCATAGAAAAGTTCAAACAGGGTTTAAAGGACAAAAAGATTTATCCATCTACTGCTTTTTCACCTAAAAAGAAGCATATTTTCAATATATTTCAATTAGCAAATCAATACCATTTTCACCTTTCTCTCTTCTACCTCTGGAAGCTGCGCGCTGAGAACCTTTGCTGCAGCAATGCTGGGGCTGTTTCTCATTAAGATTAGCCTGTCATAAATGAACAAATAAATAACAGATCCTGTGACCAACAGGAACATTGAATGAGCCGCAGAAGATCAATTATTTTACAGAAAGGGTACTGATTTGCTATTTGAACTATTTTTGCCTTTACATCCAATTTAGCTAACAAGTGTTACAGAATAAAAATAGGATCAGATGGCCCTGGTCAAAAGAGCTTACAATCTAAAGGGTTCCATGCTAGTTTGAATGCTGAATTGAAGGCAGTTATACGTGCTCTTTTTTAGCTTAACACAAGTGCCAGTGCAGCACACACTGATGCGAGGGAAGCCTGGGATTTGTGGTAGACTGAACCTGCTGGTAGTTACAGGGTCTATCGGTGAGTTGTGTCTATAGCGCAGCACCACAAGTGTTGGTAGATACACCTTACCTTGTGCTCACAATTGCACTGAGATTCATTCTTCTGGGATACCACCGTACCCTTAGGTACAACCCTGTGTACTAAGACAGAGAAGAGAATTCCTTCTGGATTTAGCTGCCTGATTAGGATTAAATATATTTACTTAAACAATGGAGTTTCAGTGATGCCAGAATATAAGTATACATATATAGAACACGTGCAGCATGGGGTTAATGCTCCTATCGTTATGGAACCGGCGTAAAGCTTCTTGATGGCACAGTGTTTGTATTTTCTGGTTTTTCTAGTTATATCCCAAACCTGGCGGAACAGAAGTGGTACCTTCTTACAAAGAAATTAGTTATGTGCTTTCTTATCCAGGGCTGTGTCTATATAAATATATATAAGGAGCTGCTATCTGGTAAGCAGCACTATTAACACATCAGTTATTAGTGCTGCCCCAGCAGACTTTGGCACTGAAATCCTTTCTCAAAAGAGCAAACAGATTTATTTATATTTAATTTTGAAATCTGACATATCGTCAGTTTCCCAGCTGACCCCAGTCATGTGACTTGTGCTCAGGTGGAGTTCCTGGGGCATATCCCGGTGCTGGATTACCAGGTCAGTATTTTAGTTACTTTGTAGTCATGCTAAATTATTATTAAGGATGGTCAACATTGTGCCACAACCCATAGCAAATAATCAAATAGCTTACTGAGCGAACTTTACCCATGTTCCTACATAACCACCTCATTCAAGGGATACTGTCATGGGGAAAAAATTTTTTTTCCCAAATGAATCAGTTAATAGTGCTGCTCCAGCAGAATTCTGCACTGAAATCCATTTCTCAAAAGAGCAAACAGATTTTTTTATATTCAATTTTGAAATCTGACATGGGGCTAGACATATTGTCAATTTGCCAGCTGCCCCAAGTCATGTGACTTGTGTTCTGATAAACTTCAGTGACTCTAAACTGTACTGCAAGTTGGAGTGATATCACCCCCTCCTTTCCCCCCGCCAGCAGCCTAACAACAGAACAATGGAAAGGTAACCAGACAGCAGCTCCCTAACACAAGATAACAGCTGCCTGGTAGATCTAAGAAGAGCACTTAATAGTAAAATCCAGGTCCCACTGAGACACATTCAGTCACATTGAGTAGGAGAAACAACAGCCTGCCAGAAAGCAGTTCCATCCTAAAGTGCTGGCTCTTTCTGAAAGCACATGACCAGGCAAAATGACCTGAGATGGCGCCTACACACCAATAATACAACTAAAAAAATACACTTGCTGGTTCAGGAATTACATTTTATATTGTAGAGTGAATTATTTGCAGCGTAAACCGTGTCATTTAGCAATAAAAACGACATCATAAAAATCATGACAGAATCCCTTTAAGAAAAGAGAATTTCCTAATAAAACCCAGCAATGGAGTTGGGTTGGAGAAGGAGGGTACAGGGCTCACTGCGCTGAAAACCGCTCTGAAAATGACCACATAATGGAAGTGATGTTATGCAAGACTAGGGTGGCACTGGACCTAAAGACAGCGTTGTCCTTATCCTTTATGTATTGTGTTCATATCACTTTGTATCCAGAGGGCATAGTTGTGGGCATAGGGGTCAGTGGGAAGCAGATCTGGATTAAAGGGACTAATGGGCCTGAATACAAATTTATACCTGCTTCTTCTCCATACGTGCAGGGCCTGATTTACATAGCAGGAGCCCCAAGGCCCGCTGCAGTTCATCACCCCCTCTCCTTCCTTTGAGCACATGCACACATTTTCAGCATCGGGTCCAGAGTCCTGGGGATTGGATTTTAAAAACGATTGTATCTCCTGTGAGTCCCCAGTGCTTCCAAACCAATATGGGTGTAGTTGGGCGGCATGCCTGCCCCCTAATATTCTGCTTCCCTAGACCTGGACCTTTGTGCCCTTTCTACAAATAGGGTTGCCACCTTTAGTGAAAAAAAATAACCTGCTGGTTGGGGGGCGGGTACAAAAAGGAGGCGGTCCATGATGCAAAAAGGGGCAGGGCTACGCAGTGTGATGCAAAAAGAGGCGGAGCAACATCGCAGTTATGTGAAGAACACTACAAAAAATTTAAGTTCTGCGCAAATGGGGCAGGCCAATGGCTTTTTTTAAAGGATATTACAAATTTGTAATACCGGCCCCGGCCTTGGCAGGTGTTTTACTGGCTAGGCCGGGTGGCAACCCTATCTACAAATCCAGGCCTGCAATTTTGGTGCACATCACTGGTGTAACTACCTATACAGCAGACCCCACAGTTGCAGGGGGACCCAGGCAATAGAGGGGCCTAGACTGCAAGGCCTGCTGTATCCAAGTTCCCCTCCCCAACTTTTACTTTTAAAATAGCTTCAAGGTCCTGGTCGTTAAGGTGCGGTGCAACAGGTCAGGACTAAGGAGGGGAGCCAGGGGAGGAGGACTGTTGATGCCGGGCTCAGGGCCGGACTGGGAGTAAAAAGCAGCCCAGGCAAAAAAAATCAAAGCAGCCCAAATGTAAACACGCGATGGTCTTATACTCATGATTCTGTGACCATATAAAGGCACAAGGCTGCAGAATCTTTAACATATTTTACATTAATTACACTTAAGTGAAAAAGGCATGGACCTCATTGACTTCTAATATCCTTATGATTTACAGTAGGGGGTACATTATCCCTTATAATACATGAGTGATACTCAGAGTTCCCTGTATAACTCAGCCTGCAGCCTTGTGCCTTTATATGGTCACAGAACAATCCCTCAGTGACTTCTAATATCCTTATCATTTACAGTAGGGGGTACATTATCCCTTATAATACACGAGTGATACTAAGAGTTCCCTGTATAATTCAGCCTGCAGCCTTGAGTCTTTATATGGTCACAGAACCCCTCAGTGACTTCAAATATCCTTATCTTTTACAGTAGGGGGTACATTATCCCCTATAATACACGAGTGATACTAAGAGTTCCCTGTATAACTCAGCCTGCAGCCTTGTGCCTTTATATGGTCACAGAACCCCTCAGTGACTTCTAATATCCTTATCATTTACAGTAGGGGGTACATTATCCCTTATAATACATGAGAGATACTCAGAGTTCCCTGTATAACTCAGCCTGCAGCCTTGTGCCTTTATATGGTCACAGAACAACCCCTCAGTGACTTCTAATATCCTTATCATTTACAGTAGGGGGTACATTATCCCTTATAATACACGAGTGATACTAAGCGTTCCCTGTATAACTCAGCCTGCAGCCTTGTGCCTTTATATGGTCACAGAACAACCCCTCAGTGACTTCTAATATCCTTATCATTTACAGTAGGGGGTACATTATCCCTTATAATACACGAGTGATACTAAGCGTTCCCTGTATAACTCAGCCTGCAGCCTTGTGCCTTTATATGGTCACAGAACAACCCCTCAGTGACTTCTAATATCCTTATCATTTACAGTAGGGGGTACATTATCCCTTATAATACGAGTGATACTCAGAGTTCCCTGTATAACTCAGCCTGCAGCCTTGTGCCTTTATATGGTCACAGAACCCCTCAGTGACTTCTAATATCCTTATCATTTACAGTAGTGAGTACATTATCCCTTATAATACACGAGTGATACTAAGAATTCCCTGTATTGCTCAGCCTTTTAAAAAACAGTGTTTTCTATAAATATAAATGCCTTCAAGCAAAATGTGGAAGGGTACTAATGGTTGTTGCTGGCATGATGCCTAAGATTTAGTGTGGCAGAAATTTCCCCATAAAGCATAAAAAGCAGAATGAAGGAGAGCCCAGTGAAGTGGATGGGATATTTGGTGTCTTCCTAAGTATTCATGGAACAATACTTTGATGATGTGTTGTTTCTGTATACTGTACATGAACCATTATAAGGTTATACGGTCTCTGATCCCATGTAAATATTTAAGAGCAATGTCATGTATATGCAAACAATACATAATAATAGACTATATTTCAAAAACTTTAACCAGAGAGCTCAGAAAATAAATACTCTAGTTTCTCTTCAGATTGCTTTATCCAAGTCATTGCTGTAGACAAGTCAATAATATATTATCTGCAGGAATTAACAAATTAAAAATCCCTAATTTATTAAACAAATTAACATGAATGTATAAAAGTTTCCTATTTACTACCCCAATGAGCAGTTTCATGTTTATCATAATCTACAAAACAAGGAGCCCAGCCTTAAGTCAGAACGGAGGGCAACCCTCACATACACATGACGCTATTTCCACTAATGCAACCCCCTTAATACAATACCCGAAGTCTATACACGGCCAAAGAATGCATAAAAGACGAAACAACCGTGAAGCGTCATCTACTTTCTCTTGTGCGGCATTTTTAAAGTTCCAATGGCTTCGCGTGACAGTTCCCGGGCCGGAAGGAGCACTGTGAGACGAAAAAAAATTGTTTGCTCGCCTCTCTCTCCTGCCTTCATCCCACCACGGTTTCAAGAGTAGAAACCGTGGGGCTGCTTCCTCTATTGTTACGCGCCTGGCTCCCTTCCTGTGCAGCTGCGACACACGGGCTTCCCTTCCTGCCCTGGCGACTTGAGTCAGCTTCAGTCTGCAACTTTATCTCCTGGGATGCAGGGGGCGCGTATCACACTGGCTGTAGGAATCAGTCTTTACGAAGGGGTGTGTCACATGGCTTTCAGAAACAGCGAGTTATTAGTGTGGGAGAGACACTGCAGTACAGTTTCAAATTAGGATCAGGAGCGGCCACTTGAATTAAATGTAAACGGCCCCTCAGGCAATTGCCCGAATAAACAGATTGCCAGTCCGGGCCTGGCCGGGCTGACTCCGTGGCAGGGCCGCGCCGCTCAGACGCCCAAGGCAAGCCGGCGTAGTCCAAGTGTACATGGGCAAGGCGGCGCTCGTGTGCACATGCGCAAGAAAGATGTGGTTTTTCATCTTCTTGCGCTCCTGCTCATGCGTGAATTGCCGCGAACGTGCTCATGCGCAGGAGCGAAAGAAGATGGAAAAAACACAGAGAGTCAGGCACCAGTCTGGGGGTAGGCGCAAAGGAGGTACATGCCTGGCACCCCCCCTAGGCACCCTAGGCACGTACCTGCTCTGCCTACCCCTAGTTCCGGCTCTGCTCCGTAGATTATTTGGTGAAGGAGCCCGACTCTACCAAGTTACACCACTGGTGCACATGGATTCATGTATTTAAATATCATAGCTGCATACACTGTATGTGCAATGGAACACATTGTAACCAGGCATTAACGTCAATAAAAAAACTATTACGTCAATATTTTCTAGTGTCATTGCAGCCCGACAAAAAGTTATTTTAGGAGAAAAAGCAGTGAAAGTGATACAGTAAAAAAACTTTAATTGTTACCCCCAGTTAATAAAGGTTATAGTCTTGCAACGTATTCCCGTATATGATATTCTCATGCAAAGACTCATTCAAAAGTGATTAGAAATGTAAATATATATTTAATAGGATATGAAAATCAAGGAATTTGCTTTTCTGTTGAATCAGTATTTGTATGAGGCTTTCAATAAAAAAACAACCTTCAAGAGAAAACAACTCTACGACTCACAATAAAATGACCTCCTGGTGGATAAATGACATGTGGGGCCCCTCTTCTAGGCTGGATCCACACGTGCACCCAAGCTCTCTGTGCCTGTGCATTAAAGGAGAACTAAACCCTAAAAATGAATAGGGCTAAAAATGCCATGTGTTATATACTGAAATGATTGCACCAGCCTAAAGTTTCAGCTTGTCAATAGCAGCAATGATCCAGGACTTCATTGTTGTCATAGTTGTCATAGGGGGTCACCATCTTGGAAAGTGTCTGCAACAACATACTCAGTTTGCTCTGAGAAGCTGTTGAGAAGCTAAGCTTAGGGGTCGCCACAAATTATCAAGTAGAAAATGAGGTTTGTCTGAAATATAATCTGATGCTACAGGACTGATTATTAAGTTATTGCACTGGTTTCTGTGCTGCCATGTAGTAATTATCTGTTTTAATTACTAATCAGTCTTATATTGTGACATTTCTATTCTATGTGTATATTCCCTAAGTCCCTAAACTCAGTAAGTGACAGCAACACAGAGCATGTGCAGTGAATCAGCAGAAAAGAAGGTGGGGAGCTACTGGGGCATCTTTGATGACACAGATCTTTACTGCTAAAGGACTGTGGTTGCCTGGGGCTGGTGCAGAAGCACAAAACATAATGTACAACATTTCTAGCTACTTCTTTAGTTTAACTTTCCTTGTCCTTTAATCCACCCCTGCACCCTGACCACCACCTTAGAACCGCACAATGACTCCTAACAACATAAATTATTACTACTAGTAATAAAACAGTAACCCCCAGTATACAGTGAATTAGCCCTGGGAGTCACAGCATACTCCATTATTAAATGTGATTGCAGGCAACGGCAAGCACACAGTATACAGTATACGCACTGTGACTTAGCTAGGCAAAATATGCCACTCTGTCTCCCAGCATTCTCTTTCTTCTCTGTACATTTCTATCACCCCTTCCCCACATTTACCTTCACCCTCTTCTCTATTTTCCTTTTTCCAAGCATTTTCCTAGTTCCGTAAAGTTTTCTATAGAAAACCCTAAGGGGCAAATTCACTAACCTCCGAAAATTCGCTAGCGACGGTTTCACTCACATCGCAACACTTCGCCAGGTGTAGATTCGCCAGGACAACACTAATTCACTAAAATGAGAAGTTGCGTCCAGGGCACCGAACAATGGCAAAGTTTCGCTAGCGTTAATTCGGCAAGCAAAGCGAAGTTGTGCTAGCATTGGCTAATTTACATACGGCGGGAAATTAAAACTGAATGGACGTATATGTTGCAGCAAATACATTACACTACACAAGCCTGGGGAACCCTAATAAAATAAACTAGAGTTGTTATATTGCCCTACACATGAGCCCAGTGTATAGTTTATGTGCCATATGTTAGGAAATGTAGGGGGGAAGCCGGGTCCCCAAAAAAATGATCTTTTGCATCCTATCACCCTGGAAAACTGAAAAGTCGCCAGTGTTTTTTGGAACTTAGAAAAATTTTCAACTATTTTTTGAGGAACTCCTATCTACTCTATTGCACTTCACCTGGTCTGAGGTAGTGAAGGCAAGTCTGGTGCAAGAGGTAATGTTCAGTAAAATCCGCATCTTCGTGAATTTGCGTAGTTACATCCATTGGCCAGAGAGAAAATTAGCCTGGCGTTAGAGTGTGAAGAAGCGCTAGAGTCTAACTTCGTTGCTAGCGTATTTACGTCAGAGCCAATTAAAAAGTCCTAAAATGGCGAATTTTTACCAGCGTTTGTCACTTCGCCCTTTAGTAAATTTGCCCCATTGAATGTCCTCCCCAAACAAAAAATTCACCCTCTGCCTATGCACATCCCCCTTCCTCTATGCCTTTCTCAATTACTTGTCCTTACACCGCCTCTCAGCAGACTAACCCAACCGGTACATTGGAATGTGCTCTGATTCACCTCTATGGAGTGAAGCCTCTCAACCTCTGCTGCTCGCCAGCTACATGTAACGGAAGGCTTTCCCATGAAGCATTTGCAGAACCCTGCCCAAAAGAGCTTGCAATTCAGGGGCGTAACTAGAGAGGAAGCAGACCCTGTTGTCACGTGGGGTCCAGGAGAGTAGGAGGCCCTAAATAACAAGCAATTTTAACAATTTTAACCCTTTAAGTGCCACAGAACGTAGAATCTACGTTCTGTGGATCAAAGGACCAAAGTGCCACAGATCGTAGATTCTACGTTCTGCAGCACTTCCGGGTTTGCGAGTGGAGGAGCGGCTGTTAGAGCCGCTCGCTCCGTTCCTTCACGATCCCCTGCCCCTAGACAACGAGCAGAGCAGGGGATCAAGTGGCCCCTGGGGCGCGATCGCCCAGGGGCCCCAAAGCAGCAGCAGGGACACGTTTCCTATGCGTCCTGCTGCTGCCTACACTTCACTTCCGCCCAGCTCCGCCCCCCCATGCTTGATGACGGTTGGAGCTGGAGATCTACTGCGTGGGACCCTTTCTCATCGATCTGATGCATCTACCCCAGGTAAGTGTAACATTTACACACACAATAACACACAAACACACCAACACACACTTATTACAGTAATATACACTTACATTCACACTTACACACACTCACACATAGATTTTTGGGGATTGGGGGGGTCACACACACTCACAGCACCCATGTACACTTGCACACGTGCACACGCGCAAATAACATGCAATTTCGTTGTGCACACGCATATGTACATATATGGCTTTGTGGCTTTTTTTTTTTTTTTTCTTATCGCATCGTCTCTTTTTTTGCTAAAAAAAATGTTTTATTGCCGTTCCGAATAGCGTATTCGCTAACCGTACTGTGCAAAAGCTTTTGTATGTTATTATGGTGGTTATATTGCAATTTTGGGTATTTTGGTGCATTTTTAGCTATTTTATTGAATTTTTATCCATTTTATTGCATTTTCAGCTCTGCATTTGTGTTGTTCATTTGTTTCTGTCCGTATAATCGATTTGGCCCAGCTAAAATATTCAAACGGTAATTCTGGTGGCCGATTACACTAGTGTAAAAAAAAAAAAAAAGCATTGATTTTTGTGGTTTTATTCGTTTTTGGTGATTTATTTGCATTTCACACTGTTTTGTGTTATTTTGTTTTGCCTATGTAAATTTTATCTACCATATATCCATTTGTGGGTCTCTGTGCGCCACATAGTCTGGTAAATCTATGCATATTGGGCATCAAAGTGTTCAGTAGACGCCTGGTGTTCATATTTAGGATGTTTTATGCTGATACATTACGAAATGTGGGGCACATAATGGGGTAAAATAAAGCTTTGTGACGATTTTCAGAAATTTGATAAAAACCGCTACGTTCAGCATAGCTTTGCAGTTTGGTAGTTTGCAGTAGAAAGATGTAATTACCTGTTTTAGATTCGTCAGAATGTGTACTTTCTAAAAAATATATGGTTTTCTAAGGTCTCCATACTGTTAGGGGGTCTTATGGTGCAAATACACATACTGGGTGCTTATATTGCGTCAGCCATGAAAATTTATATACACTACTGTCATTTGGGCGCCTCTGTACACCACATAGTTTGGTAAATCTATGCATATTGGGCCTCAAAGTGTTCAGTAGACCCCTATCATTCATATTTAGGATGTTTTATGCTGATAAGTTACGAAATGTGGGGCATATAATGGGGTAAAATTCAAGCTTTGTGACGATTTTCAGAAATTTGATAAAAAACGTTACGTTCAGCATTGCTTTGCAGTTTAGCATGTTTGCAGTAGAAACACTTATTTACCCATATTGGATTCGTCAGAATGTGTACTTTCTGAAAATATATAGTTTTCTGGGGTCTCTGTACTGTTAGGGGGGTCTAATGTCGCATAATACACACATCGGGTGGTTATATTGCAGCAGCCAGCGTGTCAGCCGTGAAAATGTCTATACATATTGTCATTTGTGGGTCTCTGTGCGCCACATAGTTTGGTATATCTATGCATATTGGGCATCAAAGTGTTCAGTAGACCCCTGGCGCTCATATTTAGGATGTTTTATGCTGATAAGTTACGAAATGTGGGGCATATAATGGGGTAAAATTCAAGTTTTGTGACGATTTTCAGAAATTTGATAAAAACCGTTATGTTCAGCATTGCTTTGCAGTTTGGCAGTTTGCAGTAGAAACACATATTTACCCATATTGGATTCGTCAGAATGTGTACTTTCTGAAAATATATGGTTTTCTGGGGTCTCTGTACTGTTAGGGGGGTCTAATGTCGCATAATACACACACCGGGTGCTTATATTGCAGCAGCCAGCGCGTCAGCCGTGAAAATGTCTATACATATTGTCATTTGGGGGTCTCTGTGCGCCACATAGTTTGGTATATCTATGCATATTGGGCCTCAAAGTGTTCAGTAGACCCCTATCATTCATATTTAGGATGTTTTATGCTGATAAGTTACGAAATGTGGGGCATATAATGGGGTAAAATTCAAGCTTTGTGACGATTTTCAGAAATTTGATAAAAAACGTTACGTTCAGCATTGCTTTGCAGTTTAGCATGTTTGCAGTAGAAACACTTATTTACCCATATTGGATTCGTTAGAATGTGTACTTTCTGAAAATATATAGTTTTCTGGGGTCTCTGTACTGTTAGGGGGGTCTAATGTCGCATAATACACACATCGGGTGGTTATATTGCAGCAGCCAGCGTGTCAGCCGTGAAAATGTCTATACATATTGTCATTTGGGGGTCTCTGTGCGCCACATAGTTTGGTATATCTATGCATATTGGGCATCAAAGTGTTCAGTAGACCCCTGGCGCTCATATTTAGGATGTTTTATGCTGATAAGTTACGAAATGTGGGGCATATAATGGGGTAAAATTCAAGTTTTGTGACGATTTTCAGAAATTTGATAAAAACCGTTATGTTCAGCATTGCTTTGCAGTTTGGCAGTTTGCAGTAGAAACACATATTTACCCATATTGGATTCGTCAGAATGTGTACTTTCTGAAAATATATGGTTTTCTGGGGTCTCTGTACTGTTAGGGGGGTCTAATGTCGCATAATACACACACCGGGTGCTTATATTGCAGCAGCCAGCGCGTCAGCCGTGAAAATGTCTATACATATTGTCATTTGGGGGTCTCTGTGCCCCACATAGTTTGGTATATCTATGCATATTGGGCATCAAACTGTTTAGTAGACCCCTATGTTTATATTTAGGATGCTTTATGCTGGTAATGATACATGGACAATACGATGCTGGAAAGTTGAAGCTTTGAGGCAATTTTCAGATATTTCACCAAAACCGCCAAATTGGGAAAGCCTTGCGACTCAGTAGTTTGGGGCAGAAAGGCATGGGTACCCATTTTAGATTCTGTATAATGTGTACTTTCCAAAAATATATGGGTTTGGGGGGTAAACATATATTTCTGTGTTTTTACCCCACAAAAATGTGTTGATTTTTCATTAGCTGAAGTTACCCACAGGACAATTTGTATGTGCTAACTTCATTTTGGGGCCTCTAAATGCCAGATACTTTGGTAAACCTATGCACAGTGGGCACCAAACTGTTTGGAGGACCCCTGGCAATCACAATTTGGGTGCTTTTTTGTGATACGTAATGATACATGGGCGATATGATGCTGGAAAGTTGAAGCATTGAGGCAATTTTCAGATATTTCACAAAAACCGTCAATTTTGGGAAAGCCTTGCGACTCAGTAGTTTGGAGCAATAAGGCATGGGTACCCATTTTAGATTCGGTAGAATGTGTACTTTCCAAAAATATATGGGTTTTGGGGGGTAAACATATATTTCTGTGTTTTTACCCCACAAAAATGCAGTCAATGTGTTGATTTCTCATTAGATGAAGTTACCCACAGGACTATCTGTATGCGCTAACTTCATTTTGAGGCCTCTAACTGCCAGATACTTTGGTAAACCTATGAACAATGGCCACCAAACTGTTTGGAGGAACCCTGGCAATCATATTTAGGGTGCTTTTTCTTAGTACGTAATGATACATGGGCGATATGGTGCTGGGAAGTTGAAGCTTTGAGGCAATTTTCAGATATTTCACCAAAACCGACAATTGTGGGAAAGCCTTGCGACTCAGTAGTTTGGAGCAGAAAGGCATGGGTACCCATTTTAGATTCTGTAGAATGTGTACTTTCCAAAAATATATGGGTTTGGGGGGTAAACATATATTTCTGTGTTTTTACCCCACAAAAAATGCAGTCGATGTGTTGATTTCTCAGTAGCTGAAGTAAAGTCCTGAACAATTTGGATGTGCTAACTACATATTGGTGTCTCTAAATGCCAGATACTTTGGTAAACCTATGCATAATGGGTATTAAATTGTTCAGTGGACCCCTGGCAATCATATTTCAGGTGCTTTTTCTTGGTACCTAATATAGTTTGGGATATGCAGAGCAGCAAAATAAAACCTTTGAAATGATTTTTCAGAATTTTGAATTTTATTTTGAAAAACCGCTATGTTCAGACAAGCTTTTATGTTTGGTAGTTGGGAGTAGAGAGACAGTTACCCATTTTGTAATCGGCAGAATCTTTTCAAAAATGGCTATAAAAAAAACCCTATGGTTTCAGTATTTTTTGCCTTGGAATCTAAAGCATGCCGTTTTCTGCCTTAGTGCTTTCAAAATTCAGTAATATACTGCCGGGAGTTTTTGCTGTACAGAAGTCCTAAATCTCCATAAAACTATACATATCTGGTATTGGCACGTTCGAGAGACATAAGGCTTTCCAAATCAGTTGGATTTTCATCTGTAAAATGGAATATTTTTCTGGTATAAATTGATATACGATGAAAAATGGTAATTTTTCATTTTTTTTGGTATTTAGCACTATAAATTTTTTTGCACAGGTGGAAATACATGAAAACTCATGCAGATTTAGAAAGCTCAGTTTCTACCGAAAAAAACAATGTATAGTTTTCCTAGGTAAACTATAGGTTTCCCCTCAGAAAATGCCCCTAAAGTGAGAGAGCACAAAATGCTTAAAAACGGCTGGCATTTCGCGTAACCAAAGTGTGAAATTCTGCTGGCACTTAAATGGTTAATATATTTCTGTAGCACAAACCATGAATGTTTTGGGGCTTTGTTGTGGGTCCCAGTAACATCTAATGATGCCACTTTTACAATAGAAGAGATGAATGCAGGGAACAGGGGGGCAGGTTTAGGTAAGGGTTTAATTATTACTTAAGTAATCATGAAAAGGAAGAATATTTTTTTAATTGGTCACCATGTTGCGTGAAACTATATTTACTTTTCAGAATAAATGTATTGCTTTGGATAGAGATCCCCTTTAACAGTTTTAAATAAATTAGTAGGTATGCAACGAATCCAGGATTCGGTATGGGATTTGGCCTTTTTAAGCAGGATTCGGATTCAGCCGAATCCGTCTGCCTGGCCGAACCAAATCCGAATCCTAATTTGCATATGTAAATTAGGGTCAGAGGGAAATCACGTGGTTTTTTTTCCCCACAAAACAAGGAAGTAAAAAATGTTTTCCCCTTCCCATCCCTAATTTGCATATGCAAATTAGGGTTCGGATTCGGTTCGGTATTCAGCCAAATCTTTCACAAAGGATTCAGGTGTTCGGCCGAATCCATAAAAGTGGATTCGGTGCATCGCTATAAATTAGCAAATATTACTTCTTGCGACCTGGGGAAACTTCCCCAGTTTGTGTGAGTTGCAGTTGCACCATACAGTACAAGAGGCACCTATAAGTGAGACATCTCTCTCCCTGTCCCTCTCTCGTTCTATCAAGTTCCAGCTTCACGTTCAAACTATAAAACAAGTGAGAATGCAGCAAACACCCCACCTTCATCTTCAACCATTTGCCCGGTGCAAATAGAGTGGCTCCTTACCGGTACGATCAGCAGGCCTGGATTTGTAGAAAGGCCAACAAGGCCCGGAACTAGGGCGGCAGGATTTTGGGGGTAGCATGGTGCCCAACCACACCCACATTGGTTCACAAACACTGGGGATGTGTAGGAGATACAATAGGTCACTATCTTCTTTCACTTCGTATTGTTTTTGAGTCTCAACTAGTGATGGGCTAATTTCTCCAATTTCGCTTTGCCGAAAAATTTGCAAATTTCCACTGAAATTCGCGAAACGGCGGAAAATCTGCAAAAGGTGAATTTTGGCACTGGTGTCAAAATATTTTTGACGCCAGCGACAATTCCAAAACCAATTAAAGGCACTGGGCGCCGAGAATTTTTGCAGCAATTTTGCGAATTTATTTGATGTCGGCAAAACATGGAAATTCACAGCGAATTCGCGTCTGGCGACTAAATTCTTCCACCACTAGTCTCAACGCTGGTTTGCACATGAGCAGTTGAAGCCGATTCCTGACTTGACCCAACTGTGCAATCACTGGGAGGCTTCATGTCAGCAAAGAGATCTGAAGACAATATGAAGTGACGGAAGATGGTGACCAGGAGCTCTGCTGGGCTTCTCTGCATTTAATAATAAGTAAACTTTTTTTTACTATCTCTCATATTGCTCTAAATAGTCCCCTAGAATAAGCTTAGTCCCAGCATTCAGCCTGCTGAGGTTTCTGCATAATCAGTTCTAACGCAGCCCCTTCCCTTCTGAGACCTCTCCATGGGGCAAATTCACTAAGGGCTCTTACACATGAGCGTTTTTACCTGCGCTCCCCTGCGTTCTGTTTTTCGGCGTTCAGCCGCAGGGGAGCGCAGGAATAGACGCATTTCATTATTGCAGCATGTTGCGTCTCAACCTGCGTTCGGCGCCTACACGCGCCTGTGTGAGTACAGCCCCATTTGAAATAATGAAATGCGTCTATTCCTGCGCTCCCCTGCGGCTGAACGCCGAAAAACAGAACGCAGGGGATCGCAAGTAAAAATGCTCATGTGTAAGAGCCCTTAAGGGTGAATTTTTGCCAGCAAAAACTCCACCACACTTAACGCCACTTCTTTGCCACTACGCTAATTCGCTAAAATGCAAAGTTTTGTCTCTGTAGCCGAACACCACTTATTATTACAAAAGTCCAAGGAAGCAAAATAAAGACCCTCTAATGCCCTAGACATGAGCCCACCCTAAAACAAATGTGGCACGCCCCTCAAATGGTTGTAAAAAAATGGTAACACAAATCTTTAAGCTACAACTTTTGAAGGCAATCCCACTTTAAAATATGAAAAAACACCAGCGTTTTTTTTAGAACTTTTATCAACAGGATATGATGTCACTGACATAAGATTAAGGAGGATGTAGCCAGGTATAAGGTGATGAAGGAAACTCTCTCTTTTCATGTTTGTTGATTAGTGATACAATTTGCTGTATTTATTGACCAAGTGCTTGCACTTGCATCTTAATTGATTCAACTGTGGTGCTGGACTATAACTCTCTGAACAAAATGTTATGGTATATGCAATAATAGAAAATTCAAATTATTCTTTAGAATTGGACAAAAAAAGGTTTAAAGGGGTTGTACACCTTTTTCAATTCAGTTTTTTCAGATTGTTCCCCAGAAATAAAAACTTTTTTCAATTACTTTCCATCTCTGGAGTATTAGCAACTATTGTATCAAGTCTAACAGCTGCCTGTAATGAAACCCAGAGATTCTGTTCAGCAGGGACAAAGATAAGAAATGTATCAACTAAATGTATCCAATTAGAACAGTTTGCAGGGTCGGCGACCCCCCCCTCCTAGAGCTGCTCTAGAAGGTGAAAAATAACACTTTACACTTCAGTATTAGAAAAACGGTGACACAAAGAAAGTAATTGGAAAAAGTCGTTATGTCTGGTGATCTATCTGAAAACAACTAGTTGTTTGAAGGTGAACAACCCCTTTAAATTAAAGTTCAGAGAGTTATAGTTCAACACCACAGTTAGATCAATTAAGATGCAAATGCAAGCAATTTTGTTCCTAATCTGTCAAACAATGGCAGAAAGTTTGGGGGGGAGGGCTACACAATTAAATGAATGCATCCAAAATGCTTCTTTCTTTAATAGTTCATTTTCCATGTCCCCACCTTTGTGTCCAGGCCAATCAGCCTACATCTGAATGCCAACGTATGATATCTGGCCTCGGCCCAGTGTTTGGCAACTGGTTGCTGTGCAATGTCCTATTTCTTTTTATTCTCTCCAATTTTAGAAGCCTGTCGGGATCTAAGGCTGCCTGAATTAAAATGATTTTAAATTTGAAAATGATTATTATATCCAGCGTAAAGGGACAGCTATGGACAGTGATAATTTTACTTCGGGCAGCCTTAGATATGGAAAATTAACTATTAAAGAAAGAGGCGTTTTGGATTCATGAATAAAATTGTGTAGTGCCCAAAGAACTAAATGGACAAATGACATTCGGATGCTTCTTAACCTAATGGGTTAAGTCTGAGTACCCTCCTTATTTCTGAAGACTCCTCTGTTAGGTATGTTGCCATGGCTGCTGACTTGTTCTATATTTCTATGTTCAATCCCCATTATAAAACCATTGGCATAATTTTTACAGGAGAGAAGGATAATGGGCAGGTACCAAGTACCAACCCTACATGATAAGCCAGATCTGTATTAAATGAACAGGGTTGTGTAATAAGCCTCATTGCAAGCAAGAAAAGATCACACCTGGCACACCGAACATGAAATATTAACTTCATTTGCTGCAAAATGTAGTCCAGCTATAGGATGTTGGAAAATTATTTGACTTCATTTATTGATTTATCTTGCAGTTTTTTTCCATTGTGCCATTGAAGCAGGGTGAGTCGCAGTGATGCACAGTTTTGTATGGAACCCACATGGGCAGGTTCAGGCCAACATTATCAGTAGGAGACGCGAGGGTTTGGCCCAAACTTCTACAGCAACTCTCCCCACTGCTGGTTATGTGGTTACTGCTATGTAACTTGTATACACTATGCTCTGCTCCCTCCAGTAATGCAATGCAGTTTTATCACCACCATAGACGTTACAATTACGATCTTTCTTGGAAAAGATCTCTCCAAGAAAGATTGTTTGTTTCAATACACACACATAGAGCTGAATCGTCATACAGCTAGAAACAACAGAATTGTAGCGGACAGTTCAGCACTAACAATGGCCGATGTTCTGGTTCCTTCAGAGGCGCCAGATCAAAATTATCCACCCGGGTGATCGACGAGCCGACAGATATCTCCACATCTTCTGCCAATATTGGTCGGCGTGTCTCCCACCATACATGCACTGAATATGGCACGAAAATTTGTTTAGTCTGATCATATTTCTGTGCATGTATGGCCACTTCCAATAATCACTGATAACATAACTAATATAAGTAATTAAAAGAAACAACTGGACTTGCTGGGTAATTATTGAAGACGTTTCATCACTCCACACCACCACCGAGCAGCTTCTTCAGTTCAACTGACTGGTGTGGGAAATTCTCGGCATATAAACTCTTCCACTAATCCAATCACAATGGCACAATGTAACTCTTCAGAGAGGTGACGTCTGAAATTCACAGAGGTGTTGATTCTGTGTAGTTACTGTGATAGGATTATCCAATGTGTCATGCAACTCCTAGATAATGGTGTTACTTGTGAGAGTTGCATGAATGGATATGTGAAGTGTTCTGAATCCGCCGGGGTACAGATGTTAGAACAGCATTGTATGTAGCAGACATGTGGTGTCGAAGGCCCCCACCTCTGTTCAGGGATGGTTTCTCCAACCTTGACATGAATCACCTCTTTCACGCCTTGTTCAAACCAGCGAACTTCATTATACAAGATTTGGACATTGCTGTCTTCAAAGGAGTGTCCCTTGTCTTTTAGGTGTAGAAAGACAGGTGAGTTTTGCCCTGTAGAGTTCTCCCTCCTGTGCTGAGCCATTCGCTTGCTGAGTTGTTTTGTCTCCCCGATGTATAGATCTGTGCACTCCTCGCTACACTGGACTCCATATACCACATTGCTTTGTTTTTTCTTTAAGGGTTGGATCCTTTGGGTGTACCAGTTTTTGTCTCAGTGTGTTGCTAGGTTTAAAAAACACAGGGACGTGGTGTTTGTTGAAAATCCTCCTGAATTTCTCCGACACTCCAGCTACATATGGGATGACTATGAATGAAAATCTTCTTAGTCATATGACTTTCTTAGTTCAATGTTATGAACCAGAAGTTACCCGTGGAACCAGGACAGAGATCTCATTGGTGGTCTCCCACAGTCATGAAAGTTGTGCTAAAACTACTCTAAACCAGACATTATGCAGTAGGTGGGCCCTGGACAAATGTCCCTGTTACCGATTTGTTTAAACAGCCCTGATCATGAAAATCTTCCTAGTCATAATGTTATCTGTTATCCACTATTTAACCTGTGCCATTAAGCCTTTTTTAATTTCCGCCATTGCTACACAGCAGCTTGTTTCTATGAACTATAGTAGTGTTTCTGAAGAAAACACATCAGTTTTACCAGTGCAGGTCAACACTACATGATATTCTCATTACTATAAACTATTTTTTGGTGTTACTTTTCCTTTAATGCTGGGTGTTTCTCCACCCACTCAGTTGGAGATACTGAAGGGGCAAAATTCTAACACCAGCCTGTGTGCCATTGCCCAACTGACAGTTTTTTTGGGTCACACTCCCGTATCAACTCACCATTTGGCCAGTCTCTTCCGAAAGTTTGTAGTATGGAAAGAACTAGAAGTTTATACCGGATTGCTGAAGTAAATGAACATTAGGAATTAGAATGGACACACTACTACAACAACTGGAATGCTGTCCATACATCTGCTTGTTTGGCCAGAATGCTGATCTTTTCCCAGTCTGGCTGCCCATACGGGCTGAGATCATTGCACTGCAAGTTACAGTCCCATTCTTCCTAAAGAATAAATACAGGAAGTGGCATTAGAAAATACACAGGGAAGGATACAGCTGATATATCGGTACAAACCAAACTCTACAAGCAGCAAAGAAGTGAAGTGACTTGAGAGGACATCTGAATGTGTATTTATTTGAAGTGTTTCACCTTTACAGCACTTGTTGTACACAATATTTTACAGAAATGTTCTCATTTGCCATTGCTATTCTCCAGTTCATTAAGCTGTAGCAATCCAAATTAAATCAGTCCCTTCCCATATCCTTTGCTGTGGGTTATGAGATGATATACACATAATGTATTAGGCCACAGAACCAGACAGTTATGGAACATGTTTCCATAACACCAAAAAAATCGTCTACCTGGGAAGGGAACCGGTCACGTGCTACTGAGGCATTTATACCCAATCATAAGCTTTATTTCCAACACCATATTTACTGCTCTCCAACAATGGAGGTGCCTTCTGTTTAGAGTACAGCACTCCCAGATATATGTGGTTTAACACTAGTAGACAGTGGTTAAGATGAGAGCACAGCCCAATGCAGAACAAACACAGAAAAATAAAGATTTTTCTCCAAATCCCCAAAACGCTGCAAAAATCTCTAGTTTTGTTTTCAGCAATATGCCCAGTGAAGGCAGGTAGTGTGGAATCGCTCATGTGTGGTGTATATGCAGGAGCTTTGCAAGTGGGAATGACCGTGAGAATGTTTAGGCACCTTTCCACTATAAAAGAGAGTGTAAATGGCAGAGGATATTGCAACTAGGCTTTATGGATACCCGCAGGAGCTATTCAATACCTAAAATGAACTTATTTTTAAGAGTGTTAAGTAGGGATGCACCCCCGAATCCTTTGTGAAAGATTCAGCAGAATTCGGATTCCGCCGAATACTGCTGAAAAAGGCCGAATCCTGGATTCGGTGCATCCCTAGTGTTAAGGTACACCGACCCTTTCAGTATTATCCGACTGCTTCCCTTTGACATTTCCAAATGACCTCTCCTTTTGCAGCACTTGATAAGTAAGAGGTGTCACTGCTCACATTAGAGCTCTACCATCCAGTTAATGCCATTGTCCCCTTTTGAAGCCACTACGCAATTCATATTAGGAGATACGGCTTATGAACTACTGTATATATTACTATAATCACAACTGTAAAGCAGATCACTTGGGGTTTGGTTCTGCATAGAAAGACTCAACGGAGTTGTGTGTGTGTGTCTCTGTGTGTGTGTGTGTGTCTCTGTGTGTGTGTGTGTCTCTGTGTGTGTCTCTGTGTGTGTGTGTGTCTCTGTGTGTGTGTGTGTGTGTGTCTCTGTGTGTGTGTCTCTGTGTGTGTGTCTCTGTGTGTGTGTGTCTCTGTGTGTGTGTGTGTCTCTGTGTGTGTGTCTCTGTGTGTGTGTGTGTCTCTGTGTGTGTGTGTGTCTCTGTGTGTGTGTGTGTGTGTCTGTGTGTGTGTGTGTGTGTCTGTGTCTCTGTGTGTGTCTGTGTCTCTGTGTGTGTCTGTGTCTCTGTGTGTGTCTGTGTCTCTGTGTGTGTGTCTCTGTGTGTGTGTGTCTCTGTGTGTGTGTGTGTCTCTGTGTGTGTGTGTGTGTCTCTGTGTGTGTGTGTGTGTCTCTGTGTGTGTGTGTGTCTCTGTGTGTGTGTGTGTGTGTCTCTGTGTGTGTGTGTGTGTTAAGACCAGCAATATACAGCAGAGTGTATTCCAACTAATAACATAATTTTGTCAGGCCGCATGAGCAAATTCGGGGAGATTAGTCGCCCCAGCGATAAATCGTCTCTTCATTAGGGCGACAATCTCCCCGAACTGCTTTCCCCCTGCCCTCCACCGGCTAAAATGAAAATCGCCTGTGGCAATTCACACGTGGCGCTTCGTTTTCCTCGTGAGGCAACTTCGGGCGGCTTCAGAAAACGAAGTGCCACGTGTGAAGAGATTGCTACCCCAAAGAAGAGACGATATGTCGTTGGGGTGATTAATCTCCCAGAATCTGCTCGTGTGGACTGAACCTAATAGTGGCAAATAGCAGTGTTTATCCAGAACAAAATAAGCCACTGAACTGTGACAAGGACTGAAACAAATACAGAGCAAAAAAGTGCATTAACATGTGAACAAAAGGAAGATGACAGGAGCATAACTGTACATGGGACAAAGCAAATCTAGTTTATCTGGCAGACTAAACCTTTTGGTATCAATGTTCTGTCCCTTTTTCTGGGTTACATTAAGTGCACAACATTAGAAATAGCAGCATTTAATACAAAGCTCCTCAGAAAAAAAAAAAATCACAAAGACTTTGTGTTTACTTTTTCTGTCCTGCTTGGGAATCCGTATCTAACTATGAGATTTTGATACAGTTAATGGCAGAAGGAACCGACGTAAACATGAATATTTACAAGCTTCTGGGGCAGGGGCTGTTTATGCCCATTTAAACAAATATACAGTAATACTTGCAAATACAGTAACCTCCATACTAAACCCTATTACTGCAGACAGGCCCATTAATTAGACCTTCGGCAAATAACTCTTAGTCTTCACAGTTTCAAAATCTGCACTTTCATTTACACGTAAACCCTTCGCTTCATGTTCCAATAAACGGACCAGCGTTTCATTTTGCCACAGCTTTGCTACATTTCCCCTATTCTTTTTCAGGAATTGAACAATATCAGCCAGATAAAGGAAAGGGATATCTCACTAGGACTTCCAGCCCACATTGGTATTGCCAGCATGCTACTGAAAAACATGGAAACCCCTCTCGACGTCACTACTCTTCTCTTGTCACTCTGGAAAACATTTTCGTTTCTCGACACTAAGCTCTCACTGTAACCGACGTATGAACATTGGCGGAATTATTATGGGATATGGGTTGCAACTGCATTTCCCGGGGGTGGGGGGGTATGGTGGAAGAGAACCTGCCTCAGTGTAGCAATATAATGCTAGAGTAGGCCAGCCTGCTGCTCGTCACTGAAGATATTCACAGGCATGCGGCCGAATACCGACACACGTCTTCCTCTTAAATCATCATCTTCGTGGCAGAAAACAAAGAGAGGAGCAAAAACAAAACAAATTGTAAGTTAGCGTTCAGCTTGAGGCTGCAGTGAGGGGTTTCTTCAGCTGCTGAGACATAAGTTCCCTTGCACGGGTCACTTGGATGTGATCATAGCACGTGTTGCAAACAAGCACAGGGTCATACAGCTGCTGGTCAGGTATAGGGAGCTTCAAATGGCAACAGGCTGCACAGAACACATTACCACAATTTCTGAGGAGGAAAAAGATGGAGGGATTAGTACATATTGTACACTGGTACACACTTGTGATATGCGTTACAAGTAGGGATGCACCGAATCCACTATTTTGGATTCGGCCGAATCCTTCACGAAAGATTCTGAAGCTGACTACCGAACCGAATCCTAATTTAGGAGTAGGAAGGGGGAAAAACATCTTTACTTCCTTGTTTTGGGACAAAAAGTCACATGATTTCCCTCCCTGCCCTTAATTTGCATATGCAAATTAGGATTCGGATTCAGTTCGGCAGGGCAGAAGGATACAGCTGAATCCTGCTGAAAAAGGACGAATCCTGGCCAAATCCTGAACCGAATCCTGGATTCGGTGCATCCATAGTTACAAGCACCATCTTAAAGGGATAATGTCATGACAAAAAAATGTTTTTTTCAAAACACATCAGTTAATAGTGCTGCTCCAGTAGAATTCTTCACTGAAATCCATTTCTCAAAAGAGCAAACAGATTTTTTTATATTTAATTTTGAAATCTGACATGGGGCTAGACATAAAATCAGTTTCCCAGTTGCCCCCAGTCATGCGACTTGTGCTCTTATAAACTTCAATCACTCTTTACTGCTCTACTGCAAGTTGGAGCGATATCAACCCCTCCCTTTCCACAACAGCAGCAGAACAATGGGAAGGTAACCAGATAGATCTACCAGGCAGCTGTTATCTTGTGTTAGGGAACAACACTCAATAGTAAAATCCAGGTGCCACTGAGACACATTCAGTAACATTGAGTAGGGGAAACAACAGCCTGCCAGAAAGCAGTTCCATCCTAAAATGCTGGCTCTTTCTGAAAGCACATGACCAGGCAAAATGACCTGAGATGGCGACTACACACTAATATTACAACTAAAAAATAAATACACTTGCTGGTTCAGGAATGAAATTTTATATTGTAGAGTGAATTATTTGCAGTGTAAACAGTGTAATTTAGAAATAAAAACTACATCATAAAAATCATGACAGAATCCCTTTAAGGTTTTAACCCAACAATCGTTCCTATGTATTTTTACTATTTATTACAATGCATTAGGGCTTTTTTGTATGCATAAAAACACAGCATATCGTGTTAAATCCCACTGTATAGCAACAATGGTCATTTTTTTTCCAAACGGAGTGAGAATATTTTTTACATACAGATGCACAAATGTTCTTTACCTGCAGTGATGCCTACGTTTTGCCAGCCAGAATTCACAGTCACAGTTAAAGCAATGTGAAGCCATGTGATCAGGGACCCATCTTGTTACCTATATATAAAAGAAGGTATAAACTGGTGACAACCAATGAAGCGCCAGTATAGAATAAAGCAAAAAATGGAAAGTGGTTGGGCCCTGGAAATAAAAGTGGCGCCAATCACCATGTGAATTCTATACCCTTTTTTGTGTACTTTCCCCACAGACTAAGAGTTGCTCTTTGGTTTCAATTGTTGTAATTGTCATACATACCTCAGTTTCCTTTTTATCCACTGGCTCCCAACTTGCTTCAGAGAGTCGGTCTTCACTCTTATCTGAATAGAGGTCATCCATATCGCTACCATCAGACTCTTTCACACAAGTCTAGCATAGGAAATAACAAAGAGCACAGTGTCATTTAAAGCTTTAAAAGATTGTCTTTTAGTAACCAGACATATGAAGCAGGTCATAATAGGTTGATAAAAGCTTTAAGGCAAGTCGGATGCTTATTGGCCAGGGTAAAGGCCCAATAAACTGCCTGTACCCTGAAAAATCAACCAGATACCTATTGGGCAGTTTAAACTCCTGCCAGGCACAAATCTCCCAACATATCTCCTTAGGCCTCCACTATGATCTGATTGTTGATCCAGGGACAGAACAATAGGATCATCCCGATTTGGGCCAGAATGTTGGTAGTTAAATGAGGTTAAGGGGGTTATTTATCAAAGTCTGAATTTATCTCATATGTTTTTGAAATATACTCCAACCAAATCTGCACGGTTTATTTCACCTTATTTATCAATACATTTTCCCGAAAATTTCAAGTTCTTCGGGAAAAAAACAAAAACACAAACAGATTTTTCTGGATTTTTGCCCGAAAAACATAAAATCTACGGATTTTTGCACGAAACCCAGCGCAGATCAGGAAATCTTCAGGACTTTTTTTTTTTTTGACTTAAAATTTGCATTTTATGGTAAAAAAAAAACCAAACTTGAATTTTTCGGGTTTTTGGCATTCGGACTTTGATAAATAACCCCTTAAGTGTATGCCCATTTTGACTACAGACAGGGACCAAAAACACATACTACAAACAGTAATAAAAACTGGCTGCACAGAACAGTAGCTCAATGTAACATGTAGGCCTTAAAGGGGACCGGTCACCCAGATATAAAAAGCTGTATAATAATAGTCCTTTTAAATGAACATGAAACCAATACCTGTTATAAACTAGTTTAAAAGTCTGAGCTGTCAATCATATATTGCAAGTCCCTCCTCTATGCCTTAGGCATAGGGGAGGGGCAGGCAGTTTCTTTCACTTTCCATTCTGCACTTCCTAAATTTCACTGCTCTCCGCACATTTCCCCGTTCTCTTCACCATTTAATTCTAGATTTCATTGCACTCCCCACATTCTCCACCATTCCCAATCATCTATTAGCGTTATTAGGTCCCCCATTCACACACAGAAACAAGATTTTGGCATGATGCAAAGCTTGCCTTAATAACAGTGTCTACAAAATGGCACCTGCCTGCTTGCTGTGATTGTGAATTCCAAAACTAAAGAAAAAACAAGATTTAATTTTTTTTTTTGTGTAAGTGAAGTTTATTTTGCTTGACTATCATCATAAAATAGGATTTGGGATTATTTCTTAAGGTGACAGGTCCCCTTTAAGAATAAAGAGGTGAAGAATAAAGAGTATAAAGAATAAGAATAAAAAGTAAAGAAGGAAAAAGTGTGTCTTTGAACCAGCTACCCCTCTCTGACCTGCAAAAGAAAAAAAAAATGGTTAAAACTAAAAGACTCACAAAATCATCTTCATAGTCTGCTTCTGGTTCAGAAGGTGGAGCACAATACTGACGGATCTCCAACTGGAGCTGCAATTCCCACACCTGCCTTCGAAGCAGATCTACTTCTTGTTTGTAACTTGCTTCCATTTGCCGGAGTCTCTGCTGTACCACATCACTGGGAATTGGCAAACCATCATCATCCTGGTAAATGAGTGGAGCTGGGGATGGACATGCCAAAGGCAAGAATCTGCCGCTCTGTACCTGCTTTGCATGACAAGTCATCACACACCTGGAGCTTCTATTAAAGGGTCCAGGGCAGTGAAAAGAGGCAGGCAAGTTTGCAGTTAGTTTGGTAGTATGTCTTCCGTTCCTGTTGTGCTGACTCCTTGTAGAACAGTCATAGGAGAGAGGGCGTCGCAGAGCAACCTCACAGAGAGGAACAGATCTCATCAGCCCCGGTAAACTGTCCCAGTTGGATGCAAATAAAGAGAATTCGTCTGGCTGTGCTTGAAACACAGGCTTTTTGTCAGTCCTAGACAATTCAGTAGATAGTTTCATAGCTTTGCTAACATTTACACAGGACTTGTTTTGAACAGATCCATTTTTAACCAAGGCTGGAACTGGGAGGTGCTCGGAGGTGCCATTACTGTGGCTATTGTCAGCGATTGTCCCTTCATTGCTTGGCACTGCTATAACAGAACTGTTTTCCTGTACAGATTTAAAATGATCGCAATCTACAGAATCTGCTTTGGCGATTGATAAAATATTGTTAAGAGCATTTTGTTGATTTTTTGGAATTTGAGCAACTCCTGTCTCCTCATTTTCACAGTCGGCGCTTTTACCCTCATTTCCATCTTCTTTCTTGGGCTCGGTTGATAAAACCTGCTGCTGCATATCACGAATTTTAGTCTCATTACCCTCCTTGTTGGAACTGCATGGCTCTAGGCTGCCCTGATGGTTATTAAGGTTGGGGTCACTAGATGTGCGTGTCAGTAGTCCCCCGCTGTCACACGCAGTCAGAAGATTGTCCATTGATCGGGTTTTTGGTAACCTAAGGAAGACAATTTGCTTTGATATAAGGGACATATGTTCAGTTATGGTTAAGTGCCTCTAAGGCACGAAACGCGTAAGGCTCTCTGCTGTGATTTTTTGCCTAAGTAAATACTTTTTTTACTGCATCAACTTGTGGAGTGTGGTCCGAATTGTGCCAGCCTTTTTCTATTTTACATATGTTCAGTTAGCAGGTGGACCCCTGACCTGGATGAATGAGAATTTTCACAAACAGACCCGTGTCCTTTCTCAAATTACTTTGTAAGCTAGCTCTACTGTGATCACCAAAATGTTAAACTGTAAGACAGTCTTGCACCTGTTTAGGGCCAACACTCATGTAGAAACTAGATTTTATGTATCCCCTATAATTTTAATGCTATCAATACCTGTCGAGGGATCTGGCATTAAACTCTGGTCCCTGGGAAGCAGGGGTAAGATACATTTCCATCCTATCATCCATAGGAGTACAAGGTGATGTTGTTGGCAGATACACAGCTGTCCAAAGATGAAGAGCTCGAACATGACAAACCGGATGCAGAACCTAATAAGAAGGGAAAGACAATTAATCTTTGCTGCTGGAGCAAGGTAAGAAAATATATGACACACTTCTTATAACAGTAAGGCAAATATATAGGCATATTGCAATGTTCTGAGCCTCAATTGTCCTGAAATCAGTTCAGCACCCTGAAAAACAGCAGAAGAGGCAATTACTTTTAGCTTCCATCTGCTGTTCCTAGATGTCACTGCCCTCCTCACGTTCCCCTCCTCATGGGAATCAGGCCCCCATTCTAGCACATAAACAAGATTTTGAAGCAAAGTTTGCCTTAAAGGAAAACTATACCCCCCAAATGAACACTTAAGCAACAGATAGTTTACATCGTATTAAGTGACATATTAAAGAATATTACTAAACTGGTCTATATATTTAAGTAAATATTGCCCTTTTACATCTCTTGCCTTGAGCCATAATTTCGTGATGGTCTGTGTGCTGCCTCAGAGATCACCTGACCAGAAATACTACAGCTCTAACAGGAAGAAGTGTTGAAGCAAAAGACAGAACTCTGTCTGTCAATTGTCTCATGTGACCTAACAAGTATGGTTTGTTGGTATGTTTGTGTGCACAGCGAATCTTACGATCTCAGTCTGCGGCCCTTATTTTTTAAAATGGCAACTTTCTATTTATCATTACCCAATGGCACATACTACTAGAAAAGTATATTATTATGAAAATGGTTTATTTACATGAAGCAGGGTTTTACTTATGAGTGGTTTTATGCAATATCTTTTTATAGAGACCTACATTGTTTGGGGGTATAGTTTTCCTTTAATAACAGTGTTCACAAAATGGTACCTCCCGGTTTGCTGTGATTGTGAAATCCAAGACTGAATGTGAAAGTAATGTTTTTTGCTTGACAATACAAAATCATTTTTAATTATTTCTTACAGGTTCCTTTAAAGAAGTCCTTTTATTTTTGTAGGCTTTCCTGACCTTAAAAGCTTAAAAATAGTATCCTACACTCACCAGATCACTTCCAGGCATGTACAATAGGTTGTGAACAGTTTTGTTGCCAGTCCTAAGCAGGGACCAAACTGAGCAAGTTCTCTTGTAAATGTTGCGCATCTCTCGCTCACACAAGTTGTTGGCAAGGAAGGTTCCATACAGGCATGAATATGTGTGTTGCACTAGTTTCACCTGTATAACAGAAAAAAGGCATAGTTATTGCAGGCTAGTCCTAAAAGGTCAAAGGAATACGGTTTCCTTACTTAAATTTGTAAAGTGAATAAATATTTAATGGCAAAATTTATCTCATGATGGTACATACCCACATATCTATGTGGGTGCTACTATTCGTGAGCTTATTGCATCAAGGTGCCATAGAAATTGAAACATTACTGTATTACATCGCAAGCAGGATGATTGCATTATACCTTTTGGCCACCCCCAATTTAAAGGACCAGTAACATCAAAAAATTAAATTGTTTTAAAGTAATAAAAATATAATGCAGTGTTGCCCTGCACTAGAAAAACTGCTGTGTTTACTTCAGAAACACTACTATTGTTTATATAAATAAGCTGCTGTGTAGCCATGGGGGCAGCCATTCAAAGGAGAAAAGGCTCAAGTTACACAGCAGACAGCAGATAAGCTCTGTCTGTCTAATGGTGTTATCCGTTATCCATTATCTATCCTGTGCCATTTAGCCGTTTTTCAATTTCCGCCATTGCTACACAGCAGCTTGTTTATATGAACTATAGTAGTGTTTCTGAAGCAAATACACCAGTTTTACCAGTGCAGGGCAACACTACATGATATTTTCATTACTTTAAAACACTTTCAGTTTTTGGTGTTACTGTTCCTTTAAAAGGGGAACGATCGCGAAAATGAAAATTGAATGTAAGTTTCAGCACATAAATAAGAAACGTTCTAAATATAAACAATTAAAAATTGTGTATGATTTCTGAAATAATCCAAGTTTATCTTCACTATTCCTCTCTGTTTCTCTTCATTCTGTCTTCATGCAGCAGTTGGGTGTCAGATATTCATTGACAGTTAGATCAAATATAACTTATAGGGCATCTCCTTTCTACATGCAGGATTTGTGCAAAAGGCAGTTATTTTGTTAGATTTTGTTAGTACTGGAATCAATTATTTGAGTGAGCTCTAATTTATCTGCTAGGAAAGGGACCCCCCCCTTATAAAATATATTTGATCTAACTGTCAATGAATATATGTCACCCAACTCCTGCATGAAGACAGAATGAAGAGAAACAGATGCAGAGAGGAAAAGTGAAGATAACCTTGGATTATGTTAGAAACCATACAGAACTGATTGTATTTGGAAAGTTTCTTATTTCAGTATGATGAAGCATATATTAAATTTTCATTTTCACAATAGTTCCTCTTATTTTTTGCCAAAATGAAAAGGCACACTAATGCTGCTTACAAAACTATACAGATACCTATAAGAAGAGATATCTAACCAAGGTAGAATAAGTCATACTGCCTAGCCCTATAACAATTGTGTAACTTTACCAGAAAACCATGGTTAAATTCAAAGTGACATGGGAACTGGAGTAGCAGCTGATGGATACAATCTAGCCACTGCAGGAAGACTGGACATTGTTCATTTTGATCTTCTGTATTTTCCTGATGGCCACATCGGTCCGCAAACTTATGACCATAATCTAACCAATCCGTTTCAACCAATACCTGGAATCCCTAAAGGTGAAAAGAGAGGAATGCATTTTACAATAAACTGTAAGAAGAGCAGGCGATTAAAAAGGGTTTCGTGTAATACTTACTTCTAAAGTTCGATAATATGGATCCAGCAGGAGTTTTGCCAGAGATACGATCTGCGGTGTTCTGTCCCATCCATCTGAGCAATGAACCAGCACGGGCCGCCCTTCCCTGTCCACTGCATTAGCCACAACTGTTGCTGCTTTCAACATGGCAGACAGGTGCTGTAGCCACTTTGTGCTTTCCAGTGCGGAGAGCCAGCTACAAAACATATAAAGTTTCACCACCTGTCAGGTAAGTGGCATCTTGAGGGAGAAAGATTATGACGATGGGATTAGTTGATGGAAGTTAAAAAAAATATATATAAATATATGCTCAGGCCAAGGAAACAACATTCATCTGTTCAAGGGAAAGCGATGTAATTATGGATGTCATTTGGGGAGGAATACTCCACTTCCTTGGCTCTCGGCATCACTTGTATTGCCACTTTGCTTCTGTAAAATATCTAAAATTTGCAGTGGTGACAGAATCCATGAAAACTATGAAAATGGGAAGCATTCAATGGAGATTGTTTGAGTGAGTGAATTTTTGATGAAAGTTGTTTATATAGCACTTCTTGTATTTGTACCGCTGTACATTTCAACTGTAGCTATAACCAAAAATGAGTGTGCTCTAGCCCATAAAGAACGTAGAAGATCCCATCTAACTAAAGTGGAGTGTTAAAGGTAGTTTCTTCATGATTATGATAATTATGATTTATGGCATCTGCTCACTTTGTTCAGACTTACTTTCCTGGGTCTGGAACCTGGTTACACACAGCTCTAAGGTATTGAAAGCTGTTCCGAATTGAGTGGATATTAGCCATTCCCATGAATGCCACTTCACAGTTTGGATAATATTCTGTAAAGGATAAAAAAAAAAAACAAAAAAACTGTTAGAATACGTTTCGTGGTAGGTAAGAAATGGTATCAGCAATAAAATCTATCCTATACAATCAATTACGTTTTTGCTGATTTGATTTTTCGAATAGCGGGTCATTGACAAAAAAAACACAGATATTATTTAAAGGGAAACTAGCAAAAATGAAAATTTAATATTCACTTCAGCATACTTAAATACTCTAACTACAATCAATTAAAAATCCTGAAATAATCAAGTTTATCTTCACTATCCCTCTCTCAGCATCTGTTTCTCTTCATTCAGGAGTTGGGTGTCAGATGAATGATCACATATATGTTATAGGGGGGCTCCTTTTGCCTAGAAGATGTATTAGAGCTCACTCTATTAAAATCACCAGAAATCCTGTCTCTCTACAAGAAAAATTGTGCAAAATTTGTTAGATTTTGTTTGTACTGGAATCAGTTATTTGAGTGAGCTCTAATACATCGGCTAGGAAAGGGAGCCCCCCTATAAGATATATTGGATCATTCATCTGACACCCAACTGCTGCATGAAGACAGAATGAAGAGAAACAGATGCTGAGAGAGGAATGGTGAATATAAACTTGATTATTTCAGAAACTATGCAGAATTTTTAATTGATTGTATTCAGAAAGTTTCTTAGTTCAGTATAAGGAAGCTTAGATTACATTTTTATTTTCGTTATAGTTCCCCTTTAAATCTCAAGTTAAAGGAATACTATGCCCCCCAAAATAAATAATTGAGCAACAGATATTTAATATCACATTAAGTTGCCATATTAAAGGATCTTATCAAACTGGCATATATATTTAGGTAAATATTGCCCTTTTACATCTCTTGCCTTGAACCACCATTTTGTGATGGTCTGTGTGCTGCCTCAGAGATCACCTGACCAGAAATACTACAACTCTAACTGTAACAGGAAGAAGTATGGAAGCAAAAGACAGAACTTTGTCTGTTAATTGGCTCATGTGACCTTACAAGTATAGTTTTAGTGTGCACCGTGAATCCTACAATCCCAGGGAACTGCCCTTAATTTTTAAAATGGCAATTATCTATTTATGATTACCCAATGGCACATACTACTAAAAAAAGTATATTAATATGAAAATGGTTTATGTACATGAAGCAGGGTTTTACATATGAGCTGTTTTATGCAATATCTTTTTATAGAGACCTACATTGTTTGAGGGGTATAGTTTCCCTTTAACATTCTGTACATTTCCAGTGTACGACAAGTTAATATGGAGCTGACCTTTTCCTTTTCCTACTAGTAATTTCCGTAGCAGTAGAAATATTAAAGTAAGGTAATAAACATGTTACAAATGATGATACCTTCACATTCACATCCGCCTCCTTTTGCTCGGTTGGCCACAGCAGCTGTGTAAGACCTGGCATCTACTATGAGTAGTTTCTGAGGTACACCTCCACCATCAACAGGGCAGGCTGTCAAGGAAGAATCTAGAGAGGAAGGGCAAAGTGCAACAGTTTTACCTACCAGACAATTAAGGCCAAGTTGTGCACAAACAGTAATGGAAAGACTCACAAAAAATACATACAGAACTCACAGGCAAGAGTTCTGTTTTTGCATAGTTTAGGTACACCCCAATACCATGTTCAGTTAACTACTGGTAGCGTGATATTTCTAAAAGGTACAGTTCAATTATATATGACATTATTTAATCTTAAAATAAAGCCTAGGGGGTTGCTAACACATTATATTGTATATAGGGCCATTCTGTGCGCGCTATAATATAAGAACATATGATTTCAAGGGAGACATTTCCCGCCCATCTCTTTCCCAAGCTGTGCAGGAGAGAAGGACATTACCAGATTCTGGGTTTCCTCCTTTTTAATGCTCTACCAGGCCTTTACTGCAGCGGCTTTCAGTTGCGGTTTGTTTGTGGTCCTTTTTGTCCGAAGTTTAGTCTTCATCAAGTGAAATGTAACTCAATTGGGTTCAGATCAGGTGACTGACTTGGACATTCAAGAATGTTCCACTTATTTGCTTTAATAAACTCCTGGGTTGCTTTGGCTGTGTGTTTTGGGTCATTATAAAACCGTCTCCCAAACAATTTGACTGCATTTAGCTGGATCTGAGCAGAACGTATGTCTCTGAACACCTCAGAATTCATGTTTCAGATATAATTAAATTATATGTAATAACTGTACTCATATTTTTATGCAATCATTTTGTTCAACCCACTGAATTGAAGCTAAAAGTCGACAGTTTAACTGCATCTGAGTTGTTTCATTTAAAATTCATTGTGGTAATGTACATAACCAAAATTAGAAAAAAGTTGTCTCTGTCCGAATATTAATGGGCCTGACTGTATCCCAGGGTAGTGTGGGTGGAGCCCCCAGCCTCTGTAGAGCAGGAAGGCTACAGAGCATTGTCAGATCAGAAGTCCTTGGCTGGAGGGGTTCTGGAAAAGAAACACTGACCCCAGTAGTGGCATGATACTGAATCTGTACCATTGCTCCCAGCCATGAAGTGTCCGTCCTCCTTCTGAGGACACTAAAAGAAACCTGAGGATTGAGGAGGTAGGCGGGGATGAAGCCCAGAGCAGGAGGAGGAGCCACTTTAACCTTTGAGTGTCCTTCTCCAAGCAACAGGATCTTCATCCCCATGGTGCCTGTGTCCCCAATCTAGGCAAGAGAAAATGCAATAAAATCTCACTTCCGGTTTGTTTTAAAAAGGTGATGTGGCGACTGCACTTACGCGCATGCAAGTCCTGCTAGCCGATTTCTTTTTAAAACCGGTAAAAACTTACTTGCTTTGCTTTATGAATGATTTTCAGCCTGCCTTCTCCCTCTTTTTTTGCATTACTGCTGCATTTAGGTTTAGGGAGAGGGTGTGTGATTGTTATCTCCGCACTTAGCTTAATTTATTTTTCTAAGAGCTGTGAGCAATAAAGGCAGCAGACAGGTCAGTCATAAATCTTGACCAAAGAAAACACCTGACAAAAAGTCAGTACGTTGAAGCTCTCGCTCCTTTATTGTTCGCAGCTCTTAAGCTGGCCATAGACGCAAAGATCTGATCATATGAATCGAGGATTCATACGATTTTCAGACCGTGTGTGAAGAGTCCCGTCATTTTTTGTCGGTCGTTTGGTCGATCAGACAGGTTAAACTATTTCTGTTGGCTGCCGATAATATCTCTGCATGTATTGCCGAACGTACGATTTTCAGAGGGAGACTGTCACTAGCTTTGGTCGGACATAACTTTCGTACGATTGCCGTCAGGGGCAGAACATCGGCTGATCTGTTCTTTTGTACTTTATTTAATCGCAATGGTTAGGCAGGTCGTGAGATGGGAAAGTTTGATCGTAACATGATTCGTAAGATCAGATCTTTGCGTCTATGGCCATCTTTAGGGAAATAAATCACGCTAACCAAAAGGGAGAACAAGGCAGGCTGTAAATCATTCTTAAAGCAGACCAAGTAACATCTGGTTTTAAAAAGAACCAGGCTAGCCAGACATCGGAGCGCTCATGTAAGTACAGGTCACACTTCCCCTTTTCAAAACAACCAGAAGATTTTATTGCATTACATATGTATTAAATATTAAAGATAGTTAACTTTGTCCAGAATGGCAGTATTATTTTCCTTTAATTGGCTTCTAATAACACTGACCCTATTGTGTGCGAGAATGTGAGAAGGACCTTAGCCTGTATGTACCACTGGGGTAGAGACTGAGATATATATATATATCGTACAAGAATAATAATTACCAAAGTCGGTGTCTGAATTGTCACTTCCATCACAGATGCCTTTGTTAGAGGGGTTTCCATTAGGCGTACGTACTGCTGGATTCAGAGCACAGGCTTTCGCAATAGAAGTTACAAGATATTCGTCATCTGCATTACGCCAGCCCCACCAGCTAATCTCAGGCTGGCTGCACCGTGCAATCACTGCTCCTGTGCGTGTATGCCTAAAGTGGGAATAAACAGGGGAGATCATATGTTGAAGGCAAGATCGGATTTTTTTTTTACTGCTTCTAATATAAAGCCTGGCAATAATTTAGGTATTATGGTTGGGGGGTGCCAAAATGGGTCCCTGTGATGTTTAATAAAAAGTATCATGAAAGCAGTAAAAGGTGGGTACTTAGGTTTAATTTTCTCTGATCTGTTAGGTTCATGTAACACAGCCATACAGAGTCAGCACCACCAAAAAGTATATGCACTTTAAAATAAGTCCCATTTAACAAATTATATTTTTGACTTAAGTGATACAAAAGAAAGGGCAATTGAAATTAAGCGACCTGTTTCCTAAGCCCATTACTGGGTTGCACAGCTGACTTCCAGGCTTCATCTTGTTCCCAACAGAAACACCGCTATAATGGTCTGCCATGTAGATGCAATAAAGAAAAAAACTGCAGGGTTCTCTTCTCTGAATTATATAGTACTAAGCTTAAGCATCAGAGGGATGTTACAAACATACCTAGAACATACAAAGATACTCATATTGATGTTCGAAGGTCTTCAGTTGGTTTGATATAGAACACAGCGTTAATGGATTGGATGAGCTGCCAATCAAATGTTACAAAGAATAAATGAAACTGATTACCTCCCTCTGTAAAATGGGGATCTCTGTCAAATAACTGCTGCTTATAGGTACAGTAACACCAAAAAAGTTTAAATAACAAGTAATGAAAATATAATGTACTTGTGCGCTACACTGGTACAACTGGTGTTTGCTTTAGAAAGACTACTACAGTTTATATAAATAAGCTTCCGTGCAGCCATTTAAAGCTTAAAAAAGAAGAAAAGGCACAGAATAAAGAGATAGATAAGCTCTGTGGTATACAATGGGTTTCTACAGTTGTCTGTTATCTACTGTGTATCCTGTGTATGAATGGCTGCTTGTTTATATAAACTATACTAGCCTTTCTGAAGCAAACACATCAGTTGTACCAGTGCAAGGCAACAGTACATTATATTGTCATTCCTTTAAAACACTTTAATTTTTAGATGCTACTGTTGCTTTAAAAATATTTGTTGTACATATATTATATCAGCCAAAAAGCATTACGCGTTTTGTGCCATTCTACGGATGGATTGATTATGCATTTCTCCTCTAGCTGAAGCTCTGGGGCATGTGCTTCTGGACACAGCGTTTCGTGTGGTGAGTTTACTATACATGCTCAGAAACCAGTTCATACAGATTTTCTTCTAAACTCATAAGTAGTAGAGGGTATAGCTCACAAACGTGCGTGAATAAGTAAAAGAAGATTATTGCAATTGTTAAGTAGCCCTCAATACACATGTAAATATCTAATCCACTGACATAAGAGGAAAGGAGGCCTAAAGAAGCTCACAAATATCTAAGAGCAATAAAAGGCTGGACTCAGAAGCTACTAAGCACTACTTATTTGCAAAGAGAAAGTGTGCTCCAAAATTCAACCTTAAATGTGCCACTGAAGGCCAAAACAGGTGATTATTTCTGAAGGTGTATGTGCCGCATCATGACAGCGAAAACAGAAAGCAGCAAATTCCATATGAATCAAGGCTACATCCAAATGTGGCCCCAGAAATCGGCTGCTTTCTCACCTGTACACAACAACAGGGATGCGTTTCCAGGATCTGAAGGAAGCAACATTCTCTAATTCCTTATCAGTGATCCAAACTGGCACAAGAAGCTTCTGAGGATAGCTTGGGCAGAGTCTGAAAAGGAAAAAGAGTTAAATAAATGGACAAGGACCTTTAAGGGTTACAGATATATACTGAAGCAAAGTTGCTGCTCTTCCTCAAGATGAAGCAGACTCAAAGATTAACCTGCATTTCCAATCCCATGCTGTCCTGCCTGCAGTCTGCGTAATAAGCAGCAACCAGTGTATTGAGTCTTGAAACCGGGGCAGCAAGTATTATTGTGTTCTAATAAATCAACCAAAATTAAAGGCGCCATAATCAGCATTGTGCTACTTGCAGCTTCTGCTATAAGAATGAACAGCAGGTCTCAAGTAACAATGAAAAAATATCTAGTTACCCCAGACATATGCAATGCAATCTTCCTGTGCTGCAATTAGAAAGAGAGCAAGGGCATTCTTGTCTCAGAAAGCTCAGTGTGGTGCTCAGTTCTGACAGGCAGAGGACACAACTAAATGCAGCAAACTCTCCACCTGTCAGAGCAGAGACTCGCCAAAGGCCCTTTAAGGGGATTGGACTATTCAGAACTGTTAAGAGGAAGGTTGTAGGGAAGCTTCATGGGGGAATCCATCATTTCTTCATAAACAGTCAAAGGTCCTAATAAACAGTGTTTTCATTGAGTCAGTGTTTCATAAGAGATTAACTAAATATTCAGTAACTACAAGGACACACTAAAATAATATTCTGTTATTGAGACATATATAATTTGTCTTTTGCTCTGATAAGAAATATACTTCACCAGAAAGTTATGGTATACACAGGGGCAAATTCACTAAGCGCCGAAGCGCCGAATGCTAGCGTTAATTTGCTAGCGTTTGGCATTTTTCGTTAGTGTGCAAATTCACTAACGAACGCTGGCGTAAATTCGCTAGTGTTACTTCGCACACTTACGCCAGGCGAATTTTCGCTAGCGACGTAACTACGCAAATTCACTAACTTGCGCAGTGTACTGAACGCTACCTTTTACGCTAGACTTCCTTCGCCACCTCAGACCTGGCAAAGCGCAATAGAGTAGACAGGGATTGTTTAAAAAGAAAAAGTCAAAATTTTTTCTAAGTCCCAAAAAACGCTGGCGTGTTTTCTACATGATGGGGGATAGGCTGAAAAAGATTGAAAATATTTTTGGGGCTCCCCTCCTTCATTTCCTGACTCATGGCAACTTACCTAGACAGTGGGCACATGTGTAGGGCAAAATACAATTTTTATTTGCTGATTTGAAGGTTTTCTAGGCATTTGAAGTGGTGATACGTGTTCCTCCATTGAAATTTGAATTTCGCGCCGTATGTAAATGAACCATCGCTATCGAAACTTCGCTTGGCGAATTAACGCTAGCGCAACTTCGAAAACTTACGCTACCCCTGTGTGCAACTTCGGATTTTAGTGAATTTGCGGAGCGCTGGCGAAAATACGCCTGGCGAAGTGTGGCGAAGTTGCGCCTGGCGCAACTTCGCATCTTAGTGAATTTGCCCCACAGTCTGAAAAAGTGTTGAACTGGAGTGGAGCACACAATACACATCATATAATACACAAATCTTACAGTACAGTGTCAAGAATGTAACAAAATACAGTATAGCTTTATTTGAGTCAATTGCATTACTTGTAGTTGTTGTTGATCTCAGACACTCTCCAAGCATTTTGCAAGTCAAACCCCATGCGTACAAGTTCTATCTGAAATCGGGACTTCACATGGTCTCCTGAAACAGAGCACAGACCAAAAAAGGCAATTAGCAAGTACTCATTGACAAACATAGTGTTCCTAAATAAGGGCAAAGAAGACCTGGGTCTCTGAATATATATACTGATAACTCCAAAAAGCTTTATTTTTCCATAAGGGTAGTGGCAGATGGAGAGATTAGTCGCTCAGCGACAAATCTGCTCTACTGCGGGTGATTAATCTCCCCGAAATGCCTTTCCGGAGGCAAGAATACGAATTGCCGGCGGGATGGCATACGAATCGATTCGGATTTCCCAAGTCGCCTCACGAGGAAACTTCAGAAATCCGAAGCAATTTGTATGCCATCCCGCCCGGAGATTCGTATTGTTGCCAGTGGGAAGGCATTTGGGGAGATTAGACGCCTGCAGTAGAGAAGATTTGTCGTTGGGCAACTAATATACCCGTCTGCCACCAAACTAAATTATGGGTGGTGATATAATTGGACATGCACAGGTATGTACAGGTATGTATACAGCACAGAACTCACAGGTCTTCAAAAAGGCAACAATATTTATTGAAAAGATCAACATTTCAGTCTGATTCACAGACTTATGATGATAAAGGTCAAGATGATATATACTGTTGGGAAAATAAAGGTGGCCATACACGGGCAGATTAAAGCTGCCGATATCAGTCCTTTAGACCGATTCGGCAGCTTATCTGCTCATGTGTGGGGGCTTCCTACGGGTCTCCCCTATCGATATCAGGCCAAAAATCGTCCAGATATCGGTCGGGCAGGTTTGATTTTTCCTTTGAACGAGGACCACATCGGCTAGTAGATGCGGTCCTACGACCTGTTGGCAATAATTCTCTTAGTTGTAATCCAAACATTTAAATTAATTAAAATCGCCCTGCTGTTGGTGGGCATATCGGTGGAAAGATCCGCTCATTTGGCAACCTTGCCAAACAAGCTGATCTAATAGTGTATGCCCACCTTAAATATTGAACATGTCAATGTTTTTCTCAGTAGATATATTTCTGAAACAATAAGGCTGCATAGGTATTGAGAGCGTTCTTTGTTTTTACCCATCATGAGATGCTTCTTGTGTGATACCTTAGTAACAAGAAATCTTTTTCTAGGTCATCAATTAGGACTAAACCAGCTGATACTAATTTGCACAGGATTGCTTTCAGACAGATTTCGGCAGGTTTCTTGGCTTTCCATGCCTTTTTGCACCTCCTTTTCTTCAGATGTTCAGTACTTATTCCTGTGTCCTTCCACTTTATTACACAAATTCATTTATGGATTTATTTGATTTGAGTTCTTTGCATGTGTGGATTACTTGGGTTGTTATCGACATCTGGTCGAAATTTCATGCCAATAGCCCCATTAGAAATATATTTACGGAGAAAAAGGTTGACGTGTTCAATGCTTATTTTCCCCGCTGTATACACTTTCGGCTTGCAAAACGATAGCTGTAACCTGGCTGTACATATAAAATGCCAGAAATGTTTACCCATATCCACAGCATGAAGCCTATTCCTGATTTATACTTTCCGGTGTGAATAAAGGTCCCCATATAAAGGCCGATATAAACTGCTAACAGATTAAATGGTCAGTTTATTGGGTAGTGTATTGGGCCCTCTGAAGGGATTTCCCGATAAATATCTGCCTGAAAGTCCAGGTTTCAAAATCCAATTGGATTGAGGTCCATGTTGGTTCGTTGATGTGGTCCTCGATCCGTCCACCCGTATTCTCCTCTTTGTGATCGGATCTCTGGGCCCTAGGGCCACAATCAGTTCAGTCCGATATCGCCCACCTTATAGTGGGCATATCCGGAAGATATTTGCTTGTTTGGCAACCTCACCAAATGAGTGGATCTCTGTATAAATGGCCAGCTTAAGCCACTGTGATTATTGCCTAACAACTGTAACTTTTAGCAAACTGAAAATCCTAAGTAAAGCAGTGCAAATAATGACGTTGTCATGGAGCCTTCTTTAGACACAAAGGAGAAAGCAAGTTTAGTAACCTTTTACAGAAGGCACAGCTCTCTTCTTGCTGCTATCATACAAAGTGCTCTGCTTTAATTACAGGGTTGTGGGATCTTTGGGTAATAAGTTTGTTCTGAATTCAGGGCACAATATACCTTGTTTAATGGCTAACAAAAAGCTATTAAAGTTCCCAAAGTAGCCCTGTGTGCCAATGCCTTTACTGTCATTTTTTAAACCCCACATTTTAACTAGCTTGAAAATGCGAAGCCAAATTGCCTGAAGCAGTCCCTCTTATATGTTAATTGTCTCTTGGCAGCACTTAGCAGACACAAGTAGGCGCTTTTTTTTTTTTTACCAGAGCAGGGCCAAAGTACATAATATTTTATTTACTTGGAAACTTTTAAGCTTGACCTTTAACAACAGACAAAGTCTATGGTGGCTGTTTGAGGATAATAAAAAATGTCTCTTAAAAAACACCTTTAATAGCCCCATATGCTATTGCCCTCAGAAAGTTACATGAAAACCAGGAAGAAGTCTACAATATTAAATGTAAAGTAAAGTCAATGTCATATTAAACATTTGCATTAGTAAAAATACATCAGACGAGTTGGTACATTCTTTGCTACACACTAATGGATGTGTATGTTTGCCACTAATTTTAGATGTTCCTATTAAATGGTTACCCAAGGTTCAAAACCATGTCTTCTGATTCAGCTTTACGAGTACACAAAAATACTCTCCTGTACAGCACCAACTTATGTTTTAGTATTTCTAGAAATATAATTATAAATATTACCAGGACGACAAAGGTGTATCAGAGGCTCCTCCTCATCTATGCATACCCCCTGGCACCAGGCATGATAAGCAAATGCAAAAAGATCTTCTTGTTTTGCTGGACGAAATGTCGCTCTGCCTAGTCGCTTCAGCCATTCCTGGCATTGCTTAAATGTGGAAAAGTGGCACCTAAGAAGATAATGCGCACACCAGAAATTGAGTTTTATTGTTAGAATTATATGAGCTTAAAATCCTGCTACATAACGTGCAAATAAAACATATTGTAGCAAATTAGGATGTTTTCACTTGACCAAGACAAGCGTCCAGCTCACATTGACATCACAGTGTGGACAAAACTGTAGCTGCTGCTCTGTGAAATGAAGAACATTATTTTTCACTGTAAATGGATCATGTTGTATTAGTACCTGACTACTTTAGAATCCTTGCATATTATCTGCAGCTGGAACATATCCCGACTCTCCACTGTCTCAATCATCCTTAAAGGCACCTGCAAAGACATTAATTTGAATTCAGCTAGACAGAATAACAGATGAAAACATAATGGTTGTAGGTTAAGCCCACTACTGCCCGTGAAACTTTACGAAATCCTTCATGATATGGAGATTAATACAATGATTATAAAGTGACAAGATAATCTTGCGTGCCAGTCATTTCCACAATCTCTATCCACCCTGGGAAAAAAAATACTTGTAATTGTCTCCCTCCACTTATTGAAAATCCCCGGCACTGCTAATGCAGGCAGTTTGCATAGAAACGGTGGGGATAATTCAAAAGGTTTTGTAGAACTCTCAAAGCTATGCATTACCTCTTAATACAATTCTCACAATGCATAAA
Organism: Xenopus petersii; assembly: GCA_038501925.1. NCBI lineage: Eukaryota > Metazoa > Chordata > Amphibia > Anura > Pipidae > Xenopus > Xenopus petersii. The sequence continues at coordinate 33,223,879 of CM076675.1, read as the reverse complement.
TAACATAACATAGTTCAGAGCAAATCAAATTTTTATTTTAACACCTGAGTATGCCATTCTGCCATTATATAGGGCCTTCAGAACTGGAAATGCAATAATCTGTGTCTCATTAAATTTATTAGCAGTGTCAAGGTGACAGTCAGCAGTGTCCAATATAAAGCTCCCCATAGACACGACGATTCTTGTTGCCGAACGACCGATTTTAGGGAAGTCAGACCAATCCTTCGAAATTATCGTGCGGTTAGTGGGATTCGAACGATCGTACATCTTACGATTTTTCGTCCAACATCTGTCAGGAAATTGATCGGCCAGGTCAAAAAATCTTTGTTGTTCCCAGTGCAATCTATCTATGTTTGCAGGGCCAAGCAGGCAGCTCCCCTTTGTTTTCCTGGCAAATTGGTCTTTTTAGTTGATGGTCAATTCGTACAATCGTACGATCATTCCGAGAAAATCGTGGTCTCATGATGAGGATCTGATCTTTTAAAAATCTCAACATCTATGGCCAGCTTAAGATGAACATTTATGCATTTTGCGTTTCGTGACTGTAACTTACATTGATAACAGAATCTTTAAACTTGATGTGCAAACGATAATTAGAGATAGCTATGACAGCATCATTTGCGCTTCCTAAATACTCCACTCCTTCACCCGGCAGCACTGGGAATGGTACCTGCAGAAAAACACATTTCTTGTTAAATATGAGGTGAATAATCACCATCAGGTACTTAAAGTTACATAATTCTTATTTTATAAAGCAGTAATGTGCTGCATTCTTTGAGAATGTTCATTATTTGAGGCTTACAATCTAAGTTCCCTATCATATTCTGGTAGTCCGTATTATCAGGAGCGGTTTGCAACCGTAAGTCAATCCATCGGCTTTGTGAAACTGTAAACGTTAAGTTCAAAATATTTTATATGTATGCTGGCAACAAGCAGATAATCTTCAGTAAATCCAAGTTAATCATTGTGGCTATGCAATGGCCAGGATTATGAAATAAGTGGATCTTAAAGGAAAACTATACCCCCCAAACCATGTAGGTCTCTATAAAAAGATATTGCATAAAACAGCTCATATGTAAAACCCTGCTTCATGTAAATAAACCATTTTCATAATAATATACTTGTCTAGTAGTATGTGCCATTGGGTAATCATAAATAGAAAATTGCCACTTTAAAAAATAATGGACACCCCCGGGATCATACGATTCACTGTGCACACAAACATACCAAACAAACTATACTTGCTAGGTCACATGAGCCAATTAACAGTTCTGTCTTTTGCTTCCACACTTCTTCCTGTTACTGTTGCTTAAGTATTCATTTTGGGGGTATAGTTTTCCTTTAAGTAAATTTATACAATATGACAAAATTTAGAGGATGAGATCAGGTAAAAGTCTGATCCAGTTTTGTTTATAAAGCTGTGAGCAAATACAACGAAGAACAAGAATTCTTATTCAAATTTAATACATAACCTGAATAAAAACACCTGGTTTGCAAATTCTAAGAGTTCTACTTTAATGGTGTTACTACAGGTACTTAGGCGGAGGGCACGCGGTTTTGAGGTCAGCCCAACAATATCTGCTTTCATGTTTTCGGGCCTACCTCCACTGAGTGTGCATGTTGCAAGCTTTTCAGTGCATATAAATGGAGCTGGAGAAGGAAGCCCACCCGCTTCTCTCATCCTCCAAATGAAATGCAGGCGGAGAGCAGCCAAGCCATTGCTTTGTATGACCTGGTCCTTAAAACTAAAATATGGGGTCATTTAAAATAAGTGATGGTTTTACATTTTTGGTTTTACCCAATAAAATCGGTACATTGCTCATATTAAGAAAACAGGGAACCCTAGGTGGGTAAAAAAAAAAAAAAAAAAAAGGATTCTCAATTTGGTCTCAGAGATATGTTTGTTTGTATTCAGCAGCGTGATTTTTGAATTGCAACACAAAAGTTACGTTTTAATTGGTTAATTGACTGTGGCACCTGAACTGGTTACCTTGTGAACTATTGAGTGGATGCGGGGGACACTCTGGGGCAGATTCACTAAGGGTCGAATTTCGAAGTTAAAAATACTTCGAAATTCAACCCTCGAATTGAAATCCTTCGACTTCGAATATCGAAGTCGAAGGATTTAGCTCTAAACGTTCGATCGAAGGATTTTTCGTTCGATCGAACGATTAAATCCTTCGAATCGAACGATTCGAAGGATTTTAATCAAACGATCGAAGGAAAATCCTTCGATCAAAAAAAGCTTAGCAAGCCTATGGGCACCTTCCCCATAGGCTAACATTGACTTCGGTCGAATGTTTTTCATTCGAATTCTTCACTCGAAGTTAGTGAATCTGCCCCTCTGTATTCCATCTCATGGCTTCTCAATTGTTAATTTCGCTATATTATCATATGTATTTATGTAGTTATTGAGGACATTTTAGTTTAGCGGATACTCTGCACACTGTCAGATGAAATGTAAACTATTTAATAAGCAGTAATATTATATACATACGTATAGATTTAAACACACATGGTCCAAGTGTTTGCACACTGAGAATATTTTACTTCTGGGTGAAAGGTGAATGCTGAGTCATAAATGTATTGGAGAGGATCAGCACTCCACTCTTACTAATCAATGTGATTTATCATATAGCAAGCTTTATCCAATAAAGGATGTAGCACTTATATAATAAATCACAATATGGGAGAGAGAGATATAATATGCAAGTTAAATCAGTGTGGTTCATGTACACCTATTGAAATACTGTTAACAGGAATATTGCAAGAGGAGGAACACACGACAGGGGACTAAAACAGAACTCTGTAGAAACTAGGGATGCACCGAATCCAGGATTCCTTCTGCCTGGCCGAACCAAATCCTAATTTACATATGCAAATTAGGGGTGGGAGGAAAATCTTTGTGACTTTTTGTCAAACCAAGGAAGTAAAAAATGTTTTACCACCCTTAATTTGCATATGCAAATTAGGTTTCGGATTCGGTACGGTATTCGGACGAATATTTCGCAAAGGATTCAGGGGTTTCGGCTGAATCCAATATAGTGGATTCGGTGCATTCCTAGTAGAAACCCTCTGTAAACCCCATAAATTGAATGATAAGTGAGAAGTAAACCTTGCTCAGGTGTCTCTCTCAGTACTTTTGCAATTTACATGAATTATTTATTTTCAGTTTCAGGGCTATTTATGTTTTTATCAACCAATAAAATAAATGTTATGTCATTGCTACCTGCTGGTCAGTTCCTGTAACGGTAGTTGAAGCATCAAAAAGATATACCTACAGAAGGAAAACTGGAGGGTTCTGATGGAAATGAAATCGGAGGCTTCTGAACAACAGAGCAACATCAGAACACTTCTCCGTTTCACTTTCCCTTGTGACACTATCCTGTAAGTAGGTATTTAGAATGAATAGATCAATCATTTCAGAGGAATACCTGGCCACTCTACAAGAACAGGCCAGAAGCAGAACAGTTGTACAATGTATGACCTGGCCATGCACTATGCCAATCACAATGCTCAGTCCCAAATGTAACGACTGCTACTAACCTACTTAAGTAGTCAAAAATTCTATAGGTGACATTTATAAAAACAGTAGTAAGAGGAATGCTCTTTGGAATGTATTAGCAAAGAGTACAGAATAGACAGTGCAGGGGAATGAACTTACATTAGTAAACAACTGTGTCTGAGTAGACATTTCCACTAAAGTTATTAAAAGTTAATGATTTGAAACGTAAAGGACCAATAACAGCAAAAAGTGAAAATATTTTAAAATAAGGACATTATTATATCCTGTTGAGCTGCACTGGTGAAACGGGTGTGTTTGCTTTAGACGTTCTACAATAGTTTATATACAAAAGCTGCTGTGTAGCCATAGGGGCAGCTGAAAAATGAGAAAAGACACAGGATAAACATCTGATCTGACCGTGTGTGGAGAGTCCAGAAAATTTTCGTCCGGCGGAGAATGGTCGTTTGGTTGATCAGACAGGTTTCTGTCGGCTGCCAATAATATCTCTGCATGTATTGCCGATCTGACGATTTACAGTGGGCGACTGTCACCAGCTTTGTTGGACATATCTATCATACGATTGATGTCAGGGGCAGAACATTGTCTGATCTGTTCTTTTACTACTTTATTTGATCTGAATGGTTAGTGGCAGGTTGGGAGATGGGAAAGTCCGATCGTTTGAGGATTCCAACAATCGGATCTTTGCATCTATGGCCAGCTTTATCTGTTATCTACTGTGTATCCTGTGCTTAAATGGCTGCCCCCATGGCTACACAGCAGCTTGTTTAGATCAACTATAGCCGAGTTTCTGAAGCAAACACACCAGTTTTAGCATGGCAGGACACAAGTACATTATATTGCCATTCCATTAAAACACAACTTTGTTTGTTACGGTTCCTTTAAAGGGGCTGTTCACCTTCCAAACACTTTTTGCAAGTAAGTTGTTTTCAGATTCAGATCGAGAAATAGACTTTTTTCAATAACTTTCCATTATTTATTTTTTACTGTTATTTCTATAATCTAAGTTTAAAGTTGAATGTTCCTGTCTCTTGTGATCGAGTCTGGCAGCTCAGTAATTCAGACGCAGATTCTAAACGGTTACAATTTTGCAACATTTAGTTTGGCATTTCTCAGCAGCATCTCTGGAGTATTAGCAACTATTGTATCAATTCTAACAGCTGCCTGTAATGAAACCCAGAGATTCTGCTCGGCAGGGACAAAGATAAGAAATGTGTCAACTAAATGTATCAATTTAGAACAATTTACAGGGTCAGCGACCACCCTCCATCTGGCCCTCTTTCATCTGTCCAAAAAAAAAAACAAAAAAAAAAAAAACACACCTACGTTAGAATGCTGTTCATAGACTTCAGTTCAGCATTCAACACTATCATTCCTCAGCATCCGATAGAAAAGCTGAGCCTGCTTGGACTCAACACCTCCCTCTGCAGTTGGGTTCTGGACTTCCTAACCAACAGACCTCAATCAGGATTGGAAACATCATCTCCAGAACCACCACACTGAGCACCGGATGCCCCTCAAGGCTGTGTGCTTAGTCCTCTACTGTTCTGTGCAGCCACGAACCGCACAAATCACATCATAAAGTTCATTGATGACACTACCGTAGTGGGTCTCATCAGCAATAATGCCGAGTCACCATACAGAGAGGAGGTGCAGCGGTTAACAGACTGGTGCAGAGCCAACAACCTGTCTCTCAATGCAGACAAAACAAAGGAGAAACATAATAAAGGCAAGAATTCTGGAGACCCACCATAAACAGCATGGAGACCTATATTGTGGTGCTAACCCACAGGTTTAGACGACATGTTCCAGACCTATGTTTCTCAAGCTGCTATGTTCACTAGGGGCAATTGCATAAAAGGAGATTTTTTTGCCCATGCACAAGAAATCTACAGAGAATAGCTTTCCCATAGCTCATGTAAAACCCTTTCCATGCCACAATAATGCATAGTCAAGCGATTATCTGCAGCCTGTCATATGGTGCGTCTTCTGGATATTTTGTAAAACTAATGCTGAATTGAAGGAACAGAATGCGTTCAATTAATATGGCCTGTGCTGAACACACTTTATGCCTATTGTTTTAATTAGGAAAAGTTTTTGTATGTAAGGTACTATACAACCCCCTCACTTTATAATCTGTTGTGACTGTTTGCTTAGCTGGAGTCCATTATGAAGAGATGCCTCTTTTACACTTGCAATCTAATTTTCTACCTTGCAAAGGCCAAACATGGAGTAGTTTCATGTTCAAAATTCAGTAGAAGGCCCCTTTAAAGTGATGTCATAATGCCATGGACTTGCTGCTTTCGAAAACCAAAGATCTATAGATTGTTCCTAATAGCAGACATTCTTCACCTAGTCATATATTAAGTGCTATTAATGCACACTTTGGTGAATTTCAAAATAAAATGCTATACTGTATGACTATGGTATATCAGATTACAATTGGTCTATCCAGTAGAAAACTATGTCCCCCATGCTGATATTAGAGCACGTTGAAGGTCTTAAGTCAATGTATGAAGAATGGCCAATTCCTTCTTCCCAAGGGAACCATTCAGTTGGCTTGCTGGGCAGTGCAATCTGGCCTATTTGTCCCAACTTTAGTTACAGGGCAAAACAAGACAGTAAAGGGGCAAAAGGTGGTATTAAAACCTATTTAGGGGTTTCCTTTTTTTGTACCGTGAAACCTGGTGAAAAATGTCACCCCATTACTAGCAGTAACATACTATAACACGGTTAGGCACAAACAGGCCTTGCTAGAAAATGTAAATGGTTTTTAGTTATTGCATCGGTGAAAATCATGGTTTCATATATCCATGCAGAATAATATTTAAAAAAAAAATATATATAAAATTATAGTTTTTTAGCAATTGCCTCTCGTATAAAAAACATGTTACAAGATCTTTAAGATTGCCTATGACTAAGCGCTGGGTAAGCATGAAACGCGTTAGGAAGGGAAATGCCATGTATTTATATAATAAATACAATATAATAAATTACTTTATCTGCATGAATATGCAGATAAAGTAAAAATATTTTGCAACAAGATCAAATACATCCAATTTTTATTAAAGGTGTCAGAAGCTAAAGCTTTGCGTTTCCCCGGCATATCAGAAAATTCTACATGCTTTCAGAAACCCAGTAATCAATCAGAGGACGCTGGGAGAGAACCAAGGAACACCGTGTACAATTACATTGCTAACCAAAGCACAGTCCCTTCATCTTTCATCCGCAGAGATCAGCTTTGAGCAGAGATCAAATAAATCACAGAAACATACCTCAATTTCTTAAAGGAAGACATTGTAACTCTACCTTCCACATGTGTATTAAAAGACACAGTTTTGTTTTTAACATTAAAAAAAGACCAAAGCAGAGAAAAAGAGTGCAAAAGTGTGGGCATTGTGTGGCTGACTCTTCATAAGCTGCTCAGATGTTTAAACAGCAGCAAAGGGCCCTTACACTCAAACAAAGCCTGCATTGTAATCAAGATGCTGCCTAGAGACTAAGGAATACAGTATAGAATATAGCAAGTTGGCTAACAAAGGGGATACAATAAGTCAAATAAAAAAATAGATGAATATGCTTCTGATTGCATCAAATGACTGACATAAAATTAACATACATGGGCCAATTGCACAAAGGACCATGCATAAATATGGACACTTCTATATTGTTTATGTAGGACCACCCAAACTATGGAACAGTTGCTGCTCCTCTTCACTTCCTTTTGGTTAACCAGTGGAAATCTTTATTTCAGGCCAGATAATGTTTGATGCAGAAGAATCAAAGTATTATCTGTCTAAACTTCCCTCCTGACTTGCCATATGTGCATAAATGGTCAGGCAGCATGGTCAAAACTGGTGTATGTATGACCTACTTTAGAGAACCTGTTAGACAAGATCCATCCACAAGTTAATACATGGACCTTTCCTGAACTAACAACAATCCCAGATTCTAAGTTTAAAGCTGGGTTTTCAGGATAACAGTTCAAAATTTTGCCAGATGTCCCTTAGGTCACAAAAAGAAACGACTTACTAATATTATCTCAAATAGGTAACTCAAGTCAAGAAACTTCTCCATTATTTAGATGACCATCCAAAACAATATAACAAGATAGGTACAGGTATCCAGAAAGCTGGTGTTTTCCCAGATAACACATCTTTCCATTACTTGGATCGTCATACCTTAAGTCTCCTAGAAAATCATGTAAACATTAAACAAACCCAATTGACTGGTTCTGCTTCCAATAAGGATTAATTATATATTAGTTTCAATCAGGTACAATGTACAGTTTTATTATTGCAGAGAAAAAGATCATTTTTAAAAATTAGGATTATCTGATAATGATAAGAGTCTATGGGAGATAGCCTTTCTATAATTTGGAGCTTTATGGATAACAGGTTTCCAGAGAACTGATCCCATACCTGTACAAGGAATAAAGTCATCCAATTCTAGAGGGGGAAATACAACCAGTATATAATTTAAGTCCACCAGACACATGGAAAAAAAATAAATAAATAAATAAAAAACCTCAAAATAGGACCAGGTATACAGGAATGTTTAAGTGGCCCCTAATAAAACTGGGCACCATGATTAGTTTCTACAAGGTGGTATATTGGGTTTTAAAAAAAAAAAACTAAAAAAAATAAATAAATAAAACACGTTGCAATACATTTTGCAGAGCAAAATAGTTTGCTTGAAAACGAATAGCTCCTTTTAAATATATGGCCAATAGTTATATTTTCCAGATGCAATCATTACCTGCAGTTTGTCCTCCTCCTTTACAAGTTCCCTTGGCGGAAAGAGATCCTTGGCCTGAATATATTCTAGACTGGGGGGCTCATCACCCTGAAGGAAAACAAAGCAGACACAAATTAAATCCAAAGGCTCCATATACAATTACATTTCAAAACATCTAAATCAGTATGTGACATTTAAGAGCTTATGGAACGTCAGCAAACATTCTACAATCAAGCTATCATAACCAGCATTTATGCTTACATGAGTATACCCCCTTTTAAAGAAATAGGGCTAGTGCTTAATAGACAAAATAAACTTTTCTTAAAAATAAATAAATAAAAAAAGCGGTTGTAAACTCATTCAAAAATCTCAGCTGTCAATCAAATATTGCTTGTCCCTCCTCTATGCAGAGCTAGATATCTTGGTAATGCGTCTATTAAAAGAAACAGCTCAAAGGGGTTGTTCACCTTCAAACAACTAGTTGTTTTCCGAAAGATCACCAGAAATAACGACTTTTTCCAATTTCTTTCTATTTTCTGTGTCACTATTCTGTATTTTTTCATCTTCTAAAGCAGCTCTGGGAGGGAGGGGTCACCGACCCCCTAAACTGTTCTAAATTGAACATTTAGTTGATACATTTCTTATCTTTGTCCCTGCTGAGCAGAATCTCTGGGTTTCATGACAGGCAGCTGTTAGAATTGATACAATAGTTGTTGCTAGTACACCAGAGATGCTGCTGAGAAATGTATCAACTAAATGTTGCAAAATTGGAACAGCTCAGAATCTGCACCTGAATTACTGAGCTGCCAGACTCAAACACCACAGACTAGAGTCCTGCAGCGGGTCGGGTACCCGCGGGTTACCCGCAAAAACCTGCGGTACCCTGCGGGTAGAAGTTCCGGGTGCGGGCATAGATGCAGGTCTGCGGTTCTGGCAGCAGGTCTTCGCAATAGCCATTTTTTCTGATCAAGTCTACTTCCGTTGATGTCACTTCCAGTTTACAATGACAGCACTTCCTGTTTTACTCCTTTTTTTCTGATCACGCCTACTTCCGATGATGTCACATCTGCTTTACGACAGCACTTCCTGATTCTTGATGGTCAGCGGGTTGCGGTTCCGGGTTGTGGATAAGATACTTACGGGTCGGGTAGTGGGTCCAAGCGGGTAAGAATGCGGGTTGCGGATTGCAGGTACGGGTCGGGGTTCCAGAAAAATTGACCCGCGCAGGACTCTACCACAGACAGGAACATTCAACTTTAAACTTACATTTTGGAAAAACAGTCAAAATTAAATAATGAAATGTAATTGAAGAAAGTCTTTATTTCTGGATAACAATCTGGAAACAACTGAACTGAAAAAAAGTTGTTTGGAAGTTGGACAACCCCTTTAATTAAAGAAATGTTTTAATGGCATGGGTGGTTCACTTTAGTTTGGCTTTGTCCAAACATGAACTTTTCCTTTAACAGATTCCTCAGCAGAGTGCAGTATTGTTTGCTTAATGACTGATGTCAAAAATATAAATCCATTAGCTCAGGGCTTTCCAATCTGAGTTCCATTGGCTATTTGCATACATTCAATGTCATTTTTTGGACCATATGCTGTAAAATGTTCTTGTAGACTTTGGTGTAGGACTTTCTTTTAATATAATGTAACACTCACACAAACAATTTATAACAAACAGGGGGAAGTACTAAAAAGGGTTGCAGCAAGTGACCTAGCTTTGAGAGATGGAGGTGTTTGTGTGTGTGTGTGTGATTTGTTAACTCCCTCCAGGCAGAATGCTCAGTGCATGCCACTTATTCATTTGCACTAGAGCAATATCTGGGAGCATGAACGAGAGCAATATCTGGGAGCATGAACGAGTCTAAGGGTTGATTGAGTTGTTCAGTAGCAGATCAATAATTAAGGCTCAGTGCAACTATCTTGCCAATTTTGACTACCATAGTATTATGTTACCAACAACGAATAGAGGTAATTGAACATTCCCTTGTTAACATGTTTGCATGAAAACAAACACTGCCTTCTTAGTAATGAAAACTTAGTGCCCTACTGTCTACTGTTTACTGTTTACTTTTGCATACGTTTAACCCTTTAAATGCCACAGATCGTAGAATCTACGTTCTGTGGCAAAGGTACTTGAAATGCCACAGAACGTAGATTCTACGTTCTGCAGCACTTCCGGGTTCAGAAGCGGAGGAGCGGCTGTTAGAGCCGCTCGCTCCGTTCCTGCTCGATCCCCTGCCCCTAGGCAACGAGCAGAGCAGGGGATCGAGTGGCCCCTGGGGCGCGATCGCCCAGGGGCCCAAAAACAGCAGCAGGCACGTGTTACTTACGTGTCCTGCTGCTGCAGCCTGCACCGGATCGACGATCTCCGCCCCCACAGCACACAGACAGGAACCACGACGCAGAGGTCTTCCAGGGAGTCTTCCTGATCGCCTGCAACAGTCTCCAGCGATTTTTTCAGGTTAGTGCAACAATTACACACACAAACACACCAACACACACTTATTACAGTAATACACACTTAGATTCACACTTACACACACTTACACATACTTTTTGGGGATTGGGGGGGTCACTTACACTCACTGCACTTACACACATGTGCACACGCACACACGCGCACATAACATGTAATTTACCATTTGTACACACGCACACGCACATACATGGCATTGTGGCTTTTTTTTTTTTTTCTTATCGCATCGTCTCTTTTTTTGGCTGAAAAAAATGTTTTATTGCCATTACGAATAGCGTATTCGCTAACCGTACTGTGCAATATCTTTTTTATGTTATTTCGGTGATTATATTGCAATTTTGGGTATTTTGGTGCATTTTTAGCCATTTTATTGAATTTTTAGCCATTTTATTGCATTTTCAGCTCTGCGTATGTTGTGTTCACTTGTTTCTAGCCGTATAACCTGTTTGGCCCAGCTAAAATATTGAAACTGTGATTCTGACGGCCGATAACACTAGTCTGGAAAAAAAACATTGATTTTTGTGGTTTTATTGGATTTTTTTGCATTTCACTCTTTACTGCCTTATTTTGTTTTGCCTTGTAAATTTTATCTACTTTATATCCATTTGGGGGTCTCTGTGCGCCACATAGTTTGGTATATCTATGCATATTGGGCATCAAAGTGTTCAGTAGACCCCTGGCGTTCATATTTAGGATGTTTTATGCTGATACGTTACGAAATGTGGGGCATATAATGGGGTAAAATTCAAGCTTTGTGACGATTTTCAGAAATTTGATAAAAACCGTTATGTTCAGCATTGCTTTGCAGTTTGGCAGTTTGCAGTAGAAACACTTATTTACCCATATTGGATTCGTCAGAATGTGTACTTTCTGAAAATATATGGTTTTCTGGGGTCTCTGTACTGTTAGGGGGGTCTAATGTCGCATAATACACACACCAGGTGCTCATATTGCAGCAGCCAGCGCGTCAGCCGTGAAAATGTATATACACTATTGTCATTTGGGGGTCTCTGTGCGCCACATAGTTTGGTATATCTATGCATATTGGGCATCAAAGTGTTCAGTAGACCCCTGGCGTTCATATTTAGGATGTTTTATGCTGATACGTTACGAAATGTGGGGCATATAATGGGGTAAAATTCAAGCTTTGTGACGATTTTCAGAAATTTGATAAAAACCGTTATGTTCAGCATTGCTTTGCAGTTTGGCAGTTTGCAGTAGAAACACTTATTTACCCATATTGGATTCTTCAGAATGTGTACTTTCTGAAAATATATGGTTTTCTGGGGTCTCTGTACTGTTAGGGGGGTCTAATGTCGCATAATACACACACCAGGTGCTCATATTGCAGCAGCCAGCGCGTCAGCCATGAAAATGTATATACACTATTGTCATTTGGGGGTCTCTGTGCGCCACATAGTTTGGTATATCTATGCATATTGGGCATCAAAGTGTTCAGTAGACCCCTGGCATTCATATTTAGGATGTTTTATGCTGATACGTTACGAAATGTGGGGCATATAATGGGGTAAAATTCAAGCTTTGTGACGATTTTCAGAAATTTGATAAAAACCGTTATGTTCAGCATTGCTTTGCAGTTTGGCAGTTTGCAGTAGAAACACTTATTTACCCATATTGGATTCGTCAGAATGTGTACTTTCTGAAAATATATGGTTTTCTGGGGTCTCTGTACTGTTAGGGGGGGTCTAATGTCGCATAATACACACACCAGGTGCTCATATTGCAGCAGCCAGCGCGTCAGCCGTGAAAATGTATATACACTATTGTCATTTGGGGGTCTCTGTGCGCCACATAGTTTGGTATATCTATGCATATTGGGCATCAAAGTGTTCAGTAGACCCTTGGCGTTCATATTTAGGATGTTTTATGCTGATACATTACGAAATGTGGGGCATATAATGGGGTAAAATTCAAGCTTTGTGACGATTTTCAGAAATTTGATAAAAACCGTTATGTTCAGCATTGCTTTGCAGTTTGGCAGTTTGCAGTAGAAACACTTATTTACCCATATTGGATTCGTCAGAATGTGTACTTTCTGAAAATATATGGTTTTCTGGGGTCTCTGTACTGTTAGGGGGGTCTAATGTCGCATAACACACACTCCAGGTGCTCATATTGCAGCAGCCAGAGCGTCAGCCGTGAAAATGTATATACACTATTGTCATTTGGGGGTCTCTGTGCGCCACATAGTTTGGTATATCTATGCATATTGGGCATCAAAGTGTTCAGTAGACCCCTGGCGTTCATATTTAGGATGTTTTATGCTGATACGTTACGAAATGTGGGGCATATAATGGGGTAAAATTCAAGCTTTGTGACGATTTTCAGAAATTTGATAAAAACCGTTATGTTCAGCATTGCTTTGCTGTTTGGCAGTTTGCAGTAGAAACACTTATTTACCCATATTGGATTCGTCAGAATGTGTACTTTCTGAAAATATATGGTTTTCTGGGGTCTCTGTACTGTTAGGGGGGTCTAATGTCGCATAATACACACACCAGGTGCTCATATTGCAGCAGCCAGCGCGTCAGCCATGAAAATGTATATACACTATTGTCATTTGGGGGTCTCTGTGCGCCACATAGTTTGGTATATCTATGCATACTGGGCATCAAAGTGTTCAGTAGACCCCTGGCGTTCATATTTAGGATGTTTTATGCTGATACGTTACGAAATGTGTGGCATATAATGGGGTAGAATTCAAGCTTTGTGACGATTTTCAGAAGTTTGATAAAAACCGTTATGTTCAGCATTGCTTTGCAGTTTGGGAGTTTGCAGTAGAAACACTTATTTACCCATATTGGATTCGTCAGAATGTGTACTTTCTGAAAATATATGGTTTTCTGGGGTCTCTGTACTGTTAGGGGGGTCTAATGTCGCATAATACACACTCCAGGTGCTCATATTGCAGCAGTCAGAGCGTCAGCCGTGAAAATGTCTATACATATTGTCATTTGGGGGTCTCTGTGCGCCACATAGTTTGGTATATCTATGCACATTGGGCATCAAACTGTTTAGTAGACCCATATGTTTATATTTAGGATGCTTTATGCTGGTAATGATACATGGATAATACGATGCTGGAAAGTTGAAGCTTTGAGGCAATTTCCAGATATTTCACCAAAACCGCCAAATTTGGGAAAGCCTTGCGACTCAGTAGTTTGGAGCAATAAGGCATGGGTACCCATTTTAGATTCGGTAGAATGTGTACTTTCCAAAAATGTATGGGTTTGGGGGGTAAACATATATTTCTGTGTTTTTACCCCACAAAAATGCAGTCAATGTGTTGATTTTTCATTAGATGAAGTTACCCACGGGACTGTTTGTATGCGCTAACTTCATTTTGGGGCCTCTAAATGCCAGATACTTTGGTAAACCTATGAACAATGGCCACCAAACTGTTCGAAGTAACCCTGGCAATCATATTTAGGGTGCTTTTTCTTAGTACGTAATGACACATGGGTGATATGGTGCTGGGAAGTTGAAGCTTTGAGGCAATTTTCAGATATTTCACCAAAACCGACAACTTTGGGAAAGCCTTGCGACTCAGTAGTTTGGAGCAATAAGGCATGGGTACCCATTTTAGATTCGGTAGAATGTGTACTTTCCAAAAATGTATGGGTTTGGGGGGTAAACATATATTTCTGTGTTTTTACCCCACAAAAATGCAGTCAATGTGTTGATTTTTCATTAGCTGAAGTTACCCACGGGACTGTTTGTATGCGCTAACTTCATTTTGGGGCCTCTAAATGCCAGATACTTTGGTAAACCTATGAACAATGGCCACCAAACTGTTCGGAGTAACCCTGGCAATCATATTTAGGGTGCTTTTTCTTAGTACGTAATGACACATGGGTGATATGGTGCTGGGAAGTTGAAGCTTTGAGGCAATTTTCAGATATTTCACCAAAACCGACAACTTTGGGAAAGCCTTGCGACTCAGTAGTTTGGAGCAATAAGGCATGGGTACCCATTTTAGATTCGGTAGAATGTGTACTTTCCAAAAATGTATGGGTTTGGGGGGTAAACATATATTTCTGTGTTTTTACCCCACAAAAATGCAGTCAATTTGTTGATTTTTCATTAGCTGAAGTTACCCACGGGACTGTTTGTATGCGCTAACTTCATTTTGGGGCCTCTAAATGCCAGATACTTTGGTAAACCTATGAACAATGGCCACCAAACTGTTCGGAGGAACCCTGGCAATCATATTTAGGGTGCTTTTTCTTAGTACGTAATGACACATGGGTGATATGGTGCTGGGAAGTTGAAGCTTTGAGGCAATTTTCAGATATTTCACCAAAACTGACAACTTTGGGAAAGCCTTGCGACTCAGTAGTTTGGAGCAGAAAGGCATGGGTACCCATTTTAGATTCAGTAGAATGTGTACTTTCCAAAAATATATGGGTTTGGGGGGTAAACATATATTTCTGTGTTTTTACCCCACAAAAATGCAGTCAATGTGTTGATTTTTCATTAGCTGAAGTTACCCACGGGACTGTTTGTATGCGCTAACTTCATTTTGGGGCCTCTAAATGCCAGTTACTTAGGTAAACCTATGAACAATGGCCACCAAACTGTTCGGAGGAACCCTGGCAATCATATTTAGGGTGCTTTTTCTTAGTATGTAATGACACATGGGTGATATGTTGCTGGGATGTTGAAGCTTTGAGGCAATTTTCAGATATTTCACCAAAACCGACAACTTTGGGAAAGCCTTGCGACTCAGTAGTTTGGAGCAATAAGGCATGGGTACCCATTTTAGATTCGGTAGAATGTGTACTTTCCAAAAATGTATGGGTTTGGGGGGGTAAACATATATTTCTGTGTTTTTACCCCACAAAAATGCAGTCAATGTGTTGATTTTTCATTAGCTGAAGTTACCCACGGGACTG
Source organism: Xenopus petersii (assembly GCA_038501925.1). Lineage (NCBI taxonomy): Eukaryota > Metazoa > Chordata > Amphibia > Anura > Pipidae > Xenopus > Xenopus petersii. The sequence goes on along the minus strand of CM076675.1, from coordinate 33,208,224 downwards.
TTTGTATGCGCTAACTTCATTTTGGGGCCTCTAAATGCCAGATACTTTGGTAAACCTATGAACAATGGCCACCAAACTGTTCGGAGGAACCCTGGCAATCATATTTAGGGTGCTTTTTCTTAGTACGTAATGACACATGGGTGATATGGTGCTGGGAAGTTGAAGCTTTGAGGCAATTTTCAGATATTTCACCAAAACCGACAACTTTGGGAAAGCCTTGCGACTCAGTAGTTTGGAGCAGAAAGGCATGGGTACCCATTTTAGATTCAGTAGAATGTGTACTTTCCAAAAATGTATGGGTTTGGGGGGTAAACATATATTTCTGTGTTTTTACCCCACAAAAATGCAGTCAATGTGTTGATTTTTCATTAGATGAAGTTACCCACAGGACTATTTGTATGCGCTAACTTCATTTTGAGGCCTCTAAATGCCAGATACTTTGATAAACCTATGAACAATGGCCACCAAACTGTTTGGAGGAACCCTGGCAATCATATTTAGGGTGCTTTTTCTTGGTGCGTAACGATACATGGGTGATATGGTGCTGGGAAGTTGAAGCTTTGAGGCAATTTTCAGATATTTCACCAAAACCGACAACTTTGGGAAAGCCTTGCGACTCAGTCGTTTGGAGCAATAAGGCATGGGTACCCATTTTAGATTCGGTAGAATGTGTACTTTCCAAAAATGTATGGGTTTGGGGGGTAAACATATATTTCTGTGTTTTTACCCCACAAAAATGCAGTCAATGTGTTGATTTTTCATTAGCTGAAGTTACCCACGGGACTGTTTGTATGCGCTAACTTCATTTTGGGGCCTCTAAATGCCAGATACTTTGGTAAACCTATGAACAATGGCCACCAAACTGTTCGGAGGAACCCTGGCAATCATATTTAGGGTGCTTTTTCTTAGTACGTAATGACACATGGGTGATATGGTGCTGGGAAGTTGAAGCTTTGAGGCAATTTTCAGATATTTCACCAAAACCGACAACTTTGGGAAAGCCTTGCGACTCAGTAGTTTGGAGCAATAAGGCATGGGTACCCATTTTAGATTCGGTAGAATGTGTACTTTCCAAAAATGTATGGGTTTGGGGGGTAAACATATATTTCTGTGTTTTTACCCCACAAAAATGCAGTCAATGTGTTGATTTTTCATTAGCTGAAGTTACCCACGGGACTGTTTGTATGCGCTAACTTCATTTTGGGGCCTCTAAATGCCAGATACTTTGGTAAACCTATGAACAATGGCCACCAAACTGTTCGGAGTAACCCTGGCAATCATATTTAGGGTGCTTTTTCTTAGTACGTAATGACACATGGGTGATATGGTGCTGGGAAGTTGAAGCTTTGAGGCAATTTTCAGATATTTCACCAAAACCGACAACTTTGGGAAAGCCTTGCGACTCAGTAGTTTGGAGCAATAAGGCATGGGTACCCATTTTAGATTCGGTAGAATGTGTACTTTCCAAAAATGTATGGGTTTGGGGGGTAAACATATATTTCTGTGTTTTTACCCCACAAAAATGCAGTCAATGTGTTGATTTTTCATTAGCTGAAGTTACCCACGGGACTGTTTGTATGCGCTAACTTCATTTTGGGGCCTCTAAATGCCAGATACTTTGGTAAACCTATGAACAATGGCCACCAAACTGTTCGGAGTAACCCTGGCAATCATATTTAGGGTGCTTTTTCTTAGTACGTAATGACACATGGGTGATATGGTGCTGGGAAGTTGAAGCTTTGAGGCAATTTTCAGATATTTCACCAAAACCGACAACTTTGGGAAAGCCTTGCGACTCAGTAGTTTGGAGCAATAAGGCATGGGTACCCATTTTAGATTCGGTAGAATGTGTACTTTCCAAAAATGTATGGGTTTGGGGGGTAAACATATATTTCTGTGTTTTTACCCCACAAAAATGCAGTCAATTTGTTGATTTTTCATTAGCTGAAGTTACCCACGGGACTGTTTGTATGCGCTAACTTCATTTTGGGGCCTCTAAATGCCAGATACTTTGGTAAACCTATGAACAATGGCCACCAAACTGTTCGGAGGAACCCTGGCAATCATATTTAGGGTGCTTTTTCTTAGTACGTAATGACACATGGGTGATATGGTGCTGGGAAGTTGAAGCTTTGAGGCAATTTTCAGATATTTCACCAAAACCGACAACTTTGGGAAAGCCTTGCGACTCAGTAGTTTGGAGCAGAAAGGCATGGGTACCCATTTTAGATTCAGTAGAATGTGTACTTTCCAAAAATGTATGGGTTTGGGGGGTAAACATATATTTCTGTGTTTTTACCCCACAAAAATGCAGTCAATGTGTTGATTTCTCAGTAGCTGAAGTAAAGTCCTGAACAATTTGGATGTGCTAACTACATATTGGTGTCTCTAAATGCCAGATACTTTGGTAAACCTATGCATAATGGGTATCAAATTGTTCAGTGGACCCCTGGCAATCATATTTCAGGTGCTTTTTCTTGGTACCTAATATAGTTTGGGATATGCGGAGCAGCAAAATAAAACCTTTGAAATGATTTTTCAGAATTTTGAATTTTTTGTTGAAAAACCGCTATGTTCAGACAAGCTTTTATGTTTGGTAGTTGGGAGTAGAGAGACATAGTTACCCATTTTGTAATCGGCAGAATGTGTACTTTTCAAAAATGTATGGTTTTCTGGGGTAAACCTACGGTTTCAGGATTTTTTGCCTTGGAATCTAAAGCATGCCGTTTTCTGCCTTGGTGCTTTCAAAATTTGGTAATATACTGCCGGGAGTTTTTGCTGTACAGAAATCCTAAATCTCCCTAAAACTATACATATCTGGTATTGGCACGTTCAAGAGACATAAGGCTTTCCAAATCAGTTGGATTTTCATCCGTAAAATGAAATATTTTTCTGGTATAAATTGATATACGATGAAAAATGGTAATTTTTCATTTTTTTTTGGTATTTAGCACTATAAATTTTTTTGCACAGGTGTAAATACATGAAAACTCAGGCAGATTTAGAAAGCTCAGTTTCTACCGAAAAAAACAATGTATAGTTTTCTTAGGTAAACTATAGGTTTCCCCTCAGAAAATGCCCCTAAAGTGAGAGAGCACAAAATGTTTCAAAAACGGCTGGCATTTCGCGTAACCAAAATGTGAAATTCTGCTGGCACTTAAAAGGTTAAATGGAATGTCATTTGGATGCACCCCAGGTATGCTGAGTGCTCACTATACTAATCTGATGTAACTGTATATGTCTACCTCTTGACCACTGGATAACTTTTGTTTTTGTATTATTTTTATTTTTGAAATGCTTTGTATGGAAAAATATTTTCTTGGAAAATCTCAATAAAAAGAAAGTTATAAAAAAACAAAAAACAAACACTGCCTTGTGATGCTTGTGTAGCTTCAGTTTGGCTTAGCCAAAGAGTTCCTTACGGAGCATCTGCAGCTTCTTTTTTGCTAAATGAAAACACCTTGAGAAAGTCCCGTCTGGCCCTAGCCTCTATGCCATCAACCAATGCTCTTTTTTTGGTGCAAAACCACCATCCCCATACCACCTATCATTAAAGGTTAAGTAAACCTTTGAAATAAGTGAATGTAAAACTGATGAGACTGCTATTCTAAGTACAGCCGCTTTATTTCTCCTGACACCTTCCTTGACTACTTGGTGATCAGAACGGTCGGAAACTGACCAGCAGGTGGAGCTGATGGAACAAAAATGTATTCATATTAACAGGAACCTGTATCTCTTAGTATATTGGAATAAAAACAAAATAAATAATGAATGTATGTTGCAAAATTTATCAGAATAGCACAATCATTAATTTTACATTCACTTATTTAAAGGTTTACTATCCTTTAACATTACAAAAAAAACCCAGAAATGGCAGGCAAATCCATGAATAATGAGTGAATACCTAGATGTTCACTTGGTTTTCAATGTATACCAAATATAGTCAGGTAACCCCACAAGTGGCTAATAAAAGGGCAACCAATTTTGGGAGTTTTACTTTGAAAGCAGCGAGTAAATTGCAGGTAAAACTTAGTCCATTTGTAATGAAGCAATAGAATTCTTAATGAATCAGATAAAAGTTGAGTGTAGGACTGGCCATATAGGGGATGACTTTGACGTAATTGGCCAGCTTAAAATGTATTGCAATATATGGACAAACAATCCCTGTTATTTTTAAAGGGGAAGGCATTTTTAGTAGCTTAAGGCACAAAATGTTTCAATGTCCTTAATATATTGACAATGAGTGCAGAGGACCTCTTGTATTTGTCCATCAAAACCCAAGTGGTTTGTAACTTTAAAAGGGGGATTAAATTAACAATATTTTGCAAAAGGCCTTGATAAAGTGTCATTTTTCACCTTCTGAAGCAGCCCTGGGAGGGGGGGTCGCCGACCCTGTTAACTGTTCTAAATGGATACATTTAGTTAGTTGATACATTTATCTTTGTCCCTGCTGAGCAGAAACTCTGAGTTTCATTACAGGCAGCTGTTAGAATTGATACAATAGTTGCTAATACTCCAGCGATGCTGCTGAGAAATGTATCAACTAAATGTTGCAAAATTGTAACAGTTTAGAGTCTGCGCCTGAAACAGGAACATTCAACTTTAAACTTAAATTTTGGAAAAACAGTAAAAAAATACATAATGGAAAGTAATTGAAAAAAGTCTTTATTTCTGGGGAACAATCTGAAAACAACTGAATTGAAAAAAAAAAAAAAAAAAAAAAAAAAAAAAGGTTTGGAAGGTGAACAACCCCTTTAAGTGAGAGTCAGCAGTGCATTTAATCTGGGGAGAGCACATAGGCCGAGAGTGATTAAGTACTTACATCAGTCACAGCCAGCAGCTCTGGGTTGTAACCAGTGCGACACAAACTCATACCTTATATATATAAAAAAAAAAAGTCAATAGTCCCTGAGAATGTATATTAGAATTACATTCTATACAACAGAACGATTAACCCTTGCAGGCATCACAGTATAGCCTTGGAACAGGGCTTCTCATGCAGTTGTTCCAAAATGCTGATTCAATTTCTGAATTAAAGTAATGCATGAATGAAATGAGAGCAAACAATGTAATTCCATATTATGAGCCAAAAGGAGAGGCTACCAATTGTCCGGTAATGCAGAAAGGGAGCATACACGAGAGGGACAGGGGTGTAGCAGAGACTCCTAACATAAAAGAATGGGGAAACAGCAGAGCAGCGGGATAAACCATTGCATTGAGAGGAAAAATGAAGTGCAAGGATTATTTTATTCTAATTCTATGCCACTAAAGCCGAGATGTGTCCCCTTGCTGTGCTTGGTTTGGGCCCAGCATGTAGGTATCCCTGAAATAGACAAGTAAGTCTCTGCAGAGAAAACAAGCAGACAATATCATCTCCAAGCAGGGTTTACCCAGCAAGGGAGAGTCTTACAGGGAATTACGGTTGCACAATGTCCTGCCATTCTTTAACAGTAAACAAATGGCCAGTATAGTGCACAGATATCCATACATCCCCTGCCAGCAGCATTCTCCCATGATCAGTAACATCCATTTTTTTTAAATTCGTTAGTATAGAACGAAAGAGAAACCACAAAGATTTAAACTTTTAAATCGCTATGTCTTTATTAAGAAATAACTTACTGAAACTCTACTTGCTCTTCTCTCCAGAAAAGGCGATGATCCATCAAGCGGCTCTTGATTTCTCCTCCTTGGCTATCTCCTATAAGGAAGGCAGGGAGGAGAAATCGAGCGCCGCACGATGGATTGCCTTTTCTGAAAAGGAGCGCAAGCGGAGTTTCAGTAAGTTTATTTCTTAATAAAGACTTAACGATTTAAAAGTTTAATTTGTCTTTTAATTTGTGGGGTTTTTTTTCGTTCTACTAATGATTTTTTTTTTTTTTAAAAAAAATTATGTTACTGGTCCTTTAAGCTTTGGTTGTTTGTGGATACTGGTAGGTGTACTTCATGTCCAAAACCCAGGCAGTAATCTAGCAGTACATCTTGAGCTGGTAATTAGTGATGGGCGAATCAGACCTGTTTCATTTTGCTGAAAATTCTAGAAATGCATTAAAGTCTATAGGTGACAATTTTTTTTCACCAATTGGAGCATATGGGCATCTTTTTTTGCAGTGAAAAGTGTTGTTCACCACTTATAGGAATAAGTACATCACCGGAGCCGAGAATTGCCAAAAAATTGGGGCTGGTTCAGTTAAAAACAACACTTTTTATTTCTTTCCTTGTGATCCTAGGAACTTGCACCTGAGCTGTCTGACCCTTGTGCAATAACGGCAACATGACCCCCCCACACAAGGGAAAGTCTGAGCCCCCATTGTAGTTCCCAACAAAATGCTAGGGGACCTGTGGACCCCACTATAAGAGGAGCACAGAGGCATAGCCCTCACAAATAACACACAGGCCTTTAGGACTAACAGCATGTGGGCACTGAAATAATGAACAGCAAAAAGGGCAACATAAAAACAAAAGTCATGTCTAGTAATCCAATGAGCAGCGACTTCCCAGCAGTTACATTCATTGCACATCATTCCCTGGTAGGTTTTGGCTATAGAGGCGACAATGAGGGACTCCCTATGCCCTGAGCTCTATCTACACAGCAAGTCCCAGCCAGAGCCGGTCTGTAACTAATTACAAAGGAAGTCGGGAGTTGTAGTCGTCCAAGAGCTGGGTGCAAATTGACCGGCTAGTAGTGTCATTGGTCCCCTCCCCCGCCCTTTGGCTGTTCCAAGCCCACCCATGAATGTACTCACGAAGCAGCTGAGCACCGAGCAGTGAAGGCGCGGCGGGGTCTCATTCATGCTGACAGGCGCCGCAGCTCGCTCTCAAGGGCCAGGCCCGTGTCACCATCGCGTCGCCTTCTTCGTCTTGTGCAGCCCGAGCCAGCTCACTGCGGCCGCTCCAGCGCCCAGGCACAAGGGAGGAGGCGGAGGGAGGGAGGGAGGGAGGGAGGGAGGGGCAGCTGGGCCAGCTGTCCAAGATCCCACCTCCGCTGGAACACGCCCCACCCAAGATCCCTCCTCTCCTGGAACACGCCCCTCATATCTATTAATCCCGCCTCTCCTGGAACACGCCCCCTCATATCTATTAATCCCGCCTCTCCTGGAACACGCCCGCTCATATCTATTAATCCCTCCTCTCCTGGAACACGCCCCCTCATATCTATTAATCCCTCCTCTCCTGGAACACGCCCCCTCATATCTATTAATCCCTCCTCTCCTGGAACACACCCCCTTATATCTATAATCCCTCCTCTCCTGGAACACGCCCCCTCATATCTAAGATACCTCCTCCCCTGGAACACGCCCCTCCCAAGATCCCTCCTCTCCTGGAACACGCCCCCTCATATCTTAAGATACCTCCTCCCCTGGAACACGCCCCTCCCAAGATCCCTCCTCTCCTGGAACACGCCCCCTCATATCTTAAGATACCGCCTCCCCTGGAACACGCCCCTCCCAAGATCCCTCCTCTCCTGGAACACGCCCCCTCATATCTTAAGAATCCTCCTCCGCTGGAACACGCCCCTCCCAAGATCCCTCCTCTCCTGGAAAACGCCCCCTCATCTATGATCCCAACTCTCCTGGAGCACACCTTCCATCTAAGATCCCTCCTCTCCTGGAACACGCCCCTCCCATATAAGATCCCTCCTCTCCTGGAACACGCCCCTCCCATCTAAGAATCCTCCTCCCCTGGAACACGTCCCCTCCCGTCCAAGATCCCTCCTCTCCTGGAACACGCCCCCTCCCTAAGATCCCTCCTCCCCAGGAGCACACCTTCCATCTAAAATCCCCTCCTCTCCTGGAACACGCCCCTCCCATCTAAGAATCCTCCTCCCTGGAACACGCCCCCTCCCGTCTAAGATCCCTCCTCTCCTGAAGCACATCTTCTATAAGATCCCTCCTCTTCTGGAACACGCCTACTCCCATCTAAGATCCCTCCTCCCCTGGAACACGCCCCCTCCCATCTGTCGGCTAAACAACCAAACACCGTGCTGCACACACACAGCGCTCACATGGGAAACCTCTGCACGGGCGGACACGACTCAAAACAGCAAGGTCACCTGGCCTAGTCTACCGCCAAACACAGCGCACCGTCGGCATTTACTGGACCCCAAATCACGAAGAAGATTGTCCTGTAATGGACACCGTATCTCCTTTGTCTACACACACTGTAGAAATAGATGTTTATAGCAATGGCAATACATCGCCTGTCTGTACTGAGCTTATTACTATGTAGCAGAGCTTGCCTGTAGCACATACACAAGTCCCATTGGGAAGTTTAATAGCCAACATACACTCATTTACTGCTCTCCATTACACACTAGAACATTCTAACAGACAAGAGCCATGAATATTTTGCACATTACATGGGGAATAATGTACCATCTATTGTAAACTATAAAGATATTGCTTAGCAACGAGTTCCATGAGCAGCACATTATAAAAGCAGGACCATTAGAGCAATGGCATGTGCCTGTCACTGCACACCTGGGCCAGACTCAACACAAACGATTTGGTTTACATCAAAAAAGCAAGGGAATAAAAGGAAAACTATATATATATATTTTTTTTTTCGAGACAACATAGCATTTCTAAATTCAGGGGCAGATTTATCAAGGGTCAAAGTGAAAATTCGAATTGAAAAAATTCCGAGCTATTTTTTTTGTGTACTTCAACTAGGGAATAGTCCAAATTCAATTTGAAAAAAATTAGAATATTGAAATTTATCATGTACGGTCTCTTTAAAAATTCGACTTCGACATACCCGTCGAATTGCTGTTTTAGCCAATGAGGGACCTCCTAGTACTTATTTGGAGTCAATTGGTGGACTTTGAGAAATCAAAGATTTTTTTTGAAAATACTTTGAATCGATATTCGATTAAATTTCGTATGATTCGAAATTCGAACGAAAACGCCTATTCAGAAAAAAACCAATACATTTCGGTTTGTCTTTTTTTATTCAAATTTCAACAGTTTTTTTTATTCGAAATTCGACCCTTGAATAAATCTGCCCCTAACTGTTCAAAAGAAAGAAAAAAAATCAACTCTTTTTCATAACAGCGAAATATATTGTTAATTTACTTTCAGAACCAAAATCCAACTGTTTTGGAAAGCCCCGTATCTCTCAAAGGTGCCAATACCAAATATGTGTAGTTTTAGGGAGATTCCTGCCTTGTATAGGTCAAAATATCATTTTCACCACTCCAGAAGGAGGCATATTATGGACATCAAGGCCAAAAATGACAACAGTAAGCAGCTGACCCAATATATTTTTGCAAAATAGTCTGATAAATCCAAAATTTTCCCTTCCACTCCAAATTAACCCCTGAATTTACAGATAGGCCAAAACCAGGTAAAAAGGTGGGATGAAGTAGTATAAGTGTAGCCCCTCCCCCCACCATTGCACTCTAAGTATGTGCCCCTTCTGCCTACCCCTATTTCCAGCCCTGCAAAGCTTGCATCGTAAAGGATGATCTTAAAAACAAAGATAAAATATTCTAAATCTGAACAAGTCCTCCCCAACACTAAGATTAACAAAGTACATGGAGAGACCCCAAAATTAAAATACAGCATACACATAGGGATGCACCGAATCCACTATTTCGGATTCAGCCGAACCCCGAATCCTTCGCGAAAGATTCGGCCGAATACTGAACATAATCCTAATTTGCAAATGCAGATTAGGGGTGGGAAGGGGAAACATTTTTTACTTCCGTGTTTTGTAACAAAAAGTCACGCGATTGCCCTCCATGCCCCCTAATTTGTATATTAGGATTCGGTTCGGACGGTCTGAAGGATTTGGTGCATCCCTAATACACATTTATAAATGACAATTTCTGCAGCAGAAAATCCATTCAAAGCAATAGAAAGAAGTTTCACAAACAGACGGATATTCAAAATGACAATTCTACTAGACTCTGCAATTTTACAGAAACTAAAAAAAAAAACACACAGAAATAAAATAAAGTAATGCAGTGAGATTAGAACACAAGCTAGGTACTAGCAATAAAAAATTGGGCCCCTGGAATGAATACTCACAAGCCCAGGGTGTCGCTTTTCAATATGTGGCAGGCAAACAGTTAAAGAATGCAGCTAAAATTTTCCCTTTCCTGATATGTATAAAGATGTGGTTGGCTAATGTATCATAACTCACAATGTAACAAACACTGGACACTGGGATCAATACAGTTAGTGAGCCCTTTGCATTTCTTCATGCCAGAACCAGTTTGACTTTGTGCCAATGAAATAAAGCACCAACAGTAGTGCATTCTCAGTGTATTCTCAGTGACCATGCAGCTTTGCACTTCCAATGGTTAAATCATTGTAAAGAAAAGCAAAGTCATAAATGACAGTGATGTATACATCTGCTATCCAAATAAATGACAGGCCATTTTCATCGGAAAATATTTCATCAGTCTGTGTCAAGCCTGTGAACAAAACAGAACTACTACACCCCAGCAACTGATTGGCTGTTGATTGTAGGAGCTGCAGAAGCCCTGCAAGCCTGACATTCCATAATTTACAACGTAATAACAATGAAACTTATTCCTTCCTCTGAAAGGCCCGAAACATGGGTCAGAAATTTTTTTCTGTTATGGGCAGATTTATCATCAAGCGTCAAATTGAAAATTCAAATTCAAGTTTTTTTTATGGCCAAATTCTACTAGCAAATTGTTCAAAATTCGAAGTGTGCGTTTAAAAATTCGAATTTGATATTTATCATACACTTGCCCTTTAAGAACTCAAATGCGACTTGTCGCAACCTAAAAACAGGCCGAATCTGTTTTAATGGGAGACGTCCTGGTATCAAATCCGATTATTATTTTTTTTTTTTTCAGAGAAAACAATCTTGAGTTTTTAAAACTGAATCAAATTCGATTCGATTAGAGTTTAGGAATTTCGATTTTTTTTAATACATTTCAATTGGTCGAATAATGAATTCCAAATTCGACCTTTGATAAATGTACCTCTGAGTGTTGCATCTTTTTATTATTTATTTGCCAAATGGCTTTGACTGTGAGGCTGCAAATAATGTGCTCGCATTGTGCTTTCTATATAATGATCACTTACAGGGACAGCATGTAGAGTTATTTGGAGTGATGCCAAAGTTACAGACTTAAAGAATTAAAACTCAAATCAAGTTTGGATAATTCATAATTCGAATTTGAGAGTTTTGACCATAAAACAATTCAAAAATTTAAATTTTCAATTTGACCCTTAATACATCTGCCCCATAGTGTTCTCCTGGCAAGTGCCAATCCCAGATTTTCCTCTGCGCATTATCATTCCAGAGAATTGTTTCCCACTGATCCAGAGACCAATGGCAGCAACCTTACACTTCTGCAGCCAACAACTGCTAGTCTTCATAGTGATTGATGCTCGGCCTGTGTACAGCTGTTCATTAATGAAAACTGAAGTCCAATCCAACAGTTCTTGTTTGGGCTTTGGGTGGTTTTTCCCAAAGACAGTTTGGGAAAAGCAGTGATTGTTTAGACTGAATTAGGATACTTTGGCTAATGTTGAATATTTTTGCCTAAAAATACTTTGTTATATAATTTTATCTTAGGGACATATTTATCAAAATGTGATATGAGAGTTTACCATAGAATCACTCTCTTTTAGGGATAACTCTGGGGCAATGATTTATGTATGACATATAATCCATAGGTGGATATTGCTTGACATGTTCAGTGAACTTGGAAAACTTAAGTGCAGGTCAACAAAAACTGGACCCGCACCTGACCAGGGCTGTATTTAGATCCGATGCTGCCCTAGGCACGGGACCTAAAATGCCCCCTACACGCGTCATGCGTGACGTCACATGCATGGACATCGCAGAAGTGACATCACGCGACGTGCGCTCGTGACTTCACTTTCGCCAACCAGCCCAACTCAACACCCCCCAGCTTTTTCACTGGATTTTTTAACCCCCCCCCCCAAAACCTGCCACCCTAGGTACAGGCCCTCGGATGCCTTAATATAAATGCGCCCAAGCAGCTGACCTCTCCCAAGACCTGCCCATGACAAGAAAGGGGGTGGGGCAAGCATGTGCCTAAAAATAGAGGATGCCGAAAATGGCTGTGTAAGGTCGAGGCCCGGCAGTCTTCTGCAGAAGTCAGCCCAAAACTGGCTGATCCGGCTGGTTTCAGGCCAGCCCCACACATCACTACAGAAACACCCTGTATACACTAGGGGGGTTATATATTAAAGATTAAGAGTGTATTTTCGGGGTAGTTGCACTAATAAAACTAAAATTCTTCGGTGGAACTAATTTTTTTGAGATGTATTATGCCCCGAAGCTGCTAAAAGCCCGAATCCAAATATACCCCAGTTAAAACCTGTCAATTCATGTAAAATCCAATGGAATAGGTACCTTTAACCATTTGAAGAGGTTTTTTGCCTTCATGATTTGCAGGTGTTTTACACAAATTCGATCAAGTTTTTTTTTCATAAATAAGCCAGTTTGTTTGTTTATTTGAGATAGAAAAAACCTCACAAACTCGACCTTTGATAAATAACCTCCTAGGTTGTGGGAGTGAATCCGCATCCATCTGCTCCATGTGTTTAGTGCACTGATGGGAACGCATCAGCCTGGGTGCACACATGAAGGGGATATTGAGGCAAAAATGCAAAGGTTTCCTTTTTTTATGCTGAAATACAGGGCAACTTCGCCTGGTGTAAGGGTATAAAGTAGCGCTAGAGTATGTCTACTTCACTAGTGAATATACGCCAGCCCCGTTAGTAAATCGGCAAAGTGGCGTCACGCTGGCGAATTTTCGCTAGCGTTAGCCACTTAGCCCTTTAGTAAGTTTGCCCCTTAGTGTTCAGTTTGGCTGAAGCATTTACTAAAGCTTGGGTATTCAGATTATTGGACCGATGCATTCCAACATAGTAATGGATAAAACCAGATAACCCCACAATAACAAAACAATGCCAATTTCCCCTGTATAAAAATCTTTAGGCATAAGGCAGCTATGCTTTGTAGCCAGCTGGAAAGCACCTGTATTTGTCCCCAGCCACCTCCCATGTGTGATTCTAATACTGTCACACCTCATTTGATTTTCTATCAAATAATTATTTTAGTACTGTATTTACTGTAAATTAATAAGATACATGAATGCATTCAGTCTGCCATACTGGACTTTACCCAGATTTTGCTATTTCAAAATCTAGGAGATTGGATTATTGATTAAACTAGTAAGTGCATTTGAATTTGTTAATACTGCCTGAATAAACACAGCAATATAAATAAATGACTGCAATGTTTTTCACTTCACGTGAGATAGGCTGAGAGATGAAAGGGGAACAGAGGCTGCAGGTCAATGATTGGCAAACCAAGGCTGTAGAAAAGAATTAATGTTTTACTGTATCTGTATGCTTTGGATGCTGGCCTTGTAGAATGAAAAGGCTCTGACTGGTTTCTATATTATGGTTACAAAGCCTTGAAAAGCTCCTATGATGATGATCGACATGTCTAGCTACAGGATATAGTTTCTTTCTAAAAAATATGCAACTGAAAATAGCTAGTGATGAAAAATGGGTAGTTGACCTTTACATAAAAAAAAAAAAATAATAAAAAAGTAGTTAAGTGCAGGTCACGTTATTCACTTTTTTTTTTTTTTTTTAACCATTTTTTTTTTTTTTTTTTTAAATCAGAAGGTATGTTCACTTGTAATTCAGCCCCCAGCCCTGTGAACCTTTGCTGACCCGACCCTCTGACACTGCCAAATGATCTAAAAATAGAGTAAGAGGGCGCACACCCTAAAAATATGTATGTAAAAAGTATTAGGTTGTAATCCATAGGTGACTCCTCATGAGGGTCCCCAAACATATATACAAAAGAACAAGAACGGAGTGCACACTCAATTTTCAAAGTTCAAAAAAATAAACAATATTTATTAGAGAAAAAAAAAAGAAAGAGGGGTACCAGAAATTACAAAAATAATAAGTCCAACGCGTTTCAATAAAATAACGACAACATCGTTATTGTATTGAATTGAACTACAGTAAATTAATGTAATTTTCTATTTAATTTATTATACAGATGACTATAGGAGTATGATGGTGGAACGCATATGTGCTTCAAAACTCGCTACCTTTATTATTCAAGATACAGAAGCAGGAGGTGACGTCTACTTTTCCTTACAGATTGATAACTAACGACCACTTGGTGATAATGGTGGAACGCATATGCATAGTGCTATTGAGGATTCAGGAGGAGGATGCGTTACGGTTTTCCACGGACGCTTCACAGTTGGTGCACTGCCACTGAAATGGATCGTTTATTGAATTGTGGATTTCCTGCCATATTGTTCAGTCCAAAGACGCATATATGTTACAATTTTCACCAAACATGGATCGCATTGATGTTGGAACGCATATGCGTTCCAAATGATTACCCAAAGGGCATCCTTCCACCCCTTCATCATTGGAGGAAGCGGAAATGACATCAGACACCCTACACTCGTCCTCGTGGACATGTAACATCTATGGGTATAAAACCTACTTGGACAGTAAAGCTGTAAAGATTTTGAAAAGATACGATCATCATCGTGAGACCACGATTATCTCGGAACGATCGTACAATCGTACGAAATGACCATCAACTAAAAAGACCATTTGCCAGGAAAACAAAGGGGAGCTGCCTGCTTGGCATATGGATACAATATCCATATGCCATAGACCTAAGAGTATTTTAACTTGGATGATAGTCAGTGTTGGACTGGGACACCACGGGCCCACCAAAAACCCTTAGACCAGGGGCCCACTCTATGTATTATTTTCTTCCATTCCTCACTCAACCTCTATTCTCCTGTTCTCTTTTCTTTACATACTATAACCTATTATTCCATCTATTTAGCCTCTTTATTCTCATAGAAATAGTCAATGACCATGGAATAGGCCAAATGTTTAGAAGCAAGAGGCCCACAGACACCTGGGCCCACCGGGAGTTTTCCTGGTATCCTGGTGGGCCAGTCCGACACTGCGAGCAGTACCTCTACAATAGTGATGTACACACCAGCCCAAAATCCCACGAGATCTGCAAAACACAGTTCTCTTTAGCAGGTGGTGCTTCTTCTTGTTCCTATTCACTTCTCAGTATTGTTTCCTATAAGATGTGATTTCCCAGTACAGGTATAGGATCTTTTTTCAGAAAGCTTGTGACTAGGTGTTTTCCAGATAAGGGTCATTCTATAAGGGTAGGATTACATGGATGTTTTTGGCGCGATCCGACGCGCTGCGACAAATAAGGTAAGGTAAGAGAAAAAAGGTAAGACCTAGAAATGTCGGATGAAGTCGCATCGTTGATCCGATGCGACATGACTGTGGGATGCAGAAGCTGCACGCTGCGTCTGAATCAACCCTAATTCTGCTAAAAATGATTTAAACAATCTGCTAAAAAATATTTACACATTAAATAAAGCCAGAAGGATTTTCTGCCACGAATAAGGATTTGTGCGTGCAAGTACAAGGTAATATTTATTGTAACAGAAAAAAGGGAAATCATTTGCCTTGAATGGCTCTATCTAACTCTATGGATGGCCTTCCAGTGATTTGGCGGTATTTGGATATAAGCGATCGCATACCTGTAGATACTGGTTTCTGACACGAATTAGTGGTGATATAAATGTTTAGAAATTGCCTGAATGTTTTTTTTTTTTTTTTTATTCTTCATAATTGTTCAAGTACATGCATCCTTCCTATGTTTTAAAAACTCCTTCATAACAGGTATCATAAAATAAATATTAGTATGGCATAAAATATCTTAGGTACAAAAGCATTCATGTGTTCCAAAGAAGTAGCATGTAGCAAATCAACGGATAGACTGGGATATTCCTTTGACAAGATATAGGGCAGAGGAACACGCTGCGATTCGGGGAGATTAGTCGCACGGCGACAAATCTCCTCTTCTTCGGGGAGACTAATCTTCCCGAACTGCCTCCCTGCAGGGTAGAATGTGAATCGCCGGCTGGATGGCACTCGGATCGCTTCGTTTTCCGAAGTTGCCCGAAGTTTCCTCGTGAGTGCCATCCCACCTGCGATTTACATTCTAGCCGGCGGAAAGGCAGTTTGTCACTGGGCTACTAATCTCCCCAATTCGCAGCGTGTGTCTCTGCCCTTAGATAGGTGGAGCATCTTGGAACTCTGGTATTAAGCCACAGACACAGCAGAATAAGCTAAAACCATCCTGCTCAAAATAACTCACACATTTGTATTTTTATTTGCTTTGTATCATTCTTACTCTTTTGGAAATAAGATTAGGGAAACATCTACATTAAGGGGCAGATTTATGTAGTGTAAACCAGGCAGAATAATTTGCCACACATAGCCATGTAAGAAAATGGCAATTATTTATGGGCTTTTTCTTTGAGCAACTTCCACTGGAACTTACTTATAAAAGGTCTGAAGCTGTGTAAAAAAAATGGGGGCAAATCTGGTGTTCACAGTGTCGAACTGGCCCACCAGGATACCAGGAAAACTCCCGGTGGGCCCAGGTGTCAGTGGGCCCTCATGCTGCTAAACATTTCATGGCCATTCCCTATTTCTGTGAGAGGCTAAATAGATGGAATAATAGATTATAGTATATAAAGAAAAGAGACTAGGAGAATAGAGGCAAGTGAGGAGAGGAAGAAAAATAGTACTCAGAGTGGGATCCTGGTCTAAGTTTTTGTTGGTGGGCACATGGTGTCCCAGTCCGACACTGGGTGTTCACATGGTGTAAAGTGACACACCTTAACTAATGTGGCTTTTCCAACCTTGCCAAACAAGTGGATCATCAAATGTATAGCCATCTTTAGATTTGTGAATGCACAATAGTCTAAATTTTTCTTGATTTCAGTATCCTGTGCAAGCTACTGAGGATTGCTTTGTTTATAAACAGAAATATGAAATGAGCAGTTACATGAAGATATTTTCTTTTTCATATAAGGAAAATACAAAATGTGTCAGGTTTAATGTGATGTAACGTGAAACATTTAGATAAACTAAGAAGACTATATAAGCGTGTGGTGCACTCACCATAATGTACCTCTTCTTAATCACAGCCGTCCCTAGTTAAGACAAAAGGAGGAAATTATGAAGCCAGAAACATGCATGTAAATAAAAAAAATTATAATATATATATATATATATATATATATATATATATATATATATATATATATATATATATATATATATATATATATATATATATATATATATATATATATATATATATATCTCTATCTCACTATTAGAGGGGTGGTTCACCTTTTAATTACATTTAAGTATGATGTAGGAAGTGATATTCTGAGACAATCTGCAAATGGTTTTTAAGTCGATCGGACAGATTAGAAGATTTATCTCTACATGTATTGACAATATCAATGGGTGACTGTCACTACAATTTGTCGGACATAACTTTTGTATGATTGCTGTCACGGCCAAAACATCATCAGATTTGTTCTTTTACAACTTTATTTAATCTGACTGGTTAATGGCAGGTTAGAAGATTGCCACGTACAATCGTTTGTCGGATTCAAGGCTAAAATCTGCACATCTATAGCCAGCTTTAGAATTAAAAAGATATCATGTTTAAAGGAACAGTTCAGTGTAAAAATAAAAACTCGATAAATTGATAGTATGTGCAAAATAAAAAATGTTTATAGTATATAGTTAGCCAAAAATTTAATATGAAGGCTGGAGTGACTGGATGTCCAATATAATAGCCAGAATGCAAATTCCTGCTTTTCAGCTCTCTAACTCTTAGAGTTAGTCAGCAACTTGAAGGGGGGCCACATGGGACATAACTGTTCAGTGAGTTTGCAATTGATCCTCAGCATTCAGCTCTGAAAGCTTGCGTTGTATTTTTATTGTTAGCCAATAGGTATCACTTCTACAATAAATTTGTATTTCTTTGTTTTTTTTATTTGTTATTTTTGCTACTGGCTAACACGGTACCACAGTTTTTGTTTTGAGCTCAGATTCAAAAGCAAAAGTTACGACCCATGTCCCCTCCCTCAAGTCACTGATTGGTTACTGCTTGGTCACCAGGGTATCCAGTCAATGGAAACCAATAGAGCAGAAAATAGCGTTCTGGTTATTATATTAGACATCCAGTCACTCCAGTCTTTATACATAGATTTTTTGCCTAACTAACTATATTAGAAACATTTTTTATTTTGCACAGCCTATCCATTTACTCAGTTTTTATTTTCACACTGAACAATTCCTTTAAGGAAAGCAGCAGCTTCCCATTCAGCAGAATGTGATAAGAATTTCTAAAAATAAATAAATAAAACCATGGAAATCAGTGTTCGGCCAGGGCAGGCATTTTAATGTCACATCAGTATTAACAGCACACTTCCCATACTACTAATTAGGGAAAAAGCTCCCAGCACGTAACTGTGGTTCTCTGACAGGTGATCAATACATCCCTGTGTTATTGCCCTTATACACGAGTCATGCTGCTTACTATATGGATGGAAGACAAAAACAATATTAAATAATTCAGCACTGGAGTATTGTTTATACACAAATTTAATTAACTAAAATACATATATTAGGAACATAAAAACATTCTGCTGAGCTGTGGAGGGGGTCCCTTTCAATGCTATCTTAATCTATTGTTCTTAAAGGAGAACTTAACCCTAAAAAAGAATATGGTTAGAAATGCCATATTTTATATACTGAACTTATTGCACCAGCCAAAAGTTTCAGCTTGTCAATAGCAGCAATGATCCAGGACTTCAAACTTGTCACAGGGGGTCACCATCTTGGAAATTGTCTGTGACACTCACATGCTCAGTGGGCTCTGAGCAGCTGATGAGAAGCTAAGGGGACGTAGCAAACTATCAAGCAGAAAATGAGGATTGTCTAATATAAACTGATGCTACAATTGCAATTCTAATAATAATAATAATAATCTGATGCGAATTGCACTGGTTTCTGAGCGGACGTGTAGTAATTATCTGTATTTAGTACTAAATAGTACTAATCAGCCTTATACTGTGAGATTTCTATTCTATGTGTACTGTATATTGTGAGTGGGTCCCTAAGCTCAGTAAGTGATAGCAGCACAGAGCATGTGCAGTGAATCAGCAGAAAAGAAGATGGGGAGCTACTGGGGCATCTTTGGAGACACAGATCTTTACTGCTAAAGGGCTGTGGTTGCCTTGGGCTGGTACAAAAGCCCAAAATATAATGTACAACATTTATAGACTACTTCTTTAGTTAAGCTTTAGTTTTCCTTTAAAATGTAGTGTATAGAGGCACTGCACGTTTTAATGGCAATGACACACTTGGCACTTTGTTACCCAGAATATATATTTGTACCCCCTTTTCAGAGGGCCATAAAGCACTAAAAAATATCCATCAGTATTGGAATTGTCACATGTAAAACTCTACATGTGGAAAGCCGGTTTAATTGCATAAAAATCACTGCATTCTTACAGAACCTTTCCTACCAATGGAATAGTTTCTAAATAATTTGCAAGAACGGTGAAAGACTGCTAATGTAGAATTTTTGCTGCCAAAATCTGTTGCATAATGATAAAAATATGTAATTTTAATATTTATTAATGAAAATACCAGCAATTATAAAGTTATTCTTAAATGTAATTGCAATTGAACAGTTTTTCTTCTCTGGTTTTAAAGGTGTGGTTCGCCTTAAGTATGTTATAGAATGGCCAATTCTAAACAACTTTTCAATTGGTCATTATTTATGTTATAGTTTTTGAATTATTTACCTTCTTCTTCTGACTCTTCCCAACTTTCAAATGGAGGTCACTGACCCCATCTGAAAACAAATGCTTTGTAAGGCTACAATGTTGTTACTTTTTATTATTTATTTATACCCTCTCAACACATGCATGAAAAAAAAGTTTTTGGGGGAACAAATAAGGGCTCTTATTGGCTATTTGGTAGCCCCTATGTGGACACGCAGTCTAAAGGAGAACCTGTATGGCAGCACATCTGGTTTAGTGCAACCAAAACTTGCCTGCAAATCAGGAAATAAAAGCAGACTGCCTGCTTTAAGGTCCACTGGAAGCAACCTCAGCTTCAGCTCCACTGTGTGTTAGTAATGAAAATCAATCTAATCATCCCCGAAAAGTGAGTCTGCATTTTAGTGCCATCACATCTGCCTGCAGCCAAGCCAATGTATTTGATGCAGGCTCAAGAGCCGCTGCATCTCTCCTTATCTGTGGACTGGTAATTGGATTTAGCAGCTTCTCTTCTTCAAACAGTGACTGCAGGTAGTGAGAAAGGAAATGCTAAAGTGAAAGTAGTTTCATTAAAGGAGCAGTAACACCAAAAATGAATGTTTTAAATGTATCCATGGGGGCAGTCATTCAAGCACAGGATACACATTAGATAACAGATAAGTACTACTATAGTTTATATAAACAAGCTGCTGTATAGCCATGGGGGCAACCATTCAAGAACAGGATACACAGTAGATAACAGATAAGTTCTGAAGAATCCCATTATATACCAAAGAGCTTATCTGCTATCTTCTGTGCCTTTTCTACTTTTTTAGCTTGAATGGCTTCCCCCATGGCTACACAGCAGCTTGTTAGTATAAACTATTGTAGAGTTTCTGAAGACTATACACCAGCTTTACCGGCGCAGGGCAACAGTACATTCGATTGTCATTCCTTTAAACCACTTTAATTTTTTGTGTTACTGTTCCTTAAAATGACCAGTAACATCAATTTGTTTTTTAAAGAAAAAAATTTGTTTGTATAGAACGAAGAAAAAAAAAAAAAACCACCAAGACATATGTAACTTTAAAATCGCAAAGTCTATTTCAAAAAACAATTTACCAAAACTCTGCAACAGGGAGACGATCCATCGTGCGGTGCTCGATTTCTCCTCCCTGCCTTCTATAGCGATAGTCAGGGAGGAGAAATCGAGCAATGGATAGTCGACCTGTCGGCTTTTCTGAAGAGAAGCGCAAGCGGAGTTTAGGTAAGTTATTTTTTAATAAAGACTTTGCTAAAAAGTTACATATGTCTTGGTGGCTTTTTTTTCAATTCTATACAATGAACTTTAAAAAAAAAAAAAATTGACGTTACTGGTCCTTGAAGAAACATGTGGACAGGAATGTTTAATGAACTGCAAAAAGTATTTTTAGCACAAGCCGGAATCATTGATCTCATGTTAAAAAAGTGGTATACTTCCCCTTTAATTAAAGGATTTAAAGGGAACGGACAGTGTTGTGCCCGTATTAGACTTTGCTTTACAGGAATCCAACATGTATTAAGAATTTCATAGCAGTAACAATATTTTAAATGTTCTAGGTCATCAGAATACCGGCCAGTACCATTCTGCTGGGGGTGGGGGTGCTATGAAAGCTCAGGAGTATTAGCCGTGTTTTATTGAACACACAGCGGCCACATTCTGGTTAGTGGGCGGCGCTGGGAGTGCTCGCTTATACACAGCTTGACAGAGAAAGGGCAGCCACCCAAACACATGACTGAAGCCATCGAAGCAACGAACACCCATTACAACAATGCATTTCGTCCCTATCACACCCAACTCTCTAATTAGCATTTGTGAATGAAATCGGGCTGATATTAAGAGCGGGCTCGTACCTTAACAGAATGAAGCCTGAGAAAAGCGGCGGAACGCGGTTCTCGTTTTTATCCCTGTCACTTTGCCTGCAATACCCCTCGGCATACTTCCTTCTCTCTCATTTCTTCCTGGTACAGGGTCGCGCTTTAGTGAGGTCAGCCTAGTCACGTGACGCCCACCCCTCAGCCACTCGTGGAGCTCCACACGTAGTTGAGCGTGCCACACCCCATTGTGCGTAAGACTCCGCTTAGAACTGCAGCTAGTGCTGCGCAAGAAGTCACTGACGTGGGTGTGTGCGTTATAGGGGGCTTTTAGTTACTGAAATTCGTTACCAAAGTGGGAATGTGCGTCGCAAATGGTTCCCTAGTGTTTCCGAGGGGTTCCTAGTGTCGCAAATGGGTCTCTAGAGTCGCAGAGGGGTTCCTAGTGTCGTAAATCGTTCCTAGTGTAGCAAATGGGTCCCTAGTGTTGCAGAGGGCTCCAAGTGTCGCAAACGGGTCCCAAATGGGTCCCTAGTGTTGCAAATTGTTTCCTAGTGTCGCAAATGGGTCCCTAGTGGGGCTGCTAGTGTCGCAAATGGGTCTTTAGAGTCGCAGAGGGTTCCTAGCGTCACAAATGGGTCCTTATTGTCGCAGAGGGTTCCTAGTATCGCAAATGTGCCCCAAGTGTCGCAGAGGGGTTCCTAGTGTCGCAGATGGTTTCCTAGTGTTGCAGAGGGTTCCTTGTGTCGCAAATGGGTCCCTAGTGTCGCAAATGGGCCCCTAGTGATGCAGAGGGGTTCCTAATGTCTCAAACAGGTCCCTAGTATCGAAAATGGGTCCCTAGTGTCGCATGGGGGCCCCTAGTGTTGCAAGGGGGCCTGGACTGGACACCCTGATGGATCAATGCGAAAAACAGAAGAGGGGATGGCCATGCAGACATAGGGATAATACACAGTATTTGCAGTGCCCTACGTGGAATCAAATCTTTTTTTGTAGGAACAACTGAATTTGGACCATACAGCTATTCTTAGATATGGTTTGAAAAGTTGTTTACCTTTAAGGGCAGAACTCCACGATCCGATGCAATGCACTGGGTCGCGCTGCGAGGAAACGTTCCTCACTTTGCATCTTCATCCGACAGTCGGATGTAGGTACTTTTTAGCTCCAATGTTTCGTTAACTTACATTATATCCTGCCCCTCCGACTGCATTTCCTCTCATCGCGACCCAGAGCACTGCATCAAATCGTGGAGTTCTGCCCTATATTAACTTTTTTTTACTAATGTAGACATTCATTTTCCAAGACAATCTGCGATAGGTTTTCATTTTTGATTGATAGGATCTTGTTTACCTTAGCAACCAGGCAGTAGTTGAAATGAGACACTGGAATATGAACAGTACAGGGGCTAAATAGAAAGAAAATTAATAAAAAGTAACAATAATACAATAATAATCTCACAAACCTGTTGGGGTCAGTAACCCCTGTTTGAAAGCTGGAAAGATATAGAAGGGGATGGCTGACAATTTGAAAACTATAAAAAATAAATAATGACCAATTGCAAAGTTGCTAGGAATAGGACATTCTATAATATACTAAAAGGTAACAAGGTGAACCAGCAAAACATCAAAATTTGAAAGGAAAAGGAACTCCAATTTCTTGCCACTACCTGGAATAAATGTTTTGCAGTCAATCTGCTGTTCCTTTTCCTTTCAATCTTTGATGTTTTGTTTATTCAACTGAGCTGCTGCACAGAGCAACTTGAAAGAATTGGACCTTTCATAAAGGTGAACCACCCTTATAACCCATTCTATTTGTGTTATTATATTTCATATTGATAGATAAATTATCTTTATAGATCATATAAACGTAAGCATCAACCTAATATCCTTTTATTCATGCTCATCTTTGTGTGCCATTTTCACAACCTGGTATTTTAAAGTCCTTTAGTGTCCCCTGGTGGATAAAAGCTTGTCTGCAGGAGCAGATTGTTTGTGCTAAGTCATAGTCATAAGTTTTGGAATGTTTTCCTTGGTGCTATGGTATAGGCATACAGAGCCCTGTGTGCAGTAGAGAAAAGGGCACCCTGCTGTGCAGACACAGAAAGCAGGGAAAGCTACAAATAACTAGGAGTAGACATGATATGGTTAGAAAAGGAGAAATCACTCACATACCTCCCAATGTTTTGGAAATAGAAAGAGGGACAAAAAGATGTGGAGCATGGCAAATTTTTTTGGTAACGCTCATTTTTGTGGCCGCACCCTCTAATTACCATGGCCATTTTACAGAATTTGGCAGGTTATGAAAGTTTGAACACATTTCTGTGGTTTCTATGTGTTTTGCTAATGAAGGTGAACTGACCTTTAAGCTGCAGATCACAGTTTCCCCAAGAGACTTGTTTATCTTAAACTGTTACAAAAGAATCTAAATACCTATTCTGGGCTCTCTGCCAAAAGCCAATAAAGTTAGATACGTTGCATCTTTTTCTGGCTATTCAGTGCAGGAGATCAAAGAGAAAGTCGGGATATTTCAGTAACAAACCCAGGACTGTGGGTTGAGCTGTCAAAATCGGGACTGTCCCGGCAGGGGACCTTTTTACCCATAAAGAGGATCACCGTACCAGAGGCCACCCCTTTAGACTAAAAGAAAACATTTGAAGCAACGTAGGGGGTTCTTCACAGGACAGTGAGGTTGTGGAATGCACTGCCGGGTGATTTAGTTAATGCCTTTAAGAATGGCTTGGATGATTTTTTGGACAGACATAATATTAAAGGCTATTGTGATACTAAGCATTATAGTTAGTATAGGTATGGGTATATAGGATTTAATTAAAAGTAGGGAGGGGGGTGTGTATGGATGCTGGGTTTTCATTTGGAGGGGTTGAACTTGATGGACTTTGTCTTTTTTCAACCCAATTTAACTATGTAACTATTAAAAAAGGGGCAGTTGGGAGGTATGCATTCATGGCATAAACAGTCGTAGTTAAGCAAGTTAATTTGCACAAAAATTACCATTTTAAAAGACTTTATATTGACGAAGAAAAGGTTGTAATGCTGAAGGAGAGGAAATAATTCCAATTCTGGATGACTGCTGAGGGCTGCATGTATACTACTGGGGCTCTGCAGCTGTTGTGGGATGGAATAAAACTATGTAGGTATAGTACAGCAAGGACATATAAGTATGAGAAGGCAAATAGGGATGTGTGTGTACAGTATGCAACTGTTGCTTTAAATTTTCTAGCTAGGCAAATTTGCAGCAAGCTACAACACCTGACCCTTTGGGGGAAATGTAATAAAATTCGCAAAGAAAACAAATTTGTGCACAGCACAAATAAAATGGAAACCTGCATTACAAACACTGAGCACTATCGCAAACTATAAAATTCGCAATCACTATAGTACTGTTGTGTGAGGGGCAAAGTGTTCACAAAGGCAAAATTGTTCACTTTTGCATTGCGAATGAATTGAGTATTATTTTTACGTTAGCGAATAATTCCCCCAATTGAGTCAGACTGAACTAATTTATCTGATCTCAATAACTGTTGGTCCTGACTGCACAGGGTTATACTAGGCTGGTGGGACACCAGGAAAAAAAACAGTGGGCCCCCACCAACCAAGGCCTTCTCCCTGCACTGACGTTGGGCTCCCCATCTTGGCAGCAAGTAAATTTAAATGCAGCACAACACAATGTCACTTGACGTGATGTGTGCACCACAGGTGTAGACTCACAGACATAGAGACTGGGGGGACAGTGGGCCCTGTACACCCCAGTCCGACATTGTGACGGCACATCAGCTAGTGACTTTGTCTGGTGAAGGCCTGAAACAAAGATATTACAATTTACAAGGTATTAGAAGTGCAGTCAGAAGAGTCTGCCAGGGTACCAAGGTATATAAAGAAGGTCTAGACTTGCTCGACCCTGCTTTTACCCAAGGGGCCTCTTTATCATATATCATAAAATAAATACACTTATGTGTGATGTGTTTTGTTGCAGTTATTTTTTACACAGCACGATAAATAGGGCCCCAAATGTAACTCATAGCTGTGAATACTGCTTTCCACAAGTAATACCAAAAAAATAAGTTGCCAGCTGTAAGAAAGTGATGACATTGAAAAAAAATGCCTCTTCCAGTTCCATGTGCCACCATGCTAGAATGGCAGTATGCCAGTATTGTTATGTAACCTGTAGGGATGTAGCGAACGTCGGAAAAAAAGTTCGCGAACATATTCGCGAACTTGCGCAAAATTGCGAGCGGTTCGCGAACGGTTCGCGAACCCCATAGACTTCAATGGGAAGGCGAACTTTAACATCTACAAAAGACATTTCTGGCCAGAAAAATGATTTTAAAGTTGTTTAAAGGGTGCAACGACCTGGACAGTGGCATGCCAGAGGGGGATCAAGGGCAAAAATGTATCTGAAAAATCTGCCTGTGTGTGCTTGGAAGAGATAGTGTAGGGGGAGAGCTGTTAGTGATTTCAGGGACAGATGATAGTAAGTTTGCTGGCTAGTAATCTGCGTGATACTGCTCTGTATTGGAGGGACAGAAGTCTGCAGGGATTTGAGGGACATTTTAGCTTAGGTAGCTTTGCTGGCTAGTAATCTACTGTTCTCTTTAAACAACTGCCATACGTTGACCTTGTAGGCATTGTTTGCCCAGTTTTTTTGGACGCAGCCACTGAAGCACAGTTGCCAGAAAAAATATGCCATATAAATGCTGAAAATAGTCATTTTTCGCCATACGTTATTCAACCAACTGCTATCTAGCTGTGTGCCCGTGTTCACATTCTGTCTAAATATCCATAATATTACCGTCTCCAGAAAAAACACCGGAGTGACTTTTTTTCAAGCAGCATTCTTATATTTTACGTAATCCGTATCCACCGCTGTGTATACGTTGACCTTGTAGGCATTATTTGCCCTGTAGGCATTTTTTGCCCAGTGTGTTATTCAACCAACTGCTATCTAGCTGTGTGACCGTGTTCACATTCTGTCTAAATATCCATAATATTACCGTCTCCAGAAAAAACACCGGAGTGACTTTTTTTCAAGCAGCATTCTTATATTTTACGTAATCCGTATCCACCGCTGTGTATACGTTGACCTTGTAGGCATTATTTGCACAGTGTTTTCTTCAAACCGCCATCTAGCTGTGTGAGCTTGTTCACATTTTGTCTAAATATTGATAATATTATCGTCTCTAGAAAAACCACTTGAGTTACTTTTTTTCAAGCAGCATTCATATATTTTACGTAATCCGTATCCACCGCTGTAGTAGTGTATACGTTGATCTTGTAGGCATTATTTGCACACTGTTTTCTTCAAACTGCCATCTAGCTGTGTGTATTATCGTTTCCAGAAAAACCAACTGAGTTTTTGTTGTTGTTGTTTTTTTAAAAATAATGCCAGGCAAAGGCAGGCCGCCACGCAGAGGCCGTGCTAGGGGCCGTGCTGCTATGCAATCCTGTGGCCCTAGCAAATTGCCCAGTTTTAAAAAGCCAATGACCCTGAACTCCCAAAATGCTGAAGAGGTAGTTGACTGGCTTACACAGCACACCCCATCCTCTACCGTTTCTAACTTTACCACAACATCCTCCTCATCCTCCACTGCTATGGCCACCCCACGTAACACTTCCTCCACCACCGGTGCCCCATCTTCACTGGAGTCAGAGGAGTTATTTTCCCATGAGTTTCTTGAACTGAGTAATGCGCAACCATTATTGGCAGAAGAAGATGAAGGAGATGAGGACGTTACACCAGATTTAATTCTGGCAGAGAACACGACAGAGATGGACATAATGATGAGTGATGAGGAGGAGGAGGAGGTCCCCGCTGCTGCTTCCTTCTGTGATGTGTCAGAAGAAATTGATGCATCTGAGGAGAATGATGATGAGGAGATTGATGTTTTGTGGGTGCCTAGTAGAAGAGAGCAAGAGGAGGGTAGTTCAGATGGAGAGACGGAGAGTCAGAGAGGCAGTAGGAGAATAAGACTTAGAAGAAGCAGGGAGGCCAGCCCGCAGGGATCAGTAGGGCAACAACATGTATCGGCACCTGTGTTCAGCCGGCCAACGCACCCGCCATTGCCGCCAATGCCGCCAACTTCTACTGTTACCGCCAGATCGCAGACTTCCAAAAAGTCAGCAGTGTGGCATTTTTTTAATGTGTGTGCCTCTGACAAAAGCATTGTAATTTGCAATGAGTGCAGTCAGAAACTGAGCCTTGGTAAGCCCAACAGCCACATAGGTACAACTTCTATGCGAAGGCACATGAGCGGCAAGCACAAAGCACTTTGGGAGCAACACCTCAAAGGCAACAGGCAAACTAAAAGTCACACTCCTTCTGGTCCAGCATCTTACTGCTCTACCTCTGCTCTCCTTGACCCATCTGAACCACCCTCCACTCCGCCTTCCACCTTGACCACCTGTTCCCATTCCCAGTCATCTGCCACCAGCCAAGTTTCTGTGAAGGCCATGTTTGAGCGTAAGAAGCCAATGTCTGACTGTCACCCCCTTGCCCGGCGTCTGACAGCTGGCTTGTCTGCACTCTTAGCCCGCCAGCTTTTACCATACCAGCTGGTGGACTCTGAGGCCTTCCGCAAATTTGTAGCAATTGGGACACCGCAGTGGAAGGTACCCAGCCGCAATTTTTTTTCTAAAAAGGGAATACCACACCTGTACCAACATGTGCAGAGCCAAGTTACCGCATCTCTGTCACTTAGTGTTGGGCCAAAGGTCCATATGACTACTGACGCATGGTCCTCCAAGCATGGTCAGGGCAGGTATGTCACCTACACTGCCCACTGGGTGAACTTGGTAATGGCTGGGAATGGGAAGCAGGGAATGGGTAGCTCAACAACAACAACAACAGTGGAGTTGGTGTCACCGCCACGGATTGCACGCGGTTCTGCCACCACCTCTACTCCTCCATCGCTCTCTACCTCGTCTTCTTCCTCTTCTTCTTCTTACTCTGCTGCTGGGTCCTCCTTCTCCTCCTCCACACCTGTGCACCCCCAGCTCCCCCTAGGCTATTCGACGTGCCAGGTACGCCGTTGTCACGCTGTCTTGGGGATGACGTGCCTGGAAAGCAAAAACCATACCGGATCTGTACTCCTGTCATCTCTGCAGTCACAGGCCGATCGGTGGCTGACCCCACACCAACTGCAGATCGGAAAAGTGGTGTGTGACAATGGAAGCAATCTGTTGGCAGCGTTGAGACTGGGAAATTTAACACATGTGCCCTGCATGGCACATGTGTTAAATTTAATAGTCCAACGTTTTGTCTCCAAGTACCCAGGATTCCAGGACGTTCTCACCCAGTCCAGAAAGGTGTCGGCCCATTTCAGACGTTCCTACACAGCCATGGCACGCCTTGCTGACATTCAGCAGCGCTACAACATGCCAGTCAGGCGTTTGATTTCTGACAGCCAGACTCGCTGGAATTCAACGCTCCTTATGTTGGAACGTCTGCTGCAACAACAAAGGGCCGTCAACGAGTACCTTTTTGAACTGGGTGGTAGGACTGGATCTGCAGAGCTGGGGATTTTTTTCCCCCGTTACTGGGTGCTTATGCGCGATGCCTGCAGGCTCATGCGACCTTTTGAAGAGGTGACAAATATGGTCAGTCGCACCGAAGGCACCATCAGCGACCTAATACCCTTCGCTTTCTTCCTGGAGCGTGCCGTGCGACGAGTGACAGATGAGGCTGTAGACCAGCGTGACGAGGAGCTGGAAGCGCACGATTTATGGTCGCAATCACCAGAACGAACCCAGGCACCTGCTGCAACGCAGGGAGAGGTGCCAGAAGTGGAGTCAGAGGAGGAAGGTGGCTTTGTGGAGGAGGAGGAGGAGGACCAACAGGAGCAGGCTTCCCAGGGGGCTAGTGGTGACCTTTTGGGGACCCCTGGTCTTGTACGTGGCTGGGGGGAGGAGACCGTGGATGATGCAGTCCTTGATAATGAGGAAGCGGAGATGGATAGTTCTGCATCCAACCTTGTGAGAATGGGGTCTTTCATGCTGGCATGCCTGTTGAAGGACCCCCGTATCAAGAGGCTTAAGGAGAAGGACCTGTACTGGGTCGCAACGCTACTAGACCCTCGGTACAAGCATAAAGTGTCAGAAATGTTACCAACATACCACAAGTCCGAAAAGATGCGGCATTTACAAACCAGCCTGCAAAACATGTTGTACAATGCTTTTAAGGGTGATGTCACTTCAGGAACTCATCAACATTCCAGGGGCAGAGGTGCCAGTAATCCTGCCACGAGCACACCTGCAAGGACAAAGCCCTTTGGCCGGTCTGTAACGTCAGACATGCAAATGTTTTTCTGTCCAAGGCAGCGCCACAACCCTTCTGGATCCACCCTCAAAGAACGCCTCGACCGGCAGGTAGCGGACTACCTGGCATTAACTGCAGATATCGACACTCTGAGGAGCGATGAACCCCTGGACTACTGGGTGCGCAGGCTTGATCTGTGGCCAGAGCTGTCACAATTTGCCATGAACCTCTTGTCTTGCCCAGCCTCAAGTGTGCTCTCAGAAAGGACCTTCAGTGCAGCAGGAGGGATTGTAACTGAGAAGAGAACTCGCCTAGGTCACAAAAGTGTCGATTACCTGACCTTTATTAAAATGAATGAGGGGTGGATCTCGGAGGGTTACTGCACGCCGGAAGACTTGTTCTGACTTCTATGCAGCTGTCCTTCTCTTCAAGCCTCATGACTCCACACACAGCTGTCCTTTAGCGTCCTCCTCCCTCCGCCACCGTTACAAACTAGGGTGCAAACCCTACTGGTTTAATTTTTTCTGGCCTCTGTGCTTCAGTGGCTGCAACCAAAAAAACTGGGCAAACAATGTCTACAAGGTCAACGTATGGCGAAAAATGACTATTTTCAGCATTTATATGGCATAATTTTTCTGGCCTCTGTGCTTCAGTGGCTGCAACCAAAAAAATTTATATTTTCAGCATTTATATGGCATATTTTTTCTGGCAACTGTGCTTCAGTGGCTGCGTCCAAAAAAACTGGGCAAACAATGTCTACAAGGTCAACACACTGGGCAAAAAATGCCTACAGGGCAAATAATGCCTAAAAGGTCAACTTATACACTACTACAGCGATGGATACGGATTACGTAAAATTTATTATGGCTGCTTGAAAAAAGTCACTCCGGTGTTTTTTCTGGAGACGGTAATATTATGGATATTTAGACAGAATGTGAACACGGGCACACAGCTAGATAGCAGTTGGTTGAATAACACACTGGGCAAAAAATGCCTACAGGGCAAATAATGCCTACAAGGTCAACTTATACACTACTACAGCGAGGGATACGGATTACGTAAAATTTATTATGGCTGCTTGAAAAAAGTCACTCCGGTGTTTTTTCTGGAGACGGTAATATTATGGATATTTAGACAGAATGTGAACACGGGCACACAGCTAGATAGCAGTTGGTTGAATAACACACTGGGCAAAAAATGCCTACAGGGCAAATAATGCCTAAAAGGTCAACTTATACACTACTACAGCGATGGATACGGATTACGTAAAATTTATTATGGCTGCTTGAAAAAAGTCACTCCGGTGTTTTTTCTGGAGACGGTAATATTATGGATATTTAGACAGAATGTGAACACGGGCACACAGCTAGATAGCAGTTGGTTGAATAACACACTGGGCAAAAAATGCCTACAGGGCAAATAATGCCTAAAAGGTCAACTTATACACTACTACAGCGGTAGTAAAATAAAAAAAAAGTTAAATAAAAAAAGAATGAATATTAAAAAAAAAAAATTAAAGTTGGTGCTGCTGAACTACTAGGAGCAGCAGATTAGCACACCAGTCCCACTCCCCAACACTGCTAGACTAATAGCACTGGGCTCTTATAGTAGTAGTAGTAGTAGTAGTAGTAGTAGTAGTAGTAGTAGTAGTAAAACAACAAAAAAATAAATAAAAGCAGTCCTTACAAGGACTATTGCTATTGCAGCAGTCAGCAGATGAGATCAGAAGCAGGACAGCTGCCCACTGCAGCTACATACAGAGCACTGCAGTAGAAGGTAGATTACTAGCCAGCAAAGCTACCTAAGCTTAAATGTCCCTCAAACCCCTGCAGACTTCTGTCCCTCCAATAACAGAGCAGTATCAAAACGATTACTAGCCAGCAAACTTTCAACTGTCCCTGAAATCACTAACAGGCAGCAGCTCTCTCCCTACACTATCTCTTCAGCACACACAGGCAGAGTGAAAAAAAGCTGCAGGGCTTCGGTTTTTATAGGGAAGGGGAGTGGTCCAAGGGAGAGCTTCCTGATTGGCTGCCATGTACCTGCTGGTCTGGGGTGAGAGGGCAAAAAAAAGCGCCAACAATGGCGAACCCAAAATGGCGAACGTCGCGCGACGTTCGCGAACTTCCGGCGAGCGCGAACACCCGATGTTCGCGCGAACAAGTTCGCCGGCGAACAGTTCGCGACATCTCTAGTAACCTGTGACTTAATCAGTGTCAATTATGACAGGTTTTATATCTATGATATATTTCTTTATGGTACTAAACGCGCATCACTGCTGTGTACAGAAAGCAAAAAATTCAATTTTAACATGGCACACAGGCCCAAACTGGCAATCTGTGGGCTCTGGCAAATACCAGAGGGGCTGCTATAAGATGCCATAGAAAGTCAGTATTTAGTGGGCTGGTGGGGGCTGTTTGGGCCTCTGTGTGGGCTGATTGGACCTCTGTGTACCTGAAATGCCAGGGCCTATTTTAATTCTCAGTCCTGACCTGATGGCACAGCATGCCAACTCACAGAGTAACCTTTACCCATATATTCCAGGACAATAAAATAAGGAAATGAGCATCGAATTCTTATTTTCTGATCAATTTTCTGTAGTAATAAAACCAATAGAATGTATTAATAAACGACACAACCTTACAGCAAAAAAGGGAAAAAGAAAACCACATAAAAGAGACTGAAGTGGCCCCTTCCCTTGCATATGTTAATGCTAAATTATAACCTTTATTTGCACTCTATAGATTAAAAAGCTCACAGAGAAAATGATTAAAGCCAGTCTAGGGTATGTCATATGTATGGACCAGCAGAAAGAAAACAAAAGTAACTGGTACAGCAAAGTATATGTAAATCTGGCCATGTGCCCAGACAGATCTTGCAGTACAAATGTACCGGAAAACATGTGTATGTGGCTTATAAATAGTATGGAATCAGCACATTCATGGAATCAGCTGATGGGAAGGAGGGAGACTTTATCCACTTGCACCCCAACATGCTTACAATTCACTCCCCAGGAATAAAGCAATCTGCTTGCAATCAAACTACTAAAGCTGCCTAATATCACTGAAGCTGATGAAAGTTGTGCAATTGTTGTGAAATAAAAAAAACGTATTCCTAAGCACTAATGCAAAAAGTTGACACTTAGGACCATTTTATTTGCATTTAGTCATTTCTGACAATTTCAGTAATATGAGGCATCACATTTTGTCCCATTCCTGCTGCCACCTGGCCTACATTTAACATCAGAAATTACTTGGTTAGTGAACAGGTAGAAATATATCACAGTTGCCTTCATGCCTTTGTTTACCCTCTCGCTTAAAGGGCTGGTTCACCCTGTAAGTTGGTTTTTAGTCAGGGCCGGATTCCTCTGGCGGGTGCCTCTAGATCGGCCAGCTGTGCAGCCCTATCGCCAGGGTGAGTGGTCCTATCGCCTCCGGGTCGTGGGTGGGTAAACATGAGTGTAAGTGCAGGTGAAAGGGGGACACACAGGTCTCCATAATGCATCTGGGCAGCATGCCGCCCCTAATTTTTCGCCTCCCTAAGCCCGGGCCCTTGTGACCTCACCACAAATCCGGGCCTGCTTTTAGTATGTTATAGAACAGCCAGTTCTAAGCAACCTTTCAATTGGTCTTCATTTTTTCTATAAATTATTTTATTATCATTCAACATTTCAGGTGTTATCTTTTGGGAAAGAATAGTGATATGCTGAATCCTAAGTGGGGAGTTTGTAAGTACCCATTTAAATTAATCTTGAGTTGATATTATATGGTTTGGCTGTCTCCTCATCAGACTTTCTCTTGGGAATAATGTGCTTCTGGACTACACACTCATTTTGATTCCTCTGGCATATATGCTGTAAAAACGACGCAGAAATACTGCAGAATATAAATCCTTATTGGTCTCAGCTAAAAGTGCTGCCATTTCCTTTTTTTACTGGTGTTATTAGGAATTGGTGGCAACCTTGTTAGCGGCTGAAATCTACATTTCATGCATACAATCTTGAATTTTAACAATTTTTGAATTCAATATAAAAGAAAAGAAATACATTTCATGTATGGAACCTGTTATCCAGAATGCTCGGGACCTGGGATTTTCCAGATAATTGATCTTTCTGTAATTTGGATCTTTATACCTTAAGTCTAATAGAAAATCATGTCAACATTAAATAAATCCAATAGGCTGATTTTGCTTCCAATAAAGATTAATTATATCTTAGTTTGGATCCAATTCAATGTATTGTTTTATTATTACAGAGAAAAAGGATTTTTTTTTTAAAATTTGGACTATTTCATTATAATGGAGTCTATGGGAGACATCTATTCCGTAATTTAGAACGGATAACGGATCCCATACCTGTATTATTTTTACAGGTATGGGACCTGTTATCCAGAATGCTCGGGAGCAGGTTTTTCCGGATAATTGATCTTTCTTGGATTTGGATCTTGATACCACAAGTCTACTAGGAAATCATAAAGCTAATAGGCTGGTTCTGCTTCCAATAAGGATTTATTATATCTTAGTTTGGATCAAATTTAAGGTACTGCTTTATTATTACAGAGAAAAAGGAATACTTTTTAAAATTCTGGAATATTTGATTATAATAGAGTCTATGGTAGACAGCCTTTCTGTAATTCAGAGCTTTCCGGATAACAGGTTTCCGGATAATGGATCCCATACCTGCATTTACTTGTGTAGGAGGTTACTGAATTTGTGATTTCTATATCATCTTAGTAAAAGATTGGATCTATATTTTTTTGTGTGTGTGTGTACGGGGGAGGGGGTCATTCTGGATTCCGCACAAGACAGCACTCTACCAGGAGAAGAGGACTGAGCTTAGCACTCTTCCTGTATGTATCACTGCATACAAAGATACGTAGGACACTTTGCATTCCATACTGAGACCCAAGGGGGTTATTTACGAAAATCCGATAATTTCTCAATATTTTAGTAAAACCACTTCAACCAAACTCACGTCCACATTTTTACCTTATTTATCAATAAAGTAAGTCAAAAAAATCTGGTGGGGGAAAAGACTTGAATAAAATCGTGAAAAAATCAGAATCGTACAATTTGTAAAAGGGACATCTGCCATTGACTTCTACATGACTTTGGCAGGCTTCAGATGGAATACTTTTTTATGACTTTTAGCAGCCTCAGGTTTTAGTTATGTGTCTATTTTAGGGCCACCTGATGGGGTAAATTGCTAAGTGCAACAATTAATGAACCCTGAAGAGAGCTGTGCTGATTGTTTTTGTTCTTTGTGCACCTATTGTAAATTAGGTGTATTCCAACAGCATAGGGATTCAAGTATGTAGGGATGGCCAGTTTAGGAGTAGTCCACCAAGCGTTATTTGTGTATGATCAGGCTCTGACTGGCATTCTTTAGACTCTGGATGTGAGGAGCATACAACATATACAACAATACTATCCAGCAATACTAAACTTATTTCTGACCTATGACTATATAGTATAATAACAATAGTAATTCCACGTAGAATCTAATATCTCGACCAAGTTGTGAAATTGTCTAAACATACAAAATAGATCAAAACACAAATAATATAGCTATCTGGTTGTTCTTGTATCACAGTATAAATAGAATCTGACACAAGTAGGGTTGCCACCTGGTCTGGCCAGTATAAATGATGGTTGATCCCAATGTTATTAATAGGGAAAACAGGAAGGCTGGTATTTTTTTCCAGAAAAGGAGGCAACCCTAGACACACGCAACCATAAATAAACATCTCTATCTATACATAGGGTGTAAACACATATGTTGAATCATAGGATACAAAAACAAAAGTGTATTTATGTAATTAAAAGGTATCTAGTGCAAGCACTCATCTCCAATATTTTGGTGGATTTCCCCTTTAATAGATGGGGCTAACATTCCCTCGTTATTTACCTTTGGCCAATCAGCACAAGACAGACAGGTACATTTTTTTAAATGTTCGTTTCCGTCCTGCTGTGTGTAACTATTGCTGGGGCTGAACGCAAGTAATTTATCCTGAGTATAATATAGCTGCCTTGCTACTCTAGATATGACAGGTAAGTAACTGCGCAATGACTTACTAAAGCAAGAAATATGTTTCCTTTGCACTCCAGAAATAAAGTAGTTATTTTCTGCCTCTCGCACCAGTTCTTCCTGCTTCTGTCTAGTTACCAGTAATTCCTTTCAGTTTCTTTTTTTACTGCTGAGCATGTATGTTATTGTTCCCTTAGCCTTTCTTCCTTTGTCTTTGTTCTGTAAACCACCAGGTCCTGTTTATTAATGTATTACGTTTCTAAGTTAATTTTAGCCTCATCTTTACAACACAATTAGCCTGGTTTGAAATTCTATGCAGTAATAGAACAGTTAGGGGGTTATTTATCAAAATCTGAATTTTTCACGTTTTAAATAATTTACCCTATTTAACATTAAAAATCCATGAAAAACTAGGATCAGGAAAAAACTCAACTCTTTCTGATTGTCGCGCGAAAACCACGACTTTTTCGGACTGTCTTGCAAAAAATTCAAGTTTTTTGGATATGACAGCCGAAAAGTCTTTTTTGTGAAATTGGCTGGAAAAGCCTGAAATGTTGGCATTATCATATGAAACCAGACAATAATATCTTCAGATTGTAAATAGGACCTCTGCCATTGACTTCTACAGGACCTTTGCAGGTTGAAGATGGAGTATTTTCGGATCCAGATTTTTTGCATCCTCGGCTTACAATAAATTTTAAAAAATTCTAGTTTTTTTTCAACAAAAAATTCGGATTTTATAGTAAAAAAACAGTTTTTTTTCAAGTTTTTAGCATTCAGACTTTAATAAATAACCCCCCTAATGTATACATTTTAAGCCACAATTATTATATGTATTGCAGGGTGCAAAGTGCAAGTTTAGTGTCCATGAGGGCAGGCTGGGGGCGTAACTTCAAGGTACTTCCGGGCTCACTCTCCAGCATGATATTGCAGGTGATCCATGATGATCATGGTTGGCCCGCTATATCATGAACATTGTATATTGTCTGCAATGACCTCCCTTACCTCTTCTTGATGAGTGTGTTCCCCTTGGCTCCCTGTTTGTGGGGTCTACACCATTTATAGTTATAGCCACTGGGCCAGGCATGCCCAGACTGGCAATCTGTGGGTTCTGGCAAATGCCAGAGGGGCTGCTATAAGGTGCCATAGAAAGTCACTATTTAGTGGGCTGCTGGGGGCTGATTGGGCCTCTGTGTACCTGAAATGTCATGGCCTATTTTAATTCTCAGTCTAGACCTGGGGCCACTTCTAAATGGAAGAGCCAGGTCTCAGATGGACTCTAGCAGCAGAGTTTACTGTCCCCTGATTGGTGAAAAGAGTTTAAGTGGCAGATTTTCTTAAGTCCAAATTTTCGCTTCAGAAATCTTCACCATAATTCTAAAACTACATCAGACATTATTTTGTAGCGAATATGCGTATTTATGCGTATTTAGCAAAATGCAAAACTTTGTCTCTGCAAATGAACACTGGGATACTTTCATCAGCGTGAAAGTTTCTTAGCGAATTTTCTCTAGCATTACTCTCTTCCTAGTAAAACTTACGTAACTTAAGTTAACATACCTGCGCTTATGTCAATTTAAATATGGCGGCTATATAAAGATCATAGGTCATATGTATGTATTTACTATTGATGTTAGTGAAATTGCTGGAAGTGGCCACTTATTAAAAATGTCCAAGGAAGCAAAATAAAGACAAAAGAGATCATCTATTGTCCTAAAAATGAGCCCACCCAAAAACAAATATATTTAACAGTTACAACTTGTAAACATAATTCCACAATAATATATGAAAAAATGCCAATGTTTTATTTATTACTTTATGAATATTGCTGCACTAACACACACACCAGGATTTTCCCCGAATAATTAGAAATGTTTACTTGTGTCTTGCAGCTCAGCTAAATGAAGTGCGTAAAGCCATTATAAATGGATGCAACCCTGCAATGATTAGTGATTTACTAGATGATTTGCAAGACAAACATGTACTTACAGACTATGAAGTGGAACACATTAATAAGAAAAATAACACAAGCAGAGACAGATGCCGGGACATGATTGACAGTGTAAAAAAAAAAGGAGATTACTCAAGCAACATTCTTCTTGAGAGCCTGGTGAAGAATCACAAAACACTCGCTGAAAGCCTGGGACTCCACGGTATGGACGTATCCTACATGTTTTCTTAATTTTTAGTTAAAAAATGTAAAGTGGAGAGTCAAGATGTTGACTGGAGGTACGTGAGTAGTTTAACACAGTGCAGCTTTGGTTCATTTATAATCATATGTTCATTAGCACACCCTAGTGGATACCGTAGTGGTAAATAGCATTATAAAATGCATTCCATCATGTTCACAAATGATATTTAATCCATATATCCTGTGGTTGTCAGTTCACTGTAAAGCGATCCCATAGTTATGGTTGCCACTTATCTGGTTTTAAACAGGACAGTATATGCTGTTTGGTTCAAAACTGAACCAAAATTCAGCCAGTCATTGGCTGTTGTGGACTCTGGACTCTGTAGCAGAATTATTTTAGGCCCCACTCCTTGTATACCTCCTGCATGCCCAACTATCACATGGTCTGCTTCCTCTATAGTTATGCCCCTGTAGGTGACCTTATTTATCATAAAGAAATTAATGTCACCCTAGGGATGTTCCACGTTGAAATTGTGGAAACTGTTACAGTATAATTCATGGTAATACTGTGGTTAAACAGATATCAATCCTAGGGTTGTCTATAATTCTAGCAACAAATGCCTTGCAAGAGCTTATTGGACTATTGCTAGAACATGTGATCTGTAATCTTATGGAGATTCCCTTGGGACAAGGTAATCAGTGAATGAAAAAAACTGATACCCCCTTCCCCATTTGGGCGGGAAGCATGGCATGGAGATTCAATGTGCAAACCACTCCTTACCATCATCAGGGAACTTGATTATGTAAATTGTTTCATAGCATTTCGAGTTGAGTTTGTTGAATTTGCTACAAACTTTGGGGGAGAGTAGTATGAGCATTGGACAAAGTGTGTTGATGTGGTCTGATCATGACACCAGATGGAGACTATTCTTCTTGCTTTTTGGGTGTCAGGTGCAACTGACCTTTGACTGTTGTGGCCCAGAGCAATGAATTATCCTGGTTCAACGAGGAAGAGAACTTGTCCTGAGGAAGGTAGATTAAAGAACTCATTTACTATGTGCAGGGCAGGGCACAGAATGCCAAAAAGGTGTGCAATCTACCATGATTTTTGCATCATGTATTTTGTCCTGCCCAAGGGAAAACTCCCTCCAACTGTTGTTCAGCTGTTGTTTGAGCTGTTGTTTAGAATATAGACTCCCCCTTTTATTGTGACCCATTTGGTGCTCTGCTTATTGATCACAGATGAGCCTTTTAGTGTCAGACAAATTAAACGTGAACACTAAAAATCATGGTATTTTCAGGGCAATGACACATGGGGAGATTTGTCTCCTGTGTTTAAAACTGCTACCCCAGTCAACAAATCTCCTTTAAGGCCACAAAAGGAGATTAGTCACCCTTCAATTAATCTACTCTATCACGGGCTACTAATTTCCTCAGAGTACTATCCCACCGGCAATAATGAAAATTGCCAGTGGGAAAACATATGAGTCACTTTGCTTTCCAAAGTCACCCGAAGTTTCTTTGCGAGGCACTCATATGTTTTCCCACAGCCAATTTACATTATTGCTGGTGGGAAAGCATTTGTGTCACGAACGGCACTCTAAATCCAGAACCCAAATTAAGCTCCCTGGTCTCGGCTCTCACTTCTGCCTATAACCGCCGCCTTTCACCTCGGGAGGAGCCCTCGGCTAATTGGATGCCGCCAGTTCTTATTTGAGAGAGGAGCAAATCTAACAGTTTTGGAAGAGCAAAGGGGCACAATTGTCTCACCAGGATACTGGAAGGAAGAACACCACTTGGAACAGGCAGGCCGGACCAGCACAAGCAGAGAATAGTCAGACAGGCCGAAATCAGAATTGGAGTGTGTAGAATAGTCAGCTGACAGGCAAATGGTCAGGATTGGAGAGATCAGAGTAGTCACAGGCAGGCAAGGGTCAGGATAGAAGAGAACAGAGTAGTCAGGCATGGCAAGGGTCAAATAACCAATAAGAATCATTTAGGAAAGGCACTAGGAACAGACTAATTGAACCTAACAACGGGCAATGTGCTGTAACCCGCAATCCCCTTTTATACCGCTTGAATTTCGCGCTATGTGGAAGCGAGCCGGCGCGTGCGCCATAGGGGGACCGGCCACAGGAGGAGAAGGAGCAATGCGGCGGGCGTCCACGCCAAATGAGCGGTGGTGAACCCCGCCACCCACTAAACCACCAGGGTAAGTCCTTACAATTCAGAGAAGATTGATTGCAAGGTGACTAATCTCCTGTGTCAGGGCCGCAAGCTGAATTGCTGTGACTAAAGAAAATGCCTGCTCTCGCTAGGGTTACCAGCAGTCCAGTTTTGACCCAGACAGCCAAATCAGGAAAACTGGGCAGGATTCTCCTACATTGACATGGAGATCGACCAGTCACCATGTCATAGCCCTGCCC
This sequence comes from Xenopus petersii, assembly GCA_038501925.1. Taxonomy (NCBI): domain Eukaryota; kingdom Metazoa; phylum Chordata; class Amphibia; order Anura; family Pipidae; genus Xenopus; species Xenopus petersii. The sequence continues at coordinate 33,167,845 of CM076675.1, read as the reverse complement.
CATGACCAATGTTCCCTCTAAGGTGTGCACACAAATATTGAGGCCAGGACACACAACAAATTGTGGTGGCACGAAGAACTTTGTCTGAAAACACACAATTTTATATAAATTCTGACCTAAGCACACAGTTTTTAAAAACTATGCACACAATTTTATATTGTGCACACAATAAGTTTTTTGGAGCACTTAGCTAAGAAGGAATTAGAGGCAACATTGCAACATCACTGGATCCGCCCCATGATGTCACCAGGCCTCTCTCCTGTCCAGACCATGGGCCAGCAAAAGGTGGCAACCCTAGCTCCCACATTTTCCTTCAATTAAGTCGAATTGCTAATATGTTAGTTCCTGTACCATGGTATATACTAAAGAAAGGGTACTTTAATTGCAGATACTCATATTCCAAAAAATATATATTTAATGTGTACAGTTTTATAAAGAGAATTTGCAATAAAACAATTCTATATATTTTTTAAATTTCAGAACATGCGCCGTCGCCCATTCAAGAAAATAATGAGGATACAATTAAGGACAAAGGTAATATACAGAAATACTACTATTTGAAAAACTTGGTAATTTTATTACTCATTTACTAATTTATTACTTATTATCATTGCCTCTTTCCTAGCAAATTGTTGTTTTTTTGTGCAACACCCAGAAAAATATCTTTCTCAGATGGGCCCTAACTGTAATATTAAATGATGGGTTTCCACAGTGGAAGTTTCACATAGTTCACTGATCTTTAATAACCTGGGTGTCAGTGGTTCTTAAAAACATGCGTAACTGCTTTATTGCTAAAACTTCACTCCCGGGTTGTCTCAAAAGATCACTTCAAGATGGTATAGATACTATATTGGCTTCCTTGACGACATGGGCACAGGCACAGTAGTAATTACAACTATAGTAGTCACTCAGCAGATGTCTTCATTGAGACGTTTGTAGGTTTTTGCTACAGAAAATGTTTTTTCTCATTGAGACCAACAAATAAATCTCATGGATTATGTTTTCATAAGTAGAACAATAGGTATAGGCAAGGAAGAGCCTTAGAGGCAGAAAAACTGCTCAAGTGAATTTTATTTATGTTTCACACAACATGTTTCGAGCCTCCTGGCTCTTTGTCAAGTGTTTTCATAAGTAGATTGTCCATCTCGCATGCTATTCTATCATTGCTTAAAAATGGCCTTCGTGAATTTAGTGTGGTGTGGCAATGTATTTTACATGTATCAAAAGGTAAATAGAGATATAGGGCTCCTGAATGGCACTCTGTCTAGATAATATACATTATTTATTCACTTTTCCCTTTTTTAAGAAATCAACAGTGTAATTCCTTGTTCTGCTGAAGAATTCAAGAACATTTATGACACTCATGGAGATAAGGTTAGAGAATCCATTTTATACATGTATAGGAATGGGATAAGCTCCAAATTACAAAAAGGCCATCTCCCACAGACTCCATTTGATCCAAATAATCCACATTTTTAAAAATGACTTCCTTTTTCTCTGCAATAAAAAACAGTACCTTGTACTTGATCCCAACTACTGGAAGCAAAACCAGCCTATTGGGTTTATTTAATGTTTAAATTATTTTCTAGTAGACGAAAGGAATTAAGATCCAAATTATTGAAAGATCCGTTATCTCGAAACCCCCAGGTCCATTCTACAGGTCCCATACCTGTAAATGCTGCTAATCTTTATTAGCAAAATAATTAGTAATTAAAATTAGCGAAGCTGAATGCAGGTATTTCTCTTGCACACAACACAAAGTTCTCTCTCAGAGACTCATTTGACCCAATGGTGTCCCTAGTATTTTGGGACTGTTTTGTTGACTTTTGGCAAGCTAATTATTGCCTTTCATGAAAGACAATTGCCCCTCTAACTCCCCCCCATGTGTGCAGTTAAGAGACTTCTTTTCCATTCACACTTAGATATGTCTGCCTACAGCAGCCACAGAGACCTGTAAATCCCTTTATTCTCATAATTTATAATAACAACTCCCACAAAACATTAACTGGCACAGAAAGGGTTAAATGATTTTTTTTTTTTAAATATCACCCAAAATACTTTCATTTTATAATATGGATAACTATGATTCGGTTAAAAATTATGCGTAAATGACGATTTTATAACCACCAAAATTGAGTTGCAGCTGTAAGAAAATGAGCTACTCAGCAGCAGTTGGACAGTGGTGTAACTATAGAGGATGCGGGGTCTGCTGTAGCTCCCCTAAAATTTGAATATCCGCTGCAAAGTAGCCTGCTAGCGGATGATGAGGGGGCCAGGTAAGGGTTGATGGGCATGCTGGGTCCCTTTGAAGATTTTTTTTGGGGGGGTGGGGATGACCGGCACCATGTAGTTATTCCACAGCCAGAAGCCTGTTTGTATGTCACCAACATTTACAAGGATGGGATCCATTATTCCAGAAACCTGTTATCCAGAACGCTCTGAATTATGGGATGGCTGTCTCCCATAAAATTCATTTTAATCAAATAATTCAATTTTTTAAAATGATTTCCATTTTTTCTGTAATAATAAAACAGCACCTTGTACTTGATCCTAAGTTAGCTATAATTAATCCTTATTAGAGGATTAATTTAATGTGTAAATGATTTTTTAGTAGACTTAAATCCAAATTACTGAAAGATTCCATATCCTGAAAACTTCAGGTCCTGAGCATTCTGGATAACAGCTCTCATACTTGTATAGATCTCTAAAATGCCCAAGTCAAACAAACAAACTTTGCTTTAGAGAGCAACCCAGGCCCGTATTTCAGTCTTGGGCACCTCTAGTCTTTGCTTTGGAGAGCAACCCAGGCCTGGATTTCGGTCTTGGACACCTCTAGTCTGCAGGGCCCTATTGCTTGACTCCCTTGCAAGTGCGCCCCACCATGCAAGCGTGTGCATGCGCTGGAGCACTGGCGATTATGTGTACAGTAGTATGTGTCCCCAGTGCTCTTTAGATTGTGGCTGAACAGCATGCCGCACCTAAAATCTTAATGCCCTAAGCCCGGTGCTTTGTGGCCTTGCCACAAATCCGGGCCTGGAATAACCTATATTTCCTCTGGTTTCTGGCTCCAGTTCCCTCTTACACTCCAAAAACATACATGAACTGTCTCCTGATAAAATTGACCACTTTGAATAAAAAAATGCCAATTGCAAATTGTCATAGATAACCACTATATCATATAAAGCTAAATAACTTTCTGCCTTACGCAGAGTAATCATTTTAGACAGCTTGGTCTGTTTGTCCAAAATGCCATCTCTCCGTGTGGGTGCCCGTTTAGAGGCAATTTTAGCAGACTGTTTAGAAAAAGGAAAGAAAATGCAATCTGCTGATATCTTCTAAAGTCAAATTAGTCCTACATGAGATTTGGAAATAGCCAGTGATGCATCTCTTGGAGGTAATGTAAAGGATGATTTGTTTATGAAGACATTTTGTGATTTCTGGAAATATTCTAATTAACACTGATGTCAAATATTTGGTGCTAGATTTATAAAAGGTGGGAACGTGAAGGACGGAAGCGCTTGGCTCTTATAATCTGCAATGAAACGTTTCAGAATATGAGTGAGCGTCGAGGGGCCAAGCTTGATCTGGAAGGGATGAAAAAATTACTAAATGAATTAGGATACCAAGTCCAGCAACATACAAACTTGACAAAAGCGGTAAGGCAACATGCTGGAGCATTTCACTTTATCTTTGGGGTTATGTGACGTAACTTATATAAGATTGGGTAGAAGTTCAGATATTGAGGAAAAGTGTGCCCAAAAGACCATGGGGTATATTTATCAAAGAGTGAAGTTAATAGTGAAGTTCCGCCACTAGAGTGAAATTCCGCCACTCTCCATTCATTTCTATGGGATTTTTATAGGCGTATTTATCAAAGGGTGAACTTTCACTTTCACCCATTGATAAATACGCCTTTCAAAATCCCATAGAAATGAATTGAGAGCTGCGGAATTTCACTCTAGTGGCGGAACTTCACTCTTTGATAAATTTACCCCTATGCATTTAATGCACATATCCACAGATAGCTGGGGGTGTAGAATAAACATTTTTTAAAAATTGCAAGATGTAAAGATGCCTGTTGCAGCCTGAATGAAGCCTATTGTCTGCAATATATAGGTATTGTCAAGCAATTGGTCACCCACACGAGACGTAATATGTGAAAGAATTCCCCATGTGCAATTTCACTTACAATATTCACATTTACTTGCACCACTGCTTTGCATCCTTGTTGCTAAAGTATAGGCTGGATTCAGAATCCATTATCCAGAAAACTCGAATTATAGAAAGGCTATCCTAGACTCCATTTTATCCAAATAATCCAAATTATTTCGTTTTTCTTAATAATAAAACAGTACCTTGTACTTGTTCCAAACTAAGATATAAATAATTTTTATTGGAAGCAGAACCAGGTTATTGGGTTTCTTTAATATTTACATAATTTTTGGTAGACTAAGGGGCAGATTTATCAAGGGTCGACGTGAATTCGAGGGAATTTTCGAAGTTAAAAAATTTGAAGTCATTTTTCGGATACTTCGACCATCGAATAAGATACTTCGATAATCAAAATACTGTCTCTTTAAAAAAACTTAGTTCCCCAAATTAAACCTGCCGAATTGGGGACCTACTAGACCATTTTTCTAAGTATTTACACATCGAAGTAAAATCGTTTGATCGTACGCTAAAATCGTTAGAATCGTTTGATTCAAACGATTTAATCGTTCGATCTAACTATTTTACTTCGATCGTTCGATGGCCAAATTCGGTGAAAAATCCATCAACTTCGATATTGAGTCAAAGTATTTTAATTCGATGGTCGCATTTCAAAGTATTCTTTACTTCGAAATTCGACCCTTGATAAATCTGCCCCTTAAAGTATGAAGACCCAAATTGCGGAAAACGTCGTTATCCGGAAAACCTAAAGCCCCAAGCACTCTGGATAACAGTTCCAATAACCGTAGGAAGATTTATGTATAGCTCTTTATTATTTGTATTCCTTTCCTTAAGGAAATGGTGAAGGCAATGAAGGAGTTTGCAGCCCGGGAGGAGCATGCAGATTCAGACAGCACCTTCATAGTTTTGATGTCTCATGGAGATAAGCCGGGAGTCTGTGGGACAGACAGCAAGAAGATAGAAAATGAAAAAGGACAGTATGGGGTGACTAACCTGCTACAGGTGGATGAAATCTATACTACATTCAACAATGTTAATTGCTTTAGATTGCAGAACAAACCAAAAGTCATCATTATTCAGGCCTGCCGTGGGGGTAAGTGTATATAAGGGAAATATATATTAACATGGAAGGAAAATCAGTAGACTTGTTGTTTGTTACCCTGTCAAATCCATGTTGCTTTGTTATATAGTACCTGCCATGTACTTGCTTTCTGCTCACCGGATGCTTCAGATGTTCAGATTTGGCTCACAGGCCTCTATTTGAACATTCCTGCTGTTAAGGTATATTGTTCCCATGCATTCCAATTGTCTCCATAGACTGCTGTGTATGACATGTATGTGTATGATATCATCTGGCCTATGAATATGCAATATTTCAGCTAAGTGATTCTTCCATTTGATGGGCAGTGCTGGATTAGAGCGTCAAGTGCAAAACGTAACATTTTACTTTTAATAGACAAAGAAGAGATTGCATTTTTTCCCCTGAGGAAGGTTCCAATAAGGAACGAAACGTAGGATTACAATAAACCTCCATGGTTTTACTTTATTGTGTTGTTGCAATTTTTCCTGCGAGTGCTGTCACTTTGGGATTTACTTTATTGTTTATATACAGACAGGCACCCAGGCAACCATTGAACTCATGGTGTGAGCTCCATGAATGGACTATATATATTTATATATACACACCAACTGCAACTCCCGCTCTGGCAATAAGTTCATCTTCCAAAAAATGTTAAACTAGTCCCCAAACTTACCAGCCATCAGAAATTGATATTTTGTATGAATGTAAAACAATTGTCTTGGATTTATGTGTGGATTTATTGGATATCACCTTCAAGTTAACTTTTAGTATGCGATAGAAAGGCCAATTCTAAGCACCTTTTCAATAGGTTTTCATTATTTATTTTTCATAGTTTTTTAATCATTTGCCTTTTTCTTCTGAATCCTTCTAGCTTTCAAATGGGGGTCACTGACCCCATCTAAAATCAAATGCTCTGTAAGGTTACAGGGCAGATTTATCAAGGGTTCAATTTCGAAGTAGAAAATACTTCGAAATTCGACCATCGAATTGAAATACTTTAACTTCGAATATCGAAGTCGAAGTTTTTTTCATAGAATTTGGGTATCCTGCGGTCGAACTAAAATCGCTCGACCGAACGATTAAATCCTTCAGATCGAACGATTCGAAGGATTTCAGCAATTGATCGAACGATTTTACTTCGACTTCCAAAAACTTAGAAAAATGCTCTAGAAGGTCCCCATAGGCTAACATAGCACTTTGGCAGGTTTAATTTGGCGAAGTATTGAATTCGAAGTTTTTTTAAAGAGACAGTACTTTGATTATCGAATGGTCGAATATTCGAACAATTTTACTTCTAATCGAATTCGAAGTCAAAGTCGTAGTATCCTATTCGATGGTCGAAGTATCCAAAAAATTACTTCGAATATAGAATTTTTTTACTTAGAAAATTCCCTCTAATTCACTTCGACCCTTGATAAATCTGCCCCTCTAATTGTTATTTCTGATGTTAATTTCTTATCTTTCTATTTAGGCCTTTCCTATTCATAGTCCAGTCTCTTATTCAAATCAGTGCATGTTTGCTAAGGGAATATGGACCCTTGCAATGAGACTCCTGAAACTGCAAATGGGAGAGCTGCTGAATAAAAAGCTAAATAAGTCAAAACCCACAAATAATAAAAAATTAAACCAGTTGCAAACTGTCTTATAATATCACTCTCTACATCATATTAAAAATGAAGGCGAACAATCCCTTTAATGTATATACATTGAGATACATAGTTTATACATTTGATATACAGGTATAGGACCCCTTATCCGGAAACCCGATATCCAGAAAGCTCCGAATTACGGAATGGCTGTCTCCCATAGACTCAATTTTATCCAAATAATTCAAATTTCTATAAATCGTTTCCTTTTTCTCTGTAATAATAAAACAGTAGCTTGTGCTTGATCCAAACTAAGATATAATTAATCCTTATTGGAAGCAAAACCAGCCTATTGGGTTTATTTAATGTTTACATGAATTTCTAGTAGACTTATGGCATGAAGACCCAAATTACAGAAAGATCCATTATCCGGAAAACCCCAGGTCCCGAGCATTCTGGATAACAGGTCACATACCTGTACTTATAAATATGGATTCTGTGATGATTAAACACATTTTATATTCTGATTCTATATTTGGATCTCTCATTTCTTCTCAGCTATGAGCGCAAAAAACATTTTAAACTTTTAAAATTCTTTGTGCACACCACAATTAATTATGTGCACGCACCAGTGCACACCTTAATGGGAACATTGGTCAGGGGTGTTTTTAGACCTCCTGCTGCCTTGAGGCGACTTTCCATTGCCACCCTCTTCTCACCTTCCGACATACTTTCTGAAACTTTGGTGTGGATCACTACTGCAGAGAGTGCAATTGTGCTGTATGCACTAAATGAGCCAACATTCTGTTTTAAAAAAAGGAATTTCGTCTCTTAAAGTTGCCAGGTGTGTCTTCTTGCTATATTTTGTATACTAAATATAAACATGAACTTACTGCACCACAAGCCTAATCAAACAAAGGATTTATGCTTTCAAAGTTGGCTACAGGGGGTCACCATCTTGTAACTTAATTAAACATCTTTGCAAGACTAAGACTGTGCACATGCTCAGTGTGGTCTGGGCTGCTTAGGGATCGTCATAAACAAAACTGCTTGAGTTCTGCATGGCTGGGAAGTAAGGTGGGGTCTCCCCCTGCTGTTCATAAGTATGATTGTTTCCCTGCTCAGCAGTTAGGGACCATCTGACAATTCCTATCCACAGCAGTAAATGAAGGGAGAATTTCACTGCATACAGTCAGTTTTCTTATAAAAAAAACGGTATTGGAGATAGGTTTCTATTTCATTAAAAAAAGTAAAAATGGGATTTTACTTTTTTGCCTTTACATGCCCTTTAAGCTACTAACAATGCCTTCCCCTTTAAACAAACAGGGATCACCTGACTATAGCTGGAAAGGGTGGGAGCAAATGAGGGTAAAAGGAAAAAAGGTTTATTCCTCCAACGTTTCGGTCCCACACAGGAACCTTTTTTGTATTTTTTTTATTTATTTATTTTTTATAATATACAAAAACACCCCTTGTGCCATTTACCTTATGCTTATATAGGTTATATTGTATTAAAATGTGGCTGTCTTTTAACACTTGCATGTAATGGTTACAGTGTGCTTGGTTCCCATTCATAATTGGGATTGTGTAATAGTACACTAGCACATATAAACAGACTTAAGGGGTTGAAATGTTTCAAAGACTTTATGGTTCTTGTCCATGCAGAAAATGAAGGCAGAGAATTAGTCCGTGATGATGTGGCTCCGGCCCCTCTGGAAGATGATGCAGTCCATTCTGTTCAAACAGAGACAGACTTCATATGCTTTTATTCTTCTACACCAGGTACACAGATCCGATTCTAAATCTTCTGCAATGGATTTTCCTTGTTTCCTCTTTGGTGCTGGGATTATAGAATGTAGGCATTCTCCTGCGCCAAATATGTTATAGGTCTGATGGAAAGAGCAAATATCACTTAACAGGTTTCTGAACAGCTTATTTATATTCTATCAATCAGACATGGATCATATGTATTTTAATAAAGTATCTACCCTAGTCAACCAGGGCACAAACTGGGGATGGTGCTTTTGCATAAACACAAAAACACCCCACCATGACACTGTTGTTACACAACTTTTAAATGTAAGGAAAATCTCACGTCATACTTTACAGTCGGTTGAAGGCAAGTTCCAGCAGCAAAGCATTAGGAATGGTCTCTAAACTATTCAGATTTGAGAGGTTTATGCTAGACAAACAATGGATGAAAGGAAAGGATGATTTTTGGAATATCTCACCAACTGAGCTGCAGGCTGACTGGCCTTATTGTCAATTAGCAGAATTTGCCCACATTTGACATGTGGGCTTTTTACAGTAATTGCTTAAATGGCAAGTCAACCCCAAAATAAAAATTGGCCTAATAAAAGGAAACATAATTCTAAGCAACTTTCCAATATACATCAATTAAAAATTTGCAGTGCTTTTAAAGTTATTTGTAAAAATGATTGCTGCTGGTTGTTACTTTTTAAACAATGTTGCAAAAGACGAGTCTGTTAATCAGCCTTTCTTACATTGTATCAACAGTCTTGGCCATCAGGGACAGACAAACACTGCTTTTAGGGCTCTTACACATGAGCGTTCCGACCTGCGCTCCCCTGGGTTCCGTTTTTTGGCGTTTAGCCGCAGGGGAGCGCAGGAATAGACGCAAGTCATTATTTGAAATGGGGCTGTACTCACTCAGGCGCGTGTAGGCGCCGAACGCAGGTTCAGACGCAACATGCTGCATTTTTCCTGCGTTCGGCGCCTACACGCGCCTGAGTGAGTACAGCCCCATTTCAAATAATGACTTGCGTCTATTCCTGCGCTCCCCTGCGGCTGAACGCCAAAAAACGGAACGCAGGGGAGCCCAGGGGAGCGCAGGTCGGAACGCTCATGTGTAAGATCCCTTAATACCAATTATCTTTTCTTTTATTAGCCATTTTTTTTATTTTGGGGTTTACTTGCCCTTTAAATACATTTATTTGCATCTGTTTCACCCTAGCCCAAGCCCTTTTTGACAAAGCCTGTGTTCACATTCCTCTTCAGCTAGGTCTCGGATATGTGTAGATAGGTGGCACTACACATACATCCCGTATCCACCCTCTTTGACACAAACATTTCCATAGGTTACATGTTATTCACATTTAATTGGTAATTAAGGCAGGTTTGGCATTCTCTATTTTCTATAAGTACTCAGAGATTTATGTCCACATTCAACAGATACTGTTTCTTGGAGACATCCTACAAAGGGTTCTGTGTTCATCATACGTCTGATTGAGAAAATGAATGAATTAGCTCATTGTCAACCACTAGGCGACATCTTTCTTGAAGTAAGTAATTTAATACAACGTGAGTGTGTGCGACTTACATCAGTTGCTGGTGTGCATGTTTTTTTATTTTACTATATTCTTAATATGATTTTAAGCTTTTTTTCTTCTATCACCATATAGGTACAGTCCTCGTTTAAGGATAAATTCCCAGACCAATACTCACAGATGCCCACACAAGAGAGATCTACATTGACAAAGAAATTTTACCTTTTCCCAGGCTACTGACGTAAGGAATTAATGAACGGAATCAATAACATCAAGAGCTTTGAATTTAGATATTTTTTTCCTCTGCAGCAAAATGGGTTAAGTGTTTTGGGGTGTCTCTAAAATCAACATGACGGTAGCGTCTTAAATCTTTTAAAACAATGTGATATTAAACAAAAATAAATGAAAAAAAATGTAACTGTTTAAATAAATACAGTAACTAGAAGATTACATTTGCCATGTTATTTTATAGTATGACCAGGGCCACCATCAAGGGGGCACTGGGGGGACAGTTGTCTTGGGCCAGATGGCTTCTATATGTTAAGGGGGCCCTGGCAGTGCTGCATTTTCTGGATTAGCCGGGTCCCCCTTAAACTGCTAAAGTAGGAGCCGAGTTGCACTGAAGCACTGATTTTTTTTTTAAAATGTGGGGTGCCCTGGTCTCTGATGTTTTTTTTTTAACTTGGGGGGCTGGCCGCTGATTTTTTTTTGTTTAGCTTGTGGGTGCCCTGACCACAGATGTTTTTTTTAACTTGGAGGGCTGGCCACCAAGGTTTTTTTTTACTTGTACCGGTCCCTGGCCAAAATGTTGTTGTATGAGGCCCCGCAAATTCTGATGGTGGCCCTGAGTATGACTGTTACATTGATAATGGACTTTTGAGTACAGTGGGTGACCAAGGAGCAATTTGAAGATATATTCATAAAATGAATACATAATGTATGTAATGACCAAATGACCAGTGATCACCTACAGCAGGGGTCCCCAACCTTTTTTACCCATGAACCACATTCAAATGTAAAAAGATTTGGGGAGCAACATAAGCATGAAAAAGTCCCCTGTTGTGCCAAATAAGGGCTGTGATTGGCTATTTGGTAGCCCCTATGTGGACTAGCAGCCTACAGGAGGCTCTACTTGGCACTAGACTTTGTTTAAAAAGCACTCATAGCTCATAAACTCATTTAAAAATCTCAACTGTCAATCAAATATTGTCTGCCCCTCCTCTATGCCTTAGGCATAGGGGCAGGGCAAGCATTTACTTTCACTTTCCATTCAGCACTTTCTAGATGTCACTGCTCTCCCCACATTCCCCCATTCTCGTCACCGTTTAATTGTGTAGCCAGGGCATGAGGATGGACATCAGGTCCCCCATTCTGGTGCACAAACAAGATTCTGAGATGATGCAAGGCTTGTCTTAATAACAGTGTCCACAAAATGGCTGCTGCCTGCTTGCTATAATTATGAATTCCCAGATTGAAGGAAACAAGATTCAAATAATTTATATAGTGTAATTAAAGTTAATTTAGCTTGACTACCATAATAAAATAGGATTTGGAATAATTTTTTGGGTGACAGGTCCCCTTTAAATCATTACTGAATTTATCTAACCAAGTCTTGCACTGCTCTGTCTCTACTACAGGTCATAGATGATCCTTATAAATACATGGCTACCTGTATTTACAAGCAGCAAATTGTAGTATGTAGGACTCCCCCCCCTTCAATCCCCTACCCTTCCCCTACCTTACATGTCATTTAGTGGCTCAAGTTAGATAGTGGCAAAAGACACATGCTGCAATGGAGCCATAAGGACAGGGCTGATGCTGTTTTGCACCTTTTGCAGGACTTATCTGGTGCAGAGTGATTGGCTTCTGATTCACCATGATATATGAGTGTGAACTGGGCCACTCCTGTCATGAGGCAATACCTTGCCTAAGGCAGCAGTGAACATGAAAGTGACCTTAGACTCAGGGCCAGGTTTGTATTGCGGGCGCCCCTAGGCCGCACGGTCCTAGCACCCGCCCGCGGCGCGACAGTGCAGTCCTAGTGCCCGCTCCCCGCACTGCTGCTCCTCAGCAAGCGCACGGAGGCCCGTTGTGGCCTCGCCACAAACCCGGGCCTGCTTAGACTGTAAGCTCCCTGGTGCAGGGACTGATGGCATGTGTTTAAAATATTTTATTTGATTTTCATATTAAACAAATGAAATCAAAATGACAACAAATGTTATGCAGATGAAGAAAATATGTTGCAAAGGAGACAATGGCATGATAGTATGAAAAAAAATCATTCATGAAAAATAACAAAAAACGAACTAAAACTGATGGCATGTGGATGATGATCAATATTAGTACAGCACTGGGGAATATGTTGGCACTAAATATATAAATAACAATAATAACATATGCCATACTGCATGTTTCTATATAACATAAAAGCTTGTGGCACACACAGGGATAAATGTGCTATTAGGTGCTATTAGGCAGTAGGAAGTGTCTCATAATAATCCATGGTGATTTATTTGCTCTTACTCAACAAGTCTGACCAAAATTACTGATATGATATGCCATAGCAAATAACAAGATGTCACTATTGCATTTTAAAAGGAAGAAGCAATATAAGATACAGTATCATGTGCCTATGGAATAAGATAAAATCAGCTTACGGAAGCAAGCCACTAGGTGTAAATTGCTAGAAAGAGCTGTTTTGTTGCCCCAAATGAAAATGAGCCAGATGCCCCTAATACTATTTGCTGTTGTACAATTACAAAAATTCAAATGCATGTAGGCAAATGCCTGCCCAGGTGAAGGTGATAATGATGCAAATACAACTTGCACCTGTACATTAGCATGGCTTGTGCTTTGTGGCATAAACAACATTTTATGGTAACTTGCTGACATTCTGGGGAAAAAGACCCTTGGGAAAATACAGCTCTATGCCATAAGCCCCTCTTATTTAATGAGGCCCACTATTTTTCACCACTCTTCTTTTTAGAGAATATATATATACGTTATATTAATAGACAACCACAAGAAGGCACTCTTGTGTCACCTACATGTTTGAATTTAAGCCTTCAGCAGATAGAGTGCTTTTCATTACTTTTAAATTTCAATGTTGTAGCCCAGACAATTCCTACCAGCTTTGTGAACTAACCTGTGAACCTGCTGGGTTCTTTTGAAAATAAATCTGGAGAACAAGGATGCCCAATAGGGAAAAGGGAAGGTCATGGATAACGTTGGCTAGACACTACACTGTTTACCTGGTATGGAATCTGTTATGTGGAAACACGTAATCCAGAAAGCTCCTGATTACAGGAAGTCTCCCATAGAGCCAATTTTAATCAAATAATTTATATTTTTAAAAATAATAAATTTTTTCTCTGTAGTATTAAAAAGTACATTGTACTTGATCCCATCTAAGATTTAATGAATCATTATATGAGACAGAACAAGCCTATTGGGTATATTTAATGTTATATGGCTATAAATAGATTTAAAGAATGGAAATCCAAATTACAGAAAGACCCCTTATCCAGAAAACCCCCAGTCCGAAGCATTACAGGTCCCATGAGTGTATAACAAACATGATATCATAAGCAGGCTATAGGCAATCTGGCCAGCCACCTCAGAGTGCAAGCGCAAGCAGCAAAACTGCTTCTACACCCTCCCACCCCTGGAGCATGCCCTCTTGAGCTTATCTCTTTCCAGCGCAGCGCATGCGAAGTGCAGGGAGCAGGTCTGGGCCGCGGCCCATCGGGTTTTTTCCCGGTGTCCCACAGGCCCAGTCTGACCCTGAGTGTGAGTGGCCGAGGGGAGGGAGTGGAGAGCAGCATATGGGAGCGGACATGGGGTTGGCAGAAGACCCTTTAACAGGTACCTGCCCAGCGCCCCCCTATTGTTACACCCTAGGCAGGTACCCCTTCTGCCTACCCCTAGTTCCTGCTCTGATCATAAGCTACAATTGGTGTGTTCTAAATATCTTTTATATATTGATAATACTTCCCCTATTGTAAAATAAAAGGATATTAGAAGTGAGTGAGAAGTTCCAGAGAGAAGTTACTGGACCTTTTAAAGACAAGTGCTTTTATACTGGACAAGAATATTCATGGGTGTTGTATTTTAACGAAATCATTTGGGGGGCACGTTTTTACTTTTTTTGCATTAATTTACTACATATGATACTGCCAGGCTTGTTACTATAGATTTACACACTGCTTTGTAATTTAGGGAATTAAAGGGCTTAAAATGGAACTAAAGCCTTGTGCAATGAAAAGTGAATTTCTGTTACACAATCATTCTGTTTTGCTGTTTCCCTCGATCAGCAGGCCTTTGCCATATAATCTATATACCAACTCTAAGGCACTCTGGTCTCCCCAGCTTTGGCGTCCAGACACGCGCCAGCGCAATGTTGACATGCGCATGCACAAACGAATGTAATGACGTGCCAGGGTGCATGTGCAATTTGCTGTGCGGTCGGCGGACGAGCTGACGTCACGCTTGGCGCCAAATTTCAAAATAAAAGGCGCATTTCAGTTGTCTTCAGCTCCCCTGAATTTGCTAAAGTGTTTATTATTGATTATCCTTACTTGTTTTGACTCTTGCCTGTTGTTTTGACTCTGATCCTTGCCGCACACATTTGAAACTTTGCCTGCCTAATACTACAAACCTTGCCTTCATCCATTGACCACTGCCAGTTTTGACTAAGCCTACTGATTAACCTTTCTGACACCACGTTCCAGTACACTTCACTTGTGAATAAGATCCTTATTTCGGCAGCAGAAACTCCGGTGCCCCAAAAGGGCAAAACCGGGGTATTGTTCACATAGAAATATTCCGGGCAGTACACAGGTTTCACTACATACAGGTCATAACACTGACTCTGTTTACCGATTTACCACTGACACATTTTAAGCCAGACATCCACTTCCCTTCACCCTTTGTTGTGACTGTTTTGTTAGCAGGAGTCCATTATGCAGGGGGGATAATCTGTACATTGATGTCCTATTTAACTCAAGAGATTTTAAAAAAAAAACAGATTTGTCATGAATAAAACAATAGGCAGAAAGTATGTTCATCACAAGCCCTATTTATTGCACTCATGTTGAACAAGGAAGCATACTTTAAAAGGTTGACTCTAAACTTCTTCCAGACTCTGTACAAAACTCAATCAATGGAAACTGCCCCTAGGGCATTGTATTCAATAACACAAGATGGCATCAGTAACACTTTAGACCAATTTTTCCCCAGCCTTCACTTGTTTATAGCATGTGAACAAGCATGTGAAACCCATTTGTTCGGATGTTCACTATTGTGACTATTATTACAAATAGATGGCAGAGTAGATCTATTCAATGCACATTACAGCTCTAATTCATCTAGTAAAGACAGGTGACTGAAAGTAGATATCCTAATCAACATAGGGTGAGTCACATCCTAAATGCTCTCCTGCAATGAGTAGTTTCTCTGAAACAGAAAGGTATCTGTGAAACCACAGCTGACTGATATTATCTTGAAGGAAGTTCTTATAAGTAAACATAGTTCACGCTATTAAAATAATTTGTGCATATTTTTCCTAAGAAAATTACATGTATACTTATATAAGTGTTTAACAGAAGTACGAGAAGATAAATGAACAATTATTTTCTTTATCCCCCCCCAGATTTTCTGAAAGTGTTAATTGCACTTGGCTAAGGGCTCTTACACATGAGCATTCCGACCTGCACTCCCCTGCGTTCCGTTTTTTGGCGTTCAGCCGCAGGGGAGCGCAGGAATAGACGCAAGTCATTATTTGAAATGGGGCTGTACTCACTCAGGCGCGTGTAGGCGCCGAACGCAGGTTCAGATGCAACATGCTGCATTTTTCCTGCGTTCGGCGCCTACACGCGCCTGAGTGAGAACAGCCCCATTTCAAATAATGACTTGCGTCTATTCCTGCGCTCCCCTGCGGCTGAACGCCAAAAAACGGAACGCAGGGGAGCGCAGGTCGGAACGCTCATGTGTAAGAGCCCTTAATCTGTCCATCCAGTAGGTAAATGGGTAAATGAACAAGTCAATAATCAGCTACACTAAAATAAAATATTTTATAAAATGTGGGATTATTATTCACTATGTATACACGTACAGTCGCTGATATCAACATATAGGGGCAGATTTATCAAGGGTCCAAGTGAATTCGAGGGAATTGTCGAACTAAAAAAATTTGAAATTCGAAGTAATTTTTTGGATACTTCGACCATCGAATAGGATACTACAATTTCGACTTCAACTTCGAATTCGATTCGAAGTAAAATAGTTCGATTATTCGTCCATTCTATAATCAAAGTACTGTCTCTTTAAAAAAAGTTCAACTTCAATATTTCGCCAAATTAAACCTGCCGAAGTGCTATGTTAGCCTATGGGGACCTTCTACAGCATTTTTCTTAGCTTTTTGAAGTCAAAGTAAAATCGTACGATCGTACGATAAAATCGTTCGAATCGTTCAAACTATTTTACTTCGACCGCAGAATACCCAAATTCGATGAAAAAAGTTAGAATTCGATATGCGAATACAAAGTATTTGAATTCGATGGTCGAATTTCGAAGTATTTTTTACTTCGAAATTCGACCCTTGATAAATCTGCCCCATAATGTTTTTGGGTGTTGAAGTTTTTATATAATCACAGGGAAATGAAATTAAACTCTTTAGGAGGCTGGTTGGTGAGGGTTAATAGGTTTGAGTGATCTACTAATCCAGTCATAATAATTAACCCAATATCTTGTTTCCAGACTACATCCATTATATATTATTCTGCATGTATTCCTCAATGTATAATACTTTAACGTATAGTTTTAAAGGAATTGTTCATATAAAAATAAAAACTGGGCAAATAGACTGGGCTGTGCAAAATAAAACAATTTTCAATATTGTTAGTTATTAGCCAAAAATTTAATGTATAAAGGCTGGAGTAACTGGATGTGTAACATAAACCACTGATTGGTTATGAGGCAGTAACTTGAGGGGGGTCATAACTGTTGGTTTTGAATCTGAGCTGAATGCTGAGGATCAATTGCAAACTCACTGAACAGTTATGTCCCATGTGGCCTCCCTTAAAGTCGCTGACTAACTCAGAGTAAGAGAGCTGCAAAGCAGGAAGTAGTGTTCTGTTATGTTATGTTAGACATCCAGTCACTCCAGCCTTTATACATTACATTTTTGGCTAAATAACTATACCAGAAACATTTTTTATTTTGCACAGCCTATCTATTTACCCAGTTTTTATTTTACACTGAACTGCTCCTTTAAAACAGAAGCATATTTTAAGTGAAAACATTTATGGCTAGCAATATCATTCCATTTTTACATAGAGCAGTTACATAGAGAGTTCAGATTCTGTTTTAAAATGCTGGTGTACTTTGTTAAACGGTAGAATGTTTTTGAAAGAAATTGAGCAGACACTTCACGGTTAAAATATCTCATACAGAACATTGTTATGTCCAATGGGCATTGTCTTGATGATCAGTGAATAGAGAGAATTGGATAGGTTGCCTCTGTATTGGTTTACACGGTGCCAGTGCCTGCCATGTTGGCTCCCCCTACTTGGCAACATCTTGTGCCAGCAGCAAAAAGAGATTAGTCTTGGTACGGACAGGTTTACTACATGCTGGACAGCAGTCCTTATGCTGATAAAGCAGAGTAAATGAAAAGCAACAGTGCTTTATATGTTTACTTGCAATTGGTTCTGTTTTACCCAGTGCTAAAAAACGACATACTCTTATTAAAATGTTGTAATCTAATTATAATGCTCTAACATTCAGGACCAAAGTGCTAAATGCCCCAGATATGAAACACATTGTAACAATGACTAATTTGTTGTTTATGGCATGTGAGCAAGAGACATACGAGAGTTCTTTGTGTTGTTTGTAAGAAGAGGAAGAGGTTAATCCCATAGTGTTTACTGACCTCCCCTTCTGCACCTGTCACGGTATCGGTCATGTGACCTGATGGTTTCACCTGGCTACGGAGAACACATATAATCCATGGGGAGGCTGTGCAGGAGTAAGCGGGAGGTGGGGTTAGGCAAACAACAAAAGTACATTGCAATTAAATGAGTAGGGAAAGAACCAACATGTGTCTTGCTAACCGGATGTCAGTAGCTAAATTCCTGGGGTTAGGCTATGCTTGCATCTCTCTATTCATGAATCATTGTTTGCTCATTTCCAAGTACTTTATCCCTATCTCTTATCTATTTTCTGCAAAAAAAAAAAAAAAAAGCAAAACCTAAAACAGCTAAATGAGGAGCTGTTCATACATGAAACACCCAACAGGTGACGGCTCAGTAAATTGGAGAGCCTCAGGCACTTACAAAAATATTTGCCAGGGTCAGCAAATACATTAGTAGTCGGATGTACATTTCTCAATTACATTGCCGAGTGTAGAAAGAATCACTGGGAGTGTAACATACCAACACTACATTACATGCACTAAATTAGCCTGAACCTATGGGGTTACAATGATCTCTACCTAAAGCTCGCCATACACGTTAAGATGTTTCTCTCCTTAATGACCTATTTTAGTGCGATCCGACAAATGTATCAAATTATTGTGAGCTTAGTGGGCACCGAACGATTGTGCATCTAACGATTTTTCTTCCGACATCAGTCAGGCAGGCTAGAGAAATTTCATTGGTCACAGTGAAATGTATCCATTGTCCAATTGTTTGCAGGGCCAAGCAGTCAGTTACCCACAGTTTTGCTGACTTTAACTAGATGCTATGGTCTTTTTAGTTTTAGTCGTTTTGATGACAAATCGTACGATCGTTTTAAGATAAGGTTGGTCTTACAATAATGAAAATATCTTTTAAAATCTGTTTAAAATCTTCTAAAAATCTGTGGCCACCTTAAGTCACAAATGCTAAATTCAAATAAAATTTGCCTATTCCCAAGCTTAATCCAAAGTTCTGTTGCAACATTTAGGGGGTTATTTATCAATATCCGATTTTCTGATTTTTTAGGTAAAAAAGTCTGACCAAACTAGAATCCATGATTTGATATTTATCATTGAAAAAAACTCGATAAAATTGGTTCAGGAAAAAAACTCGAAAAATTAGGGGTTTTATGACAAAAAATCTACATTTTTTTGGGGTTTCTGGCCGAAACGCTTGCATTTTTTGTGAAATCGATCAAAACCCCTGTTTTTTTGGATCTTTGCCTGAAACTATATGATATCTTCAAATTTGAAATGGGACCTTTGCCATTGACTTCTACAGGACCCTGACAGCTTGGAGACGGAGTATTTTCGGAGTCTGACTTTTACCAGCCTCGGGGTATAAAAAATGACAAAAAAATTTGAGTTTTCTTTTTTCCGCAAAAAATTCAGATTTTGTAGTAATTTTTCGAGTTTTTGTCATTCGGACTTTAATAAATAACCCCCTTATTGTGTTTAAGTTACTTCAGTAGGGCTTGTTCATATGGTTTATATAGCTGTTCCATCCCCCAGCTTCGCAGAAGTTACCCTGTCTTAAATTGGCCATACACTATAAAATCTGCTTGTCTGGCAAGGTTGCCAAACGAGTGGATCTTAGTTCCAATATCCCCACCTAAGGTGGGCATTATTGGGCTTAAGCCAATCGTTCGCCCTAGAGCCAAATAGTTGCATTACAACAGCAGAAATACAAGCTATCAGAAAGAGGACCGTATCAACTAGCCGATGAGGTCCTTGATCTGATCAAAAAAATCAAAACCTTCCAGATCGACATCTGCACAATTTTCGGCCAGATATTAGTTGGGTGGTGTATGGGGCTCAAATTGGCAACTTTAATCTGCTGGTGGTAAATACAGCTCATTTTGCACTTTGTCAATATATAACACAGTAAAACAGGGGATTTTTTCTGTTCGTCTAGTTAAATATGCTTTCATAGATGAGCGCACAATCCTTTCATTCCCTGAAACCAAGTGCAGTTACTTCTCAGCAAACAGTGAGTTTACAGCCCAGTCATTTAAGGATAAAGGGAAAGTATTTTTTTTTTTTAATGTAAAACGTCATGACTGTGTGCATCATAGACAGGCACTGACTCTCCCTGCACTGCTTTCTCATTTCATACACGCCTCCCTACACATTATGCTGGAGATATTCTGACCTTGAAATGATTTAAAAAGACATTGTCATCAATAGGCCAACTTCCCCCATCCTGGGTTATAGCTGAAGCAAGCATGCAGCTTTTTGTTCTACATTCTAATACCCAAGTGTTTGAAGCTGCGCTCCCCTGCGTTCCGATTTTATGTGTTCAGCCGCAGGGGAGCGCAGGAGTAGATGCGATGAATTTTTTTCAATGCAGCTGTACTCACACAGACACATGTAAGCGCCAAATGCAGGTTGGGACACAACATGTTGCATTTTTCCTGCGTTCGGCACTTACATGCGTCTGTGTAAGTACAGTCTACTCCTGCGCTCCCCTGCCGCGGAATGAAGGGGAGTGCTGCTTCAAACACCCGTGAGTAAGGGCCCTTAGGGAAGAACTCCATGGGGGATACCTTCCGTTCCAACGCGATAAGACTAACTGCAGGCACCACGTTGGATGCATTAAATCTAATGTCTAATGTCGTTGGATGCATAAAATCTAAAGTAATACAAATGTCGTACATAGAAGCTGATTGCATCCGACACAAGTCTTGATGAAGATGCACCATGCAGCGTTCGCATCCGGCAGTCATGTAGTGTCAGATGCAATCAGCTTCTACGTACGATATTTGTATTACTTACATTAGATTCGACGCATCCGACGTGACGACTACGATTAGTCTCATCACATTGGAATGGAAGGTATCGCAGGTAAAATCGCCCATGATTTTGATCATATTTTATCTGATCATGCCATGCACACCACGCAACAGCACAAGCTTTTGTAGGATGCTACAAAGTCTGATGCCCCTAGGCTGGAATGTAGAATGTAAAGAAAGATAAGTCAGATGGAGTCTTTTGTTCAAGTCTTTCCGACACCATCCGTTTTTATCTTGGCGGATGAAGACGCAGCATACAACGTTCACATTCGACAGTCGTGTTGTGTCGGATGGAAAATTTTACATGTAGTTTATGCATCCGATTTTTCTACCAGTCCCATTATATTTTAACCAACAAGACAACACCAGACACCATACTACAAGATCGCCCTTACTCAAGTGTTTCTAAAGCTTCATATGTAACAAGTTGTAAAACTCTTCATTAGGAAGTGGACAGAGCCTGGAATGTATTTGCCCATAATCAGTGATTAAAATATCATTATGACATTATTTGAAACAATTTAATCAGCCTTGTTTTCGCCAGTTACTGATCAGAAGTCTTTGATGTCATTTCTAAACGAGTTTTACTGTGCACTAAAACAACATATTTGTCTTTCTTTTTTCCTCAGCTGCGACAATTTCACAGATCCATCTTGGCTTTTCTTGGTCTTAGTTTCTATTTCTTTCTACAGTATCTTTCAGCTTTGGTATTAATAAACATTTACCATCTCCATAATTGCCCTGTTAACTGCCGTAGACAGTAACAGCATCAGTTACTAGCAACACACAGCAATTATGTTATCCATGTTTTTTTAAGAACGAAAGAATGCAGTTGGGAAAGAAAGGACTGTATATCCACTATTTCAAAATAAAATGAATTACATAGATTTTCCAGGCTGGTGCTGAGTCGGAACAAGAATCTCATGCATGATAACTCATAATTCATTTTTTTTTTATTTTACTTTTTTTTATTTTACTACCGCTGTAGTAGTATATAAGTTGACCTTTTAGGCATTTTTTGCCCAGTGTGTTATTCAACCAACAGCCATCTAGCTGTGTGACCTTGTTCACATTCTGTCTAAATATCCATAATATTACCGTCTCCAGAAAAAACACCGGAGTGACTTTTTTCAAGCAGCCATAATAAATTTTACGTAATCCGTATCCATCGCTGTAGTAGTGTATAAGTTGACCTTTTAGGCATTATTTGCCCTGTAGGCATTTTTTGCCCAGTGTGTTATTCAACCAACAGCCATCTAGCTGTGTGACCTTGTTCACATTCTGTCTAAATATCCATAATATTACCGTCTCCAGAAAAAACACCGGAGTGACTTTTTTCAAGCAGCCATAATAAATTTTACGTAATCCGTATCCATCGCTGTAGTAGTGTATAAGTTGACCTTTTAGGCATTATTTGCCCTGTAGGCATTTTTTGCCCAGTGTGTTATTCAACCAACAGCCATCTAGCTGTGTGACCTTGTTCACATTCTGTCTAAATATCCATAATATTACCGTCTCCAGAAAAAACACCGGAGTGACTTTTTTCAAGCAGCCATAATAAATTTTACGTAATCCGTATCCATCGCTGTAGTAGTGTATAAGTTGACCTTTTAGGCATTATTTGCCCTGTAGGCATTTTTTGCCCAGTGTGTTATTCAACCAACAGCCATCTAGCTGTGTGACCTTGTTCACATTCTGTCTAAATATCCATAATATTACCGTCTCCAGAAAAAACACCGGAGTGACTTTTTTCAAGCAGCCATAATAAATTTTACGTAATTCGTATCCATCGCTGTAGTAGTGTATAAGTTGACCTTTTAGGCATTTTTATTATCCAAAAAAACTGGGCAAACAATGCCTACAAGGTCAACGTATGGCAGTTGTTTAAAGAGAACAGTAGATTACTAGCCAGCAAAGCTACCTAAGCTAAAATGTCCCTCAAATCCCTGCAGACTTCTGTCCCTCCAATACAGAGCAGTATCAAGCAGATTACTAGCCAGCAAACTTACTATCATCTGTCCCTGAAATCACTAACAGCTCTCCCCCTACACTATCTCTTCCAAGCACACACAGGCAGATTTTTCAGATACATTTTTGCCCTTGATCCCCCTCTGGCATGCCACTGTCCAGGTCGTTGCACCCTTTAAACAACTTTAAAATCATTTTTCTGGCCAGAAATGTCTTTTTTAGATGTTAAAGTTCGCCTTCCCATTGAAGTCTATGGGGTTCGCGAACCGTTCGCGAACCGCTCGCATTTTTGCGCAAGTTCGCGAATATGTTCGCAAACTTTTTTTCCGACGTTCGCTACATCCCTACTGCTCATGCAGAATTTACTTTCCCATTAGTTATGCATAGCTCTTCATACAACTCCTTTTATGTGACCAGCTCTAGCCTGCACCACTTAAACGCCACTAAAATACAGGGCTTTCTTTAGCGGTCTTTTGGGGCTCTGGAGTTTATAAAGTAGAACTGCCCTCTACTGTATCTATTTAGCTGTTGTTGGACTATTACTTAGATTAGTTTTTGGAAGGGAATTGAAATTCAACACAAATTAAAAGATTTCAGGTTGGCTCCCATTCCGAAAGCACTCTGTGCTGCCCCATGACTTCCCCCCAACCCTGATCACAGCCACAAGAAGATAAATAAGGGGGGCAGCTGTGGTGGAGGGGGTTGTGGCTAGGACTGGGGGCCCAGATAGTGTGGGGGCCCCTGAGGGAGCAGCCCCCAGTGTCAGACTGGACCACAGGGATACCAAGAAAACTCTCGGTGGGCCCAGGTGTCAGTGAACCCTCCTGCTTCAAAACATTTGGCTTATTTCATGGCCATTACCTATTTCTATGAGAACAAAGAGACTACATAGCATGAATAAAAGATTATAGCATGTAAAGAAAAGAGACTAGGAGAATAGAGGTTGAGTGAGGAGGGGAATTATAATAGTTCTGAGAGTGGGCCCCTGATCAATGGTCTTTTGGTGGGCCCCTGGGTCTAAGATCTTTGGGTGGGCCCCTGGTGTCCCAGTCCGACCCTGGCAGGCCTGGTAGCCCCAGACTCACCAGTTAGACACTGTGCTCTACATTCTTAGTTCTCGTGAGAAAATCCTTCTAATATTCTGATTAAGCCCTCATTTTTAATTGTTAAGTACACATTTATAATTATATCATTTCCAGTTCTTTAATGACATAACATCCACCAGCTCATAACATTTTAGGATTCAATAATATATGATATGAGTTTCATGATGATATTTTTCGGTATTTGGAACTATAAAGTGATTTATAATGTCTTTCTTGTTTACAACACGAGGTACGTTACTTTTGTAATACAGTTTTCAGTAATTGTATCGCACGTGACATACTAAGCATTGTCATCACTAAGCAACATTTATAAGCATATATTTTTGTGATATTCATAGTTCTTGTGCATAATATTCGTAGGAACTGGGCCTTTATTATAACTGGGCCTTTATTATAACTGGGCCTTTATTATATGGCCACGGAGTGTATCAGTGAATTGTAATACTCTTATATCTTACAAATGGTTGAGGGAGGCTTTGTTTATGTATATCATTCACTATATATATATATATATAGTGAATGAATACAGAGAACTGTTATCACATGCCCCTTTTAAATACCGCTTGATCTTTTTTTTACTAGTATTAAAGACTGCAAATATCCACAACAGGAAATGTATTATAATGAAATATAATGAAATCTATTATAGTCACGATATAAGACTAACATTTTATTTAGTCTTAGAGGGGTTGTTCACCTTCAAACACTTTTTTCAGTTCAGTTGGTTTCAGATAGTTCACCGGAAATAATAACTTCTTCCAATTACTTTCTATTTTCTTATTTGCTTTTCTAATATTTAAGTGTAAAGTAAAATTTTTTACCTTCTTAAGCAGCTCTGGGGGGGGGGTCACCAACTTTGTTATAAATTAATACATTTCTATGATACATTTGTTATCTTTGTTCCTGCTGAGTAGTGAGGGGCGAATGTATTCGGCAAGCGCGAATTCGCTGCAAAGTTGCGTGATTTGTCGCCCGCGAAAATTAGGCCTAAAAAATTTGCGTCAAAAAATGGGCGCAAATTTTTCGCCGTTTTGCGAATTTCGCAAATTTTTCGGCGAAGCTAAATGGCGCAAATTCGCCCATCACTACTGCTGAGCAGAATCCCTAAGTTTCATTTAAGGCAGCTGTTAGACTTGATACAATAGTTGCTGATATTTCACAGATAATGCTGATAAATGTATTAAGTCATTGTATCAACTAAATGTAGCAAATTGGAACAGTTCAGATGCTCCTGGATCACTGAGCTGCCAGACTGAGAGACTGGAATTTTAAAGGAGAAGGAAATGCTAAAATTAAGTAAGCTTTATCTGAAAGGTCTATATAAATACACTAGTAAACCCTCAAAGTAATGCTTCTCTGAGTCCTCGGTCAAAAGAAACACTGCATTTCTGTCCTTCAGTTGTGTACACATGGTCTTCTGTATCAGACTTCCTGTTTTCATCTTAAACCTCCAGGGCTAGGGCTTGAGCATGCTCAGTTTGTTCCTCTTCCCCTCCCTGCTGTAATCTGATCCCAGAGCTATGACTGAGCAGGGAAACTCAGGCCGGATGTGATGTCACACCAAGTGAATATGGCAGCTACTATCCTAAACAGAGGTTCTAGAGCTGTTTACTCAGGTATGGTAAAGCATTCTGCAGAATAAATAGTGTTATAGATTGCACTATTGTGGCTAATCTACTGATGATAAACTGCTTTGGTACCTTTCCTTCTCCTTTAAACTTAAATTATGGAAAACAGTAAAAAATAAAAGATGGAAAGCAATTTAAAGTCGTTGTTTATGGTGAACAATCTGAAAACAACTGAACTGACAAAAGTGTTTGGAAGGTGAACAACACCTTTGAAGCATTGATTAGGGATGCACCGAATCCAGGATTCGGTTCGGGATTCGGCCAGGATTCGGCCTTTTTCAGCAGGATTCGGATTCGGCCGAATCCTTCTGCCTGGCCGAACCGAATCCGAATCCTAATTTGCATATGCAAATTAGGGGCGGAAGGGAAATTGCGTGACTTTTTGTCAGAAAACAAGGAAGTAAAAAATGTTTTCCCTTCCCACCCCTAATTTGCATATGCAAATTAGGGTTCGGATTCGGTTCGGTATTCGGCCGAATCTTTCGTGAAGGATTCGGGGGTTCGGCCGAATCCAAAAAAGTGGATTCGGTGCATCCCTACTAAAAACACAAATCTATTCAGACTCTTACAATACTGTATAATGTACAATACACAAACATTATTTGCAGTTAGGGAAAGCTTTTTATTATGTATTACAATGCTTATCACTTGCCTCCTCGTTGTCTTGTTTCTTGCTCAACTACTGACATAGAGCTATTTATACTACTGTATATAGGAGCAGGTCTAATGTAAATACTGTGTGTAAATTTGTACAGCAGGCATTGCCAAACAGCACATCTGAGCTTGATAAAGTAGCCATTTATTGCTGTTATAGCTCTTTGCTTAGGACTGAAACAAGTAAAAAATATGTGTAAAATGTGTGATGAATTGAGAGTTGAGCCATTAAGAGAGCCTTTTTTTTAAGGCCATTGAGCCTTAAGAGAAACATTGTGTACATTTTGGCACACACGCACATTGAATATGCTGTATTATACACATTATCAGCCGTGGAAAGCAAAATGGCATTTCAGCTAGTTTCGTGATGGATGGCAGACTTTCTTAATACCCACCTGATGTTAAAGGGATTATGTCATGATTTTTATGGTGTAGCTTTTATTTCTTAATTACACTGTTTACACTAAAATAAATTACTCTACCAAATACAATTTCATTCCTGAACCAACAAGTGTATTTTTTTGTTGTTGTAATATTGGTTTTGCCTGATCATGTGCTTTCAGAAAGAGAAAGCACTTCATGATGGAACTGCTTTCAGACAGGCTATTGTTTCTCCATATCAATGTAAATAAAGTAGTTGCAGTGGGACATGGATTAATACCATTGAGTGTTCTTATATCTTCCAGGGAGCTGTTATCTGGTTACCTTCTCATTTTTTTTGTTAGGGTGCTGCATGGGGGGGGGGGTGACATCACTACAACTTACAGTACAACAGTAAAATGTGACTCAAGGTAATCAGAACACAAGTCACATGACTGAGGACACCTGGGAAATTGACAATATGTCTAGCCCTATAACTGATAAGTTTTAAAAAAAAACTTGTTTCCCCACAACAGTATCCCTTAAATATCATCTAAGATACATACAAAAGGTATGGAGCCTGTTATCCAGAGTGCTCTGGACCTGTTGTCTTTTGGATAATGGGTCTTTTTGTAATTTGGATCTTTGTAACTTAAGTCTACTAGAAAATCATTTAAACATTACATAAACCCCCCTTGGGTGGTTTTGCTTCCAATAAGGATTACATATAGCTTAGTTTGGATCAAGTACAAGGTACTATTTTATTATTAAAGAGAAAAGGGAAGTAATTTTAAAAAAATCTGGATTATTTGGATAAAATAGCGTCTATGGAAGACGGTCTTTCCATAATTTGGCGCTGTCTGGATAGCGGGTTTCCGGATAACGGATCCCATACTTGTAGTGAATCCAACACTAGGAAACACAATATTGAAGGGACTCCCCTGTAAGACCCACATGCATTCCAGATTCCCAGTTTCTGTTAAGTCATGTCCCAATTTGAACCAATGGCAGGTATAGACTAGGGTCTCAAAGTTCTTGCAATAATTATGCTGTCTCCTGTCACTATGCAAATGCTGGGCTCAGAAAATAACCAAACACACAACGCTGACATCCATTTAGATAGAGTCACATTGTAGCTTGTGCTACAGATGTTTTGAAACTGGGATGGTGATTGAATGGGGTGGATCTGCCCTAAGCGATAGCAAATTGGTTAGTAAAAAGTACTCCCCCTTGTATAATGAGTAATTATTTGGTGATTAGTATTAAAGGGGTGGTTCACCTTCAAGTTAACTTTTAGTATATTATAGAATGGACAATTCAAGCAACTTTTCAACTGGCCTTCATTATTGTTTTATAGTTTTTTTTAATTATTTGCCTTCTTCTGACTCTTTCCAGCTTTCAAATGGAGGTCACTGACTCCATCTAAAAACAACTGCTCTACACATTTAGGGGCAGATTTATAAGGGTCGAAGTGAATTCGAGGGAATTTTCGAAGAAATTTTTTTCGAAATTCAAAGTAATTTTTTGAATACTTTGACCATTGAATAGGATACTACGACTTCGAATTTACTTCGACTTCGATTCAAAGTAAAAATCGTTCGACTATTCGACCATTCAATAATCGAAGTACTGTCTCTTTAAAAAAAACTTCGACTTCAATACTTCGCCAACTTAAACCTGCAGAAGTGTTATGTTAGCTTATGGGGACCTTCCAGAGCAATTTTCTAAGTTTTTTTTATTCGAAGAAAAATCGTACGATCGTATGATAAAATCGTCCGATCGGAGTACAATCGTACTACGATCGTACTACGATCGGAATACGATTGTACGATGAATAAAATCCTCAGACTTCGAATGTTGGAGGATTCTATTTGATGGTCGAATTTCAAAGTATTTTTCACTTCGAAATTCGACCCTTGATAAATCTGCCCCTTACTGTTATTGCTACTTTTGATATCTCATCTTTCTGTTCAGACCCTCTCCTATTCATTGTCCAGATCCTCATTCAAATCAGTGCATGGTTGCTAGGGTAATATGTATCCTAGCAACCAGATCGAGGACATTGGAAACTGGAGATCTGCTGAATAAAAACTGAAATAACTCAAAAACCCAAAATAATAAGAAATGAAAACCAATTGCAAATTACCGATCAGAATATAACTCTCTACATCATACTAAAAGTGAACACAAAGGTGAGCAACCCCTTTAATACTCTGTATTGTTGTTTACCTTTAATAAAGATCTTCTGATAAATATCTTGAATGGGTCCACTCATGGGGGGAATGAAGATCTTCTGATAAATATCTTGAATGGGTCTGTTTCTGGGGGGAGGGATCAGATGGGACCTAAATAGTTATTTTGTTTTGATCAAAAGGTTATTGGGGTAAAAATCATATACACAGGCCCTAGAGATCATGGCAGTGTACCATGGCTACAATTGTAGATAAATACAAAAAAAGCTTATCAACTTTATGATCATAACTTTGTAACTAAAACCCCCTGTTTTTGGGATGACTCCATGGCCTACTGTGGCCATTATACTGAATATTATAGCTCATAATCAAGGCAAAAGCCAGGCTAAACACCCTGACCTGACAGTTTAAGGCAAATTGAAATATTACTTTGTGAACGTTGTGGTATAGTAAGATTTGAATTTATTTCAACTGACTGAACATGAACAGCTAAACAATATGCAAGAGGCATTAAGTGCTAAATCAAGTACTGCATGTGGGGATTTCATTTTGTGGGACCAGATGTCCCTTACCTGTGTACATACAGGAACATAATGTGCGCCAACCAATAGCTGCTATCATGGATATCCATTGAGAATATACATTCAATTACTTTTGGCATTTTCATTTCAGTTACACAGTTTTTATGAACTCATTATATTTTCTCCAAGATCACAGTAAACAACACTACATTTCATTCCACCACACACTGCCTAGGAGTTATACTAGACTCACATCTGTCTTTTTCACCTCACATCCAAACACTTGCAAAATCTTGTCATATTCAACTTCACAACATTGCCCGAATATGACCATATCTCAGTTCAGAATCAACCAAAACACTTATTCAGTCTTTTATCATCTCCCGCCTTGATTACTGCAACCTACTGCTCACAGGTATTCCAACAAGTCACCTTTCACAACTCCAATCTGTTCTAAATGCGGCTGCGAGACTCATTCATCTATCTTGCTGCTCAATATCAGCTGCTCCGATATGCATGTCCCTTCACTGGCTCCCAATCTCCTCAAATTCAAATTACTTACACTCACATTCAAGGCCCTTAACAATGAAAACCCTATATTTCATCTCTGATCTCCAAATACACTCCTTCACGAAACCTTCCCTCTGCTTCTGATCTTCGCCTCACATCTCCTCTCATCACTTCTGCCCATTCTCGTCTACAAGACTTCTCTCTGGCATCTGCTTTTCTCTGGAACTCTCTGCCTCGAGCTGTCAGACTTTCTCCTTCTTTCCAAATTTTCAAACGCTCCTTTAAAGAAACTTATTCAATGTATCTTCATTTATTAATCATTGCTGCATCATAAATCACAAAATTGTTTCTAAAATCCTAATGTCTCTATTGTACCCTAACCTTTAGTTTGTAAACTCTAATTTGTAGGGCCCTCTAATCCTATTGTACTCTGTAACCCTTGTTTGTTATCCATCATTTATTCCGTTTGTTATAATTAAAGGGATCCTGTCATCAGAAAACATGTTTTTTTCAAAACACATCAGTTAATAGTGCTACTCCAGCAGAATTCTGCACTGAAATCCATTTCTCAAAAGAGCAAACAGATTTTTTTATATTCAATTTTGAAATCTGACATGGGGCTAGACATTTTGTCAATTTCCCAGCTGCCCCTGGTCATGTGACTTGTGCCTGCACTTTAGGAGAGAAATGCTTTCTGGCAGGCTGCTGTTTTTCCTTCTCAATGTAACTGAAGGAGTCTCAGTGGGACTTTTTACTATTGAATGTTGTTCTTAGATCTACAAGGCAGCTTTTATCTTGTGTTAGGGAGCTGTTATCTGGTTACCTTCCCATTGTTCTTTTGTTTGGCTGCTGGGGGGGGGGAAGGGGAAGGGGTGATATCATTCCAACTTGCAGTAAAGAGTGATTGAAGTTTTATCAGAGCACAAGTCACATGACTTGGGGCAGCTGGGAAATTGACAATATGTGTAGCCCCATGTCAGATTTCAAAATTGAATATAAAAAAACTTGTTTGCTCTTTAGAGAAATGGATTTCAGTGCAGAATTCTGCTGGAGCAGCACTATTAACTGATTCATTTTGAAAAAAATGTTTTTTCCCATGACAGTATCCCTTTAAGGTAAAGCACTTTGTATCTTGTCGGAGCTATATAAATAAATGATGATGATAATGTTGATGTATTTTTATACATACTTGGATCCGGTCATTTTTTTTTGCATACATTAATGCCATTAATGTACTGTATACACAGAGCCTACTGTATTGTACATACAAAACTGTTGTCTTTTTAATTCCAGGGAAACTGGGTTGTTATAGATTCCATGGAAAGGGAATATTTAGCTGAAGGCTAAATACCCTCATTGTTTTTTTATTATGATTACGTGACTTCCTCAATTACTAACGTTATCTTAATGTGTATTTCCTTAAAATTTATTTTGATACAGTAAAAGTGGAAATCTCCAAAGTGTTTATATAGGGAAATGAAAATGCAAAGAGTCAGATGAATTGGATTGCTAATAGCAAGCCAACAGAATGGCAGAGAGGGTAGAAAGAGAAATGCCCTGTGAAGCAGATGTGCCTCTACTGCTTTCTCCCTCCTCTATGAATATTCCTCCTCTTGTCTCCATGTTATGTTTTAGGCCCCATAAAAAATAGCCGAATGTATCTGTCTTCACCAGAAATCTCCATTGGAGCCCTAAAATACTTTTCATTGCTTTTGATCAAGTAGAGATGATAGTTTTGTTGGGTAATGACCAATAACAAATGATACCAGGGTATGTCCCAAAATCAGAACTTCCCACTACTTGCACTTCTTACCTCCAGTGTTTTTAGGCCCATGGCCATTCTAGCACTTTAGAACTAGTACAGTAAGGCACAGCAAATATGCTACTGATTTATAGGAAGTGTTTAATATATTTTCAGTCAAAAGTATTTTAATATATACAGTTGACAGTAATGGCATGCTTATTCATTACTTAGAGGCAGATTTATTAAGGTTCGAATAGTAAATTTGAAATCGATTTTTTGTCAAAATTCACACATTCTAATTTGAATCCCCCTTTTTGGAATGTAAATTCCAATGTGACCATGGAAACCGTTCTAATTCAAATATTCGCCACCTAAAACCTGCCAAGTTTGTGTACAAGTCAATGGCAGAGGTCCGTTGAGCCATTTGGAGATGTTAATAGCCTTACTGATGTTCAAGTTTTTTTTTCAGAGAAAAACTAGATTCGTACTAACCGAATACGATTAGAATTTTTGGGTTGGAACTATTCGATCTAATATTCGACATTCAATTTTTTTTTCAAATTGTGAGTATATTCAAGTTAAAAAAATGTAACATGACTTCGAAATTCGACCTTTGATAAATGGGCTTCCCCGTGAACAAAACTAAGTGGCATTCTTCATTAAAACCTTACATTTTTTCATATACTATCACTAGCACGATAGATGCCAGGAAATAAAACGTCCTGGCATCACTATATATTTAATTGAAAGGTGTGGTTGCCTTGAGAAAGGTCCCAATAGGGACCGAAACGTCACGTTGGCTGTACATGCTTTTCTTTAATACACTTTTTTGATTTTTCAAGAATACCCTGTAGTTGCTGCTTTCTTCCTATGGACATATACTAATGTTTAAACCGTGCAACCGGGTGTAATTTGGAAGCGATGTGCCATCCAATACATGACATTATGGGGCACATTTACTTAGCTCGAGTGAAGGAATAGAATAAAAAAAACTTTGAATTTCGAATGTTTTTTTTGGCTACTTCGACCATCGAATGGGCTACTTCGACCTTCGACTACCACTTCGAATCGAACGATTCGAACTAAAAATCGTTTGACTATTCGACCATTCGATAGTCGAAGTACTGTCTCTTTAAAAAAAAACTTCGACCCCTAGTTCGCCACCTAAAATCTACCGAAGTCAATGTTAGCCTATGGGGAAGGTCCCCTTAGGCTTTGCAATCTTTTTTGGGTCGAAGAAAAATCGTTCGATCGATGGATTAAAATCCTTCGAATTGAACGATTCCATCTTTCGAACGAATTTGGTAAATTCTCCGGCTTCGATATTCGAAGTCGAAGGATTTCAATTCGGCAGTCGAATATCGAGGGTAAATTAACCCTCAATATTCGACCATAAGTAAATTTGTAAATTTGCCCATATATATATATATATATATATATATATATAGTAACAACCTTGGTTTCTTCCGCACTCCACTGATTATCTCAAATCACCCAGGTGCTGCTCAAAAAACATTATCCAGGAACAGTTTAGGTATAGAGTGCACACTGGGAACCACTGAAATGGTTATTCTTTTAAAAAAACAATTTTATTATAAATAGATTAAAAAACAGGTCGACGTTTCGGTCCCCGTCTAGGACCTTTATCAAGACACAAAATGCTTTTTAAAATCTGGATTTAAATAGATAGAAATGGAGACACTCACCCAATCATGTGTGACCACTAGAGTCATGTGAGCTTGAAAGAAGAAACCAATCACCAGAATAATACCCCAATCACCAATTAGTTAAAACAAAGGGAAAACCATTCCCTGTGAAATAAAGTGAAAAAAGGGTTAAAAACACAGTAGTTACATTCAAAATACAAAGTATACTGAATTACAGAAACAAATACTGCAGAAACATATACTGACACATTTAACAGCAAAGCTGTTATATAGCCACAATGTTGCCAGTGCTTATCTAAGTTTACATAGCCCAATCAATAAGGGAAATCAATTAATCAAATAAATAACAAACAATATTGTCAACATCATTTATAGCAAAAAAAGGGGATATAGCAACATCGCAGCCCCGCACAGCTTAACGCCAAGCTTACTGGAATATTATGGCGCTGTGATTATTCATCTCATCGCTGTTGTAAAAAACACGTTAATGGACAATTTTCGTTGAGGCCAAAAGGAGCTATAGTATGAAGCTTTTTTATCCAGAAAACTTCACGCTGAAGTAAAACATTCGACCGGTCACCGCCCCGCCTCATTGGCGGGATATGATCTATGGCAGGGGTGTCCAAACTGCGGCCCGAGGGCCACATGCGGCCCAGGATGCATATGAATGCGGCCCAGCTTGGTTCCTGAGGAAAAGTCATGTCGCAAAAGATATAGGAAGAGGGGGGACTCTGCCCATTGCCCAGTTAGTAATAATAATATAATAATAAGTCTATTTAATATCCAGGTGTCCCATATTCCAGTGTATAGCTCCATCTGGTTATCCAACTGGCATTGTAGTTCTTTTGTGTGCATTTCCTTTACTTTTACAAACCAAACATGTTTGTGTATTTCATGTGTGGCCCCAGACAATTTTTCTTTTTCCAATGTGGCCCTGCGAGCCAAAAGTTTGGACACCCCTGATCTATGGCAATGTATTTAAAGGTGGGCAGTCTATGGCCCTGCGCTAAAAAATGTTTAGCTACTGGCTTAGTAGTTCTGCCGTCTCTGAACGCTGTACTAATCGCCGATCTGTGAGCGTCCATCCTCAATCTAAGTGTTAAGTCCGTCTTACCAATGTAAGACAAACCACAAGGGCAGGTATAAGGTAAATAACGTGCGTTGTACAGCAAGTGATGTGTTGTCTAATCGCCATCCGTTTACCAGTGTGAGGGTGTAAAAAAGATTGGCCAGGGGACATATAGCGACAGGAAGTGCAAGTAGGGCATCTAAAACATCCCGGTTTGGCATTTGTCAGCCAGGTCTGTGATTTAACATTATAGCACGATACCGGATCACTTTTCACCAACAAATCCCTTAAATTGGTGTCCCTCCTATAACAAACCATTGGAGGGTTTGGAATGACCTGGGACAGGTCATTGTCAGCCAAAATGATGTTCCATTGTTGTTTTACAAATTTGCTCATTTCCCGTGTGGCATAGTTATACTTAGTACTAAACACAGTATTAGATGAGTTAACTCTCGCTACTGTCTGTCCTTGAGACCGTATTTTAGCTATATTGAGGGCATCATTTAACACATTGTCAGTATATCCTCTATCTTTAAAGCGATTCCACATCTCAATAGTCTGCGACTCGCGTTTATCTGCAAGAGAATTGTTTCTCAGAACCCTGCAGAATTGAGAAATTGGTAAAGATCTTTTCATTGCACCAGGGTGACAGCTTGAAAAATGTAATAAAACATTTTTATCAGTTGGTTTGCGGTACAGTGCAAAGTCAACTTTATTAACATTAATTGTAAGTGCAACATCTAGAAAGTTAATCGTGTGGGGATGTATATCATAAGTAAATCGCACAGGGCTGGGTAACTCATTTAGTTCATTGACCATCTCAATAAATTGTGCCTTTGTGCCGCCCCACACGATTAGCAAATCGTCGATGTAGCGTCGAAAGAATAGGCACTTGTCCCCAAATTTTGGCATAATGTGTTGTTGCTCATATTGGTGCATAAATAAATTCGCGTAAGCCGGTGCCATCGCCGCACCCATTGCCGTACCGGCCACCTGCAAAAAATAGTCGTTTTCAAACCTAAAATAATTTAGCGTGAGTGTCATTTCCAACAATTGTAATAGAAATGAAATTGGGGGCCCAATGTAATGTTCAAATTCAGATAAAGATTTTTTTACCGACCTGGCTGACAAATGCCAAACCGGGATGTTTTAGATGCCCTACTTGCACTTCCTGTCGCTATATGTCCCCTGGCCAATCTTTTTTACACCCTCACACTGGTAAACGGATGGCGATTAGACAACACATCACTTGCTGTACAACGCACGTTATTTACCTTATTACCTGCCCTTGTGGTTTGTCTTACATTGGTAAGACGGACTTAACACTTAGATGGACGCTCACAGATCGGCGATTAGTACAGCGTTCAGAGACGGCAGAACTACTAAGCCAGTAGCTAAACATTTTTTAGAGCAGGGCCATAGACTGCCCACCTTTAAATACATTGCCATAGATCATATCCCGCCAATGAGGCGGGGCGGTGACCGGTCGAATGTTTTACTTCAGCGTGAAGTTTTCTGGATAAAAAAGCTTCATACTATAGCTCCTTTTGGCCTCAACGAAAATTGTCCATTAACGTGTTTTTTACAACAGCGATGAGATGAATAATCACAGCGCCATAATATTCCAGTAAGCTTGGCGTTAAGCTGTGCGGGGCTGCGATGTTGCTATATCCCCTTTTTTTGCTATAAATGATGTTGACAATATTGTTTGTTATTTATTTGATTAATTGATTTCCCTTATTGATTGGGCTATGTAAACTTAGATAAGCACTGGCAACATTGTGGCTATATAACAGCTTTGCTGTTAAATGTGTCAGTATATGTTTCTGCAGTATTTGTTTCTGTAATTCAGTATACTTTGTATTTTGAATGTAACTACTGTGTTTTTAACCCTTTTTTCACTTTATATCACAGGGAATGGTTTTCCCTTTGTTTTAACTAATTGGTGATTGGGGTATTATACTGGTGATTGGTTTCTTCTTTCAAGCTCACATGACTCTAGTGGTCACACATGATTGGGTGAGTGTCTCCATTTCTATCTATTTAAATCCAGATTTTAAAAAGCATTTTGTGTCTTGATAAAGGTCCTAGACGGGGACCGAAACGTCGACCTGTTTTTTAATCTATTTATAATAAAATTGTTTTTTTAAAAGAATAACCATTTCAGTGGTTCCCAGTGTGCACTCTATACCTAAACTGTTCCTATATATATATATATATATATATATATATATATATACATATTTCTGTATATATATATATCTATACATATTTCTGTACAGTTAGGGGGCTATCTATTAAGCTCCGAATACCCGAAATCCGGAAAATGCTGATTTTTCAGATCTTTATTAAAGTCCGCTGGTATGAAAACCCGGCATCTCAAAGCTCTCGGCATCCTGCATTAGTCAATGGGGAAGGTCCCAGTGTCTGTGCTGCTGTCAGTACCGATATCTTATGATTTTCGGGATTTTGGGCCAAAAAGTCCCAAAAATTTGTGTTTTTTGCAGAAAAGTCCTAAAACTTCAGACTTTTCAGGCAAAGGTGTGAAGTTTTCGGGTTAAATTCGGAGCTTAATAAATAACTCCCTTAATGTGCCGCCATTGATTGGATACAAAAAAGAAATATATCTCTGGGGCAGGTAGTCTGCAACATTCAATCTGTTCCATAGGCAATTAACAGCCATGGGACTCATAGGTCTTGGGAAATACTAGATTAGAATGGTCTCCTGACCTTCCCACTTGTGTCAAATAATAATGTTGACTTCTTGATCCTCATTAGAAATACATAATTGACTATGTTACTGAAAATATATCCAAGAACATGATAATTAAAAGGAAATTAAAAATCAGAGTAGTTAGTGAAGTTTCAAACTTATTTTTGGGTTAGTTAATTGAAACTGAAAACCCACAAAGCTAAGTGGTGGTAGGGGGTAGAGTTAAAATTCCAGTGCCATATCTAACATGTAAGGTACTGCCACAGAGAAGTGCCATATCTGGGCTGTTATACATTAACAAGAATACTGTTAATATGCCACGCTCAAGCTCAAAGTAACTCCTAAAAAAAAAAAACAGGTAGTTTGACCCTACTCTGCAGCAATATGTACACAAGGAAAGACAAGGGATGGGTTGTGTTTCAAATCAGAGATAATGAGAAGGTAACATTGCCTCATCGTACAAGCAGGTAAAAATTAGGAGCCAATAGAGAGGAAATGGGTCAAATTCCACCCTGACATGTAACCTACAGTGACAAAGGGAATAGGAGAAGGTGTAAGAGCAGAGTACAAAGAAAGAACAAGCAGACATGAAGGTAAACTTATTTTATTGTAAAAAATGATGTACTATTCCTATAGCTGAAAAAAAGAATAAAGTGTAGATCATCAAATACTTCTAGAGACAAAAACTGGTTCAGTCAGTGGATGAGGTGTACCAAATATATAACTTGCATTCGTCAACAATATTGTGTAGTTATGGAGTTGTAAAGGCCAGTATCCACTAGAAGATTTCCATGGATGACAATTGGACAAAGTAGTTTTATAAATTGCTTTGTATTTAGACAGAAGAATTAGCTGCCTTTATGGAAATGGTTGCAGAAGTACAGCCACCTCATCCCTATCACCAAATGCCCCTCCCTGTTTGGGAATATTCTATAAATGACACAGCAATGGAAAACATCAATATACCTGTGCACATTCAAACACGAACACAACAAATGCACACTGTGCAGTCAAAAGGAGCAACAAATCTTATATAATATATAACACATATATAACATATAGCAACAAATGCAGTTCTTAGAGGAATAATTGTAAATGATAGTCTATGGAGGGGTAACATCTTCCTTTTGCTCCCTTTTGGTTGTCACCGGTCTAATACAGCCCTTTATAAGGACTCAGAATGTCCATTTCAGACATAGTTTTTTCTGTCATAACCAGGATTTGTTGACCTGGCAGCTGAATACGCCACTCTTGAAGTATTGTACTTCTCTGTTGGGGGGCAAGAACAGCAGAGCATTGCTCCTCCAAGCATAAGAAGAGCAGAGGCTGCCCATCCAATGTACATTGAGGAGCCAAGCTCTCTTTTTTGTGCTTCCACTACTAAAGGATTGTAAAAATCCCGGATAATAGTGTTTGCAGACCAGGACACAGGGATAAGGGTCATCAGCCCAGAAAGGATAAAGATAACTCCAGACACAATCATTATCTTGGCTTTGGCTGACTCATCCTGCACGCAATTTGTGCACTTGGCTCCAATGATGGAAATAAGAACTCCCAGCACAGCAATTACAATGGAGATCACAGTCAGGGCGCGAGCTGCCTGGAGGTCTTGAGGAAGAGCTAATAGGGAGTCATACATTTTGCATTGCATTTGCCCTGTGCTCTGCACCACACAGTTCATCCACAGCCCTTCCCAAATGGTCTGGGCCACCACAATGCTGGTTCCAATGAAGGCAGTGACTCTCCACATAGGTAGAGCACAGCATATCACAGACAATAGCCAACCGACGATAGATAGCGCCACACCCAGAATCTCCAGTCCCATAGACATGTTGTCAAGTAAGAGATGGTAAGATAGTGGGAAGGTTGACCAGAATAAGATCCTTAGAGAAAAAGCTGTTAGATCAACAGTCTCCTTAAGAAATGCCTGTCTTTAGTTGATCTTTAGCAATCTGTTGAGCCTGATCTCTCTGCCAGGAAGGTGTTCTTTGTAGTGAAGTATCTGTTGAAATAGATTTCTATGACCCTTGTCTCCAGATGCAGAGTTGAGTGTGGTTCTGTGTCCTTTTTATGTCTGGGGCTCTTTCCCCCTTGCTTTTTTCTTCTGTACTGGTGCAATGACTTATTCAGCCTTGTATCTGGCTGACTGCTCTGCTTGGATGAGAGCCCAGGCTGCCCAGTAGAGAGTGTCCTTCAGGTAAATAGGTGGGCGGGTTCCTCTTGTCTAATGAAAGACTTTGCATGGACTGGCAGGTGTTTAACTGATACCTGTGTTATATATCTGCATCAGGTGCAGCTGATGTCAACGTATTAACCGGGAGGAGGAAACCCTTAAAGGAACACTCACATTAATTGCTCACATGCATGAAACAAATGTAGAATAAAACAAAGAATTCCATTGGCAATCCAGACAATTGAACAAACGCAAAGATACATACAAAACCAGATTAAAAAGCAGACATTTTCAACAAGATTTGCAAATGTAAATTGTATAACATCTTATTTTCATGCATTTTAAAACCAATTTAGAATTATATTTGTAGAATTGTTTTTTTCTGCTGGCCTTTTGTATATCTTGGTGTGACATCTGCTTCAGAAAGGCTCATTGTTTCCCAGTGATTATCGGTGGAGGAGGGTTCTTAAAGGGTTAATGTTTCTAGTGCAGTTTAAGCCTTTGAAGCATGTCTTATCTAGAAAGAGGATTCTGG
This sequence comes from Xenopus petersii, assembly GCA_038501925.1. NCBI lineage: Eukaryota > Metazoa > Chordata > Amphibia > Anura > Pipidae > Xenopus > Xenopus petersii. The sequence continues at coordinate 33,128,135 of CM076675.1, read as the reverse complement.
GACTTGTAGTTCTGCTACAGTGGTACTTTCATAGACATAACACCGTATCAGCATTTATTTTAAATGTAACTTTTATAGTCACTTCTTTTATTCCTTTCTATCCAGCATAAAACCTCAAGTTTTTTATCATGATGAGAGTTTTGTGCATATGAAACTACCTGTCTCATCCAGTATTTCCTCTAATGGGAGGCTATTCCTTGTACAATGAACACAAAAGAAATCACCCAGAGGAAAAGAGACTGTTGGAAGGGCCCTGGTTAGCTCCTGTTACAGACTGAGCTCCGGTAACATCACACCACTGCACATTGACTGTTTGCATGAGGAAAGACTACGGGAAAAAAAAATTAACTATTGAAAAAGCCAGGAGAGAATCAATTCACTTGTTAATTAACACTTGCGTTAGGTAGTAGCATGGGCAAAGTTTCCCTCGGTCCAGTTACTTATGGCAACCAACTGAGAGTCATACTTGTAAATTCAATTTTACATTTCAGAAATGTGCAAAATTTGGCTAAAAATGAATAGCATGTTTACAGAACAAAGTCTATTAAAAGAAATGGGAAGAAAAAAAAAGCAATCAATTGCATAGAAACAGCACTAGTTAGTAAACAGTTTTAAACAGTTTTACAGGAATGGCAACTCTTATCCAGAATGCTCAGAACCTGGAGTTTTCCAGGTATCTTCATACTTTACATCTGCTAGAAAATCATTTAAACATTAAATAAGTCTAGTAGTCTGCTAGAAAATCATGTTAACATTAAATAAATTCAACAAGCTAGTTTTCCTTCCAACAAGGACTAAGTCTATGCGTTTGGATCAAGTACAAGGTCGTGTTTTATTATTACAGGGAAAAAGGAAATTAAAAAGAAAAAATTGTATGCGCCTCTTTCACGATTTTAATCTCGTTAGGCAGGGCGTCACAAGATACCTGAAAAAAATGGGATAATTGTCACCACTGGGAGGTTGTTACGCTGTGGGTGAAGGGGTTGGTGTGGCTGTGGTGCTGGGACCGGCTTCTTTTATATCCTATAACCAGGCCAGAATTTATGGCAAGGCCGCATAGGCCCGGGCCTAGGGCGGCAAAAAAATAGGGGCGGCATGCCGCCCAGCCGCATTATGGGGACGCGTGCGTTTTTTCGCCGGCGTGCTGGGAAGGGGAGGTGAGGTGGGCGCTAGGACCGCGCGGCCGCCTGGTCAGACTGCGCAGCCTAGGGGCGCCCCTTATTGAAATATAACCTATAACACAATTAATGTCCTTACCATCGAGTACATTTTTGCTCCTATTTAAAGACCGGAAGGGTGTTCACTGCGGGAGAAGGGGTTGGCTTGGCAACAGTGGGTAAACATTAGTTCATCGCCGCAGCAAGCTTAGAGCTGCACTTACTTATTACCTCTTTCAGTACCTGGGAGCAGGGCCGGAACTAGGGGTAGGCAGAGTAGGCACTTGCCTAGGGCGCAACGGTGGAGGGGCGCCAGGCACGTACTTACTCTTACCCCTAGTCCGGTCCCTTTTCTGCCTCCCGCCCACTCGTTTTCATTTGAGCGTATTTGCGCATGCGCTGAAGCTTCTTTTCCCGCATACGCTGAAGCTTCTTTTCACGTATGCGCAGATGCGTCTTTTCGCGCATGCGCAGACACGTCTTTTCGCGCATGCACACAATCGCCTATTCGCACGCACACAAACATGCGTGCAACCAGACGGCGCAGCAGCCGGGCAGGCTGCCTAGGGCGCTGCCCGACTTGGCCCGGCTCTGCCTGGGAGGGTTTATACTGTGGGCGAAGGGGTTGGTTCGGAATGGTTGGGAAACGGAAACGACTTCTACTACCACCGCAATAAATCTAAGAGTCGCACCTAGATAGTTCCTCTTTTGGTCTAAACGCAGCAGTCTGCTACGATATTAATATTTTAGACGTTATATGCTGCGGTAATATCAAATTAAATGTATAAAATGCTATGCATGGTGGATCACCATTGTCTATGTATATAAGGCTGAAACCAATACACAACAACACGCCACCATATTATTTTATGGGTTTGTTCGGCATATATATTGCCGCAGAGATTTGTTTTAAACCCAATCCTGTGGCATCTCGCCTCCCTGTACCTAACGTATTTTTAATGGTGTCAATCTGGACTTTTCTCTTTCTTAATGATATTTATTAAAAGTTATGTTTTAACACATGTTGTGGGGTAGACATATGACTGTGTTTTTGGACTAAGCGGGATGGGAAGGTGCAAAGCAATAGGTCAATTCTTTTTCTTTTCTGCATCTGTACTGGGAGTCTGCTGTAATGTCAACTGCATGTATTTTTAAATGTATTTAATTGGCTTAATAATCATCATTTATCTTCATAATAAGTAAATCAAAACCTGAAATGTTTTTAGGGACAAAGAGCACAGTCCATTTAACCGCCCTTGGGAGAATATTCATAGAAAGACAGAGACCTAATGATCCATCCGTTTCCAATGAGACAGTGAGCACCCACCCATATACTCCAGAGAAAAACTCTTTTTTTCTTCTTCATTAACTCCATAGTGACGAGTAAAACTCAACCGCTTACTATCAATACGAGAAGTCTTGTGAATTAATTCATCAGCCAGAGTAAGAGGACAAATAAAGGACTTGCATTTCTTAGTGCTATTGCCAAATCTGCTTGTATCAGTTCAAGCACCTCTGTACTGTGTCCATTTCATCCAGGGGCATTTCAACATTAACAACAACCCCATTAAGTAGAGGTGCCAGGATGTTATATAATAATATATTTTATAAATACAATAAAGGTAATACATGTAGCTTGCTTAGTTATAGCAACAAGATTTTCTCATGCAGTAATTAAGGATGATGAGGTATTGCGCCAATTATAATTGTCTTTGAAACTTATGGAAAGAAGCTGGTCACAGTATATTAGATTTACTTTACAAGCCAGAAGTTTGCCATGGATGGTTTTCAATTCTGCAACACCTGGTCCTTGTTAAAATAAATCATATGATATATTAAAGGGTATACAAATGTACAACATTAAGGGGGTTGTTTATCAAAATTCTCTCACTTTTTTCTGAAAACCACTCCGCACAGACTTCCCCCGATTTTTCAAATCATGAAAAAATCGGAATCGTATGATTTTTCCAGATTCATGCCGAAAACTACGACTCACTGATTTGACCCCTGAAACCTGCAACTTTTTCGGATTTGACAAACGAAATATTGGGACATCTACCATTGACTTCTACATGAACTCGGTTGGCCAGAGTAGGAGTACTTTTTTATTCTGACTTTTAACAGAATAACAGAGATTTAATAAATCTCGGAAAATGTGAGTATTTTTTTCTATAAAAAAATGGTGTAAGTCTGACCAGAAAACAATCAGACTTTAAAAAATATCCCCCTAAAACTTTTAATGCTATTGTTAAAATATGAAAACAGAAAACTGCAAAACATAGAATTCCCATTAATGTATTCAGAAGCCCAAAAATACTGACATAGTCTCTTTAAAGGGGCAAATTCACTAAACTCGCAAAATTCGCCAGCGACGGCTTTGCTCACATCGCAACACTTCGCCAGGCGTAGATTTGCCAGGATAACGATAATTCACTAAAATCCGTAGTTGCGTCCAGGGCGCCGAACGATGGCGGAGTTGCGCTAGCGTCACTGCGGCAAGCAAAGCGAAGTTGCGCTAGCTTTGGCCAATTTGCATACGGCTGAAGGTTAAAGTTGAATGGACGTATATGTTGCAGCAAATACATTACACTACACAAGCCTGGGAAACCTTAACAAAAGAAAATAGAGTTGTTATATTGCCCTAGACATGACCCCAGTGTATAGCTTATGTGCCATATGTTAGGAAAAGTACGGGGGAAGCCGGGTACCCCAGAAAATATTTACGATCTTTTGCAGCCTATCACCCTGAAAAATTTAAAGATGCCAGCGTTTTTTGGGAGTGGTGGGTGGTGAAGGCAAGTCTGGCGCAAGAGGTAATGTTCAGTAAAATCTGCATCTTAGTGAATTTGCGAAGTAATGCTCTTTCGCCAGAGCAAAACTTCGCCTGGCGTAAGAGTGCAAAGTACCCCTAGAGTCTATATCCTTCGCTAGCGAAGTGACGTCACGCTGGCGAATTTTACAGCTCACCCTGCCTATAACTTGCACCATGAGACATTGCCATATTATGTAAGAGAGAGAGAGAGCTGGTGCAGGAAATTGCAGTCTAAAGCTGGCCATAGACGATCGAATGAATCCTCAAATCGTACAATTTTCGGACCACGTGTGGAGAGTCCCGACATTTTTCATCCCACGGAGATCGGTCGTTTGGACGATCGGACAGTTTAAAAGATTTCTGTTGGCTGCCGTTTATATCTCTGCATGTATTGCTGATCGGACGATTTTCAGTGGGAGACTTTCACTAGCTTTTGTCGGACATAACTTTCATACGATTGCTGTCAGGGTCAGAACATCGGCTGATCTTTTATTTTATTACTTTATTTAATCTGAAGTTTAGTGGCAGGTCAGGAGATTGGGAAGTCCGATCGTTCGAGGATATGAACGATCGGATCTTTGCGTCTATGGCCAGCTTAAGGCAAGGCGTCTGTTTGCGTATCTTTCTTTTCTTAAGTAGATTTTCTCATTTGAATTAAATTAGGCTACAGTTTCCATGGAACTGTAACAGAGAGCCCCCCTCTAAACAAACCAAATGTCAGTTAGTTGAAAGACAACCACTCATCCATCAACTTATGAGCTATCTCCCATAACCCTGAATTCCTTCTCTTGCTAAAAAGCCACCCAACCCCTTCTTAAAGCTATCTAATGTATCAGCCTGTACAACTGATTCAGGGAGAGAATTCCACATCTTCACAGCTCTCACTGTAAAAAACCCCTTCCGAATATTTAGTCGGAACCTCTTTTCTTCTAATCGGAATGGGTGACCCCATGTCAGATGGAAAGACCTAATGGTAAGTAAAGCATTAGAGAGATTATTATATGATCCCCTTATATATTTATACATAGTTATCATATCATCCCTTAAGTGCTTCTTCTCCAGCGTGAACATCCCCAATTTGGCCAGTCTTTCCTCATAGCTAAGATTTTCCATACTTTTTACCAGCTTAGTTGCCCTTCTCTGTACCCTCTCTAATTCCATAATGTCCTGTTTGAGTGATGGAGACCAAAACTGTACGGCATATTCTAGATGGGGCCTTACCAGTGCTCTATATAGTGGAAGAATAACCACCTTCTCCCTCGAATCTATGCCCTTTTTAATACAGCTCAAGACCTTATTTGCCCTTGATGCTGCTGACTGGCATTGCTTGCTACAGCCAAGTTTATTATCTACAAGGGCTCCAAGGTCCTTTTCCATTATGGCTTTGCCAAAGCAGTCCCATTAGGGGTATAAGTTTCTTTGATATTTTAGCATCTTATGTGCATAACTTTATGTTTATCAACATTTATCTGCCACTTAGCTGCCCAGATTGCCAGTTTGTCAAGATGCAAGGATGCCACATCCCCTCCCCTGAGTCATTAATGAACAAGTTAAATAAAAGTGGACTCAATAACGAGCCCTGAGGGACCCCACTAAGAACCTTACTCCAAGTAGAGAATGTACCATTAACAACCACCCTCTGTACCCGATCCTTTAGCCGGTTTCCTATCTACGTGCAAACAACTTTATTAAGTTCAACAGCCCTTAGTTTCTAAAGCAATCCCCCTCTGACCAGCATCTTAAGGTGGCCATACACTATAAGATCCGCTAGCTTGGCTTGGCCAAATGAGCGGATCTTTTTCCCGATATGCCACTAACGGCAGGGCTATATCGGGGGTAATCTGAACGTTCGGCCCTATGGCCGAAAGTAACGAATTACAACGAGCGCAATGGGCTCCGACGGGTCAGACGGGAGAAAAATCACACCTTCCCAATTGATATCATGTCCAGATATCGATCGGAAAGACCCGTCGGAAGCCTCCATACACGGGCAGATTAGCTGTCAAATTGGTCTAAACGACCGATAACGGCAGCATTATCTGGCCACCTTTACTTACCTCATCATAAAAAGTAATCGCATTTGTCTAAGACAAATGTCATTTACTAGGACAAAATTTTGAATGTGATCCCTTCACAAGCCTTTGAATAGTTTGCCCACCACAGATGTCAATCTTACTGGCCTATAATTGCCATGTGGCCTATGAATCAAATTTTGGCACATCATTGGTACATTCAGGCCCTGATTTCCTTATTTGGTGCCCCTAGGCCTCCAGGTCCTAACGCCCCCCACGCGTGCGTACGCACATGAATGCGCTGGGCTCCCCAATGCTCCATATAATATGGCTAAGCCCTCTTAGGCCCAGGCCTTGGTGGCCTCACCATAAATCTGGGCCTGGGTACATCTAGGAATTCCAATTGATCACCAACAAATATGGACTTGCTCTCAATTGGTAGAAAGTTCAGTAGTATTTAAATAGGCATTGTATCCCTACTAGTATCTCAAAGGGTCCTGAAATGCCTCTTTGTGATCTGCTATAGATTTTGAAAGCCACATAATAAGATACTAGTATAGGCAATGCCTCATGCAGAATCGCTGTCAAATGTTTTATTTATTAATAATTGTAGCCTCTAGATAGCTTCTACTTACTATTTTAGTAAAGGCACAGACAGGGCCGGAATTAGGGCTAGGCAGAAGAGGCACCTGCCCAGGGCACAACGATGGGGTGGGGACGCTGGGCAGGTACGCAAGATTTTGCATCTTGCTGCAAAATCCACCTCATCTGCCTGCACCCGAGTGGAGGTAGAGCAGCATCGAAGGAGCTGATTTTTGGGGGCACATTTACTAAAGGGCGCAGTGACTAACGCTGGCAATAATTCGCCAGACACCCTACTTTATCTACATAAATATGTGATGCAAACATATTTGATTTAACGACAAGTTGGAGAGAAAATTTGATTTAAATGGAGCTTAACTATATATAATAGAGGGAATACTGTCCTCTGGAGTTTTCACACAGGCAGCCGGGTTTTTTGGAGGGCTGTCCAGGTGAAATCTGGACAGGGCTTTAAAATGAATGGCAAAAAGCTATTTGCCATTGTGGGTGTTTGCACATAATCGTGCAAAAATGCCTTTGTACTCTTTTTTCACCCAATAAAGTGATTTTAGCGTTTTACCTGCGCTAATGTTCAGCACCCATAATGGAAAGGAAATGTTGCCTTTATGGTTACAATTAGAAGACCGCCAAGGAAATTTTTGATATATGTTCTTCCAGAAAAGCTCATTTTTTTCTGATAGTGGTAAGACCTTTATAAAAAAAAAAGGGAATCAGTCAACAATGAAATTTTATGGCTTGTTTAAATCTCTAGAAGGTGTTGATGAAGGAAAAACTGGCAGCCACTGATATACCTTAGATACCAATGGAAATATATACCATATGTAAAAGCCTCACTTAACTGAGTTTTTGATAAAAACACATTCCAGAAATATACAATAATAGATTTGAGCTAAATGACTCCACTAACACCTACGTCAGCACTTTCTCATTCCTCTATTCTACAAGCGCACTGCCAAGGAGTCCTTAGGTAATACATCAACAAGCATCACCCCCTTGTGCCATAGTCTTAAGGTGGCCATACACTATTAGAGCCCCTTGTTTGGTGAGGTCACCAAATGAGCGGATCTTAACACGATATGCCCACTAATGGCTGGGCAATATCGGTTGAATACGGATTACAATGCTGCCAATGGGACCGGACCGGATCAACTAGCCGAAGCAGTCCTAGATTGCAAAAAGAATCAACTTGACCAATCGATATCTGACCGATTTTTGGCCTGATGTCGATGGGGAGGACCCATCGGGAGTCCCCACACACGGACAGATAAGCTGCCAATTTGTCTTAATTCTTTTTTTAAAAGCCATGGATTTAGCTAAAGCTGTTTTTAACTGTATTACTTAATTAAGAATTCAAAAGTCAAACATTAGCATCTATCGCTTATGCTTGGGACCAGGGGCTTTTCAGATAAGGGATCTTTCTGTAATGTGGTCACCAAAAATCATTAAACATTTATGGGGTTAGGGCAGAGACACATGCGGGAAAGCATTTCAGGGAGATTAGTTGCCCGAAGAAGAGGCGATTTGTCGCCGGGAGATTAATCTCCTCGAATCTTCGCCTGTGTCTGAATGCCAAAGACTCAAAAAATTTGAGTTTTTTGACTGTAAAATCCAAATTTTTAATTTAAAAAAAAATTATATTTTTCGGGATTTATGATATCCCAAGGATGGGAAAAGTCAGAATCCGAAAATCCAGCATCTCAGAACTGCCGAGGTTGTATATAAATCTGCGCTGGGTTTCGTGCAATAATCCAAAGATTTTGTGGTTTTTGGGCAAAGATCTAAAAAAATCTAATGATTCAAATTTTTTTACCGCACAGGAAATTTTCAGGAAAATTTATTGATAAATAGGGGAAAATAACCCGTGTGAATTTGGTTGGAGTAGAAAATAATGAGATATTTTAGCATTTTGATAAATAACACCCTTAGGATTGTTTTGCCCCCAAAATGGATTCATGCAGCTTAGTTATCATCAACTACAAGGTACAGGTTTAGGTCCTGTTATCCAGAATGCCCTGGATCTGGATCTTTGTGTAATTTGGATCTCTTTACTTTAAGCCCGCTAAAAAATAATTTCAGCATTAATCAAGCTTAATAGGATTGTTTTGCTTTCAATAAGGATTAATTATATCTAGTTTGGAACAAGTACAAGCTACTGTTTAATTATTACAGAGAGAAAAAATTGAATTATTTACTAAAAATTTGGAGATTTTTGTATTTGGGAAATAGTAACAAAAGCCAAATGCAATTTTAATCCAATTTTGTGCTTCTTAACTTAACATATAACATGCAGTATATACAGAACTGCTGCATGGGGTAATATTATAATTCCGATTGCACCATTCTTATGATATTAGGCTTTTATTATTCAGTGAGTTGGGTAAATCACACAGGAAATCTGTAGTGGAAAAAATTATAACTTCCAAATCAGAGTATTAGTATTACCTTTGTACATAGTGTGTCAGCCTCTAGCAACGCAGCAGCAAACATTCTGAATCACCCATGTCGAACATAAGTATCAAAAGGGCAAAGTGTCAATTGCTTTTCTAGGCAAATTTTCTTTTTAGGTCACAAAATTTCAGCCACAAGAGAAAGCAGAGCTCAAAGTACAGAAGATAAAAAAATACACAGGCAGAAAGATCTGTTTGTTATATTCCATGAGGCAAAATTTGTGAGATGGCAAATTCCAATGTGCACATAAAACTTCCTTAATGGCCACCGTGGCAAACCTCTTTTCTAAGGGGAACTACATACGGGCTTGCTCAAAAAGTAAAATCACTCCTTGTCATTATTTTATTAAGTTCTATGGGCTGTTCTGCTCCTCTAGAGGTGCTCTTTTTTTTGACGCACAACGCCATACAAGTCTATGGGTGTCATTTTTGCGGCGAAACAAGGCGAAAAAATTCACCCATCCCTAGTGATGGGAAAATTTGTCCCATTTTGCTTCACCAAAAAAATAGGCAATTTCGCAAATTTTCGCCAATGCGCAAAAATTCGCGAAACTCATTGAACTGAATGGGCGTCAAAATTATTTTGACGAGTGTCAATTTCACCACCCACGACAATAGTTCTACATGCACCTATTTTTGCCAAATGCATTAAAATCAATGGGCGTCCGAATAATTTTGATGCATGACAATGTTTCTGTGCGCCTCTACTCTGATGTGCGCTACATTTTTTCAATGTCGCAAATTTATTCGCCAGCGGCCAATGATGAAATTCTTAGCAAATTCGCGACTGCGAATTTATTCACCCATCACTAGTTCTTATTATGAGACTGCAGTTGACCCAACATTGAGAACGTTTAGCATAGGGCTTACTAGGGTTTTTTTTATTGCAAAATAGTATTTTTTCCTTCAACTGGAGTGCTGCTCCTATCAACGCACACCGGATTGGGAAACAGTTTTGGTATGACAGATAGTTTTTAGCAGGGAGACACTGCAACAGTCCAAGCCCCTTCTCCCCTGGGCTCCCCTGTCTGCTACAGTATATGTTACTCACCTCCCAACATTTTGGAAATATATAGAGGGACAAAAAGATTTGCTGCACGTAGCACAGTAGAATTTTTTGACTACGCCCATTTTTGTGACCACACCCCCTGTAATTTCAAAAGGCTAAAATCAGGAAAGACTTACTATTTAGTGAAGATGGAGCCCAAATATTATAAAAATGAAAAAACTTTATTACTCTAGCCTGAGGTTTCCTGCCAAAGGTGCGCACTTATTTATAGGCTCAGGCTTCCAGAGAAATCTGCTCCTCCGCCTTTTCCAAATTCAGCCAAATCTGAGCTGAATTCCGATTAAACAATCATGTGATTTTTTAAAGTATCACGAGACTTTAGACTTGATGTTGACTAATTTTTTGCTGGTTTTTTTCTCTCTACTTTTGCTAACTTCCATATGCAAGTACAGATTCAGAAAAGAATGTAGCCAAATATCTTGTGGTGGATTCAGTATTTAATATAGAAATTTAGGGGTTGTGGAAGCACTCTTAAGGCTAAATCAAGGTATGTTTAAGTATAAGGGAAGTGCTACTTACAATGCACTTCCCTGGTCCCCTGTCTCAATTCAGTATAAATGCAAGTGCATGTGTTTACAAAACAGGGGTTTTTAGTTACAAAGTTATGATCATAAAGTTGAAAAGCCACCATACCACGTCAAGGAAAACCCCATATGGCGGTCCCTACCTTCTTTATCTCAGGTCATAGTATAAAAAGACTTGGTTCTCAACACACATTGAATACAGGTAATGCTATTATTAATTTAATTTTAAAATCTGACATGGGGCTAGACATATTGTTTCCCAGGTGCCCCAATTCATGTGACTTGTGCTCTGATAAACTTCAGTCACTTTTTACTGCTGCACTACAAATTGGAGTGAAGTCACCCCCTCCCTCCCCTCCAGCAGCCCACGATTATCTCAGAGCGATCGTACGATCATACGAATTGACCATCAACTAAAAGACCAATTTGCCAGGAAGCCAAAGGGGAGCTGCCTGCTTGGCCCAGCAAACATAGATAGATTGCACTGGGACCGATAAAGATTTTTTAACCTGGCCGATCAATTTCCTGACAGATGGCCAAAAAATCGTAACTTTGCACCCTTTCTGCATGGAGTACTCTCTTTTTGGGAGAAAGTGGTATAAGGTCTAGCGACTAGTTCACCCAGGGGAGGAGGGGGGAAAGGGGATCAGATATGGCATTTGGTTGCGTGGGAAAGAGGGGATCAGGTCTGGATTTGGTGGAAAGGGGGATCAGGTCTGGCAGTTGATTGTGGGGTGAAAGGGGATGGGATCTGGTGACTGTTTTGGGGGGGAAAGGGGGATTGGGTCTGGCAGTGGATGGCTTCTAACAAGCAGATAGGGGGCAGGTCTTCCCTGGGATTCAAATTAGACCCATGCACTTCAATTACACAGCAGCTCAGAGTGCCCCACCAGCCTAATAAATAGTGACTATGGCACGGGCGCTGCTGCCATGAAGCGATTTGAGAAACTCGCCAAGGCCCGGATTTGTGGCAAGGTCACAAAGGCCCTGACCTAGGGCAGTGGAATTTCAGGGACAGCATGCCGCCCAGCTGCATTCGTATGCGAGTTCTACTGGTGCATGTGCGCACGTGCAGGAAGTGGACAGGTAGGGAACGAAAGGGAGGAGACTGTAAGGGGAGGGGAAGGGGAGGAGATGGAGAAGGGGACGTGAAGAGTATGGGGTAGGAAAAGCAGATGTGGAGGCGCCTGGATAGTTAATCTGGCCCTGAACTTGCTTCAGGTGGCAGCAGCCCTCAAGTTACCAGGGGTGTAAAAACACCCCCGGTCATTTTAAGAACTGAAATTCCATGTTTCAGGCTCTTCTAGTGCTGAGATTGAAATTGTGCTGTCCTATAGGTAAGCGCAGGGCGGAGGCAAAGGGCAGACCTTCTCTGGATGGCAAGGGGTAAAATACTCCTGCTGTGGTATCTCACAGCAGCCCCTCTGGCATTTGCCAGAATCCACAGATTTCCAATCCAGGCCTGATGGAGGGGTGGCAGGGATAGAGCTAACTTTGGGCGCCAGAATCCGTCCTCCTGGCTCTGTTTTTGTCCACAATTTTGTTGGTTTGGGGATTCCATGAATTTCAGCAATCAGCATTATAATTATGTTTGTGTTTGATTCATAGGGTGCGTCTGCTGCAGCCTGCAAAGGGATCTCAATGACTTCTGGGAGCTGTACTGTAAGAAAGGTGGAGAGCACTAATTCTGCATTTTGCAGCAGTCACCCAGGGCTACTTTTGTGCCTCCTCTAAAGGTGGCCATACATGGATAGATTCGCTCATTTGGCGATGTCGCCAAACGAGCAGATCTCCCTCCGATATGCCCACCTTGAGGTGGGCAATATCGGGCTGATCCGATCGTGGGCCCTAGGGCCCAACGATCGGATCCTAGCGTTCGCAAACGGGCGGTCGGATCGCGGGACTGCATCAACGAACAGATGCGGCCGCGATCCGACGGGATTTTTAGCCCCATCCTATCGAGATCTGGTCAACTTTCGGCCAGATATCGATCGGGGAAGCCCGTCGGGGGCCCCCATACACGGGCCTGTGTATGGCCACCTTTAGGAATGGATATCTTGTTTTTCTTGCAGATGTTGGATGAGCAGAAAGCTTTCGAGAGAGAATGTAGTACAGCTCTCAGAATGCCCTGAACCCACACATCCAGTCACTGTGGATAGCTTTCATTGCAAGAGCCTGGCAAAAAGAGGAGCAGAAAGTAGGGGGAAATTATTTTCAGCAAATTATATTTGTCTAATTAATGTATTCTTTTGTCAGAATATGCCGATTATGCAGCCATAATAGGAAATTAAGATTCAAGACATCTGAGTACAGATGTAGTCAGACTAATTTTGTGTTTTATTTTGAAGTTTAACAAAGGCTGGAAAGCTACAGACTGGACTAATCCACCAGCCAATAGGATGCTGGGAGTTACGTGTACAGTCAGAATAGTGGTTAAACTGGCCAAACATATTATTTGTGGTGCTGGGAAACAGTGCCATGATCAGTTGTTTTAGATGTTTTAGTTATTAACCCTTATTGACTGCCAGAGTAAGTTAACAATTAAATAACTTTCTAAACTTCCCAAACTGGAAATCAGAAATAAATGGGTCAGGAAATAAGAGGTACCGGTAACATGATTTGGCCACACACATATATATATATATATATATATATATGTATATATATATATATATATATATATATATATATGTATATTAATATATATATATATATATATAAAAACAAAAAAAACAGCACAAAGAGTCTTTTCTATTCTTTTCTATTCTATTTCACTATATGTTCCACGAAAGTTATTACTGGCGCAGACAGTAGTCACTGCGACATGTTAAACACATGTTTCGTTATCAACTCTTATAAGTAACCTATTGAGTTATAATCCCATTACAAGAAGCCAGAAGGGAATTTGGCCTAGCAGTAAGTGGGAAATTAGTAAGCACAACTGTAATGGAAAAATGTAAATGTATAGTGATCCTGTACTATTTCCCAATGTTTCTATTAATTCAAAGTGATACAACTAGTTGTGCCTTAGAACACTTCAGCCACAGTTCCACCGTGAGTGCTGATTACTTCCATTCTAAGAATCCTCTTTATTCACTTATTTCTATTTAAAGGAGAAGGAAAGGTTAAAACTAAGTAAGCTTTATGAGAAAGGTCTATATAAATTCACCATTACACACTCAAAGTAATGCTGCTCTGAGTCCTGTATCAAAAGAAACACAGCTATGAGTGAGCAGGGAGAGACTCAGGCAGGAAGTGATGTCACACCAAGCATATATGGCAGTTGCTATCCTAAACAAACAGAGAAAGCTTCTAGAGCTTTTTACTCAGGTATGACAAAGCATTCTGCAGAATAAACACAGTGTTATAGCTTGCACAATTGTGGCTCATCTATTGGCAATAAACTGCCTTAGTGCTTTCCGTTTCCTTTAAGTTCCTACGTATAATGTAATAACTAGGTGTGTTTTTTGGCAGCCATTTTCTGCACAATTTTTAAGTAAATTTCACTTACACTTTCATTTTGAAATGAATTGCTTAGTAACAGTAAACACAATACAATTGCAGACTATATTCAAGCACACCCAGCAAGTCTGGTACATTCCACAATCATCATGACGGGAGAAAAATAATTACCTAAAATATTACAATAATTTGTATTTATCTCTGTGTTGGTACATTCTTTTCACAGTTTTTCCCGCATGATGGCAGTAATTGGACGGGAAAGCTCACCTTGTCACCTTCTGCCTATACAGTATATTGCACATTTCATGTTTGCATATTTATTGTGTATTTTTAAGTGCCTTTTTGTGATATGTACTAGCTGGAGCCACATCGTCTCGTCTCACTGTATATTTGTATACTGCTGAGATGACAATAAAGTTTACTTTGACTTTAAACAATTCTCTGTGATTATAAGCAAAAGGCATTTTGAAATGTTTTTGGACATAAAATTATAGATAGTTTTCAAGAATGTGGATAAATACAAACTTGTTTTTTATTAGGGGATTGAGCAATCAAACTGGCACATAGTCATGGAAAAGTAGTTTGTGCGATTAATTTGACTTTACTACTTTGCTATCTATCTATCTATCTATCTATCTATCTATCTATCTATCTATCTATCTATCTATCTATCTATCTATCTATCTATATATCTATCTATATCTATCTATTTATCATCTGTCTGTCTCTATCTATCTACCTATCTATGAGGAGGTGGCCAGTCTGGGGAGAGGACCTGGGCCAGCAAGGCCACCAGGTTTTCTCCTAGTGTCTCACCCTGGACAATCCACTGAAGCTTTTGCCCTAAGCACATGTCCTTTGGTGCTGATGTAGAAAATACAGTTTAGCTTCATATATATATATATATATATATATATATATATATATATATATATATATATACTATACTATACTTGGATAGCTGAAGAAGTATGGGTTGAGTCTTGAACCATTTTCTCATAAGAGTAAAGTACAAGTATTTCCAAGCAATGAATAACCACGTATGCTGCACTTAAGAGAAAGATTATAGGTACATATGATGACTAAAAGCTTATAAAGGACGAATAAACATCCTGGTAATAAAAAGTGGTAGTGAATGGCCAGAAGGGAGAGTAGGAGGATAATGGAATTCAATTAAGGAAGTTTTAAATGGTAGCTAAAAAAGTTGTAAGAAAACAGGTAAAGGGTCATGGCTGGGTGATAAAGAGAGTATGAAGAGTAGAGAGGTTGGTAAGGCGTGTAGACGCATTACTGAGTTTGAGGAGAAGGCTCGGATAGGTTTTATATGAGGGATTTCCATTCAAGAGCTGCCTTTTATAAACATAAGGAAGGAAACATTATAGATGGAAAACATCAGATCCCTAACAGTATTGCTATCTATTATCTATCTATCTATCCATCCATCTATCTATCTATCTATCTATCTATCGTATCTATCGTATCTATCGTATCTATCGATCTATCTATCTATCTATCTATCTATCTATCTATCTATCTATCTATCTATCTATCTATCATCTATCTATCTATCTATCTATCTATCTATCTATCTATCTATCTATCTATCTATTATCTATCTATCATACCATGACTTTGGGTTCTGCAGCATCAGTAGGCGACTTGCAAGAGGAGGTGGGATGGAGGCAGCTAAACAGCACACAACTATGTAGTAGCGCAAGGAATGGTTCGGAAGGTATCTTTAAAGTGGAACTAAAGTCTAAAATAGAATAAGGCTAGAAATGCTGTATTTTGTATACTAAACATAAGCATGAACTTACTGCACTACAAGTCTAATAAAACACATGATTTATGTTTTCAAAGTTGGCCACAGGGGGTCACCATGCAAAACCGAGACTATGCACATGCTCAATATGGTCTGGGCTGCTTAGGGATCGTCATAAATTATGAATTGAGAAACTCGCCTCAGGCAGCAGCAGCTCACAAGTTACATGGGGCTGCAAAAATGCTGCTCCTGGTAACTTTAAGAGCCGTAAATTCAGATTTTTGAAACATAATTTTGACTCTGCTAGTGCATTTGCTCTCTTTGCACTAGAGATGCAGCCCCTCCGCACCCACCACTCAAACTGGTATGCGCAAGGTGCAAGTGGGGGCGGAAAGCCATAACGACCCTTAATGATTGATATTCTCCAGGGGATTCTGAAATAAAATACAAACCACTGGGATCCATATCCGGCTGAAGTTATTAGAATCAACTAGATTTATGATCAAAAGACTGCTTTGATATATATACAAGGAAACCTTCTTTTACTGTAAATCTTAGTCCATATTTTTACATTAATTTAAGATAAGTAAAGATATGGCAAAACCACAAGCAGAAATATTAAAAGAGCCAACAGATAACATTTGAGTCACTACACAAAACCAGATTACACTGCATTTCAGTTTTTATATGAATTGTTTATTGTAGATAGTAAAGGTTAAAGGAAATGTGTGCCTCTCCCAAAAATGATCAACTAATTTACGTTAAGTGTGTTTAGAATGCATTCTTTAATCAAAGCCTACTGTTGAATCACCGTGATATGATTAAAGTTCATCTTGCCATTAAACAATACAATCATTTATGCACACATTGTTATCTGCAGCTATTAGCTGACCATAATGCTGGGCTGCTTAGGCACAAAGGGTGTTTGTTCTTAGCGTGGAACTATATCTCATGCATATTTACCCCGGAGTGTGCACTTCCCTGTGATATTAGGGGTAACGGCACATTGAGGGAATGTAATAAAAGTCGCAAAGAGCAAAAAATTTGAACAAATAAGAATAAAAAATTATCACTTCGCAATGTAATACTCTTCCTTAAACTGTTATTACATTGCAAATTTTAATTGCGCATTGCCCATTTTTTAGAAGTGCTTGAAAATTTCGTAATCTTTTGGAGCAAACATAACTTTTTTAGTCTAATTACATTCACTGCCCACTGGCACAAACTATAACAGTTGCAAACCATCTTCCCCTGTCGGAAATGGTCGCTACAGGGCCGGAACTAGGGGTAGGCAGAAGAGTCACCTGCCTAGGGCGCAATGAAAGGGGTGTGCTGGGCAGGTACCTGTCTTCTACTTACTTCATGTCCATGCTTGTTGCTTTCCCTCTCCTCCGCCTCTTTCCCCTCCCCTCCAGCACTTTCCCTTCCCTCTCCCTTCCCCTCTGGCACTCTCCCCTTCCTCTTCAGCGCTTTCCCCTCCCTCCCCCTTCACACACTGCGTTCGGGCGCGAGCACGGAGGGGAGCGTGGTGGTCAGCCGGGTCGCCTAGGGTGCCTGGTCAGATTGGCCTGGCACTGGGTCGCTAAACAGTTTCCGGGTTCGCAAAAGATATATTAAATTCGCACAAAGGCAAATGTGTTTGCATGAACGCAAAACTTTTCGCTTTGTAAATATTTTTTTTTATCGACTTTTATTATATTCCCCCAGTAGTGATATAATTGCTGCACTCGGGAGAAACGACATCGATCAAAATGCATTGTAAGGCTGCAATATGGCTGATTTCCACTGAATGTTGACCTTTTGTATATAACCAGAAAGAAGGCAACAAGAAAAAAATGTCTACTATAGACAACATGTACTAGAGTCCTGCGCGGGTCCATTTTTTGGGACCCGGACCCGCAACCCGCATTCTTACCCGCTTGGACCCGCTACCCGACCCGACCCGCAAGTACCTTATCCGCAACCCGGACCTGCGACCCGCTGACCATCAAGAATCAGGAAGTGCTGTCATTAGAAACCGGAAGTGACATCATCAGAAGTCGATATGATAAGGAAAAAAGAAGTAAAACAGGAAGTACATTCATTGTAAACCGGAAGTGACGTCATCGGGATACGGCGTGACCAGAAAAAGGTGCAAATATCGTTAATGAGAAGATCCGCGGCCCGACCCAGGACCTGCACACCCTCAGAATCACTGCCCCGCGGGTATACCCGCACCTGGAACTTCTCAGCACAACCCGCCAGGTACCGCAGGTTTTTGCGGGTAACCCGCGGGTACCCGACCCGCTGCAGGACTCTAACATGTACCATCGTCCCTGCCAGACTCTGCTGATTTCCATACTGTTCTGGGCAGAAAATTCTCTCTTCAGTAGAGCAGATGGTTATCAAACCTGTGATTGGCCAAGTTTTCCCACTGGAGGAATGCAGTGATAAAATTGTTTCCTATACTATTTCCCAAAAGCTCATTATGAGGTAATTTACATACCAGGCTCCCAGGCTACCTGAGCTTCAAATAGATCACTGAGTGAAACCATTTATTCACAGTGTCCCATATATTAAAGGGGTCGTTCCCCTTAGTAAATTATTCTTACTAACTTACTAAGGGGGAACCTTATTTTTAGCAACTTTTCATCAAAGGGGTTGTTCACCTTAAAATTAATTTTTAGTATGATGTAGAGAGTGATATTTGGAGACAATTTGCAATTGGTTTAAATTTTGTATTTGTGGTTTTTGAGTTTAGCTTTTTATTCAGCAGCTCTCCAGTTTGTAATTTCGGCAATCAGGTTGCTAGGGTCCAAATTACCTTAGAAACCAAGCACTGATTTGAATAAGAGACTGGAATATGAATAGGAGAGTCCTGGATAGAAAGAAGAGCAATAAAAAGTATTTTTTAGATGGGGTCAGTGACCCCCAATTTGAAAGCTAGAAAGATTCAGAAGAAAACGGCAAATAACTCAAAAAGTATAACATATAAATAATGAAGACCAATTGCAAAGGTGCTTGGAAGTGGACATTCTATAACATACGATAAGTTACCTCAAAGGTGAACTACTCCTTTTATTAATTTTACATTTATACTTTTTGAATTATTTGTCTTCTTCTGACACTTTCCAACTTTTAAATGACCCCATCAGCCAAAACAAATATTGCTTTGTAAACTTTCAATTGTATTATAAGTGTCACTTTGTATTCCTTATCTTTCTTTTGAGTCCCTCTCCTATTCATATTCCAGTCTCTCATTTAAAGCATTGACTGGATGATAAGGTAGACAATATCCTAGCAACCAGGCAGCTGTGGAAATTCCAAACTAGAGTGCTGCTGAATAATAACTGAATAACCACAAACAATAAATAATGAAAGCCAACTGCAAAGACATCAATATATCAATAGTATGTCAATGTCTCTGCCATATTAAAATAATACCATTAGTGGAGAAAATGTGGAACAAATGTTATTTCCTCTTCTACATAAAAACGAAACACTGCCTTAGATGAATCTATTGTGTCTGCTTTCAGATTTAGCTGCTGTGTTACTATGCTTGCATTTTAATGATTGTTGCAATATGGCTGAATTACCACATTGCTTTAACTGAAATGCACAGCCACCACCACCTGGCTCTACAGGGAAATACAAGCCAGTTGGGCTGCTACCTTACTGATTATATCAGTGATCCCCAACCAGTAGCTCATGAGCAACATGTTGCTCTCTAACCCCTTGTATGTTGCTCTCAGGGTCCTCAAAGAAGGGGCTTATTTTTGAATTTCAAGCTTGAAAGGAAGTTTTAATTACATAAAAATAATTATAGTCCCAAGTAGAGCCTCTTGTAGGCTGCCAGTCCACATAGGAGCTACCAAATAACCAACCATAGCCCTTATTTGGCACCCCAAGGGACTTTTTTATGCATGTGTTGCTCCCCAACTCTTTTTACATTTGAATGTGGCTCACGGGTTAAATAGATTGGGGACCCCTGGATTATATGAATGCTTCTTCTCAAACTCATTCTCTCCCACTCTACATCTATGCAGAAGATAAAAAAAATAAGAAAAACACCTAGCAATTAACCTTATAAGGAGCAGGGCCACCCTTTTCCATTCCTTAGAATGCTGTCATGTGACTCCTCAACTGGGATAATGAACTATATTGGACTATGTGTATTTAAATAGTAAATGTTATGTATACACTGTGCTCTGTAGTTGTAAGAGGAAAATGTTTAAAATGGACTCAAGGTGAGGGATCTCACCCCTATGGCAGTTTTCTCACTCACATATAGGTTCCTTGTCCTCATCCCATCACTATAATTTAGGTATAGTGTTATTCCAGACTAATTGTGAGATTGTTTGTTTATTGCCCTGAGGGATAGCTGGCATTCGGCACAGGTATAGGATCCATTGTCCAGAAACCCACAATCTAGAAAACCGTTATCCAGAAAGCTCCAAATTACAGAAGAGCCATCTCCTGTAGGCTCCATTTTAATTAAATAATTCCCATTTTTAAAAGTGATTTTCTTTTTCTCTGTAGAATTAAAACAGTTTGTGAATCCAAATTGGTGGCAAAACAATACTATTGGGCAGCGGTCCCCAACCTTTTTTGCCCCAGGGACCGGTGTAAAGCCCAAATTTTTTGCAAGGACCAGGGGGCATCAACTACGGCGCATAAATTTCGCACACAGCGAGTCAAATTCGGACACGCCAGCGTCAAATTTGGGTGAGTCTGTGCATATACCACGTCATACGTCCAGTTCAGGTATGTCCGCGGCCCATCGGTTGGGGACCCCTGCCATTGGGTTTATTTAATGTGAATATTTTTAGCATCCTTAAAATATGGAGATCCCAATTATGGAAAGAATCCAGAATCAGCATTGGACTGGGCCGGTGGAACACCGAGACTCCTGATCTCCCCTCCCCCTGCCTGATTGCATAAAGAAGACGTGAAACAGATACGCTCCTGCAAGGGGATAGAGGGGGCCCTATAACTGGGGAGGGGGCCCTTTGGGGGGGGCAGGGGCTCTGATGTGGTAGCCCAGGTGGGCTCTGAACCCCTCAGTCTTACCCTGTCCAGAATACACTTGGTGCCGAGCATTCTGCATAATAGATCCTATACCTGTACACTGTTTTGTTATTACAAAGCTTTATAGGATTTACCAACCACATCAGATAACAAAAATGCAGTTTTTAATTAAATGTATAATCAACGTACTGTTGATAAATTAAAACATATTTGTAAAAACGTTTATGCAACTAGAGAGGTGATACTAGTGCTATTTGTTTCGTCACATTTCCGGAGAATAGTCTAACAAATGGCCAAATATGGAGAGAGCACTGCATCTGCTCACAGTTAGATAAGTGAAACTGTTTAAGGCGGGGAGAAAGAGTATAAACAATGATGCCACAACCATGGGGCGTGTGATGTATTCCAGGGGCGATGGAAGAAAGAAAGAACACCTGCAAAGTGGGAGGAACTAGAGAACTAGGTGTGTCAGTCTCTGATTAGAGATGATCTGAAAAGGTGTAGAGGAGAAATGAACTATGACAATCAACAAAGCATCTAGATATGGGGAGAAAAAATATCTGAGAAAGACAGATACAAACTGAGATGTCAGCTAACTCCCTGTCATCAAGGAGATAATCATCCAGTAATAGCATTCTGAAAGGGATACTGTCATGGAAAAACATGTTTTTTTTCAAAACACATCAGTTAATAGTGCTACTCCAGCAGAATTCTGCACTGAAATCCATTTTTCAAAAGAGCAAACAGATGTTATTATATTCAATTTTGAAATCTGGCATGGGGCTAGACATTTTGTCAGTTTCCCAACTGCCCCAGTCATGTGACTTGTGCCTGCACTTTAGGATGGAATTACTTTCTTGCAGGCTATTATTTCTCCTACTTAAATAATGAGAATTCTCAGTGAATTTTAACACTGCACTGCAGAAAAAAGAAAAAGCTCCCCAGCACACCCCTAGCTTGTGCGTCATTCAGGATTAGATAGATAGATTATAGATAGATAGATAGATAGATAGATAGATAGATAGATAGATAGATAGATAGATCGATAGATCGATAGATAGATAGATAGATAGATAGATAGCTAGATAGATAGATAGACAGACAGATAGATGATAGGTAGATGATAGATAGATAGATAGATAGATAGATAGATAGATAGATAGATGATAGATAGATAGATAGATAGATAGATAGATAGATAGATAGATAGATAGATAGATAGATAGATTATAGATAGATAGATAGATAGATGATCGATCAATCGATCGATAGATGATAGATGATAGATACATAGATAGATAGATTATAGATAGATAGATTATAGATAGATAGATCGATAGATTATAGATAGACAGACAGACAGACAGATAGATAGATAGATAGATAGATAGATAGATAGATAGATGATAGATAGATGATAGATAGATAGATAGATGATAGATAGATAGATTAGAAGGATAGATGGATAGATAGATAGATAGATAGATAGATGATAGATAGATAGATTATAGATAGATAGATAGATAGATAGATAGATAGATAGATAATAGATAGATAGATAGATGATAGATAGATAGATAGTTATCAATAACAGTGTAAGGGAAAAGGCATCTTTAGTGAACAACTGTTCAGCTGATTTTCTGGTTTTCATGACATTTACAAACATTTCCCATGCGCACACATATCATTTCTGATTACCCATGGGTCGTGTGGCTTTGGAAGTTTGCAGCCTCCTAGTGCCCCACTGCCGCTAAATATATTGCTTTTTCTTTACCTCCCGGCGGGGCGGACGTGGGTATATAGTGTAGCGCATGGTGGGTAAGGGTCGGGTGCAGGAGCTGTAGTTTAACAAGAACAACTGGCATCTTGAAGCTTACTTATTCCTATGTTGCAGGGATTATCCTTACACAACATACCAGTATAACACAGCTAAAAACATCAAGTGTAACATTGTGTTGAAATCTGTTCTGATCAGATTTATATTGCCAAAAAGAGGGCAATGTGTCAGCGACATTCATCTTAATAACCAAGTGGTAGGTAACACCTCCAGCGTACTGAAAGTGGCTTGTAATATACTGGAAAACATCACACCCACTTTATTTTCTATGACACTAACAAGGCAGTAAAATGAGTTTAATGTTTAATCTTTATTGCTCTCATAACCAGTTTTCTTTTCTTCTGAGTCAACGCAGCTCCTTGGTTACACATACACGTTGTGGTATGACATGCCTGGGAAATGAGTACATGTATGTGAAGAGTGACGTTTCTGCCAGAGCCCTCCCATCATAAACAGACCGTAGTGAGAAACTGCTTGGAGATGTCAACTGGAACTTCACGCAACCAGGATAATAATGAGACAGTCCTGTAGGTTTAACTCCATGGTGCAAACTGGACTATGTTCTTAATAGTGATGGGTAACTCTGTGGCATTTGTAGCTGAAAAAAAATTTGTGAAACGGTCAATGGGCATCAAAATAATTTTCACTCGTGACAATTTTGACGCGAGCGACAATTTTTTTATGCGTGCGACTATTTTGTCCAAATGTATTAAAGTCAATGGGCGTCCCAATATTTTTGACGAGCGACAATTTTTATGTGGGCGACTATTCCGACTATTCACGCAACAATTTTTTTTTTCGTGGCAGATTTTATGCCGCAGTTTTGCTAATTTGCTGGCGTCGAAACATGGAAATTCGCAAATCCATGCCTGGTGAATTTATTCACCCATCACTAGTTGTTAAAGGGATACTGTCATGGGAAAACACGTTTTTTTCAAAATGCATCAGTTAATAGTGCTGCTCCAGCAGTCTTCTGCACTGAAATCCCTTTTTCAAAAGAGCAAACATATTTTGTTATATTT
This sequence comes from Xenopus petersii, assembly GCA_038501925.1. Lineage (NCBI taxonomy): Eukaryota > Metazoa > Chordata > Amphibia > Anura > Pipidae > Xenopus > Xenopus petersii. The sequence goes on along the minus strand of CM076675.1, from coordinate 33,104,421 downwards.
AATTTTGAAATCTGACATGGGGCTATACATATTGTCAATTTCCCAGCTGCATCCAGTCATGTGACTTGTGCTCTGATAAACTTCAATCACTCTTTACTGCTGTACTGCAAGTTGGAGTGATATCACCCCCTTCCTCCACCTCCCCCCCCCCCCAGAAGCCTAACAACAGAACAATGGGTAACGAGATAGCAGCTCCCTAACACAAGGTAACAGCTCCCTGGAACATCTAAGAACAGCACTTAATAGTGAAAGCCAAGTCCCACTGAGACTGACTCAGTTACAGGAGTTTTCTCAGATACAGTAAATTGATTTAACTGCACACTTTTTCTGCCTTAAGACCACAGCATAAAAGACATTTGATGGGTGGTGCTTGAAGGACATAGGGTTAGAGAAACCTGGGCAGCAGTTAGCAAAGAAATGCACAGTTGGATGGTGACACAGTATTTTACATCTAGAGAGTGGCTGTGCAACATACCTGAGAAGGGAGGTGATTTTTTTTGTTTAAGCTACAACATAGAACTCAACCTCTGACTGGTTTGTAAATAAATCTGCCTTCTTGATTGGTTGTTTCTGCGGAACAGATGCTTTTTAGGTATTGCTTTGTATACAGTACTTGCAGTTTAAACCAGCCGACTGTTTCCTGTAATGATACAAGTATCTGAACAAACGTTGGACTGCGCCTCTTGGCTCTCACTTTGGAGCATGTTGTAAAAACCGCAGCGCTCTTCAGTTGTTGGCATACAAACCATGTGATGTCAGCTGCAGTTAGTGCTCAACTGCAACTGCTATAGAGCTTGGTTCCTGCTGTCATATTCATTCATTCTGTAACATATACAGGCCAGTTCATTGCTCTTGATGAATTGGAACCTGGTATCTGTGTATGCATGTAAGGATCTTCAGACTATAAGCTCTACTGGGGAAGAAACACTGTAAAATGCTGCAGAAAATGTAATTGCTACATAAAGTATAATAATAGCCATAGTCTGTACAAACTACATCACAGTTTGACTTCTGACGAAATTGCCGCTCTCGCCTCTTGAGAAGCAATTAAAGCCGTTATAAGTGGCATCGTTAAATGTGATTTTTTATGTAGAGCCATTTATGTCTTTGCCTAGAGTGATGCTGCACAATCCAGCACAATGTGCAGAGTGGAACTTTGTGTATAAAGAAAATATCCTATATGCCTGCCATGAAAAGCAATTAAAGGAGAATTAAACCCTAAAAATTAATATGGCTAATAATGCCATATTTTATATAGTGAAGTTATTGCACCAGCCTAAAGTTTCAGCTTCTCAATAGCAGCAATGATCCAGGACTTCAAACTTGTCACAGGGAGTCACCATCTTGGAAAGTGTCTGTGACACTCACATGCTCAATGGGCTCTGAGCAGCTGTTGAGAAGCTAAGCTTAGGGGTCGTCACTGATTATCCATCAGAAAATTAGGTTGGCCTGTAATATAAGCTGATGTTACAAGACTGATTATTAAATTCTGATGCTAATTGCACTGGTTTCTGTGCTGCCATGTAGTAATTATCTGTATTAATTACTAATCAGCGTTATATTATGACATTTCTATTCTATATGTATATTGTGAGTGGGTCCCTAAGCTCAGTAAGTGACAGCAGCACAGAACAAGCTCAGTAAGTGACAGCAGCACAGAACATGTGCAGTGAATCAGCGGAAAAGAAGATGGGGAGCTACTGGGGCATCTTTGGTGACACAGATTTTTATTCTAAAGGACTGTGGTTGCCTTGGGTTGGTACAGAAGCCCAAAACATAATGTACAACATTTCTAGCTACTTCTTTAGTTAATCTTTAGTTCTCCTTTAAGTAAAGGGCTTCATCATACCTTCGCCCCATTACTCCTGCTTTGGGTGCCCTGAAGGATGCCTAAGGTAGGGATGTAAAAGAGGACACCCACCTCATGCAAGTGCCTAGTGCTTGTACCAAGCACTAGGCCTGTTTTTTGTACTTTGCTCCTTGCCACCTCATAGGAAATGGACCATTAACAGAGAAAAAAGAAATGCTGCACATTGTGTCTTGGGATTTTGTAGCAGCCCAGAGCATCCAAACGAATCCAACATAGAAAGTTCCTGTGCACGGCTTTGAAGGCATGGGCCATTACTGTTATAGAGATGCTGAACATTTAGGTTTGTGCAATAAGTTCAGTCTATAAAGTACAACATTTTTAGCCATATTCATTTTAAGGGTTTAGTATTCCTTTAAGGAGTGCATTAAAAGGCATGCATGACTACTCATGCATGATTGTGTGCACTGTAAGGCTATAACATAAGCAATAATAGAAGCCATTAAATATAAATTAGATATATGGAACAAAGTAATTTTAAAGAGTTATATCATAACAGTTTAAAGTGCCCAAACATGCCTTCCGAGAATGGGTGTGAGAAAGTCTATTTGGCATGGAGAGGAGCCAGTTGACTCTCTTGCAATGCCAGCAGAGATTATCAGTGAAACAGATAACCTTGTATTTCAATTACTTTGAGCAGTGCTGGGACTGAAATTCTCCTGTCATTGAACATCTCTCTAGGTCCCACTGCAATATATATATATATTTATTTATATATATATATATATATATATTTATATATATATATATATATATATATATATATATATATATATATATATATATATATTTATATATATATATATATATATATATATATATATAAATATATACACAATATATTATGCATTATATATTGGTGGGGACCATGTAAAATGAGGGAAAATTTAAATCAGGGTGTGAAAAATTGAGGTTATACTGATTATAGTACAGGTGTGCAATCTGTTATCTGCAAACCCTTTGCCCAGAAAGCTCCGTATTAAGGGATAGATGCATCCCATAGACTCCATTTTAATCAAATAATTACATTTTTAAAAAATGATTTCCTGTTTTCTCTGTAATAAAACAGTATCTTGTACTTTATCTCAACTAAGATATAATTAATCCTTATTGTAGGCAAAACAATTCTATTGGATTTACTTAATGCTTAGATTCCTTATCCGGAGAACCCCAGGTCTCCAGCATTCTGGAGAGCACATCCCATGCCTGTATTTAGAATTTGAATGACAATGTCTTGATCCTCTGACTTTGCCAGCAAAGGCCAGGTACTTACTTTGCCTCATGACAGAACCAATACTGAAGTATTGAAACCTCCAGTTAAGGGTGAATGGACAGCAACGTAACTAGAGGGGGACGGGCCCTGGCGCGGGACACGCAGCTGGGCCCCCCGCCACCCCTCTGTACGCCCGGAACCATCCCGGAAATTCATGGTGCATAAGCTGGCCAATCGCACCCCCTGCTCCCCCAGTAGTTATGCCACTGTGAATGGATTCCTCGCCAATTAGTGAGAAACAAGTGGGGGCTCTTACTCCTAGGCCAACACGAAGCAAAAGGAAATTATAGAAAAAGACAAGTGCAGTGGTAGGCACCCCACGCAGAACTGAGTCGGGTTAGAGACTGCTTACAGGAGGCAGATTCAGTATGAGCATATTACATGATCTGAAATATTTATAGCAGTCTATAATCCTTGATAACAAAGGAAACAACAAGTAAAGTTAAAGAAGGAAAGGAAATTTACATTGGGGGTGCCAAAAGTTAGGCACCCCCAAGTGATAGGAGCACAGGCCCGGGGTGTCAGGTGAGTCAATACAATCACTTGGGGTGGCTAACTTTTGGCACCCTAAAGTGTAATATGCCATTCGTTCTCCTTTAAAGATGAAGGAAACCCTAAAAATCGATTGATGTAAACTTTTACCATTTACATAAATTTTTTATTTCTATCTTTGCAATTTCTGATACAGTCTTGTGCTTAAAGTGAGAATAAGCACCCCACAGTGTGTGCATAGACAGTTAAGGTGTCACTTACTGAGCCGCAATAGCAAGCCTGCGCATATTCCCGTAGTCAGTTAGGCTGAAAAATTCCATGAATTAAAGGTACTTGCGCAGGCATTTGTGTTCAGTGCTGTTGTTGTTCCCCTTTCTTCTGTTCCTAGTCAGTTTTTCTCCAAACTGTTGACTGCTTTATACCACCCTATAACCCAAGCACCAGGATACCAGGAAAACTCCCGGTGGGACAAAGTGTCAGTGGGCCCTCATGCTGTGAAATTTTTGGACTATTTCATGGCCATTCCCTATTCTATGAGAACAAGGGGCTAAATAGATGAAATAATAGATTATGGTATGTAAAGAAAAGAAACTAGGAGAATAGAGGTTGATTGAGGAGATGAAGAATATTAGTACTGAGAGTGGCCCCTGGTCTAAGGTTTTATGGTGGGCCCCTGGTCTAACGTTTTTGTGTGGGCCCCTGGTGTCCCAGTCCGACACTGCTGCCCAATACAGATTTGAGACCTGAATGATCAGAATGTTTGCGACCTGGGGTTTTCTGGATAACAGATATTTCTGTAATTTGGGTCTTCATGTAAACACTGAATAAACCCAAAAGGCTGCTTTTGCTCCCAATTAGTGATGTGCAACTGCCCACCACCCACGCCCGACTTCCGGGCTCCTTTTATAAACCCGCGCCACCCCGCCCTGCTGATGATGTCACAAAAGGGGCGCGTCTTACGGAAGTAAGACAACGGCATTGGGAAAGGGGGGTACGAGGTTGTGGTTATCGGGCCAGCCTGCACATCACTACTCCCAATAACAATTGATTATATCTTAGTTTGGATTAATTACAAGGTACTGTTTTATTATTACAGAGAAATAATTTTTAAAAAAAAATGTATTATTTGGATAAAATGGAGTCTAGAGGAGACTCTAGTAGTTACGACCTTTCTGGATAATGGGTTTCCAGACAACAAATTCCTTTTTGTATTCTTAATATTAGCAAAATTTACATTCAATAATATGTAAAAATCGTTGAGGAGCAACACAGTTACATAGTTACATAGTTACATAGTTAAATTGGGTTGAAAAAAGACAAAGTCCATCAAGTTCAACCCCTCCAAATGAAAACCCAGCATCCATACATACACCCCTCTACTTTTAATTAAATTCTATATACCCATACTAACTATAGAGCTTAGTATCACAATAGCCTTTGATATTATGTCTGTCCAAAAAATCATCCAAGCCATTCTTAAAGGCATTAACTGAATCAGCCATCACAACATCACCCGGCAGTGCATTCCACAACCTCACTGTCCTGACTGTGAAGAACCCCCTACGTTGCTTCAAATGAAAGTTCTTTTCTTCTAGTCTAAAGGGGAGGCCTCTGGTACGGTGATCCACTTTATGGGTAAAAAGGTCCCCTGCCATTTGTCTATAATGTCCTCTAATGTACTTGTAAAGTGGGGGTAATGGAGATGAGTAACCTGTTGCATTGCGGAGCCACTGGTATAAAGGTTAGATTTATAATGTACATTTCTCCCCACAGGCCTAATTTTAATCATTTCATGAAAACCTTTCACAGTTTTTCTGTTATTTTCATTAACAATCTGGCTCAATGACCAGGCAAAAAAACATTCTTTCATATTATGAAACTTGCTCCAAGTCTGCTCCAAATCAGTCATCAAACGAGAAAAAAAGATTATCTGACATGTGAGAAAATGTCATCCAAATGGAACTGCCAATGGTGATAATAAAAACAAGAAAATAATTTATTCTCTTCTTCTGCTAAATTTGTCTCATCGTGTAAAGTCTACTATTTTTTTTTAAAATACTTCTCAGACCCCACATAGTTTACTGTAATTTGTTTCATGCCTAAGGCAGAAGGCATTCAAGCAGGGGCGTAACTATAGAGGAAGCAGACCCTGCGGCTGCAGGGGGGCCCAGGAGGTATAGGGGCCCCATGATGCTCTAGTTCATATACAATTTCAAAATAAATTGATAAAATAGAACAACCTCTGGATATGTTGGGGGCCCTAAAATTAATTTGCTGTGGGGCCCAGTAACATCTAGTTATGCCACTGCATTCAAGTGAGTTGCTTGACGTCAGCTGACACAGAAAATGCCTTGAGTTACCTGGTTTCAGCGTTTGTTCACACTGAGCCACACCTTTCCACAGACATGGTTGTGACAAATTATTTATTTTTGTGTTTTGACAATGAAAAAAAGCGTTTTCATTCTTATATTAAACGACAATGGAACCTCAATTTTACATTTTAAGTTTTCCTCATTTTACATTGTTATTTTTGTGGTCCCACCTATATATTATGCAAAATACATTTCCCTGATTTTACATTTTCCTGGAATTTACGCCATTTTTTTCTGGTCCCCTGAAAAATGTAAAATGGGGGTTCTACTTTTGCACATTGAGCTTTGGCTCTCAGGGGAAGCTGGGAGGCCTGCAGAATAATATGCCTTTTATACATGTTTATTTTATGTATAATCTAAAATAAATAAAACCTCTTTCTCTCTCTCTTCATTATTTGCAATGGAAAAAAAGAAAATGAAAGTCGCTAAATGTACTTTTAGTACGTTATTATTTGACAGACAAAAACAATTAGGTAAAGAGTCAATGGACTACAAGCTCAGAATGCTGAAAAGGGTGTAGCTGCCTGGGATTCCCCTGCCCATTCACTGGGATACAGGATGGATGAGTAAAGTCTCCTTATCTATCTATACAGACAGTGCACAGCTGTGGAAGAAGGCTGCCACCTACCAGCTAACGCATTAAGGGTTACAAGGAGATTGCAGAAGTTACTACTGGCTTGTAGAGTGTAGGTCTATGGCCATGCTCCATTGGGCACAACCATGGGGCAGATTTACTAAAGGGCGATTTGTCACCATTGACCGCTTCGCACACTTTGCCAGGCGCAAATTCATGACTATGTTAATTCACTAAAATATGAAGTTTCGTCCTGGGCACGGAACGCTGGTGACTTTTCACTAGCGATACTTCTTCAGTCCGAGCATTTCATAGCGAAGATTCGCTAGCGTTTGTGCATGCCAAGCAAAAAGCTGCTAGTGATCTTACACTTAGGTCAATTTGAATAGTACATTAAAGTTGTATGGACTTCTTTATTAGAAATGTTGGTGCAAATGCTTGAAGTGGCCACTTTTTATTACAAATGTCCAAGGAACCTTAAGGGCAACGAGGAAACTTCGGGTGACTTCGGAAATCGAAGTGACGTGAGTGCATTAGCGCAGGTGATTCTTCATTCAAGCAGGTAGAAGGCAGACAGTAGGCAGTTTGGGGAGATTGTCACCCCGCAGAAGAGGCAATTAGTCGCCAGGCGACTAAATCTCCCCGTATCTGCCCCAACCCTGATAAAGACAAAAGAGATCATATAATGCCCTAGACATGAACCCACCCTAAAATAAATGTTCCATGGGCCTCAACTGTCTGGGGAAAATGTTAACCCAAAAAAGTTTGTTGGGACTAGGAAAAGTCACCAACGTTTTTTTCAACTTTAATGCATTTTTGGCAGACAGGATATGATGTAAGTGACATAAGATTGAGGAAGATCTAGCGTCATTTTAGCAGTTCGCTTGAACTGAGGTGGCGAAGTCAACTTTAGCTAAAGAGGTAACGTTCAGTAAAATCTGAACTTAAGTGAATTTGCGGAGCAACGACCATTCGCATGATCGAAAAGTCGCCTGGCAATAGTGCGAACGAATGCTAGCGGCGGTCTCTTTCACTAGCGTATTGTTGCCTGCACCTGTTAGTGAATTGGCGAAGCCCCTGCAGATATGACTTCTGATGAAAAGTCGCTAGCGTTAGCCACTTCGCCCTTTAGTTAATCTGCCTCCATGAATCTCTGCATCTAGATTACACACGAGGAGTGGCAGGTGGGTCCGGTCTAGGGGTAGGCAGAAGATGCAGCTGCCCATCACCCCCCCAATCTTTGTACCCTGGGCAACTGCCTTTTCTGCCTATTCCTAATTCCAGCCCTGAATTATAGCATCCTGTGTTTTTAGAGTCCTTACAGCATACCTCTGCTATGATTGAAATTCGTTAGTTCCATTCCACCCATAGGTATTGTTACAAATATGCAGAAAGGAATGTTCTGACAATATAAGAAACTGCTTTTATAGATCAATACAGGGGTTGGAAGATGGTGGCACAGTGCTCAGTAGAAGAGTAAATGCTTTATTTAGTAATAGGAATACCCGGGTATTCCGTGGGTACCCAATTGTTGCACATATGAAAATGAATTCAGAGTGCGAGGGTAGGGTAAGAGAGAAGTAATTCCATTTATTGCAGGGAGCTGAAAGACAACAGGAACATTTTCTTAATCCTGCACATGGGAACTGGTGCATCATGTAAAAGTTTCTAAACTAAATAAACATATATACTTCTATACACGTAATTCAATATACAGGTGATATAACAATACTGTTCTGGAAATACTGTTCTGGCAATACCAATAACAAATAGCAAAGATAAACAGCTTTCAACAAGTTTGTAAAACATTAGACTAAGGATTATTACCTGAAAGACAACAGGAACATTTTCTTAATCCTGCACATGGGAACTGGTGCATCATGTAAAAGTTTCTAAACTAAATAAACATATATACTTCAGTGTTGAACGTGTTTTATTGCACAAATTTTATTAGGGGGGGTGCTTAACTTTGTACCTCTTACACAATTCCAGGATCCATGGCAACTGTCTTTTTCTGCAGTCTTTGAATTAAGTTATTTACATGATTTTGTTCTGCCAACCTCAAACTAGGAATTTAAAAGGTTATCTGGTAGTTGAGGATTAATTACCCTAGCAACCATGGAGATGTTTAGAAATCTGCATAAAATATGAATAGTAGAGGGTCTGAACTCTGAAATAAAAGGTAAACAATAAAGACAAGATTAAAGGGTGGACAAGTTGCAATTTGTTTTCATTTTTTATTATTTTTGGTCTTTTACTTTTTAGCTTTTTGTTCCGCAGCTCTCCAGTTTGGAATATTAGCAGCTATCTGGCTGCTATGGCATACATTACCCTAGCAACCAAACAGTGGTTGGAATGAGAAACTGAAATGTGAATAGGAGTATATATGAATGTAACAGAAAAATAAGCAACAATAACATTTTGGCCTCAAAGAGCAATAGTTTTTTGAATGTGGTTGGCTAATGAGTTTTTCTGTTGAGTGTCTAGTAACCCAGCAAGCACCACAATAGGAATATTCTCTAGGCTTATTTTGGTAGGTGTGTTAAAGGGCCCTGGGAGTTGCCATGAATCTGTATTTACAAAGCAAGTGGCTTATTAAAGTTATGTAACCAGAAGTGTATTATAAAAAACTGCACAGAAATCAGATCAGACTTCATACTGTATATGTTTTATACGCTACTGTAGGTTGGCTCTTTAATTTGATTTCCTCTCACCCCTGATAAAAGCAGTTTAGCTTTATTATAGCTATTCTGTGTTCTGTACATGATATGTCTGTGTCTACAGTGGAATTCTGTGGCTGGTTTGCCATTTTATATACAGCTATGGGATCTGTTATCTGGAAAGCCATTATCCATTATCCAATTTGTAAAAACAATTTCCTTTTTCTCTGTAATAATAAAACAGTAGCTTGTACTTGATCCCAACTAAGATATAATGAATCCTTATTGGAAGCAAAACCAGCCTATTGGGTTTATTTAATATTTACATGATTTTCTAGTAGTCTTAAGGTATGAAGATCCAAATTATGGAAAAATCTATTATCCAGAAAGCCCCAGGTCCCAAGCATTCTGGATAACAGGTCCCATACCTGTACCATTTCATATACAGTAAATTGTGTTGATTTTTAGGCTATGGGAATGTACACATGCACACAGACTGAAATGTGGCTGGTACTGGGGTTTAAAAAACAGATATTCTAACACACTCCTTGTACTATGCAGTTTAAAGGGGTGGTTTGCCTTTAAGTTAACTTTTAGCATACTATAGAATGGCTTATTCTAAGCAATTTTTTATTTTCCTTTATTTTTTATAGTTATCTGCCTTCTGATTCTTTACAGCTTTGAAATGGGGGTCACTATAAGGACAGATGCTCTGTGAGGCTACATTTGTATTGTTATTGTTACTTTGTATTACCCATCTTTCTATTCAGGTCCTCGCCATATTCCAGTCTCTGATTCAAATCAGTGCCTGGTAATTTGTCCCTAGCAACTAGATTACTGAAACTGCTAATTGGAGAGCTGCTGAATCAAAAGCTAAACCAAGTGCAAATTGTCTCGGATTATCACTCTCTACATCACAAGTCCCCAATCTTTTTTACCCGTGAGCAAAAGGAGTTTGTGAGCAACACAAGAATGAAAAATGTTCTTGGGGATGCCAAGTAAGTGCTATGATTGGCCATTTGGTAGCCCTATGTGGACTGACCTACCTACAGGAGGCTCTGTTTGGCAACAAAAACTTGCCTCCAAGCCAAGAATTCAAAAATAAGCACCTGCTTTGAGGCCACTGGGAGCAAAATTCAAGGGGTCGGCGAGTAACATGTTGCTCATGAGCCACTGGTTGGGGATCAGTGCTCTACATCACACTAAAAGTTAATTTAAAGGTGTAGAGCCCTTTGATGACCAGTGCTGATATCTCAGAAGCAGCTTCCTGCACAGGGACTGGAATGGTTATAATTGAGTGTATGTGACCCAAGGCATAAATACCTACTATACCTACATAATATGTTTATTTGTTAGGGGCCATACACGATAAGATCCGGTCATTTGGCAAAGTTGGAAAATGAACAGGTCTTTCCCCGATATACTCACTAATGGCAGGGCGATATCGGGTTAATCCGAACAATCGAATTACAATGAAGACAATGGTGCCAATAGATTTTAGAACCGCATCAATTAGCCGATACGGTCCTCGATCGCAGCAAAGGATCAAACCTGTCCGATCTGCATCAGGTTGGCCTGATATCAATCAGGGGGACCCGTCGGAAGCCCCCACACACAGGCAGATAAACTGATATCTGCAGCTTTAATCTGCCTGTGTATGGCCGCCTTTAGATTGTAACTTCACTAGGGCAGGGAGTGATGGAAATATCTAATCTCTCTAAAGTGTTAAATGATTGGTCAATGAAGATGAAAGAATAATAATATCAATAAGATAGAGGAATGTAAGGCAGGCCAGGCCCAGTCTCCACTGGAATTGGTGAACACCAGGCTTGTTGCAAAACTGGGGCACATGCTTATGTTAAAGCGATGACTGAAACTGTTAAAGTAAAATACCGGGGACATTCGGTAATAAGGAGCCATCTATTAATATCCTGTCATGTCAGGATGTGTCAGACAAAGATGAGCAATAGTTTCAGACTGTTTGCCATCCCAGTGGAACACTCCTCCTCCCTGAGACAGAATCAGGAACACCAATCCCGGCAGTAAAGCTGTACCGGGGCTTTCTCTGGAGCAATTTAAGTGTCTGGGGGGAAATCAATGGCTTCAGTGACTCGCACAAATCACATATTGTGGCGGGGAGTGGAGGGTGGATGAAACCACTTTTGTTGTCCCATAACAGGGAATCCAGTCAGACAGGTTGCACAGCTCACTGTGAGTTTCAGTGAGATGAAGAGGCCCCGCCCAGGGCTGCACAAGTGTATATCTGCCTCCTGCTACACCTGAGCCTCATTCATACAGCACATTAGCACCGAGACACAGCAACAGTAACGCAATGGCTTCCATGGGGCTTCAAGTGTTGGGCATCGCCCTGTCGGTTATCGGCTGGCTGGGAGCGCTTGTCTGCTGCGTTCTTCCCATGTGGAGGGTCACTGCCTTTATTGGCAACAACATCGTGGTGGCGCAGATCATCTGGGAGGGATTGTGGATGAACTGCGTGGTGCAGAGCACGGGGCAAATGCAGTGCAAAGTATACGACTCTTTGCTGGCCCTTCCCCAGGATCTACAGGCAGCCCGAGCCCTGACTGTCATCTCTGTCCTTGTGGCCCTGCTGGGGCTTATGATGTCCATTATCGGGGGCAAGTGCACGAACTGCGTGGAGGATGAATCTTCCAAAGCCAAAGTCATGATCGTGTCTGGCATTGTGTTCATCGTGGCTGGTGTGCTCACCCTCATCCCAGTGTCCTGGTCTGCCAACAACATCATCCGAGACTTCTACAACCCACTGGTGGTGGAGGCGCAGAAGAGAGAATTAGGTGCATCGTTATACATCGGCTGGGCGGCCGCCGCGCTCCTGCTGCTTGGAGGCGCAATGCTGTGCTGCAACTGCCCACCAAGGGATCAGAAACCCTACTCTGCCAAGTACACCCCAGCTCGCTCTGGTGCAACCAGCAACTACGTCTGAGCGGCCGTCCGTATTGGACCAACTGACTTTATACTCGGCCTTGAACATATTTTTAACATATGCATTTTGCCATCTGCCGCAAAGGCTCGTCACAAACCAATAATGACTTTTGTATGGACACATTGAAGGACATTTCATCACTTTCTGCTTGTTCTTTCCCAGATGTTTTACCCCCACCATGGAGAAAGGGGCACGTGTAGCCTTAACTGACAGTGAGCAGAGTTCCCCTTCTAACTACCAGTGAGCAGAGTTTCCCTCCTAACTGAGAGTGAGCAGAGATTTGCTGGGGGCTAAAAGGGAACTTCATGAAAAACAACTAATCTTCTGGGAGGGGTTGCATAACTTAGATTTTTGGGTTGGAGCCCATTCACTGGTCATTATCTACCTATGCTTGGGTCTCACAATTGGCAGTTCAGTACACATGATAGGCTGCTATTTGCTTTTCTGGCCAGATTACAGGCTTCCCATGCTGCAGCTCTGAATATGTACTGATCCAAATACAGATTGCCTAATTGAAACATCTGCCATTGAACTGCAGGTGTCTTTACCATTGAACTGGTGCGTATGTCAGATGCAGTCAGTAGCTCATTTTGGGCACTGGCAGGTTCATTTTTAAAAGTATACTGTACATCTAAAATGGAATACCCTTAGATTGTAGAGTTAGGAGACCGGCTAGGGGTATTCAGGTCAAACTCAGGGAAAACGCTACTCTAAAGGAATGATTCCCACACTGTTGGGCTGGCCCAACCTAGAGAGGGAGAATGGAGACCAAATAGGGTGATATTTGGGGAGAATACTTATTTATTCCCCTATTCAGGTGCTTTTGAGGTAAAAACATATATGCTATCGTAGAAATTCTATGGCTGATATACCAGCATTTTCCTATATCTGCAATTTTTTTTCTCTATGGACTAAGGGAGGGCCCTGCATAAATATTGGACACCCAAGGTTTAAATAACTTTTCTAAAATGACCAAAGATTGGGCTGGTGGGGATTTATTTTTTTAAACTTGTGCTCTAAACTGTTTTTTATGTTTGCTTTCGTTAACTGGGAAGCCATGGAAATGTGAGTGCCAATAGTATGAATTTGAAACATACCCCCAGTTAATTAACCACCTTGCACTATACTGCATTGCGGAGCCTGCACTAGGGAAATTCCTATGTTTGATCAAGTATTCTGTATAATTCTGTATATCTTTCAGTTTGTTTGTTCCCTCATTTTCCTCCCAGGTCATTGTCTAAACAATAAACCTGCTGAGCAGCATTTGTGCAACTGAACACACCTGTGCTACCCTTTTATTTAGATAATTGCACCATTTAACCCTCAGGGTGTGTCAGGACTCCAAAGAAAAAGACTCACCCATCACCATTGTAAAGCCTTCCCTTTGCTTATTCTCTTAGCAATAATTTGTCCTTATTTTCTTTATGGCAAGGGCGCAGGAAACCAATTGAATTGTATTGGCTGCGCATTGCTTAGTATGATCTTATGTTTTACCGGAAGAGCCAAGTATGTTTATTTTATTTTAAACCGCTTATATTTTTGTATGTATTTGTCATGATTAATGGTAGTCTAAATAACCTGTTTTCTAAAATAAATATGAAACAGATGACTTGGTTGAAGTTCTGTGTTTTTCCTCATGATTTGGGATTCATGGGTGGGTGGGGCAGAATCTAAATGTAAGAGGTTGTGTTACAAACTGGTCATATTTTAGTGGTTCACGCCATTAAACTGATATGCCTATAAAATCCCAATGATAAATGAAATACACAATGGTAACCGATAATTAGAACAGAAATGGATAAACAAATTGGCTTTATTAAAATGGGGCAAGATTTTTCATTGCCCATACACGTTCATTTCGAAGAGCACATACATTTCATTTTTAGCACTGGGTGGTTCTAAATTCCAGTTTCCAGGCCAGCGCTGGGCACAGCCAGATGCAGACAAAAATCTAGTAGATCCAGGCAAAAACACAGGTGGAGTAGTCCAAGGCCAAACTGAAGTAATATACTGTTGGGGAGAAAGAAATCGAGAGCCAGTCATTCATTTATTGCAGGACAGACAAAGGACTATATTCTGTAGCAGAAAATGACTGGATAATGAACTGCAGAGTTAAAACAAAACAAAAAAACTCCCATGTAATTTTGGCTCAGGCTTAGTAATGACTGGCTGTTTATTGAGGGCATCGGTACTTCGTCAGTGATGTAACTAGATATCACTGGGCCCCACAGCAAATTATTTTTCAGGCCCCCAAATGTCTAGAGGTTGATCTGTTTTACCAATATTTATTGAAATAGTATATGAATTAGAGCCTCATGGGACTTCTATACCTCCAGGCCCCCCCTGCAGCTCCAGGGTCTGCTTCCTCTACAGTTACGCCCCTGCTTCAAGTGTTTTGTGTGCCGTAGTTTACACAGTCAACTCCTCTGCTGCTACCATTTTTCCATTTACCCATGGGACAGTGATGGATGGAGGGTGCAGCTTCACCAGGGCATGTTGAGGATAGTGGGTATGTACTGTAGCCCAACAGTCACTTGGCCCTGGTGTGGAGAGCCCTGCCCAGTACCCACCAGTGGTATGGTGCCACCAGGGCCGGATTTACAAAGTGGGCGCCCCTAGGCCTGCTGACGTTTGCCACCCCTGTGCCCTCATTTTTGATTCTGCAAATTTTCATCATCGAGACCGGAGCAATGGGGATTGATGCACTGGAAATTTAAAAACTATTTTATCTCCTCCGTGTTTCTGAACCAATGGGGGTGTGCTTGGGCAACATGCCGGCCCCTAAAATCCTGCCGCCCTAGGCCGGGGCCTTGGTGGTCTTTCCACAAATCCGGCCCAGGGGGGTCCACAAGGCGGCAGACAGGGCCAGGACGCTAGCGCAGAGGCTCTCTGTGCTAGCATCCTGGCCCTGTCTGCTGCCTCGTGGACCCCCCTGGACCCCCTCAGGTGCAAAAAGGTAAGAGCATGGGGGAGGGGGTGCAGCAGCAACTGCTGCTGCCTCAGGCGGCGGATGGGCCAGGATCACCCCTGCATTTATTGACTTGACCTTGATTGCACTGGAAATGTTGTTCCATTGTGGCACCCAGGCCCGGATTTGTGGAAAGACCACCAAGGCCCGGGCATAGGACGGCAGAATTTTAGGAGCCGGCATGCTGCCCATCCACACCCACATTGGTTCAGAAACACTGAGGATGCGCAGGACATGAAATAGTTTGAAAACCGGAAACCTAGTGGGGCGATGCCGCCTTAGACGAGAGCCTCAACTCTCCCCATTGGCAAAGCGCCCCTGAATAAATGCCCAGAAAACATCATATTCCCACACTGCCCCTCCCAAAATCTGCCTCTGCCTCTCCCTACAATCCCTATAAATATACAGACTGCTAAAATGCACCTTGGCAGCTTTTGTGGCTGTGCATTTAATGCTATTGAACTTTGCTGGAGTAAACACAGTCTGCACAACAGGAGAAAGTTACTCTCTTGCTTAAAACAATACAATGTCGGAGTGGGGGTGTGAAACTTTTAGCCCACCGTTTGCCTGGGCTCCTGGGTAGAATGTACTGCCCACCAGTGGAATGGTGCCCCAGTGACAGAACATTGCCATTGCACGCAAAGCCAATGATTTGCCCAAGAAATGCCCTCATCTTCTCAAAATGCTGCTCCCAAATCTTCCCCAGCCTTGTCTACTCCCTGTAAGATCTGCTCAAGTATCAACAGCCAATAAGGCCCTTTGACTGTTCTTGTGGCCTTTCACTGATTGCTATGGAAACTGTGCTGGAGCTGCCATACCACCAAACACAGTCTGTATAAAAAAAGAAAAAAAACAGGAAAAAGACGTTCCTTTAAACAATGAAGTATGGGGGACCCAAGTATTACAGTATATGTGCACATTTTGCACCCAGGACTAGTGTTTTTATTACGTTACTGTATGAAAAACTTTCTGACAAGCTATTTACATACAAGTTTTTTAATTTAAATGTTCATTCCTCTGTCTTGTTACATTTTTATATCTATAAGGGTAGAACTCCACGAGCGTTTTTCGTCGGATGGAGACAGAGGTGTCAACATTCTAATTGGACTGAATGAAAAGTCGCCGGTAAAAACTACATTACATCCCACGCTTCATGACTGTCGGATGTGGATGCAGAAAGCAGCGTCTTCATCCAACAGTCAGACCGTGTAGCTGTTACCATCGACTTTTCTTTCAGTCCAATTATATCTTGACTTGTGCGACTCCATCTGATGTGTGCGCTTTGTTGCCAGGCGTCAATTCAACGTAAAATGCTTGTGGAGTTGTACTCTAAATGGATGCAAATATTCACTACTGTTTGTCAATAGGGAAAACACATCAGTGGTGTAATTATCATACAGCAAACCCCATGAACCAGTAAGGGCTCTGCTGTAGGGCCCACCATATACCAGTGAGAGGGGGTTTGAGGAGGAGATTGTATGTGCTGGGACACCCTGAAGATTTACTTGTTGGAAGGAGGGGGAATACTAGATAAGATAGGATAAACCACTTAGGCCGATGACAAATCTCCTCTTCTTTGGGCCGACAAATCACCCGAACTGCCCCCTCTGCCTTCCCATTGGCAAGAATAAAAATCACCAGCGGGATGGTATTCGGAACGCTTTGTTTTCCGAAGTCGCCCAAAGGAGGTCACCCAAAGTTGCCTCACGATGAAACTTCGGGCAACTTCAGAAAATGAAGCATTCCTAGTGCCATTCTGCTGGCAATTTTCATTCTAGCCAACGGGAAGGCAAGGGGGGTCAGTTCTGGGAGATCAGTCACCCTGAAGAAAAGGAGATTTGTCGCCAGGCGACATCTCCCCGAATTGCAGCGTGTGTCTGTGCCCTTATACAGAGGGGAAAGATACTGGTCACTGGGTGCAATGTAGTAACTAGGTTGGTAAATTAACCTTATAGCTGTCTGACTTCTGTGTTAATATAGGCATAATCTTTCCCATTCAGACAAGCAGCAGTTCAGTGAAAAGAAAACCTTATGATGAAAATGGTGGTCACAAAATGCTCATGAGCCGTGGATGTAAGGATTATGTCACCTAGGTAAAACAGGAGCGACTGCTTATATTTGCATAGAAACCAGTTTATATATGCACATAAGACTTAGGTTATCGCTGCACTGCACAGACTCAAATCAAACAAGGACAAAGTTATGATGAGTTGAGAAAGTTTGGAGGGCACCAAAGGGTGTAGCGAGGGTGCCAATGACTGGGAGGAGGGATGGCAGGCCAGGGGATTGGTGATTGGGGTATTAGGCTAGAGCATATTGGTGGGAGCAGAAGGGGAGGGCAGATATATATAGCAAGGAGTGCCTTACCTGCTTCCTCTTCCCTCAGGATCCTGGAGCGCTGGTGGAGCTGCCCACCCACCCTCCCGTCATTTCCAACAGTCAGTTGTTTCTGCAAGTTTTGTATGTTTGTATAAAAAAAAAAAAAAACAAAATTCCTAAGTGATTGTATTTCATTGTCACAGCGGGGTAAAAGTGTCCTTGCCATTGGTTATCCAGGCGGTATTTGGAATGACCTACATGCCCACCGCGGCTGCGGTGGCTGGCATTTGGAAATTAATGGTTGGTAAATTAATGGCAAGTTTTTTCTGTGTACGGTATGAATAAGAATCTGTTTAAATAAAAGTGGCCGACCCTTACCCACTAAAAGGAAGTTTTGCCTCAGTGTTGTTATTTATGCTATTGGTTATATCAGTTAACTGTTAAGTTATCACACATTAGTCAGGCATGCCTCCTCACAGTCTAGAAGGGTACCAGTGCTTATTGAAAAAGAACTACATCTGTTGTGTCCTGTCACTAGTATTATAGGAATTCACAAATAGGCTCAGTAATACAGTTACTACACAGGTCTATATAGAGGCACAGTGCACACTGTATGGGAATGTCGTTTTTCCTGTCCTCTATAGGTACATTTTTACACAGTTAGGTTAAAGGCAGTAAGGGACCCATAACTCACCTTATTCCATTTGTAATGTGCCAGAGAACAGTTGTGAAATGAGGGATTTTTTTTTTTTTTTACAGATACCTGTATACCATGGGTAACCAAATCTATCATAAGGAGCTTTCATGATCCACCAGCTATTATTCTAAAATATTATATTACATTACATATTCATATATATATTATGTATAATTAGTTATAAAATAAATTCTCCTCTTCACACATAGAGGCAGATTTACTAAAGGGGGGAATTGTCGCCATCGACCGATTCGCACACTTCGTACCACTTCGCCAGGTGTAAATTCATTACCACTACGCTAATTCACTAAAATGCAAAGTTGCATTTTGGCCGCCGAATGCGGGCGACTTTTCTCTACCGATACTTCTTCGGTTTGAGCATTTCATAGCGAGATTCAATAGTGTTTGTTTATGCCTAGTGAAAAGTCTCCAGTGATCTTACGCTTAGGTCAATTTGAATAGTGCAGGTACATTAAAGTTGTATTAACGTCTTTATTAGAGATGTTGGTGCAAATGCTTGAAGTGGTCACTTTTTATTACAAATGTCCAACGACAAAAGAGATCATATCATGCCCTACACATGAGCCCACTGTAAAATGAATGTTCCATGGCCTTCAATGTCTGGGAAAAAATGTTAACCCAAAAAAGGTTCAACTTAGGACTTTTGCAGGCAATCCCGCTTAAAAAAAAGAAAAGTCTCCATCGTTTTTTATAACTTTAATGCATTTTCGTCAGACAGGATATGATGTAAATGACATAAGATTGAGGAAGACCTAGCTCCGTTTCAGCAGTTCTCCTGGTCTGAGGTGGTGAAGTCAATGCTGGCAAAAGAGGTAACATTCAGTAAAATCCGCACTTTAATGATTCGCGGACCATTTGACTGAGAGAAAAGTCGCCTGGTGAAAGAGTGTGAGCGAACGCTAGCGATGGTCTCTTTCGCTAGCGCATTGGTGTCTGCCCCTGTTAGTGAATTGGTGATGTCCCTGTGGATGTGATTTCTAGGGATGCACCGAATCCACTTTTTTGGATTCGGCCGAACCCCCGAATCCTTCACGAAGGATTCGGCCGAATACCGAACCGAATCCGAACCCTAATTTGCATATGCAAATTAGGGGTGGGAAGGGGAAAACATTTTTTACTTCCTTGTTTTCTGACAAAAAGTCACGCAATTTCCCTCCTTGCCCCTAATTTGCATATGCAAATTAGGATTCAGATTCGGTTCGGCCAGGCAGAAGGATTCGGCCGAATCCGAATCCTGCTGAAAAAGGCCGAATCCTGGCCGAATCCTGAACCGAATCCTGGATTCGGTGCATCCCTAGTGATTTCTGGTGAAAAGTCGCTAGCATTAGTCACTTCGCCCTTTAGTAAATATGCCCCATTGAATCTCAGCGTTATTCTAGAATCCTACTTGAGCATGGCTGTGCCTATCATGGATAATAAAGTAGAGCATTAATTTGTAATGAAGTACATGGTAATACAATAGAAATCAGAGCCAGCGCACAGAAGCCATTCAACACGGGAAACCCCTGGGGTTCATTGTATCAAGCAGAATACACAATGTAACACGGGTGCCTGTGTACGTTACTACTAAATAGATAATGTTAACAAAGTTAATTTTACTTTTTTGGGAACTGATCTGGGACACATGGGTGGCTAAACCCTCTGGGACCTGTGTGATGAGCATAGCATGCAGTTCACAGTTGATCCACAAGCAAACTGTTCTGTAGCACAACTTTACCCGTGGTCACTCATCAACTGCCCCCCTAGCAATCATTAATAATTTTGTTTAAAGAAGCCCTTTACTTATATGTGCTTGTCTGTGGTCTGTTTGTTGGTCTTTACTTACTTTTTAAACAACTGCTGCAAGCTGAACAAGCATTTAATGTGAATTCTAACCCTTTGTGCTGAATGTACTTCACTTGCAATATACAATGGAATTTGATTGGAATCTAAAAGTCAGTTCCTGTCTTGACATCTTTTAGGGCAGAGGAACTTCACTGCCAATTTTGAAAGCAGATTCAATATAAGTCAATGGAAAGTGGCATAATTAGCTGGGAGCAGACCCTGTGGCTGCATGCAAAGAGAGGGGACCGGGTACAAGCCCAGCCCACTATGTCCATCTCCCACTGTACAATATGTTCCATTTTTGCCTTTTCCTGCTACATTTGCAGGAATTGTGTCAGGGGAGGTGGCAGGTGCACATCCCATGGTATGCTACTACCTATTGAGGGTCTCGTTCCTCCAGGTCCATCATATACAATAGCTAGTAGTGAGCACGCACTGAATGATGCTGATATAACAGTTATAGTAGTGTAGAGCAAATGGAATTGCCTCGTACCCTTGAAAATATTTCATCAATCATCACAATTCTACTTAGACTTAATTAAATTAAATAAATATTAAATTATTCTGAAATGTGCTGGCCTGATGGGATAACAAAGAATATGATTGTACTATATATGCCATATTCATATACTTAGGAAGAGAACATTATTAAACTGACAAGATCAGTATTACAAGCAGGACAAGGGCCAAGGAGGAAAGCGAGAAGGGGGAGCTGGGCAGCCTACGGCAGAATAAATTACAGAGGATCCTCCTGTAAAAAGACACAAATTCCTTATGCTGAGTATCAGGAAAAAGAAAATTACAAATATAATAGGACTGAACTTCCCCTTTGGTTAGCTTTTGCCTAAAAATGATCAGCTGGATACATCTTTCAGTTACAGGGCTCTTCAGTAGTGATGGGCGAATAAATTCGCCAGGCATGGACTTGAGGCGATTTTCTGCACTTCGCAGCCCATGAATAAATTTGAAAAACTGCGCAAAAAATTTGCAGGCGAAAAAATCCGCCGCAACAAAGATAAATTGCCGTGCGGCAAAATAAGTTGCGCGCATAAAATTTGTCGTGCGCATAAAAATTGTTGCCCGTCAAAATTATTCGGATGCCCATTGCCTTTAATGCATTTGGACAAAATAGTAACGCGTATAAAAATTGTTGCATGTGCAAAAAAATTGTCGCTCATCAAAATTATTTTGACGCCCAGTGACTTCAATCTGCTTTGCAAATTTTTTAGTGAAGCGAAACGGGACAAATTCACCCATCACTACTCTTCAGGGCTCATGAATACTAAACAAAGTTTTCTTTTTATGATGCACAACTGAATATAGCATAGCATTGCAGTGCTTACTTTTTCAGTTTATAAATTAGAAGGAATATTCTAGGAATTTTTCTCAAATTGCTTTTCAGAGTAGTTTCATGTGAAATCGCTAATAGTCAATATTTTCTGTGGATGATTCTGCAGAGATTTTGGACAATTCTAGCTGCTTTCTCAATAGCAAATATTAATCAGTACCAGACCAATGCCCATGGAACACTAGTGTTGATGTTATTGCCTCATTCTGGCTTTGACTAAGACAGTGGTTTGCACTATGGGCTGGGACAGCATTTGGGGTACTCAAAAATGTTTGTTTGTCAAGAAAAAAAAGTAATGATTTCCATCTTCTTAATTTGACAATATTAACTCCATATTTATTGCTTTAATAAAACATATACCAACTTCAACTTGGTGTAAGTTGTGCTTACAATTGATGCAATCTGGTCGCTAGGTTCCAAATTACCCTAGTAACCATGCACTGATTTGAATAAGAGACTGGAATATGAATAGTAGAGGGTGTATATAGAAAGATGAGTAATAAAATGTAGCAATAATAATAGCTGTAGCCTTAGAGAGCATTTGTTTTTCAAAGGCGTCAGTGACAGACTAATTTGTCCCAATTCGCAGAAAAATTAGCAAATTTCCTGCATTAAAGTCAGTGGGTGTCCGAATAATGTTGACGTGCAACAGTTTTGACGCAAGCGACTATTGCGACACCCTGTCCAAATTTTTTGACCCTGGCGAATTTTCGTAGCAGTTTCGCAAATCTGTTCACCGGCGGCAAAACACAGAATTTTGCCGCGCAGTTGTGCCTGCCAAATTTATTCGCCCATCACTAGTCAGTGACCCCCATTTAAAAGCTGGAAAGAGTCAGAAGAAGAAGGCAAATAATTCAAAAACTATAACAAAGAATAAAATGAAAGCCAATTGAAAAGTTGATTGGAATTCACTATTCTATAACATATTAAAAGTTCAGTTAAAGGTGAACCACCCCTTAAAGACTTTTGTGAATTTCATGTGTTTTACCTCTAATAATATTTCTTACTCCAATATCAGTTTAGTCCTTTTGTTAATCTCCTTCCCAATCATTTTCAATATGAAAAAAAAACTTTCTAACTTTTCTTCTAAGCATTTTCCATTCAACTCAATGGGAGTCAGAATGGGGGCCAAGGCAAGACCTCACCCTGCTCTCACCACTTTCCCCAATGGCCTGCTCACTCATAGCCCTGCTTCTCTATGCACAGAGTCAGAGTAAGTGAAGGCAGCAGAGATATATACCCAGGGTCCTACACCCCTCTACAGTTGCTCCCTAGGGATGTGATCTTGCCGCTTACCCCTAAAAGTGGCCATAGACTCAAAGATCGGCTCATTTGGTGACATTGCCAAACGAGCTGATCTTTCCCCGATATGCCACTAACAGGCATGGCTATATTGGGAGTAATCTGAACTTCGGCCCTATGGCCGAACAATCGAATTACGATGAGAGCGCAATGGGCTCCGTCGTGATCAAACCTGTCCGATGGACTGATCTCCGCCGGACGAAAAATGTTGGGACTCTCCAAACACGGCCCGAAAATCCACGATTCGTACGATAGGATCTTAGCGTCTATGGCCAGCTTAATTCTGTTCCTTTGTGGGGGCAATCACTGATGCTTGTAGATGCTTGGAATTTGGAGTTTAATTTGGACTAAAATATGTAAGTGTTGAAAAAAACAAAACAATAGCTTAGTTCTCATTAAGTATTAAGTGCTGTTTTATTATTACAGGGATACACTGTCATTTAAATCATTAAAAAATCAACTGTTTGCTTAAAATAGACACTATGGAAAATGGCCTTTCTGCATTTTGAGCTTTCTGGATACCGGGGTTTGGAACATACTGTCGATCTGATACTTCTGTTTCTTTCTCACAAGACTTGGGTGTTTTCTTCAAGAGGCAGCAGAATGATTCACACGATGCAACACCTTTTCTAGAAAATGATTTGTGGCACAGAACCGGTTTATTAGCAGGTCTAAACTTCTATATAACAACAGAGGCCACCAATCCCATGGCATGAAACATGTGCAGTGTTTATAGATCTGTTTGCCAAACACCTACGGCATTTCATGTACAATCAACATTGTGTTCAGCCACATTCTGCCAAGAATATTGTGTAAAGCAGCTCAGTGTGGCCAGTGAATGCACAAACAATGCTCATTGGAATTGCTTCCATACTTGTTCCTATTAGAGTTGTAGTATTTCTGTTCAGGTGATCTCTGAGGCAGCACAGAGACCATCAAAAAATGGTGGTTCAAGGCAAGAGATGTAAAAGGGTAATATTTACATATATATACATATTACAGTTTGATAAAATTCTTTAATATGCCACTTAATATGATATAAACTATCTTTTGCTTAAATATTCATTTGGGGGTAAAGTTTTCCTTTAATAAACTGCATTAATGATTTAAAATAGATGACACGATACAATCTTGTAAAAGACAAGC
This sequence comes from Xenopus petersii, assembly GCA_038501925.1. Lineage (NCBI taxonomy): Eukaryota > Metazoa > Chordata > Amphibia > Anura > Pipidae > Xenopus > Xenopus petersii. Next base: position 33,080,596 of record CM076675.1, on the reverse strand, counting down.
AAGATGAAAAGTCATTTTATAGTATATACATTTAAATGAGGTCCCCCCCTCAAGGACCCCCCCAGGCACAGGTGGTGACATTGTCAGGGATGGCTCCTATTGGAGAGGTGGGTACAAGAATTATTGGTGCGGTGGCTGGATCCTTTCTGCTGGAATAAACGCAAACTCGGTGAAGGCAGGCTGGTGGCTTATCAGGAGCATTAGGTGGTGGCAAATCTTGGTAAAAAGGATCCACTGGATAAGCCTAGGGCCCATCATGCAGTCTGACCCTATCTATTAAGTATTCTTCTATTTCTTCTATTTTCAAGTCTTTTAGGGTCTGCATCAGTGGTTCTCAACCTTTTTATTTGTGAGCCACATTCAAATGTGGGGAACAGCAAAAACATGACAAAAGTCCCTGGGGTGCCAAAAAAGGGCTGTGATTGAGTATTTGGTAGAACTATGTTGACTAGCAGACTACAGGAGTGATGGGTGAATTTGTCCCGTCAAAGTTGACACAGGCGGCCATTAAAGACAATTGGGTGTCCGCTAATCGTCGCCGGCATCGAAAAACTTTGCCGCCAGTGTCACAACTGTCGCAGCAAGTTCACAAATTTGCGAAACACGCCAATTCTCCGCGAATTCTCGTCTGGCAAATAAATTCGCCCATCACTATACAGGAGCCCCTATTTGGCAGTACACCTGGTGTTTATGCAACCAAACCTTGCCTCCAAGCCTGGAATTCAAAAATAAGCATCTGCTTTGAGGCCACAAGGGGTTAGTGAACAACATGTTGCTCGTGAGCCACTGGTTGGGGATGACTGGCCTGCCTGTTCAGGCTACTAAAAATGTAGAGCTTCAAGTGAAGTAGCCCTGTGTGCCAGTCGATTTTTGTTTGGGTGCAACATGATGACACAAGAGCCCAACAGCAATAAACAATGACAACAGACACACTTGAGGCTACTATATTGCACAATTGCATTCATTTAAATCTCACATTTCACATTCAACACTGGTACTTGTTATTCTGTTGCAACAATGGAAACAATCATCCCAAATTGACTGAATGACTAGCCGCCTATCTCCTGCAGCACAGTTTAGGCTGCTGTTCTACTCTGGGTTCCCTTGACAAAGAATGAGTGTTGGAAGGCCTGGAATGGCAATCTATGGATTTTGGCAACTACAGTGGGGCTCATTTATCAACACGGGGCAAATTTGCCCATGGGCAGTTACCTATAGCAACCAATCAGTGATTAGCTTTTTAAAGTCAGCTGCAAGTAGAACCATGAATGCAACAATTTCATTGGTTGCCATGGGTAACTGCCCACAGGCAAATTTGCCCAGTGTTAATAAATGAGCCCCAGTCACTATTAATACGGCTGGCAGGGGACCTCTTTGGACCTCTGTGTACTTGAGGTGCCAGTGCCTATTTTGAAATTTAGTCTGGTCCTGGGTGTTTGGGACTTATTGTATTGGCCCTTCCCTCTTCCCACGCGAGCGGCGCTGGAGCAGGAGAGGGAGGTCAGGGGAGCGGTGACAGGAGAGGGCAGGTGTCCTGCCAGTCCAGCCCGATAGTGATGTGCGGGTCGTGATTTCCCCGACACGCACCCAACCCTAACCCGTCCTCCCTTAGCCCGTCCGCATCCACACTTCCGGGTTGCTTTTATAGATCCGCGCTGACCTGCCCCGCCGATGACATCACAAAAGGGACAGGGCGAGCAGTCGAATCGTCTATAAAAGACGAGCCTGGAAGTCAGAAGCCAGCATTTGACAGTGACGGCCGGGAGAGCAGTAGAAGAGCTCAACCTGCACCCGCGAAGAAGCATGCAAGGTTGAGGGGCGATCCACGGGCTGCTGTCGCGCTTAAAAGTTTAGCGTTGGAGCCGGTCAAAAGGGGCTACATCGCTAGCAGAGTCGAATTTCCGGTTTAATTTGTCTGTTTAGAGGATTTTTTTTGGTGCATAAACGGCAATTTCATAATGACAGTTTCTTAAGTGTGAATACAACACTTTTTAAAATTTGCCGGCATTACGACAAATCCATAAAACTAGAAGGTACCTTCTGTGATTTTGTTGTGCTTACAACAACACCAGGCCTGGACTGACAATCTGTGGGTTCTGACAAATGGTAGAGGGGCTGCTGTAAGATGCCACAGTCATTATTTGTTGAGCTGATGGGGGGCTGTTTGGGCCTCTCTGTACTTGAAAAGTCAGGGTCTATTTTGAATCCCAGTCCAGAACTGACACTTTAATAACTGTGAACTTACTGACACTTTTGTGAATTACCCCCATGTGTGACTAACATTGAAGAAAAACATCGCCCGTGAATTTGCCCATAGCAACCAATCAGATCTTTGCTTTTGTTCTGGAAATTGTAGGTGACTGTTCAAATCTACTTGCTGATTGGTTGCTATGGGAAACATCACCAGTGACATTTTTCTCTAGTGTCAGTGGGTATGCCCTAAAGGGGAACTGCTTTTTTTGAAAGATGCACTACCCTGTAGCAAATTTGCTTAACAACTAATGACTCTTTGGTTAATTCTATGTCTGAAGTGCAAAAAGAAAACAACTTGCCACATTTTTTAAAATCCAGAATGCAATATTCTTTCACAGCATTCCAGCCTATTTGCTGGCTCTGCAATGTGTGTCCTTGTTCTGTATTAGTCACAGGCATTGATATGGGTGTTCCAGAGTATTCAGTACCACAAACACTGTTTGCATGTGATTAAACTGTCACAACATGTAAAGGGAAACCTGTATTTTTTGCAGGCAGGCAGAGAGTGCAGGGCCCCATTTGTCTGAGCGTGCTGCATCTTGCTTATACAAGGTTTGTGAAGGGAGTTTTATTGACTATGAGCCATTTTGATTCCCCATGTCTATTAAACTCATTCCAGCTGCCAAACATCATGACTGTGTTGTTCAGATTGAGGTAGCACACAAGTAAAACATTTACAGTATATAGCAAAACTAGAAGAATAAAGTCATAAAAACAAGTTCCTTTCTTTTCCAATTATGTTTATTGGTATTTAAAAATTAAACAGTAAGAGCAAAATCAACAAAATATTGACTGACAATAAAGCCCATGAGTTTATATAATAAAAGAAAATAATAATTATTACATTTCATTTCATTTCAATCCAATGAAAATAAAGCCAACTTAAAACAAGTTCTTCTTCAATCTTGGGAAAAGTCACAAATCCTGTAAAAAATGACTGGTGATACAGCAGCACACAGAAGATGATGTAAAAAGTGCACAACTTTGTTTGGCTGCCAAGGAATCTATAAAACGGGACCTTCATCAAGCCAAGTGAATATATTATTTCTTATCTCCCTGAGTTTCATTCAAGGCAACTATTAGAATTGATCCAATAGCTGCTGAAATCTGCTGCTGAGAAATGTATCAATTAAATGGAGCAAATTATAACCGTTCAGAATCTGCACCTGGATTGTAAATAGTAAAAGATGGAAAGCAATTGAAAAAGTTTGTATTTCTGGTAAACAATCTGTAAACAATTGATCTAATAAAAAAGTCCTTTAACATAATCAAAAGGTGTTCACTTAAAGGGCATGTAAAGGCAAAAAAATAAAATCCCATTTTTACTTTCTTTAATAAAAAAGAAACCTATCTCCATTATACTTTAATTAAAAAATGTGTACCGTTTTTATAAGAAACCTGACTGTATGCAGTGAAATTCTCCCTTCATTTACTGATGTGGATAGGAATTGTCAGATGGTCCCTAACTGCTGAGCAGGGAAACAATCATACTTATGAACAGCAGGGGGAGCCCCCGCCTTACTTACCAGCCATGCAGAACTCAAGCAGCTTTGTTTATGACGATCCCTAAGCAGCCCAGACCACACTGAGCATGTGCACAGTCTTAGTCTTGCAAAGATGTTTAACAAAGTTACAAGATGGTGACCCCCTGTAGCCAACTTTGAAAGCATAAATTATTTGTTTGATTAGGCTTGTGGTGCAGTAAGTTCATGTTTGTTTAGTATACAAAATACAGCATTTCTAGCATTATTCTACTTTACATGTCCTTTAAGTGCAGACACACTGGAAGTGGAAGATTCGGGGAGATTTAGTCTCCTGGCTACTAATCGCCTTTTCTTCGTGCGACTAATCTCCCGAAAAGCCTTCCCGCAGACTGGAATTTAAATCAGAGGTGGGATGGCACTTGGAGTGTTTTGTTTTCAGAAGTCGCCCGAAGTTTCCTCATCAGGTAATATCGGGCGACTTCGTAAAACGAAGAGCTCCGAGTACCATCCCATTCTAGCTGGCTGACAGGCATTTCAGGGGAATCTTACCATGTGTCTCTGCTAGTGAAGGGCGAACTTGCGCCGTTTCGCTGAAAAATTTGCGAATTTCGCGAAACGGCGAAAAATTCGCGAAACAGCGCCGGCGCCCATTTTTACCGCTAATTTTCGCGGGCGTTTCGCGAATCGCGCAAATTCGGCGCGAATTCGCGCCTGGCGAATAAATTCGCCTATCACTAGTCTCTGCCCTAAATCATGGGCACCTGCAGGACTGCCATCAGAAATCATGTGGGCCTGTGGGCCCTGCCACCCCCATCACAGGCCCTGCCCCAGACGCCACATACCCCACACCACAGTAAAATAGCCACCCAGACATGAGCGCTAAAAACGCATTGGTGCCAATGGCCCCCATAAAAGTTAAAATAAAATCATTGGTGGTAAAGGCACCCCACAAGTAGAAAGAAAATCAGTGGTGGTCAGGAATTTTGCTAAAGTTAAAAAAGACCACTGGTGTTCAGTAGAAGTTTGCCTCAGCAATTTTGATAACCTTCTTCATTCTCTTCAGCGGCTTCAGCTTCAGTTCCCTTCGGTGGCTTTGGCTTCACTCCCCATAGGTGCCTTCAGCTTTGTTTCCCTTCAGCAGCTTCAGATGATTATATGGACTCAAACCTTTAAATCATAAAGAAAGGTCTCTATCCCATGTCTCTATATTTAGCTGAATACTGCACACTTTGGCTTGATAAATGGCCCAGGTAATTCCAGTTGTTGCCATTTTATATGCTCTTTTGGAAACAAATTAAGGTTTGAGTTGCCTTCAATATTGGCTGGAAGGAGTCAAAATTCAGTTTTTATTTTTCCAAGCAATTACAAAATTGGTCTAAACACTTTTGCAAGACACAATGCTCTTCAGAACTGGGGAACCAACGAGGCCACTGCCACCTGATAATGTTCACCCTGGTATTAGACAGAGATGCAGGAAAAGTTTGATTCAATCTACGCCTGACCCCAACCCAAAATCATGTTCCCTGGCAAATGCAAGACACTGTATCTGTAATAATAGTCAGTCATACGGTTATTGCATAGTGAATATTTTCAAGCAATGGTTTTCTGAACGATTATTCTCAGTTTATAAATTAGACATTATCTTCTGAAAACCAAAATAACTACTTCCTATTTCCTTCAAGTCACACACTTTCTGGCTGTCATTGTGGTGCTTATCTAATTGACTTTATATTATTTTACAACCAGCAGCCTGTATAATAGGAAGTAAAGGGGTTTTCTCATTATAATCAACCTCTTTTTATTCTTGTTGTTCTGATCTCATTAGCGTATTTAATAGTGAGACAAATCACAAGACAATAAAGAAAAGTCCCATTTGTATCAGGAAATAAGTAGATTTATTAAAAAAGCTAAATTTTTAACACTGATGTAAGTTACTAAGCCTTTTACATTGTTTGCAGGTGTCAGGGCTGAACTGTCACCGACACCAGAATAGGGACGTGGAGGAAGCTTGGCACTGAGGAACAGGCTAAACAGGCCAATAGGAAGGTAACCACAGGGTTAAACAGGTTTGAAGTCAATATTCAGGAAATGTCAGGGCAAGCAGCAATCAGGATGGCCAAAAACAGGTAAATCAGCAAATACAGGAATACTAGAGTGCAGCCAGGAATTTAGCAGACCTACAAACAGGCATTGAACCTGAGGCCATGGCACAGTTATTATCATTAACGGAAGTAGGAGGCGTGGGGCCAGGTGCAGGCTATGCAGCCGGGCCCCCGCACCCCTACGGAAACAGAGATGGATTGGCAATAGCACAAACCCCCAATGGGCCCTGGAGGGGGGCTGGTACAGTTCCACCCCCTGCACCCCCAGTAGTTCCACTATGGCTCTCGCACACCCTTAGTAAATTAAAGTAACGACACCTGGTGCACGAAGGTAGAGGATCGGGTTCCTAACAAACAGTCCAGCAGAAAGAATCCCAAGGCACACAGGATAATTGAAAGCAAGCTAACATGCATGAGAAAGGGGCGTGACCCCGAAACGCTGCACCATGCATCATGCTTGAGAAAGTGGCATGACCCCGAAACGCTGCACTTCGCAATAAACACGCAAGGCAGCTTGCTTGCAATTATCCTGTGTGCTTTGGGATTCTTTCTGCTCTCCCAGTAGTTCCGCCACTGGTTATTATGAATTTGGTTCCTTCACTTTACATTTTTTTTGGAGAGAAAAGTGTCATTTTATTGTAACGATACAAGGTTGATTTAAAATAGCAATTCTCAATCTTTTAATACAAAAGGCTTTGTTTTAGTACCCCATCCCCAGTTATTTGCATTAGAATAGCTACAACACCGTGGGCCCCCTTTCAGAGGAGCACGGCACACACATCAACCCCTACCCGGCCTCCCGTCCGCTGGAGCCACACTAGGTAGGAGTCTGACTAGGAAGGGGGAATTGGTAACAACAATAGAGGAAGAAGACCCTGCGGTCTGACCGTCCCATCCCATGACTGGGGACTCTGCTTCCTACATAGTTACACCAAGGGCCGCCATCAGGTTGGCACAGAGGGTACTCCTGAACCAGGCCCGGGCCTAAAGGGGGGCCCGACTATGCTGTTTTTAGTTCTGAGGTCTGTGTGATCTATTAACTGTTATGTGAGCGGGATCTGGGGTGGGGCTTGGGGGCTAAGGTTGGTGGGGCCCGATGGGGCCCCATGAATTTTGTTGTATGGTGCCCCTTGATCTCTAATGGCAGCCCTGGTTACACCAACATTAAAATTTCATAAATTCATACATTGGCCTCAAAGAAAAGAGCATCTGTCTTACATAGACAGGGGTACAGATACTACAGAAGTACAGAAGTAAATTGCTAGTTAAACACCTACATTAAACACTGGATTCAGCTTGGTGGGCAATCGTAATAGAAAAGGCATTTGAGTTATGAGGAAAGTCTTGCTCAACAGGTTTATTCTTTCAAGAACAAAAATGTGTAGAAATACATCAGGTGAGTACAAGAATATCACAAGAGTACTCTTTATTTCTAAAACTATCATATGACACAGGATTATCCCTTAAGCTACCGTCTAGAGCAAAATACATTAAAAAGAGCAGCTTTTATATTTTTCAGAAAATTAAAATGTTGTTAACAATGAAAGGCCTTAAGAGTACCCTGCTCTAATAGTGTAAATCTTTATCATGGCACAGTGCTCCCAAGCTTAGCACCTTCTAAACAGTCTCTACAAATGTGTAAAAATTATCAGGGCCGCCATTAGAAATCATGGGGCCCCTATAGAACAAAATTTTTGGGGCCCCTGGGCCTCGCCCACCCCAGATCCCACCCGCTTCACACCACAGTTAAAGGAACAACACAGACATCAGCGCTAAAAACGGTAAGCCCCTCACACACAAGTTGTAAAAAGCTATTGATGGTCAGGGCCCCCCTACAAGTTAAAAAAAAACATTGGCGACAGGGCCCCCCTTACATGTTAAAAAAAAAATTGGGGCCCCAGAGAATTTTTAAAAAAAAAAAAACATTAGTGGTAGGTGTCTGTTAAGTATTAAAATAATACATTGGTGGCCAGGGGTTTAATAAAATTAAAAAACACACATTGCTTCAGGAGTTCAACTTCGGCTCCTCCGGTGACTTTTGGTATCTTCGGCTCTATGGAAGCGGCGGCACGGCTTCGGGGCTGTCAAGGGGGGCCCAGCTATTTCGAAAAGTGACCATACGCTTTACAATTACGATCTTTCCAGCCATGGTTGGTCACAAGAAAGATTTTCATTTTTTCTACAAATGTTAAGAGCTGAATGATCAGATATGCAGGTAGAAACAATAGGATTCCACTTCTGCCTGATAATTCAGCATTAACCTTCTGCCTTTGAAGGTGCCCAATAAAAATTCTCATCCTGTCCGATCAACAAGACAACCGATATCCAAGGCTTTTGCCATTATTGGTCCCTCATCTCCCACCATACACACACTGAATATGGTACAAAAAAATATAACTTTGCAGGTATGGTCACCTTAAGACGGAAGACGATGTCCAGAATCCATTATAATCTGTAATTGTTTTTTTCCAGGTAATTGTACACAGAGCTAGTAAAAAAGTGTACATGGAAAAACCTAGAAAATGTATATGGTGGATTATCCAAACTTCCACAAATATACATTTTGACGTAATCAGATAATGATATTTTAATGACTTCTTGTTACCTTTACTTATTGCTTCTAAACAGCCCATTTTGTGAAAATGATGCCCATATGTTTGGTCAGTGAAATTTGAGCCAGGCAAATTGTAAGGGCTGCATTTGCAATGTTTTATGTTACATTTCACCAATGTGAAGCTTGTATGTTTCTACAATTGCATAGATAAAAACAAACAGAAAAAATGATGCCCCTAGTAAAAACACGGGGCAAGGAATATCTGATTTAAGCTGTTTGTCCTGAGGTCGGTTTGTCACCAAATATATGTTGGGTATCAGGAGTAAAGGTGGCCATACAGGGGCCGATAAATCTGCTGACAGACCGAGTCGGCAGACTATTAGCCCATGTATGGGGCCCTCCGACGGGCTTCCCCGATCGATATCTGTCAATCGGACGGGACTAAAAATCCCGTCGGATCGCGGCCGCATCTGTTTGTTGATGCGGTCCCGCGATCCGACCGCTACCCATCGTTAGGATCCGATCGTTGGGCCCTGGGGCCCACGATCGGATCAGCCCGATATTGCCCACCTCAAGGTGTATGGCCACCTTTACTTATACATGATTTGGAGCTTTCTCTCATCTCCCACACTGGGAGGACAGAGCCACAGCTGTTGAGTCTGCATGTTTCTTTCCCCTCCCCTGCTTTTACAGTATTCGTAGAGCCGGACAGGGATTGGATAGGTTGGAGGGGAAGCCAAGGAGGGGTAATAGATGTGCAGGCTCCGCCCTTCTTACTTGCGGCTCTCTGACAGCAGCAGGGGCCCTGCCAGAGTGAGTACAGCCACCGGCCCCCCCCAAAACCCAAAAAGCACCGGGCCCGGGACAAGTGTCCCCCCCCTGATGGCGGCCTTGATGCCAGTTATGTGCATTATTTTTTTAAGCCAGAGTTCAGCAACATTTCCTAAGAGTCTCTACCTGTACCTGTACATTGTCACGTTGACAATGTTTATTTGAGGCTAAACATGATAGACCTATGTATTTTTTCTGCCTTACTGTGTTGCTGTTTCTGTAAAAAAAAAAAAAACAGTAAAGTATTGGGACACTTGACCAGTGCCTGCTCCAATATGGCCCCCCCCCCAAGTTCCAGAATGAGCTTTGGATTGACAGCACTGCAGCACACACAGTTACTATAGTAAAACCTGCCTCAGAATCCACACAGAGGAGTAGATTAGACAACTTTTGGGAAAGAGAAGAGAGAATATTTTCTGTACCTGAAATTCTCTTCATCTTGGCCAGTGTGGCTAAAATAGCAATTATCCTTTTTTACAGCTCTGCAGAGATGGAAACACCCCAGGGGCGATCCTGGTGCTGCTGCCAACTGAGCCCAGATACCGCCCCACCCCTCTCGCGATCAACACTTAAATATCAGAGTTGGAGTGGTAAAAGGGGGGGCAGTATCACTAGTGCAATGAGCACAATTCACTCTCTGCAGTAGGGGAGCTGAATTTCCAGGTATTTCCGAGAATGTAACCCTAAAGTTAAAACCTCCTCCTACAGTGTTACCCTGGGCAAATGCCCCTAATGTTTTACCCCTCTGTGCAGATTCAGGCATCGGAGTTCATGGGTGCTATCTTCTTCTCTTCAGAAATCTCCGGAATGAGACCAGAGTCGTGGCGCATGCGCAGTTGGAGCAGTTTTCTGTGTTGCAACAGCTGCGCAAGCGCTGAAACTCATGAAAAATTGCAGAAGTGGCGGTATCTTTCCGAAGATTACCGAATTGTCTGAAGATGGCGTCCGTGAACTCCGATATCTGAATCTGCACCCAGGCATAAGTAAAATGTAAGGGGCTTTTGCCCAGGGTTCTCATCTTCCCTCATGGCAGGAGCATCCCTGAAACAGCCCCTGGTTCATCTGATCATTTCTACAAAGTAAGGAAAAGAAAGACTGGCCAAAGAAATCAGCTGAAATGTACTGCCCTATGATTCAGTTCCAAACAAGCAATGCTCACAGGGTTACAATACACTATTTGTGCAGGACGGATGGCACATGCATTGCCCAACACTTCCGAGAACAGGAAGAACCATAAGAACATAGTGTTTGGGTGCTTTTGCCATATAATCTGTATTATGTGTAAGGGTAACATCTGGTAAAAACGTGTACTTTTTGGTATGTGAGGCTACCATTCGATTAGCTGCCTTTGTGGCAAGTAACTTATTTTCTGTTTTTTGGTGTGTATGGGAGAGGCAAAATAAAGTGCAAGGAGCCAAGTGAGACAAATCCATATATTTCCTTTTATAGGTAACTGAAAAGTCACAGAGCTGATAAACAGGTTTGGTTACATTTGAAAATCAAATGTCATATGCTTATTTGCTCTCTATCCAAGGCTGACTATGTGTAAGTTTAAATATTGCCTTTGAAGTTATGCCTTCAGGTCAAACAGTGTTGTCTACTGCAAGATAATTCATATCAGCTTATTTGATGCGACACTCACACTTTTTAGGTTAAGGACACACCCTAAGATTCGGGGAGATTTTGTCGACTGGCAACAAATTGCCTCTTCTTCGGGCCATTAATCTCTCCGAAAAGCCTTCCCGCCGGCTAGAGTCTAAATTTCCAGCGGGATGGCATTCAGAGCGCTTCGTTTTTCAAAGTCGTCTGAAGTTTCCTCGTACTGCGAGTGCCATCCCGTCAGCGATTTAGATTCTAGCCAGCGGGAAGGCTTTTTGGGGGATTAGTCGCAGTAAAAGAGGCAATTTGTTGTCGGGCGACTAAATCTCCCCGAATCCTAGCATGTGCCCTTACCCTTAAAGTAACTAATGTTTTCACATAAAACAACACTTGGCTGTTTTTATTCATATACAAGTATGGGATCTGTAACCCGGAAACCCATTATCCAGAAAGTTCCTGAATTACAAAAAGGCAATTTCCAGACTCCAAATAATCCAAATTTTTAAAAATTATTTTCTTTGTAATAATAAAACTGTAGCTTGTACTTGATCCAAACTAAGATATAATTAATCCTTATTGGAAGCAAAACCAGCCTATTGGATTTATTTAATGTTTACATGATTTTCTAGTAGACTAAGGTATGAAGAGCCATATTACAAAAAGATCTGTTATCCGGAGTGCCCTAGGCCGCAAGCATTCTGAACAGGGTCGGACTGGCCCGGCGGGACACCGGGAAAAAACCTGGTGGGCCCCAGCCCTTATGGGCCGGGCCAGACCCTACTCTCCGATCTCCTGTGGCGCCATACAGCGATGTGTGGCTCTGTACGTGCATGCGCCCCGTGCGCCTCCTATGTGCAGCTCTGTGCAAATCCTATGCGGGCTGTTCGACTCCTATGCGAGCTGTGCGGCTCCTGTGTGCACATGCGGATCGTCTCAGTTGGGGGCCAGGGGGTCCGGAGGAGGCCGCTGGACAACAGTCCCGGTGGGCCCCGGACCCCCCCCCAGTCTGACCCTGATTCTCAATCATAGGTCCCATGCCTGTATCAGCAAAACTACTTCAAGCTGGGGTGCTTTCTGCTCTGTGGGGGGAATGGAAATGTCTCATTTTGCACAGACTGTGTATTGCGTGCACTGTTGTCTATCCTGACTCTGGGCTCACACTAATAACAGCCACAATAGTGTCAGACAAAAGAATGTACAGTTTATTTAACATGCCCTTAGTCTGTTTAATTCTTGAGCTGTATTGGGATTGGCTCTCGTTGCTGAATTGTTTTTATTTGAATTTTCTTTCACAGTTTTGAGAGCTGCACACAATAAGAATGTCCTGATATACCATGAGGCAGTTTCATTGATGCAGTCAGAGGAACAACTTAAGACCCTGACACTGCCAAAAATGGAGTTCAAAAAGGTCCTTTTGAGCAGGACTCATGGACTTTTAGTTGTTCACTTGTCAGTCAAATCTAGGCACAGATCTTGTTTTTGATGCTGGTGTCCATTTTGACGCTGGCGAATTTTTGTGGTGGTTTCACAAATTTATTCGCTGGCGGATAATTGTGGAAATTCTCTGTAGTAAAGTGAAGTTGGCGGCTGCTATCACTGGCTGCTAGACATCCTTTTCCCAATTTACATGGGACAAACCCCAACTAAAAAAATCAGGGTCACATTTGCTTGAACCGTACATGCTCCTGGCTGCTAGAGAGCTGTAAAAAGTATGTCAAACAACTAGAGATATTGTCCTCCTACGCTATTGTCCTATTCAGCATTTTAAAGGATCTGTAACATTTTTTTTTTTAAAAAAATTCGTTAGTGTAAAATGAAAAAAAAGGTCTTTATTAAGAAAAAACTTACTGAAACTCCGCTTGCGCTCCATTTCAGAAAAGGAGACCCAGGGACAATTCATCACTCGGCACTCAATTTCTCCTCCCTGGCAATCTCCTATAAGGAAAGCAGGGAGGAGAAATCGAGCACCGCATGACGGATCGCCAGATTGCCTTTTCTGAAGAGGAGCGCAAGTGGAGTTTCGGTAAATTGTTTCTTAATAAAGTTAGCGATTTCAAAATGTGTCTTTGTTAGTTTTTTTCGTTCTACACTAACAAATTTTTTATTAAAAAAAACTGGTCTTTTAATAACAGGTTTTGGCAAATGGGCAGTATTGGGGAATGCAAGTGCTACAACTTGGGAGAAAGGGGGAAGAACTCATATGATATATATTGTATATGGGGTTCCTTGTCTTTTAAAGGAGGACAAAGCATATAATTATTGGGGGAGGGATGCCCAATATCTCCCAGTGATTATAAATAGGTTACAGGTAGAGTGTATGTTGATGCTGGAGGCATTTCTATAAATCAATATAGGTCTGCATACAAAGAGCAAGTACTGTGCACTTGGTGACTATAAAGTTACTCATTTACATGGTCTCATAATGACCTATTTGGCCAGAATCTCTGTGCCTGTTTTGTGCCCACTGCACCACCCGCAGGTTGGAAACATATTGTAAACTCTGGTGAACAGGGACTTCTGACTCAGCTTTCCATTTCTTCTATGGCTTGTGTGTTAATCCCTTGTATGGTATAAAATTATTGTAAAGTCTTTTGTAGTCTGCTGGCGCTATATCAATAAATGATGATGAGGAGAAGGATGAAAATATACCTTTTCTTTGATTAAACCTTATTAAGCTTCCTTAACTCATCTGCATATCTATACATCAAAAACCCATACTGAAGTTAAACTGCTTTGCTATTCAGTCTCTCTTTACAATAGCTAATCACATTATTTCATGTGTGTGTTTTTTGAAATGTGAAAGACTTGAAACTGGCTCATGTGCCATAACCTTAAGGGCCATGGTTGATGGGGAGCTTTGTCAACCACAATAAAAATGCACCACTGGGTGACAAATTTCCTGATAATGCTTCTTCGGCAGCTATAATTGAAATCACAGATGGTAACATCTACGCATTGCTTTGTTCTTCCGAAACTGCTCGAGTGTTGCCTTGTGAGGAAACTTCGGGCGACTACGTGATGCATAGCTTTTACTCTAAGAAATTTCAATCATAGCAGATGGAGAAGCATTTTCAGGAGATTTGTTGTCTGCAGTCATGCATTTTTATCGTGGGTGACAAATCACCTACCTCAACCATCACCCTGAGGGTGGTGACACATACTAAAATTTCAGGGAGATTAGTCGCCCATCGACTAATCTCCATTACTTTGGGCAACTAATCTCCCCTAAAAGCCTTCCCACCAGCTAGAAAGTAAATCCCCAAAAGGGGGGCACTCGGATTGCTTCATTTTCTGGAGCTGCCCGAAGTGGCCTCCCGAGGAAACTTCAGGCCACTTCAGAAAATGAATTGCTCCGAGGGCCATCCTGACAGCGAATTGCAGTACATTCTAGCTGGCGGGAAGGCTTTTCAGGGATATTAGTCACCAAAAGAAGAGGAGATTTGATGCTGGGCGACTAATCTCCCCGGAATCTTAGCGTGTCAACACCCTAAAGGAGAGAGAGAGTCTTTTTTAGACACCCCCATGTAATTGTATTAACTTACCTGATTCCTCGGGCTGGCTCCTATCAGTATAAAACTGCATCAGCCCAAGGTTCATCCAGTGAGCAACATGGAGCTTCTTCTTTCTTTGTGCAATTGCGCATGTTTGGTAGAGTAAAAAGCTGAACCTTAATAAAAAAGCTGGTAATTTCACTGTTCATATATCAGCATGTATCTGCCTTGGGAAATTTGAAAAATAATTTGGTGCTTGCTGGAAGCACCTCAGGCTGGTGCAGTTTTCTGCTGACAAGGTCAGACAGGACCAGCAGGAAAACCAGTTGCCTCATCAACCCAGGCATGCTCCTTGCTATCCAGCAGCGCCGGATTTCCAAATCATGCGCCCTGAGGCCAGCTGCCTCTTGTGCCCCTTCCCCGATGTACACGCGCAACGTTTTACCATTCTACCAGCTCCTCCACTCGGAGCTCTACTTCTCCCTGTGAGGTGTTTAAGTGCGGCTGTGCGGCATGCCACTCCTAAAAATGTGCCGCCCTAGGCTCGGGCCTTTGTGGCCACAAATCCGGGCCTGCTATCCTGCATGAACTTAGGCCACTTCCCTTTTCCCTGCTCATTGTGGCTGCAAGTGCAACATTAGGGTGCAGTGCACACAATCACACATGCGGGTGTCTGGAAGTTTAAGGCTGATGGCCTGTTTGAGCACTGAACCTGAATGAGGTGATGCCAGACTGGTGGGCCCCAGACACACCAGTCCGACACTGTCTACTGATAGGAGCACCGGCCTGGGTTATCAGGTAAGTAAATACAATCACTAGGTTGTGCCTAATTTTGGGATCTCCAAGTTAAAAATACTTTCCTTCTCCTCTAAATGAAAACATGGAGCAAGTTAAATTCTTTCTAATTGCAAGAAAATTGACCATTCCCTTTTTTTATTTAACATGTCTATACTCTTTATGCTGACATTTGTGAAAAAGTGGAGGTTAATTGGAACGACCTTCGAGAAACCGGATCTAGAACACAACTACTTGCTTTGTGTACTGATATCTTGCAGCAGAGTAGATATGACGTCTGTCCTGCCTAATTATAACCTATGCTATTTGATTATATGCCAGCATTAACTAACACTGCCCAAAAGTTTTAGGATGTCCTAAAACCAATTCATTTTCCATTTCCATGGGCTTTTGGGTCTGGGAGTTTATTTAACATATGCAAACAATCAACACTTTTTTTTCCAATTTTTTTACTACCCATTCCCACTGGCATTTTGTTCTGCATTTCTAGCACTAATACGGCTGGGTTACCATGCCCTCTGCAGGGAAAAGCCAGGAACTGTTCCAGCCATAATTAAAACCATTAGGGAAAATGAAAACCATGTGTGAGTGCATTCTCATTCAGACCTATCAAAACCTCTTTCTTTCCATGACACCAAATAAGTATCAATTTTGAAAGCATCCTTTATATCATTTGATACATTTTCATGGTCTCACAGAGATATCTCTAACCCTTTTAATTATCCATTCTACAGGCTTTACTGGGGAGAGAAACATAACTTTTTTGACATTAGTGTTCCCATTATGGGTGCCCATACCTTATAACAGGGTTACCAAAGACAGTAATTAAGTAAGAATTTACTCCAATTCTCAAGGTAAATAACGTCCATGATTCCGCATTCTTGAGTTTCTAGGAAAGAAAACAGGCATTCTTAGGAAATCTTACCATAACTGAGCTTCAGGACAGGTGAGACCATAATAATCACTGCATTAAGCCCCCCTACATTGTGAGCCACTGGTGTGATGTGCTGCATTATTAAATTTGGCACCTGTATGTACCCTGCAGTGTTCAATAAATCTGTTACCTTAGTTTATCTAAAAACTAATGGCACCCATCTGAGTGATACTTCATACACTGGAAAGTGCACACCACCAACCAAATCCCACATGCTCACCCTTCTTTATGAGCCTGTTTGATAAATCCAACCTGCTAACGAGAATGTTAGAAAGAAGCTATGTACCCCCATCAAAATATAAATATATAAAACATAAAACAGGCATAAAGTTAATTTTTTTTTAATACACTTTGCTCCATACAGGCTTTACCACTGGTTTTGGATTCAATTTAGTGTAAATCAATATGGATTTGGTGCAACCCTAATGTGTGTGTATATATATATATATATCCTAACAATGGTTCAAGGAAAACCGAAATGCGCTGATGTGGGTGATTTTGTAAAACTTCAATAAATGAATCTATTATTTTATCCATGACTGCTCTTTATATTTTCCACTACATGTCTGAAATGAGGAGTACCTGGGAATTGATGGAAATGTGGTGACTACCAATGTACACATTGACTATACACATTGGGAGGCATTTCATAATACGGACAATGACCCAAAACATACAGCCAAAGCAACCCAGGAGTTTATTAAAGCATAGAAGTGGAATATTATTGAATGTCCAAGTCAGTCATCTGACCCCAATTGAGCAGCATTTCACTTGTTGAAGACTAAACTTCAGACAGAAAGGCCCACAAACAAACAGCAACTGAAAACCACTGTAGTAAAGGCCTGGCAGAGCATTAAAAAGGAGGAAATCCAGAATCTGGTGATGTCCATGAGTTCAAGACTTCAGGCTGTCATTGCCAGCAAAGGGTTTTCAACCAAGTATTAGAAATTAACATTTTATTTTCAGTTTTTTTAATTTGTACAATTACTTTTGAAACCCTGAAATTAAGTGATTGTGTTAAAAAAAAGGCTTTCGTTCCTCACATTTTTATGCAATCTCTTTGTTCAACCCACTGAATTAAAGCTGAAAGTCTTCAGTTCAACTGCATCTGAGTTGTTTCATTTAAAATTCATTGTGGTAATGTACAGAATGAAATAAACTGTCTCTGTCTAAAGATTTATGGACCTAACTGTGTGTATATATATATATATATATATATATATATATATATATATATATAGATATATATAATACAAAAAGCCATGAACATATCCTTATAAATGGCTCTTAGTGATGATAACAGTTATAAAAGGAGCATAGTGATGGGATCTTTGTCACATGACATGCTAAAATGTGTGTATTATAGTAAATAAAATAACCCTTGTTGGAAAATATGAAGATATTAGAAGTAACCTTGGCATTCCATGACCTGTATAAAAGCACAAGGCTTTCGGTCATGGAATTTCTTGGTGACATATAATATCCTTATATTTTATAATAGGGGGTATTCACTATATAATGTAACACTCACAAGACAATCCATTACACTCAGAAACTTGTTTTAATTAGCTTTACTGCAGTTATCAGTGCACACATGCCACAGGTGGATATTGGTGCTCAACAGTATCCATAGTGCTTTGAGTTTTATATTTCAAATTACACTGATATTACCTGTGCAACAATGAAGTATTGAAAGAATCAGCTCCTCCCGCTGTTGAGCTGATATATAAATCTGCAAGATTAAGGGACAATGTTTCAGGACGTGCTCTCCCAGTAGTGTTACGGATTAATATCAAGTGTGCCCTGAGCAGCACATATTGAGCTCGCTCTGACTGACCTTGGAATGCCAACAAGACTATCTAGGAAAGATCAGGTTGGCTCAGTCCTTACTGTGCCCTTAGAATTTATACCTCTCACACGTGAAGCAAATACATATGCCTATCCAACCTGTGAATAACACTATGATGCTGCCTGAGGTTAGAATGATGCCGGAGACAATTCAGACGCCAGCGACATTTGACGTGCATTAAGGTCTATCCATCCATTGGAAAACTTTGACTTGCTGGCGAATTTTCACGGCGATTTCGCAAATTTATTCGGCGTCAGAAGAAATGCTCCCATCACTAATGTATAATATTATTCTATGACATGAATAGCAATTTTATATTAAGTAGAGTATGGCACCTTATCTGGAGTATACAGTAGGCATCTCAAACTGTGTAAATCAGTGCAAATCTAGAGTTACAAGTAAAGTTTTGTCTCTCGGGCAGGTTGTATAGTGTACTGTCATGAGTTTGGATGGTGGGTATTCCTTCCAGTTCAGAACCAGCTTTACATACATTCTTCTGCTGGTAAATCTGACTATACATGGACCAACCGGCAGAGTGTCCAACAAATGAATGCCTTACATGTGACGCATCAGCAAATGTGATTTACAAACTGATCTATGTCCGTAGAACATGGATATCGACCGGGTTATTGGTTAATCAATTACGCACTGAAAAATGTACTAAATGATACACTAGGTCAGCTGCCTTTCCCTCAGACAATCATCCTAGAGCCAGATGTGTGAGGGCTGAACCACACGATGCGTCTTCTGGAGATCCAACGTGCTGTCGGATGTGAACACTTCACTTTGCGTCTTCATCCGACAGTCGCGTTGGATGCAGGCAGCGACAAGGTCCGACATATCTATTACTTACCTTATATTCCCTGAATCCGTCTCCTCGCATGCTCTTCCTCTCAGCGCGTCGGATCTCAATAAGACGCATTGTGTGGTTCAACCCTGCAGGATGTTGCCCAGGTCTGGACTGGGATTCAAAATGGGCCCTGGCATTTCAAATACATAGAGGCCCAAGCAGCTTCACTCAGGCCCACTAAATAGTGACTGTCTATGACAACTTACAGTGAAGACTGGGTGAGCAGCAGCACATAGATATGTAGTTGCAGAATAGATGAAGTAAAGAAAAAAGATCGCTGCTAATAGCCTCTTTGTTCCCACAATAAATGCACTGCAACAAAACACATCCCTATTGTTTGTACCTACTCTGAAACTACCAGTGTATCCAGGCAATGTCCATCAAACAAATGGAGCAGTGACACAGCACCATCTTCTGGTTCAAACCAAGGGAAATTTGTGCTTGCCACTAATTTTTAAAATCATTAGGTGGGGGTGCAATGTGGCTGTGACCACAAAATACATATAGACAAATACAAGAGTCCTCTGCACTCAACCCATTATCAATTTATTTAAGACAGAGACATTTTGTGCTACTGAAAAATGCCTTACCCTTTAAACAAAACAGGGATTGTTTGTCCATATATTGCAATATATTTAAGCTGGCCAACTACGTCAAAGTCATCCCATATCTGGCCAGTCCTATACTCAATTTTCATCTGATTCATTAAGAATTCTATTGCTTCATTATACATTTTACAAAGGGACTAAGTTTTACCTGCAACTTACTTGCTGCTTTCAAAGTAAAACTCCTATATATATATATATATATATATATATATTTAATTTGATCTTACACTTAGGAGAGTTGTGTGTGTTTAGAGATTCCTATTTATATCAGTGTTTCCTAAGGTGGCACATTCTTCCACTAAAATCACTGCATTTTCAGAGCTTGCGCATCTCAAAGATGCATCCATAACCCTAATCTCAGGAATTCAGGTCCCATAGAAAATAATGACTTCTGTTGCTCAGTGAAGAGTCATCTATGTATATAAATACATCAATTTTGGTGAAAAAAGTGCCAGCTCCATGACACCAAGTCTTGGTAATGGCACTTTTGCATCAGTTAAAAGGTATAATTCAGGGATTTCAGCATCATTTCATATGATGTGAAAAATCAGGGGCAGTTCTAACACATGCAGGTTGCTGTGATTTCAAACAAGCCAGTGGACGGTGAGCAGAGCCGTGTGTTATTGTGTAGACACACATGTTGCACAAAGCAGTCAAGCACTGACATTTATTGCAATGCTGAGTTACATCTATGGTCAACTGATACAGCTTTCCCCAAATGCATTCAACATACTACAGTTATCTTTTAAATCATTTCTTCAATAATATTTAATTCTTAAATTTAACAAAATGATAGATATGACTTGGGGCAGCTGGGAAATTGACAATATGTCTAGCCCCATGTCAGATTTCACAATTGAATATAAAAAAATCTGTTTGCTCTTTTGAGAAATGGATTTCAGTGCAGAATTCTGCTGGAGCAGCACTATTAATTCATTCATTTTGAAAAAATGTTTTTCCCATGACATTATCCCTTTAATGTGTGCAAATGCCTCTGATAATTGTAGCAAGCTCTTTGGGACCTAATATATTGCATTGTCAGGCCCACGCACTTCCTCTTAGTAACATTTGGGAGATTTCTAAAGGTTGCGGAGGGAGCAGTGTTCGGAAAACGCTCTCTCCGTAAAACCGCACATCACTCATGATAAAATATGACAGCTGTTAAAGATGTATCATGTCACAGCCTGAATTTGCTATTAAAGGATTAATAATGTTGAAAAAAGGAAAACTGCCCAGTTAAAGCATTCCGCTCCATTAACACTGCCTAATATGAGTTGTCGATGAAAGCTCCAATACCTCCCGAGACCTGAATTTATAGTTATAATAATTACATTAGTTAAGGAGGCATGGAAGCCTGCAATGTCCCTATGTGAAAGATTAGTTCACTACTTAGATCATCCCTTTTTAATGGGGACACATGAAATGAATATGTTATTTGTCCAGGGATCTTGCAGAATAATAACTGCCACAGCAAGTCACTGTAAATGAGATCAGCAGTTCCCCACACTGCAGTTGTACCTCTTGTGTTTATATACAAAATATCAGCTGCCATGTTTAAAAGCAACAATCATTATACTGACATTGCACACCCCCTTACATTACAGCCCCTAAAATAATGTCCTTTTAAAAAAAAAAAGTATATTACCTGTATTTATGCAGCTTCTACTAGTGTTTAATGCTTACCTTTCACCACTGATTCACCTTTCTGGCACCCATCTATGCACAGATATACAACATAAAAATTATCAGTTTACTTTTTAGACATGCCATTATTATGCAAAGCTCCACTGAGGTATTTGGTTGACAAGTGCCATGCTTAATGGATTCATTTGACCTATGGACTTTTACTCATTTACTCTTAAAACCAATTAGGATTTTTTTCTAGTTATTAAATAACAAAGCATATGCCAAGGGAATTGATTACAGTTCATGAGGGAAGCAGAACAAGGTTTGGTCCAGTAGATGCAAAAGTATGTTGTAGGTAGGAGAACTAAGAGGTATTTTAAGGAGTGATAGACACCTGGAATAGCTTTCCAGCAGTTATGGTGGGGACAAAAGCTTCCTACTGATGTAGTGGCGAAAAAGGGAAAAGATCTGCTTGTTTGACATGGATGCAAAATGAGCAGATTTTATCCCCATTTTGCTGGAACAAATCAAACTGATCTGAAAGTTTTTGCCCTTAGTCAAAAATTGTATCAGAATGAGGGCCTGTGCATTAATGGACCCATGTGGTCTTCTCCAGATAGAATTTTATAACCTGATAGGTATGTGGACAACTATGAAATGGGCAGCCCTGATATAGGTAACCTGGCAAATTGATCTGGAGGGGCTGAGTGGGAGTTGATAGTTTATCTCAAGCATGCATGGGAGAGATGTAACACAATTTTAAAGACTTAAAACAATTAACTACAACCAGTTATTAAATGGAAAGACTTGATGAACCAGTTGTTTTTTTCTGTCATTTAATTCAGTGTATCTGTGTTTGAGTGGCAACTACCCAGTCTGGGCACTGCCATTCTCAGCGGCCTGCTTCTTTGCTCATTATATCCACGTATAGCTAACCTGGGCCTTTATGTTCTTTCAGTATCTTGTGCATCCTCTCTACCCCTTCAGAGAACCTTCCACTCACTCTGACATCTTCTAATTTTTTACTGAGCAATTGTACATAACAGAGCGGTTAAGAGCAAGTTGTTCCGCGTTACAGAATCGTGTCAAGTACGAGTGATTAAAAGGCAGCCAATGAAAACAATGTTGCAGTAGAATTGCCTTGTTGTTACTTATTGGCATGCCAAGCCTGACTGCAGAGATGATCATTTTTAATACATTCCAGCTCTGCTCTCCCTCTGATTCTGCTGGATGGAATAATTGTCAAATATATCCTATGAAATCACCAGTTACAGTCATAGTTTAGAGGCTAATCGTATGATATGTGTCTTATGCTATTTACATGATGTCGACTCTGTCAACAACCAAATGGTTTTATATGACTAAGAACATTCCGTGCCTCAACTTAATGGATACAATTGGCAACCTGTCTTAAGGGAATGTAATGTTTTCCTTGTGTTGCTGCACAAGGAAACATCTCTCTGA
Organism: Xenopus petersii; assembly: GCA_038501925.1. Taxonomy (NCBI): domain Eukaryota; kingdom Metazoa; phylum Chordata; class Amphibia; order Anura; family Pipidae; genus Xenopus; species Xenopus petersii. The sequence goes on along the minus strand of CM076675.1, from coordinate 33,058,156 downwards.
TCCTCTGTAGCTTGCACTGTAAGAACCTATATAAGCCATATGGAGAGCAGTAGAAATGTAATTACAAATGGTTTCCCCGCTCTAAATATGTCTTGTTGCCAGCATCAAGGGTTTCTGTGTACACGTGTATCTTAAAAAGTATGAACAAGTAACTAACCATTAGCAAGGTTGAAGAAGGGAGGCCTGAAACTGCTTTAAACAAAATACTTAGGTGTCTATCAGCCTGTATTGTAAGAGATACTACTGGATAGGTAATTGGAGGACAGAAGTCGTCCCTCCCTTATCTGTTACAACAGCCTTTGCTCCTCTGGGAAGGCTTTTCACTAGATCTGGGGTCTCCAACCTTTTGTATCCGTGAGCCACATTCAAATCTAAAAGGTGTTGGGGAGCAACACAAGCATGAAAAAATTCCTGGGCTGCCCAATAAGGGCTTTGATTAGCTACCTGGTAGCATCTATGAGAGCTGGAACATTACATTGCAGACTGTGTTTGGCAGTACAATTGGTTTTAGTGCAACAAAGTCTGGAATTCAAAAATAAGCACCTGCTTTGAGGCCACTGGGAGCAACATCCAAGGGGTTGAGGAGCAACATGTTGCTCATGAGCTACTGGTTGGGGATCACTGCACTAGATGTTGTAACATTGTTGGTGGGAATTGTTTTCAGCCCTCGTGATGTTGGACACGTATGTTGAGGATTAGTCCTGGTTTAGTTTACAATTCTTCTCTGCCTTTTTGCAGGTCAGTAAAGCTTTTCCACCCCATCCTGTATAGACCTCACTTTGTACACTGTATCCTAAAGGTTTAGTTTTAATAGAACCAAGGGGCCAAACCATGGAAAACAGACCAAGACCATTATCTGTCCTGCTTTCGTGGCATCTCATGGCATCTTCCAAACCCAGACTTTTCTATCAAACTGCTAGTATTGTGACATGCCATCTATCACTCATGAAGATCCATTTCCATTGTTTTAGAAACCAATGGTGGTGACCTTTACACCACTCCAGCCGACACTTGGCATTTCACATAATATGAAGCAGTGATGTAAGATTTGCTTGCCTTGGAACTCCCATATCCCTATAAATAGTTCTTGTACTGCCACTGCTTCTGGAGACAGCTTGGTACTAAGCAGTGAGTGTTCCAGTTGAGGACATGTCATTTTAGACTTGATACATTTGGCTAAAAATGTGCATACATATTTTTGGGCATCTAGTGTACTTTACAAAATTGAATGCAGGCTTTTATGGATGGTCCAAAGCAAACACAACACTTCAGACCTTGCATAAGTCAAAGGAAAGTAAATAATTCGGCAAGTACATTTCTGAGTAAAAAGGTGTACAAATGGCAATATCTGATGTATTTTATCAAGATTTTTTACACAGCATTATGTAGTTTCTGGAAGGAAGCTGTAAGATTGCAGGTATAGTAAGGAGGACTGGCACAGTTGCATTTAAGCTGTAAAACCAAAAAAGTGTTCTTTAGTAATAGTGCCAATATGGAAAATAGAAGTACAAATCCATATAAACAAATCTGAACAATAAAATACATCCTTATTATCATTGTTGTCATTATTTTTTATTAAAATGCATGGACAGAAAAAGGTTGACATGTATGCACAATATACCCTTAATTGTCCTGTATTCAGTAAAGGAAAAATGTGTCATGATTGCAAAGTGGACCATGCTATGATATACTACATACGATATTGTAATATGCGTAAACCTGAAATGTGAACATATTTTATTCTACTTGAATGCAAACAAACAAAATAAAGAATTAAAAAAACAATAACATGCATGGACATTGGAGCACCCTATATGGTCTAATGTTTTGCCTCTTAGGCATAAAATATTTTTATACTTTCATGATTATCTTTTTATTATACAGGTGTGGGGCCTGTTATCCAGAATGCTTGGGGTTTTTCCAGATAACAGATTTTTCTGTAATTTGGATCTTTATACCTTACATCTACTAGAAAATAACATAAACATTAAATAATACAATAGGCTGGTTTTGCTTCCAATGGGGATTAATTATATCTAAGTTTGGATCACGTACAATTATTACAGAGAAAGATCAAATCATTTTTAAATATTTGGATTAAATGGGAGTCCATCCACTGCATGGACTTTCCATCACTGACAGAAATCGATCTCAGGACCTTCATGATCATAGACACTATTTAGGAGCCCCCCTTTTGTGAGTCCAAGCTGGATTGACAGCACTGCCAGTCAATGAAGAGAACCAGGAGATTAGGTTGTTACGGTCAATATTTACTGTTCGGTAAAGCGAAGAAAAAACCTTTGCTAATCAACTTCTCAAAAGTTTTTTTTTTAAGCTATGTACACAACCCTGTCTTCGATAAACAATTTACCAAGATCAACTGTGAGTTGATGCAAGGCACGCACCAAAAAAGGCAGGGGGGGGGGTTCTTACCGGCAACTCTTTAACCACTTGACCATTTGGGAGCCCCCTTTTGTGAGGTACCTGAGGTTCGTATTGACTCTGTTAGGCGGAAACTGGATTACAGGCACTGACAGTCAATGAAGCGACCCAAGTTCGAATCCGCGCTGGATGCTTTCACTGACCTTTCAGGGTTGTCCTTTTCGTCAGGCTGCATTCCAGAGTAACTGCTACTTTAGAGTCAGCAAAAGACGGCTTCCCCTCAAGGCTGTTCTGTGGCACATGCAGCAAGCAAATTGCCAGGTTTCTTCCCCCAAATGGCCTGGGGTTCAAGCCTCTGCAGAAGTTGCCTTTTTTCAGGCTACATTAAAGGGCAACTAAAGTCTAAAATAGAATAATGTTAGAAATGCTGTATTATGTATACTAAATATAAACATGAACTTACTGCACCAGCAGCCTAATAAGACAAATGATTTATGCGTTCAAAGTTGGTGCAGGGGGCTGTCATCTTGTAACTTTGTTAGACATTTCTGCAATATCAAGACTCGCACATGCTCAGTGTGGTCTGGGCTTCAGTTGGGAGGTTAACCTTAGGGATTGTCATAAATTATCAAAACAGCACAAGTCAAATAATATCTGCCATAGAAGCCAATACAGCAAGGCTGATTAATAATCATAATATAGAGACTGCACTGCGTCTCTGGATACAAATCTCTACAGGGAATCCAACAATGCTGCTCGAGTTCTGGGAAGTAAGGTGGGGGGGCTCCCCCTGCCATTTGAAAGTATGATTGTTTACCTGCACAGCAGTTGGGGACCATCTGACAATTCCTATCAACAGCAGTAAAAGAAGGGGGAATTGCACTGCATACAGTCAGGTGTATGATAAAAACTGTAGACATCTTTTAATTAAAGTATATTGGAGATAGATTTCTTTGTCATTAAAGAAAGTTTACATGCCCTTTAATGAGTAACTGATATTTATAGTTCAATAAAGTGCCAAAAGCAGCCTTCGGTAATCAGCTTCTCAAATGTTTTTTTTTTCAAGCTATCTACAAAACACTGTCTTTGTTAAACAATTTACCAAGGTCAACTGCAAGCTGATGCAAGGCACATACCTCACGAAAGGGGGGCTCCCAAATGGTCAAGTAGTTAAGGGGTTGCTAGCAAGAACCCCCTACTGCCATTTTTGGGGCGTGTCTTGCATCAGCTCACAGTTGACTTTGGTAAATTGTTTATCAAAGACAGGGTTCTATAGATAGCTTGGAAAAAACATTTGAGAAGCTGATTAGCGAAGGCTGCTACTGGCGCTTTTCCAAACCGTAAATATCAGTTACTCATTAATGTAGCACAAAAAAAGGCAGCGTTCCCCAGGGCTCAAACCCCAGGCCATTTGGGGGAAGAAACTAGGCAATTTGCTGCATGTGACACAGAACAGCCATGTTTTTACAGACTCTAAAGTAGCAGTAACTCTTGAATGAAGCCTGAAGAAAAGACAACCCTGCAAGGTCCTGGAAAACATCCAGCCGGGATTTGAACTCTGGACTCACAGGGCAAATAAAAATCGCTTTAGCCATTATGCCACAGAGCTCGATTCTGCTGGGTGAGTTTCCAGATGACTGTAACAACCGAATGTCCTCTTGGGTCTCTTCATTGACTGGCAGTGCCTGCAACCCAGCTTGGACCCACAAAAGGGGGGCTCCTGAATGGTCAAGTGGTCAAGCCGCATGATCCTAAAGGTTATTAGATTGATTTCTGTTGGAAAGTCCATGTAAAAGCAGGTGATGATTAATGATGATGATTGATGATGATGATGGATGATGATGTTGAATGATGATGATGATTGATGATAATGGATGATGGTGGATGGACTGGATGGATTCCTGAAAGGTCAAGTGGTTAAGGGGTTGCCAGTAAGAACCCCTCCGCTGCCCTTTATGGGGGGTGTCTTGCATCAGCTTGCAGTCGACCTTGGTAAATTGTTTAATGAAGACAGGGTTCTGTAGATAGCTTGAAAAAAAATTTGAGAAGCTGATTGGCGAAGGCAGCTTTTGGCGCATTGCCATACCGTAAATATTAGTTACTCATTAATGTAGCCTGAAAAAAAGGCAACTTCCACAGATGTTCAAACCCGGGCCATTTTGGGTAAGAAACCAGGCGATTTGCTGCATGCGACATAGAACAGCCATGTAGGAAAGGCCAGTTTTTTCCTTTGCCTTTTGTAAAGTAGCAGTAACTCTTGAATGCAGCCTGTAGAAAAGATAACCCTGAAAGGTCCAGGAAAGCATCTACCCGGGTCTTGAACTCCATGGGAAAACAACCAGCGCTTTAGCCACCGCGCCACAGAGCCTGACCCTTCTGGGAGCGGTTATAGATGACCGTAACAACCGAATGTCCTCTTGAGCTTCTTCATTAACTGGCAGTACCGACAGTCCAGCTTCCGCCTAACAGAGCCAATATAAACCTCGAGTACCTCAAAAAAGGTTAGCGCCTGAATTACCAAGTGGTTAAGGCACATGCCTACGATCCAGAAGGTCACAAGAGCGATTCCCGCCTGTGCCAGAAACTCCGTGCCAAAGCAGCTCGGACTGCATTGACTGGATGGACCAAATTGCCTGTGGTTCAAGCCTTTGCGGTACTTGCCTTTTTTCGTGCTACATCAATGAGTAACTGATATTTACAGTTCGGTAAAGCGCCAAAGCTGACTTTGCTAATCAGCTTCTCAAATAACTTTTTTGGACTAGATGGACTAGATGGAAGGGAAAGCTGCCTATCAAGAGGTGGAGAAAAATCACAATGCCTGTCTGTGCCAAAAGCTCATCACTCTGGATGGTGGCGGATTGAGTCAGTCAGATGGTGGACAGTCACAATGATGGAAGGGTAAGCTTACCTTGCCCATACTTTGCCATTACCTTGCCCATAGCTTTCCCTTACCTTGCCTTTGCATCAGCTTGGGTTTTTTCCTATACAGAACCCTTTTTGGAGTTTGCCTAGCATCAGCCTGCAGTTGACCGTGGCAAATTGCTTAATGAGGACAGTTTCTGTACCTAAAAAAAAAAATATATAATAATAATAATAATATAATGTATTTGAGAAGCTGATTAGCAAAGGCAGCTTTTTCGAACCATAACTATTGGTTACTCATTAATGTAGCCCGAAAAAAATGCAACTTCCGCAGAGGTTTGAACCCCATGCCATTTGGGGGAAGAAAACAGGCAATTTGCTGCTTCATAGAACAGCCATATGGGAAAGGTTATTTTTTGCTGACTCTAAAGCCGACTCTAGCAGTCACTCTAGAGTGCAGCCTGAAGAAAAAGACAATCCTGAAAGCATCCACCTGGGATTTGAACTCGGGAATCCACAGGCAAACAAGCATCGTTTTGGCCGCCATGCCACAGAGCCCTATATAGCTGGGAGCAGTTCCTGATGACCATAACAACTGAATGTCCTCTTGGGCCTCTTCATTCACTGGAAGTGCCGGCACTCCATCATCCGCCCCACAGTCAATACGAACCCCGGGTACCTCACGAAATGGGGGCTCCCAAATGGTCAATTTTTTGGGGCGTGCCTTGCATCACCTCACGGTTGACCTTGGTAAAACGAAGACAGGGTTATGTAGCTGCATTTAGTTACCTTGGAAGCATAGTGAAAATTATTCTAGCACGCTGGGATCCTCTAGTGGCCAAACAGAGGTATCGCTACATCACTTGAAAAAATGCTCCCAAAGCATACTTATAAGTTAAAAAGTACAAGTTTATTACATGTTATAAAAAATCAAACAATCCCCTAATGGCGCCTAACGCATTTCATGCTTACCTAGCACTTAGTCATAGGCAATCTCTAACAAGTCAGTAGTTTCTGATCCTGAAATACTAGCTCTCATAGACCCTCCCCACAATAAAACCAACCACAATTTAACACAATCATTAAATTGTGTTAAATTGTGGTTGGTTTTATTGTGGGGAGGGTCTATGAGAGCTAGTACCTTTCAGGATCAGACCAATACCCTGACTTGTTAGAGATTGGCTATGACTAAGTGCTAGGTAAGCATGAAACTGCGTTAGGCGCCATTAGGGGATACGGGCGCTAGCAGTCATTCGCACTCTATCGCCAGGCACTTTTCACTCTGGCAAATGGATGCTACGCCGTAAATTCACTAAAATGCGGATTTTACTGAACGTTACCTCTTTCGCCACAGTTGCCTTTGCCACCTCAGATCAGGCAAAGTGCATTAAAGTAGTTATTATCATCATCATCATCATTTATTTATATAGCGCTGTCAAGATACGCAGTGCTTTAGATCATTCTCAATCTTCTGTTGCTTACATTATATTCTGTGAGTGAACATTTTCTAACATGTGAAACATTAACGATACACTGGGCTTGTAAGAGGGTGAACCAAATGTTGTAATTGTATTGTGATTTAAAGTTGATTGAATAGTGTGTGTTGAGCATGTGTTAAAAATTGTTGAGTGTTATTTGAGTAAATGGCCAGCAGGTGGAGCTCAAGGGTAGGAAAGTGTGATTTATTCCCCATTAGCAGGTGGGAGGCACATGAACAGAATGAGGACCAGCACATGTAGTGGATGGGAGGCACATGAACAAAATGAGGACCAGCACATGTAGAGGAAGTGATACAGCAGTGACTGGAAGCTGGGTAGTTATAAAAGGAGGGCACACCCTAGAGTCTGGGTCTGAATGGGAGGATGCTGTCAGAAGAGGAGCAGTCCTGAAGAAGAGCTACAACAGAAGGAAAGTAAGAAAGAACTTAGCATAGTAGTTTATAGTTAGCAGGCACTAGGTGTCTGAGGTAGGACAGTTAGTATGGGTAGTTCCTTGCCCCACCTAGGAGTATAGTGGAAATTAGTTTTCCGTGGATACCCCACAAGTTAGGGACCCAGAATATAGGGAAGACACAGGAGAGGGTTAAGAGGCCTGAGGCACGAAGAAGGACTGTGAGGGGTCCCGGTCGGAATAGTAAAGGGGTGCTGGTGTGGCACCGGATTACTGAGACGGGAAGGCTTGGCGGAATGGTAAAGGGGTGCTAAGGTGCACCGGATTACCGAACCAAGTAGTGGACGAGTCCGGAATGGTAAGAGTTAACCCTGCCTGAGATCTGGGAAAGGCCCTAGGAAACTGTGGTGGAAAACTGAGAACAGTTGGGACACAGGAGTTGATGTTGCATGACTGTGTGTAACCAGAAGTGTGTCTGTACCAAATCCTTGTTACTTTCAATAAATCAGAAACATTTTTATTTAAAGAATTTCAACGTTTCACGATTGTTTTCCTGTAAGGGGTTAACAGCTGGAGGGCCCCCTACATATTTTGGCGCTGCGAGCAGGGTGAGAAAGCGTATGCGCTGTTGGGAACCCCTTGCTGAAGAAAGTTTTGGATTTTTGCCAGTCGGAGCACAGGACTGTGGACTTACAATTGACAGCGACGGTGACAGCTGTTTGAATGCGGCGCTGTGAGCGAGGCTTTGTGACAGGTTCCGGAAAAAGGAAGCGGAACAACAGCCATATGTGAAAGGGGACTACGCACCATACTGCTGCGCAGAATCGGAAGGGGCTGGATCAGTAAGCGGCCATCTTACCTGGTGAAGTTGCTGTGGCGCAGTATTATTGTTGGCGCATACAATATGGAAGCGAAGGATGTGTCCGCTGATGTTGCTCGCCGCACTCGGCAGTTCATATGGGCCGGTTATTTCAGCCAACGCCCAACAGCTACGGGTGAGGATCTGCTCTTACCTATGTGTGGCGGCTGTCACGCGGAATTGCGCTGGGCCATATTTGCAGCAGAGGGACAGTGCGCCCGGTGTAAACGGCGCTATTATCTGGGCCCTTTTATAATGGACAAACCATTGCTGGAACCGACGTTCCAGGAGAAAGGCACGCAGTGTTCTGTTGTTGGAGCAGTAGATGTCAGCGTTGCTACAGATGATGTGGTGGACAGTGTCCCTATAGATATGCAGTTAGCCAGTGTCCCTGCGGCAGGAGATGTATCCAAAGAGGATACCACAGTGAGGAAGCCGGCTGAAGTGGCTGGGGAAGTCCAAGATACTATGTCCTCCCTACCTCCTGCTGAACTGGCAACGGCCAAGGACTCAAAGGCAAAGGTACCACTCTATCTGGACAATTCCCAAGGACCGTTCATATGTTCACCTGGTGGACCGTTCTTATGTTCCTCTGGTGAAAGGTCATTGTCAACTTGGGTTGAAGACTGGGAAACTCCTAATTCTGCACAAGATTCTCGGCTGCGAACAACAGACCTGGTGAGCACTAAGGCCAGCAGTTGTGGGACTCTACCTTCAATATCCGAGGCGTATTTTCCCGCTGAAGATACTGTTCCCAGACCTGTCTCAGAGGAATCCAGTGAGATATGGGTATTACCTGGAGAGGCCCCCCCGAGGGAATATCGGGCTATCTCTAAGGTACAGAGGCTCATCAATTATGAAGTGCATCAACGGTGGGGGTATTTTATGCCCTACGCACCCGAGTGGGTGTACAGAAAAGTGGATGAGCAGTTAAGAGGCTGGATTGAATAAGACATTATAAGCTACCTCAAGATGGACAGTAACAGCCTGGACCAGCATGAGAGCGAAGCCCGGAAACAAGTGAGAGAGTTGATTGCCGATTGTTTACCAAAATGGTGGCTAGGCCACACCATTTTGCGCACCCATGTGCGAAGTATTTGTAAGAGAGCACCAGAGAGACGTCTGAGCAAGGACGTGGTCGGTGATAATAAGGAGTTGGTTGAAAAGCCTCACCCGGCATATTATGTCTCCCATTCTCTCACCAAATATTGGTTTCACCGTATGATGTGAGCTGGTCCAGTTGAACTTTATTGTTGAAAGTTACAGTATTATGTGTCTGCCTAACATGTTTCAATGTTGACTGTTTTCTATTTCAGAACTTCTACTTATTCCTGAGGAGGGAATTGTTTATTATGTTGTCATGATGTAATGACTTCATGCAAAGAAGCTGATTTCTTTTTGTTACTGATTTTCTAAAAAATAATAGTTCTATGAAACTAATAGAACATGTTCTATTTCTATACAAGTTTGGTGCATCACAATTATTTGGGTCATTGTTTTATTAGTATGTTTGCTGTATGCACGAGGACGTGCTTAATTCAACTGGGCGCGAGTGTAAGAGGGTGAACCAAATGTTGTAATTGTATTGTGATTTAAAGTTGATTGAATAGTGTGTGTTGAGCATGTGTTAAAAATTGTTGAGTGTTATTTGAGTAAATGGCCAGCAGGTGGAGCTCAAGGGTAGGAAAGTGTGATTTATTCCCCATTAGCAGGTGGGAGGCACATGAACAGAATGAGGACCAGCACATGTAGTGGATGGGAGGCACATGAACAAAATGAGGACCAGCACATGTAGAGGAAGTGATACAGCAGTGACTGGAAGCTGGGTAGTTATAAAAGGAGGGCACACCCTAGAGTCTGGGTCTGAATGGGAGGATGCTGTCAGAAGAGGAGCAGTCCTGAAGAAGAGCTACAACAGAAGGAAAGTAAGAAAGAACTTAGCATAGTAGTTTATAGTTAGCAGGCACTAGGTGTCTGAGGTAGGACAGTTAGTATGGGTAGTTCCTTGCCCCACCTAGGAGTATAGTGGAAATTAGTTTTCCGTGGATACCCCACAAGTTAGGGACCCAGAATATAGGGAAGACACAGGAGAGGGTTAAGAGGCCTGAGGCACGAAGAAGGACTGTGAGGGGTCCCGGTCGGAATAGTAAAGGGGTGCTGGTGTGGCACCGGATTACTGAGACGGGAAGGCTTGGCGGAATGGTAAAGGGGTGCTAAGGTGCACCGGATTACCGAACCAAGTAGTGGACGAGTCCGGAATGGTAAGAATTAACCCTGCCTGAGATCTGGGAAAGGCCCTAGGAAACTGTGGTGGAAAACTGAGAACAGTTGGGACACAGGAGTTGATGTTGCATGACTGTGTGTAACCAGAAGTGTGTCTGTACCAAATCCTTGTTACTTTCAATAAATCAGAAACATTTTTATTTAAAGAATTTCAACGTTTCACGATTGTTTTCCTGTAAGGGGTTAACAGCTGGAGGGCCCCCTACAGGCTCATGTGTAGGGCATTATAACAACTCTATTGTCTTTATAAAGGTTCCCTGGACATGTGTAATTAACGGTGGAAATATATTTGCTGCAACATATAACATAACTTTAAATTTCCTACCGTATATAAATTAACCTGAGCGCAAGACCTCTAGTGAATTTGAGTTAGGCAGAAATAAACACCAGCGCATCTTCATTTTGAATTGCTCGCATTGCCGAACTAACGCTAGCGAAAAGTTGCCAGCCTTCGACAAAACTCTACATTTTAGTGAATCAGTGTTGTCTGAGCGAATTTTTGGCCTGGTGAAGTATAGCGATGCGTGCGAAACGGTCGCTGGCGACTTTTCGTCGGTAAGTGAATCTGCCCCCTGGTTGTTACTTTTAATGTTGGAACTGTTACTCCAATGAAAAGGCTGCATTTAAGGTTTTTTATTCGAAAAAGTGTCACTAATGGCTAAAGGGACATTTGCCTTTGCTCAAAATTCTCTGCAGTCCAAGGCAACTCCAGAACAGGCGGTAGCTCCAGGGTTTCCTCCATGGCATGCTTGCATTAAAGTATTAGGCACACATGTTTCTTAACCCGAACACCGAAAATTACACCAACTTTCAGTACAATTATGTCCATTTTACTTTAAAGTGCAAGTGCAATTGTGTTAATTTTGATGCATTGACCACTATTGCATTAGGCACAGCTCTTTTGGGGAGCACAATTCTGAAATTCTGGTGGAAAACCCTGCATTATGGGGAAAAAAAAACATTAAAATTGCACTTTGCTTACTGCATTTGCCATCGTAGAACACAGTAAAAACCTCAGGACTATTTGTAGCTGCAATGTAACAAAAAAACATTCTAGTGTTTCCAGCACAGCAGTGATTTGAATTTATATACTTTACATCAAACCCTGATTCTTATATTCTATAACACTTTTATTAGATCTCAAGCCAAGATCAGCACATAATTAGTGATATAGAAAAGTATTTACATACAGTACAAATCAGTGTAATTCTTTTGGTCCAGTAAACGTTACAAAAGTTATCTCTACCAACATGCAAGATTTAGTACCCTTGCTTTCCTTAATTTTAAGTATTGTCCCAAGATTAGACTAAAGACGTAACTGTTTTACCACTACTGTAATAAATGAACTTGATTAAACATGGAACTTGGGCTTGTTTACTTTTATTAAAGCCACGTTTTCAACTGGCCCCTGCATAATCCTTTAATACTATGATATTTATGGGTTATTACTTGAGTGTTCGGGATAGTATTCTGGATGTACTGGCTTGCAGTGTAAATGCCAAATGTTTATTTCCCAGTGTTTAGAAATAGGCAGATGGTACATGAATTGGTGATTTGGATCCAGCATCTACTAATGTATGGACATCCCTGGAATATATACATGTGTCAGCACAATCAAAATGGCACAAGCACCACATTAATCGTCATTATTTTAAGTGTTGCTGCCGTTGTCATACCCACTGCTGCCCTCTTTTTATCCAACAGTAAACTGATTATCTGTATGGGGGGTCTGCCATAGCATTATCCAATTGTATACTGTATGTGGGATCTCCTGTACCATTATTAGTATATATATATATATATATATATATATATATATATATATATATAAATATATATATATATATATATATATATATATATATATATATATATATATATATATGGGTTCTGCTGAATCATTCTCAATAATATGTGGGCTCTGCTGTAGGATAATCAGTTTATATACAGTATGTGGGGTCTTCTGTAGCATTATCAGTTTTAATACAGTATGTGGGGTCTGCTGTAGGATATATAAAGTCAGGGTCGGACTGGCCCATCGGCATATCAGGAAACCTGCCGGTGGGCCCAGGTGTCAGTGGGCCCTTGTGCTGTTAAACATTTGGCCTATTTCATGGCCATTCCTTATTTCTATGAGAACAAAGACGCTAAATAGATATAATAATAGATTATAGTATGTAAAGAATAGAGACTAGAGGAATAGAGGTTGAGTGAGAAGAAGAAGAAGAATAGTACTGAGAGTGGGCCCCTGGTCTATGGTTCTTTGGTGGGCCCCTGGTCAAAGGTTTTTGGGTGGGCCCCTGGTGTCCCAATTAGTATGTAAAGAATAGAGACTAGATGAATAGAGGTTGAGTGAGGAGAAGAAGAAGAATAATACTGAGAGTGGGCCCCTGGTCTAAGTTTCTTAGGTGGGCCCCTGGTCTAAGGTTTTTGGGTGGGCCCCTGGTGTCCCAATTAGTATGTAAAGAATAGAGACTAGATGAATAGAGGTTGAGTGAGGAGAAGAAGAAGAATAATACTGAGAGTGGGCCCCTGGTCTAAGGTTCTTAGGTGGGCCCCTGGTCTAAGGTTTTTGGGTGGGCCCCTGGTGTCCCAATTAGTATGTAAAGAATAGAGACTAGATGAATAGAGGTTGAGTGAGGAGAAGAAGAAGAATAATACTGAGAGTGGGCCCCTGGACTAAGGTTCTTAGGTGGGCCGCTGGTCTAAGGTTTTTGGGTGGGCCCCTGGTGTCCCAATTAGTATGTAAAGAATAGAGACTAGATGAATAGAGGTTGAGTGAGGAGAAGAAGAAGAATAATACTGAGAGTGGGCCCCTGGACTAAGGTTCTTAGGTGGGCCCCTGGTCTAAGGTTTTTGGGTGGGCCCCTGGTGTCCCAGTCCGACACGGTATACAGTATGTGGGATCTGCAGTAGGATAATTAGTTTATATACAGTATTTGGGGTCTGCTGTAGGATAATTGGTTTACATATGTGGTCCTGCTGAATCATTCTAAATGTATACATGTATGTGGGGCTGCTTTAGCATTATCAGTTTATATACTATGGGTTCGACTGAAACATTCTCCACTCACTACAGGAGCAGAAGAATAACATTAATGTTTAAATGCATCAGCCAAAGCAAGAAAAACAGCAGATGACACTCATATTTATAAATACTAATATGCAGTGAAGGAGAGTTCTATGCACACAATGTACTCTGTGTCGGGGCTTATACAACATCTCTCCATGCAATTCTCTGTTTGAAAGAAAGGTAAAACACTTTAATTAAGTTCTATAAATAAATCATACTGTTTGCTTTAAATAAGTTCACGTAACACATTGTAGCATATATTACGTGCAAGTATTCTGTTTCAATCTAATGGAGGCGCAGTGACCCTATCACTGAACCTCTGAACCACATGGCGAAAAATCATGATTATAAAAATAAGTGTAAAATCTCAACACCAATGCTAAATACTATGCCATGTTTGGATTCAGTTAAATACTGCATTCACCACAATTTGGCTGAATACTGAACTCAATACAAACCAGAATTTGCATATTCAAAAATGAGATGAATTGTACAATTTGTTAACAAAATGGATTCAGTGCTTGCCTAATTACTCTAGGCAGGTGTATTGTAATACATTTGAATGCTAATTGCTAATCCTTCTAAATGTTTTGTCTTTGTTGGTGTTTTGTCAGCTAGTTGGATTTTCTCACTTTTTTGCAATATACATAAATATATCCTTATTCTATGTTTAATGGTATATCAGTTGGTAGGTCCTGAACGATACAGAGATTTTGGCCAGGCTTACTGTTTCAATAAACGTGGATTCTAATGAACTAGGAGATGTATTTCTTCATCCATTTGATGTTAAGTCTAAGTTTTATTTAGAAGAAGAAGCCAGTTCTCCTTTAGTAACTTTCATATACTCTATTTTTTGCTATTGTTTCAAAGTAGATGGTTTTGATTTTGTTCATGGCCACGGATTCGTGGTCATATGATCAATTTGCAGTACAGGCAGTCCCTGGGTTACGTAGGAGATGGGGTCTGTAGGTTTCTTTATTGAAGTTGAATTTCTATGTAAGTTGTATGTTTCTGGGCTCTGCAGTAACCAACACATGCCAGAGGGGATTGGTGCAGGTGGTTTATTAAAGCTAAATGCTAATAAAGGATAAGCATTGCTGTAATAGCCTCTGTATTTAAGTATGTATGTAAGTTGGGTGTATGTAACTAAAGGACTCCCTGTAATATTCCATAATGTTCAGGTACTGAAATCCTGGATTGAGTATAGAGCATACCATACCACTCGACGACATGGGGCCCAGAACATGTGGTCTGTTGTATGACAGTGCCTCTTCCCAGCCACTTCTGCTGGTTTAATTTTAACCTCCTGCCTCAACACAAGCCAGGGTTGGACTAACCCACTACTGCTACCCCTGACCTCCCTCCTGGCCCCCGGTCACAGCCACAAGCAGGAAAAAAAGGTACATGCAGGGGGGTTGGAGGGGTTTGCGACTGGGGTGGGGTCGTCTGAGGTATCTTTACAGCTGGGGCAGCAGACCTGTAGCCCACTGGGGCTGCTGCTTCGGGCGCCCCACACAACCCCTAGTCTGACCCTGAAACAAGCTTTCTTTCAATCAAGGACCCTGCCAAATATTACTTCACTGTCATTGAAAATCATTTTCTTGTATTTTTAAGGTGCATTTATGTCCAAAAGTTCAGTAAGCAAATGCAATTTTTCCCATTTAATGCTGCTTTTTTCCTCTTTTTTTCCAAGCTGTTGCAGATGCAACTTGGGTTAGTTACCCTGATTGCACTTCATCACAAATCAGAATTGTGCCAAATATTTTCCAATCCTAATTGCTGTTATTTCTGTTGTTCAGCGTGTCCATTCTCCCTGGAGCTACTGACTGGTTCAGATGTGGCAGTAGTTCTAGGGTTCCGCTGTGCCAATAGGCATAGTAGCGCTCAATTCAGAACAGGAAGGCATCAACTATGAGTGAAACTATGAGGAAATGCAAGTACCTTAAATGAATGGAGTATTAAGCACAACTGACTGAGGCAACTGAGAACATTTTTGATTGTTAAGTCTAATTCACAATAATAATACATCCAGTGTATAACATCTACACTGGATCCTTAAAGAGATACTATCTTGGGAAATCAGTTAATAGTGCTGCTCCAGCAGAATTCTGCACTGAAATCCATTTCTCAAAAGAGCAAATAGATTTTTTTTTTATTTAGTTTTGAAAGCTGACATGGGGCTAGACAAATTGTCAGTTTCCCAGCTGCCCTCAGTCATGTGACTTCTGCTCTGATGAACTTCAGTCACTCTTTACTGCTGTACTGCAAGTTGGAGTGATATCACCCTTCCCCCCGAGCAGCAACAGAACAATGGGACGGTCACCAGATAGCAGCTCTCTAACACAAGATAACAGCTCCCTGGTAGATACAGTATAAGAACAGCACTCAATAGTAAAATCCAGGTCCCACTGCGTCACATTCAGTTACATTGAGTGGGAGAAACAACAGCCTGCCAGAAAGCAGTTCCATCCTAAAGTGCTGGCTCTTTCTGAAAGCACATGACCAGGCAAAATGACCTGAAATGCACCTACACACCAATATTACAACTAAAAAAATATTTTTATTTTAAAATAAACTTGCTTGTTCGGGAATGAAATTTTATATGATACCGTGAATTATTTGCAGTGTAAACAGTGTAATTTTGAAATAAAAATTACATCATAAAAATCACGACAGAGTCCCTTGAAGTTAAAGTTTCTTTAACAGCCATTGTCAATGCATAGATTGAGATCTTCCATTGCTAGGTACTGTATTTCTCCCTTCTATCTGTTATTTTATGTCACTTCATGCAAAGGTGGATGGCAATTTAAAAAGCTAATTTTCAAGATAATCTTGCACACGTAGGAGTCATTACCAAGGGCATAAACTGCTTCTAGTACAGTATGCTATACTTTTGCCAATCACTACTCTAATGATAGTAACACTTGGCTGTGCTCAGTCTTTATATAAGGCATTGTCAAGATACTAGTAATAGTTTGAAATACTTAGGAGTGCCCACATGTGCTTTGGTTATGGTACTCGAAGCCTAGAGAAATGCATCTCCAGACTGATAAGTTTTCTCTGTTACTAAGCCTCTATGCTGCAAACCACTACAGGCCACTTTATAGATTTTCATAAGTTGCTTCAATAATTGGGCAGTAGCACCTGAATTGATTCACTGGCTGTAGCTTGGTATAGACATTACACGACTAAAACTTTCTGCGTCACACTACAATAAGGTTTCCTATCCTGCAGCACGGAGCCTTTTCCTACTTGTCCTGGTGTACAAAATGATATTGATACTAACATTTTATTACCAGGAATTTAAAATTAGAGAGATAGGAAGGCTGGTATATTTTTCCAGAGAAGGTGGCAACCATAAACAACTATAAGGACAAATGACCAGCATATTGGTGATCTAAACCTACCAGCCTCTACTTTTACAAGTAGGATTGTGCATTGGCTGCATTACATTTTCCTTTTATTCTGTGAAGAAAGATCCACATTCTTTATTCTTTGGGGTCCTTGCAGGTCTCAGTGCCCTGTTGCTGTCACAACATAGGTACATCCTTGTCGATGATCTTTGCACTTCTGTCCTGACTTTGATCCTTTTCACTTCTTTTTCAGAATGTAACACTTGCAGAATCATAACACAAGGTGGAACTGTATCCATGGAAAAAAAGACGACATGCTTTGACACCTGCAACAGGGTGGATTTTGATATTTTCTCAGTACATCTTTATGATTCTGTGTATGTGGATGATATATATATATATCACATAGTATACCCTGATATCTGTACGAAAAAGCCTAATGATATAGTTTGTGTTAACTTTCTTTCTTTCTTTCTTTCTTTCTTTCTTTCTTTCTTTCTTTCTTTCTTTCTTTCTTTCTTTCTTTCTTTCTTTCTTTCTTTCATCATCTATCTATCTATCTATCTATCTATCTATCTATCTATCTATCTATCTATCTCTCTATCTATCTATCTATCTGTTTATTATCTATCTATTTTCTTTCTTTCTTTCTTTCTTTCTTTCTTTCTTTCTTTCTTTCTTTCTTTCTTTCTTTCTTTCTTTCTTTCTTTCTTTCTTTCTTTTCTTTCATTTAGTTCAGTGCTTGAACTTTGCTGCCTATAAATGGGAAAATTCATGGATAACAATCCCTAGCCAACCGGGTTCATTTTGCTTCACATCAAATTTAGAATAATGTCCTTTAATCTGTCCTTTCCAACAAGCCTGCAGAAGTAAAACCTTGTATATAAGTCCTTAAGGCAATCATATATAGTATATGGAGTCATTTAATTTTACCACAGACACAAATTAAAAAGTAACCATAACTCTGGTGTGGCCACCGGTGCTCTCTAAATAATCTAAATACTGCACAATTGCACATGTTAGGAGATGGATAAGGAGGGGGGACTCCAATGTGCCTCCCCCTGTCCTTCACTCTGAGCAGAAAATGCTATATTCATTGTGGGGGAATTCATTTTTATGCACTTTATTTTGGAGTGACAATACCTGTGTCAGTTATTTAAGCAGTAATGTAACTATACACTGTGAGGCCTGGGTACAGGCTGTGCAGTGGTGCCCACCACCCCCTTCAGAGACAAGGGGGTACAAGCCCAGGTGCAATTGAACCCCCCCACCCCCAGTAGTTCCGCCACTGATTCAACATGTGGAGCAGGGTACATAGCACTGCAAAAGTCATGGAGGATTGAGTCTGTTTTTTTGCACATTGCGCCCTATGCTGCAGTACGCCACACTGGTCTGAAAGTCCTGATTAGAAACAAAGTGGAATGAGGTGAGGATGCAGCTGACATATAAAAAAAAATGGAAACTGGTGCCAGAGAAAATGCTCAGCAGATGAGCTCTCCCGCGGTTATTATCTAGGCATAACAATCCTCGGATACTAGAGATGTGTAGCCATGACTGTGCCTGATTAAAAGGTGCTGTGCCTCTTCTTAAATTTGTTGCATATTTCGATTTATGACAATGTTTTTTCCTTATTGTATTCAGGACAAAAACAAACCTACTGCTGTTGGAAAACTGCAGTTCAGATCACAACACCTTCCTCAGCAGGTTTGTGATAGTGGCCCAATAATTTAACTCGTACAAACTAAATAGCACTTCATGTTTATTGACCCAGTTCACATATTACAATGAAACTATGCATCTTATTGGCTTACTGGGCTAGATTTGAGGGGCTCCGGCCTTTTCAGAATAAATGGGGCCCCAATCTAAGGTTAAACAGTTTAATTCATTACTCACGTATAGGTGCAGACTAAGCACAGCGGAGCTCATGGGCGACATCTTCCGGCTCTTCTGCATTGTCTGGAAAGTGAAAACCGTATTGGCGCATGCGCAGTTGTAGCAGTTTTCCAGTTCGTAGCAACTGCGCATGTGCCAAAAGTGCAGGTGATTGCTGAAGGGAAGGAAGAGGACCCGAAGAATACCAAAGAACCATAAGATGTTGCCTATGAGCACCTATATGTGAGTAATAAATTAGGGGCACGTTAAGGGGTAATCACCAACGGGGGGGGCAGCAGGGAGCGGGGACTATATAGGGTAGTGGGTATGGGTATTTATTATTGTTGGGTTTAGTTCTCCTTTACGTTGGGTTGAAAAAAAATGTCTACCAAGTCAACCAAGTTCAACCCTTCCACATGAAACCAATGCAGATACATACACACACTCATACAGACCTATCCATACACTATATATATAATACACAAGAGCCATGAATATCCTGTAACTTATATACTTATAAACGGTGAGTAATGATGTCATCAGTTATAAACGGTGAGTAGTGATGTCATTTTTGTCACATGACTCCTAAAACCTTACTTCTATATGAGGATATTAGAAGTTACCTCGGCCTTCAGCCTTGTACTTTTATACGGTCATGGAACTCCTCGGTGACTCATAATATCCTTATATTTTAAAATAGGGGGTACTTTATTCACTATATATATATATAAAAAATACATACTAATGGCTAAACTAACTAAAAGTAGATCTTAAGATCACAATAGCCTTGAATATTATGCTTGTTTAAAAAATGATGCAAGCCACTCATAAAGGCATTAATAGAATCTGCCATCACAACATCACTTGCCAGGGAATTTCATAGCCTCACTGCCGTCACTATGAAGAGCAATCTTTGTTGCAAATTAAAGTTCAGTTTGTCAACTCTAAAGGGTCTCTAGTTTGTTGGTCTTTTCTACAGGAAAATATCACCTACAATCTGTTTATAATGTCCTTTAATATGCTTGTATTAGGGGCAGGTGGTAGGTGTTAGAGGGAATGCCTGGGAAGTGTGTTGTCCCTCCTGCCTCTCATAAACAGAGCACTGCTGAATGGAGGCAATGTTGTTTTCATGGGAAAGGTACAAGTGTTTGTGCTTCATTCTGGATCTCAAAGACCTTTGCAGAAGGTACAATGTGCAGCACATGGTGCAAACAAACAAGAGACATAGTAGTAGTTTGTGCCAGTTTTTTGCACATTGCACACTGTCCTGCACCTCTTAAATGAAACCCAGTTTATCTGATATTGATGTCTGCAAAGTAAAACCTCTCTCACTTGCACTAGCATGTTTTCTCTGTGCATATTCCAGTTATCCGAAGTAAAATAACAAACTGTCATTTTGACAGATCACAGTGAAAAACGACATCGGAAATACAAGAATTCCCCGCTTTCAAGTCTATTTAATGTATTTATATTCCACATGTCACAGGATTCCCCCTGTGAGTTCATGTGAATGAAACAACATACTACTGGTATCATTTGGTCCAATTTGACTACAACTTGTTGAGATAGATTAATAATGAATCGCTATTTGCATTCTTGTTAACTAACTACAGATACAAGTGAGCCATTTTTGAAAACATGCGCAAAAGCTCAAATGTGAGTCCAAAAAACGTTTTTTTTGCGTACATGGTGAATTAGTGGAAACATTGCTTATGAGCACTTTTATTAATAAACACCGTTGCTATGTTTTTGATCCACATTTTAGAAAGGACAAACTAACAATAAAAATGTATATCTTAATATATGTATTGCTTCTTATATGAGAAAATAAAACATTTGTCCACAATAATTTTACCATTCCATTCCGGCACAGGGCCCTTCCACTTTTAAAGCAACGTGTGACTCACAGATACAATTTCATACATATTTTATCCTGTCTGCAACATAAATACACACATTGACCCCCGTCCCTAGCATTAAAGTGACAGAGCAACCCATAGCATAGGACAGAACCATGACCCTCTAACATAGAACAGCTCTATGGCTTCCTCTGAACAGTTGTCCCAGTTCTACAGTGAAATGGACTTACCGATACATGAAACAGGACAACGTCACTAATATTTATTTGCCTTCTTCTTCTGGCACTTTCCAGCTTTCCAATAGGGGTCAGTGACCACATCTAAAAAACACATATTCTGTAAGGCTGCAAATTAATTGCTATTACTATCTTTCTATTCAGGCCTCTCCTATTCATATCTAAGAATCTTATTTAAATCAATACATGATTGCTGGGGTAATATAGGACCTTAATTACTAGATTGCAGAAATTGCAAACTGGGGAGCTGCTGAGTAAAACCCTCAATAATTCAATAAAAAAATGAAAAATGAAAACCAGTGACAAATTGTCTTAGAATATCACTCTCTAGTCTCCATCATGCCAAAAGTTAACTCAAAGGTGAAAAAAACCCTTTGAGCTTTAAAGACACAGTGAGCCCAGCATTTCATGATACAATAACCTGAGCAATAAATTACACTCTGGCTCCGGACATGTCTGAAAAAATCCCCCCAGCTTCCCAACATTTTAACAACGGTTCCAACATAATATGACACAGTGATCCAGAATTAAATGACATATATGCATTATATGATACAATGGCCCTAGCAATATATACAGTAGCTCCCATTTATCACAGGACAGCAAAATATGTTACAGTGGTCCCAGCAATACAATACTAAGAGGGCCCAACATTATATAATACAGTGACCCAAGCATTTTATCATATTGTGTCTGATGCATATAAAATACAGTTTTCCCAGCAATCCTGCACTGTTGTCTCCAGTTATGCCACTGCTTTTTATTGTGGAATCCATCTCCTCACTTAAAGATTTTTCAGGTTTTGGCAGAAATAAAAGAGTTTGGTACAATTGGTTTGAGAAGTAATTGAAGGAATATCTGTAAGATAGAGATCATGTCAGCTAAATAAAATACCCGAATAGATCTGCAGTATACTGGCAAATACATATACTGTACCTGTACTGTATACCCCTTTGTATCCCTTTATAATACACAAAAGCCATGAATATATTGTAAATTATATCCTTATAAACGGTGAGTTCTGATGTCATCAGTTATAAACGGTGAGTTCTGATGTCATTTCTGTCACATGACTCACTGAAATTTGTGTATTTTAATAAATAAAGTACCCCCAGTGGTATAATATGAGGATATTCGGAGTTCCATATATGGTCATGAAACTCCTCGATAACTTATAATATCCTTATATTTTACAATTATTCACTATATATTGTATATACAGTAGCTTATCTGTTATTTGCCCTATATTCAGGCATGGCTGCTGGAGCCTCTTTATAGGACATGCAATTTTTACAATTTGTAACAGAAAGCCACATCAGAAATATGTGTTTCCAAAGAAATGTTAGGCAGTGGGAAAGGGTTCAAGGGTTCTACAAAGAGTTAGCAAATAATGGAGTCTGAGCCGTTTATGAATGTTATGAATTGTGGTAGGGACACTGGGCAAGAAATAACCAGCAGGAAACAGCAAAGATTTTGTTCAGGGATATCAGTTCTCGTTGACAGACTACTCACCTTGGATATAATACTTTGGTTATGGATAACATGATCTACAGTTGCTGCAAAGCCCTTGCCAAAATTCCCAGGTTCATTCAACTCACAATCCAAGATCAAGTGCTCTCCGCAGTCTTGTGATTTCTTTAATGTACAGCATGGCTCTGCAGTCTTAGGTATCAGCCAACTTGGTAAGTCTTTAGACCACATCTAATTATTTATCATGGTCCATGAAGAAGTTAAAGATGGAGCAGATTTTAATGAGATGTCTTGCACAGCACCCCATAAACAAAACACAATTTGCATCTGTAGGAAAACGCATATAGAAGTAGGATAGATTAAAAAAACAGTCTGTTTTATTTACATTTGTGCAGAAAGTAACAATACTAAGCTGATGTGCATAATCAGCACTCTGATGGCACCAGCAATAATCACATTTGCTTGCATCATGATGAATGACAGCATGGCACGGACAACTAAACAAAATGTTCTTCCCTTATCTTTTTGTCTGTCTATTTTGCTATTTGGGTTTGATAACATTTTTTTTTAAAAAAATGAAAAGGTGAATGATTATAAATGTAATTTACAAGTGCTTGTGTAGTGTGCAAAGTTCAATTTCAGATGCTTTTTGCCATGATTTAACCAGAGACATCGACTTGAAAATTTTAAAATGCAGGTTGACTTGTGGAGCACATGTGGGAAAGCTTGAAGACGTTACTGCACATGGACACTGGCCCATTAGTAGTGATGGGCGAATTTATTCGCCAGGCGTGAATTTGCGGCGAATTTGCGCGATTCGCCGTCAGCGAATAAATTCGCGAAACACCCGCGAAAATTCACGGAAAAAATTCGCCCGGCGTCAAAAAATGTTTTTTCGAAAAAAAACGGGAGCCGGCGTCGAAAAATGGGCGCCGGCGTCAAAAACGAGACGCCGGCGCCGTTACGCGAATTTTTCGTTGTAGCGAAACGGCGCAAATTCGCCCATCACTACCCATTAGAAATCACTGAATGGCAACTGCGCACATGCATCGCTCCCACAGTGCTAAATGCTCTCTGTACATGTGCACTTTTAAGTAAAAAAAACATGGCAGAATAACATATAGTGATGGGTGGCAAAGGCAATGCTTAAGTCTGAGCTACTTGCTTTCTGAGTGAAATGTTCAATATGCTCCTAAAATCCTCAACCTCCTGCCAAAAAGATTCCATAAGTACAAGGGTTTTCAAAACCTCCTTTGCCACACAGCAAAGACGAGTCTCTTCTCTGGGGTCAGCCGAAGCTTCCTTCTTCTGGAGATCCAATGGAACGGGGGGGGGGGGGAAGGAGCTAATGGGCTAATGGGCCTGCAGCACTCCCAATCCAGGTGAAAAAAAGAGACAGACAAAGGTACCAAACAAAAGGTAAAGTGAATAACTAGGAAATAATAATCTGGTGCGCCTGTCTCAAGTCTCCCTTCAGTTTGAGCAACTCCCCACACTATATATAATTCAGCTGGTAGGTGAACATCGCTTGGAAATATTGCATGTACAGTACCCTGGGTATTCAACATTTGATGGTTTGAGAATTAGATGTTGGCCATGGCAGGCTTTTTTATCATTGCAGCTCTCTATGACATTTCTAATATCATCTTTTCTGTGTGCCCTAAGCCTAAACTAATTGTAAAGTATAGAGAGAAAAAGACAAATGTACACGAAAGGCAAGAAATCATCTGGATAAAAATAACGTTAAAGGAGACCTATCATTTCCATTTCGTCATTACCATTTGTCAGGTCAGGTGATTGCAATTTTAGGTTAAAGAAGGCTTTTTGGGAACTTTACGCTGCATTTTGGGCATAAAGTGGAACTTAGACCATCCAGAAATAGATCCATTTGTCATTACCTTTGTTTTCAGTAGAGCTCACACTAAAGTGAAAACCCATAGCAGATTCTATTATAGATTTTTGCACTATTTGTTTGAGGGGTCCGACTGTCATCCTCGGAAGGGAACCCCTATCAAAATCAAAGGGTATCACACGTGTTTGTCTACATATGTAGTATATGTGATAAAATGCCCATGTGGGTTTATGTATGTGGGACAAACCACCCACCAAGTGAGGGAGAGGATAAGGGAGCATAAATCGGCCATTAAAACCAAAAAGATTGAGCAAGCGGTAGCGGGGCACTTTGTGGAGATGGGCCATGGGGTACAACAACTGCGGTTTCAGGTAGTGGAATCCATACCCCGCCCTAGACGAGGTGGTGATAGAGTGAAAAAGCTCTTAAAAAGGGAAGCATATTGGATCCGCCGCCTAGAAACCTTAACCCCTAAAGGCCTGAATAAAGAATACGATTTGCAGACAATATATTGTCTATTTTAATTGCAATTTTAATATTTATATTTTACAGATGTATTTACACACAAAAAAGTGAACAATTCAGATTACATGGACAGATAAGTGCCAGTGGCAACAGAATATATTGTTTACAGTAATACCGTTACATTGTATAATATTGGAAACTTTGTGTGTGTTGTTTTAAAATTTAAATTGACCATAATTTGTATCTATCTTATCACACCAGAGGGCGCTGTCTGGAGTGCTTTAAAAGGAAGTCTGATAAATGTATCAGTTAGTTTGACAAAGAGCCAGGATGTGGCTCGAAACGTTACTGTATCGTTGGTCGTAGCCATGCAACAATAAAGGCTTTTTATCCTTGAAAAGGTGCTGTCCACTGTCGAGATTTTTATAAAGTGGAACTTAGACCATCCAGAAATAGATCAATTTGTCATTACCTTTGTTTTCAGTAGAGCTCACACTAAAGTGAAAATCCATAGCAGATTCTATTATAGATTTTTATGGAGTTGAAGGAAAACCACTTTTACATCTGTTCTTTAGAAGAGCATTTTGAAAGCGTCACATGTGGATGGGGAAACGCCTCCCCTTTTCAATGTACTAGCCTAAGTAGCCTTTTAGAAGATGCAACACTCCAACTACTGACTCCAGTCACCAAAAACAAATTAGGAATTGAGAATTTCCCAACCACAAAAAATCTCTCTTCTTCTAAAAAAGTTAGTATTTTAGTGTTAGTAGCTGTTTATTCGTACATGATCGAGCGGTATTGTCTAAAATGCCGGCATTTTGATGAAAAGGTTATCAGTAATGCCTTTCTCACCTGACACGGCTGTGGCCCTTTGCACCCTCTCCATTGTAGCACAGCTGTTCCCCCTCTCTCTTATGTGCTATGTTTCTGCTTTAGGCATTCTGTGTCCAGGGAATTTAAGTCTGGAGCCAACAGTAATAAGTGTGTTGGCGAGTCAGTGTGAGTCTGTGGCCAGTTAAGGCAGAGATCCAGTCCTCACTGCTAAAAGAAGCCAGAAATTGTAGCCTTTGGTATAAATATCAGCAGAAAGTAAACAGGACGGCTGGAGTCAGATGTACCCTGTTTGCCAGGGGAATATGGACGGTCACCTCTAGGACAGCTTGTAAGATTTTGTTCCTTAAAGTTCCTAAACTTTAATGATATAAAATCAAGTGGGATCAGGTAATAATCAGTTGGCTTTACCCCGCTGTAATGCTCACATTTCAAGCTCAGATCTTGGAGTGCCAGTCTGGTGGCGTGTAAAGCCAGATTATGTTTAGCGTTAATAACCTCACAGATACTCGTATTCTGGTTTGAGCTGGCATCTCACACAGCAAGTTTGGCATTGCACAGACTTGCGCTAATATTTTTAGCATTGCTCAGATTTATTCATGACCACCCAGAGTTGTATTGATAACTCAAAATTCTGGACCTACCCACAGTCATAAACCTTACAAGCTAATTAATGAGCTTTCTGTAAAAATAATACATTTGTCAAAAAATGAATGGGAAACAGCTGACAATAATGAAAGGTGTAGTGACGGCTGTGAAAATAAAACAAAACTCCTTATTTACCAAGGGCGTTAAATCTGTTGTTCTAATCTCAAGCCTTTTTGGATTCTGTGTTAAACCTTGTGATCCCAGCTGTGCCTATGGGTGTAACTATAGAAATAGCAGACCCAGAGACCTATTGGATGGCATCAGGTGGTATATGGGACCCAGTGAGGCAATAACATGTAGTTTTAATAATTATAATAACTGATGCAACCTTCATATAAAACATGCTAACATCATGGCCTGTAGCAGTCCTGGACTGAGATTCAAAGTAACCCCTGGCATTTCAGGTACACAGAGACCCAAACAGCCTGCAGCAGCCAACTAAACTCTGACTATGGCAACTTACAGCAATTCCTCTACATATTGTCAGTATGGACCTGGTCTGTAGGTTTGAAGAGAAGGAGATTATGTCTTATTCCAAAAGTTGAATGGTGTGCTAAAATAATGCTAACATTTGCTGTGGGGCCCTGTAACTTCTAGGTCAGGGTCTCCCAAACTATTTTACCTGTGAGCCACATTTAAATACAAAACAGTTGGGGAGAAACACAAGCATTAAAAAAGTTCCTATGGCTGCTCAATAAGAGCAGCAATTGGTTAGTGGTAGCCCCTATGTGGACTGGCAGACTACCATTGGATCTGTTTGGCAGTACTTGTGGTTAGTGATGGGCGAATCTGACCCATTTTGCTTCGCCACAAATTCGTGAAAAGGTGAAAATTCGCCAAAAAGCATTGAAGTCTATGAGTCAAATTTTTTTTGGTATATTATGTGGCGCGTCAAATTTTGTTCTGTTGTGCGACAATTCTTTTCACCCATTGGAGTCTATAGGTGTCATTTTTGCAGCAAAACTTGCCAAAAAATTTCGCTCATCACTACTTGTGGTAATCAAAACTTGCCTCCAAGTCAGAAATCCAAAACTGACCACCTGCTTTGGGGCCACTGGGAGCAACACAAGCCGGCCGGGGATCACTGATTTGGGTTCACTACTGACTGCCTTCTTTAAAGAATTCATAATCATTTAGTCAGAAATGAAGTGGCAGAACAGAGAAACATCTGATAAATAAACAAGTCTCTTTCTTTATCCAGCTGGTGGAGAGCAGGATGGGCCCAGATGTTGTTCACCTTAACTACAATGGATGAACATAGTCTTGTCTGGTGTCCAGGATGGCAGTAATGGGGCATTTGAATGGTGGACTGAGGTTGTGTAGGTTTTTAGGAATTCCTCCTTAGATAATAAAACTCTAGACCAAGCGTGTCCAACGTGTCCAACCTGCTGCGCAGGATGGATATGAATGCGGCCCATCTTGAACTTCAGCCAATCCAGGAAACGTTATGTTGCAATGTCACGCACAGAGAGCATATATATGCGGTCACTAATTGTGTGCGTGTGTGCTTTAAATTTTATATGCGGTGCGCGATTTGTGGCTTCCTAGAGCAGGAAAAGCAGTTAACAGGTGAGCGTTCAGTTACTTACAAAGGCAGGTAACCATTCTTCAGCGGTATCTCCCGCTATGCTAGGGATATATGCAGCGCCTACAGTTGTGAGCAACTTTTTTCAAGAATGAACACACTTAAGAGTAAAATTAGAACCAAATTATCCGATGAGCACCTTGAGAATTCACAGAGAATTGCAAATACTTCCATTCAACCAGATATTGATGCATACGTTTCTCAAACACAATGTCAAAAAGCCCACTAGGTTTATGATACCCTCTTTTCTTTTACTTTTTCAATAAAATAAATCAAAAGTTAGCGTTAGTGTTTGTGTGTATTTCGAGTGTGGCCCCAGAACATTTTTCTTCTTCCAATGTGGCCCAGGGAAGCCAAAAGGTTGGACACCTCTGCTCTAGATGACCTGTGTCATTGCAATTTATTATATAGGCCATCTTGATGGATTGAGTATAGAACTTTTTATCAAGAATCATGGGTGTGAGACCCTTCTTACTACAGTCTTATTAATCAAGGTAATGCTCTAGAACCATTCCACTCTAGCTGCCAGGAAACTGATGGAACAGATGCTAGATATATAAAGTTTTACAGTGCAATCCTCCAGTTGGGGAGCTCAGTGTTTTATGATTGCCATTTTTTTTCAATTTGGGTCAATTTGATTGCAGACTTTTTCAAATAAGGTTTTACACCTACACCTGTATCTACAAAAAGCGGAGTAAATCCTCTTATATAGAATGCTCTGAAATCTGGAACTGCCTATTCAAAAAAAAAAAAAACAAACAACTAATTTTATTGATATGTTTTTTCTTTGTATAATAAGACAGAACCTTGTACTCAACTGACCTGAATATGAATCTGTGCTGATGGCAAAACAATTTTGTATGTCTTTTTTTTAAAAAAAAGTGTAGATTTGTGTTTTTAATAGTTTTAAGGCACAGCACTCTACATATGGACCATAGGTAACACGCATTTTAGATATAGTTTCACAAAATATGGGACACAAAGCGTGCATAAAATAGTAGAAAAAAATCAGCAAAAAAATCATAAATTCATGAGAAAAGATGAATTTTATACATGCTACAAATCTCCTGACCGTAACTTCTAGTAACTCTGTTCTGTACAGGGAGAGACTGCTAGACAGACCTCCTCCTTATTACCTCAACTGGGACATATTTGAAAATAAACAAACTATAGTCATATAAACCATAACCTAAGTGCTTTTTTATGTTTGTTACATGTTTGTTTGTTACATTTTCTAAAATATCAGTACTGAATATTTTAGCAAATTATTTGGTGTATCTCCAAAGCTTTTTTTTTTTTGGATGTTTTCCACCAGAACTGAGGACTTTGAACATAAAGAGCCTGTGACATTATTATATTTGAAAGGATGATAGGGTTTAAAGTGACTCGCATTTGAATTGGGGGTAGATCTGAATATATGAAACTGGGCTGCTCTGTAGAGTGGAATCTGTTTGCATCTAGGCTGGTGCTTGCCAGAAAACAATTTATGTTTGCACCAATGCAGCCACGGTCACGCTTTTGGTCAAATTTAAGATGCAGGGACTTGTTTGCTTTGACCAGGGCCTGAACTAGGAGTAGGCAGTAGCACATGCCTGGGGGGGGGAGTCCAGGGGGGGGGGAGGTCCAGGCCCATGATCCCTCAATGGCAGCTGGTGTTCTGGTGCACTCCACCATAGTCAAATGGTGTGTGCACCTGTTTGTGCATGCTAGTTCACGCACTCGTTTGCACATGCACACCACCGAAAGAAGGTGGGTGATGAGGCCAGCCATGTTACTTAGGACACTTAGCCAGTCTGGCCCAACACTGACTATTACAGTACATGGATGATAATGAAAGGAAAGATCTAATTGTTTGTTATGGGTTGTAACTACCCATAAAATAAAATAGCCACATGTTCTTTCCAAGAGCCTGCTGTGTGAGAGGAGAGTCCAAGGCAAACACCCTCTCTTCCTTTCCTAAAACTCTCTTCCTTTCCTAAGAAGATCCATGAGGATTCAATAAATACCTGCTCACCCTGGTGGTGGTCCTTACGAACCCAGTGGTTTATATTAGTATTCCTAACTCATGTGAATGGGTTTAACAAAAATCCTGTGTTGTCAGTAATGAACCTTCTGCATGTTGTTGCTTGGGAATAGAGTTTTGCCACAAATCCCAGGAGTTAACAGAAGATCAAATGCAAAATATTGCCACATCTACTGTATACATTTTAAGCACAGAAATCTTCTTCCCCCCCCACCAGAGGAACAAGCTAACAGAACCCTAACTCTTTTTTTGTGCTGAGCCCACTCCTGCTGCCAGGCTGGGGTACCTGCATGTGCACAAGCAGTGACTTGCTCAATATATAAATGTGTGTTGCCCGCTCTCTCAAGTCAGGCACCTATTTACAGGGGAATGTAATAAAAGTCGCAAAGAGCAAAACAATTCGCACCAATAAGACTAAAAATCCACATCTCGCAATGTAATATTGTTCCTTAAACTGTTATTGCATTGCGAATTTTAATTGTGCATTGCGAATTTTAATTGCGCACTCATAAGAAGTGCTTGAAGGTGTCGTAATCTTTTGGAGCAAACATAACGAGTTTTTCAGTAAGGAGTTTTATTACATTGACTGCGCATTGGCGCAAACTATAAAATTCGCAAACGGTCTTTCACTGTCGGAAGTGGTCGCTAAACAGTTATTATAAAACATCCTGAACATTTTGTTAGGACAATGAACATGCTCTTGAAGAGCACGGCCTAAGAGAGATGTAGATAAAGGGCATGCAAAGTCTAAAATAGAATGAGACTAGAAATGCTGTATTTTGTATACTAAATATAAACATGAACTTACTGCACCACAAGCCTAATCAAACAAAGAATTTCTGCTTTCAAAGTTGGCTACAGGGGGTCACCATCTTGTAACTTTGTTAAACATCTTTGCAAGACTAAGACTGTGCACATGCTCAGTGTGGTCTGGGCTGCTTAGGGATTGTCATAAACAAAGCTGCTTGAGTTCTGCATGGCTGGGAAGTAAGGCGGGGGCTCCCCCTGCTGTTCATAAGTATGATTGTTTCCCTGCTCAGCAGTTAGGGACCGTCTGACAATTCCTATCCACAGCAGTAAATGAAGGGAGAATTTCACTGCATACAGTCGGGTTTCTTATAAAAACAGTACACATTTTTTTAATTAAAGTATATTGGAGTTAGGTTTCTTTTTCATTAAAGAAAGTAAAAATGGGATTTTATTTTTTTTGCCTTTACATGCCCTTTAATAAGAATGGGTTTTATTGTGCCCAATGGGCACTAACGCCCTGTGCTGGGACAATGTATGGGTCTCATCTGATACAAAGTGAATAAGTCACACTTTCAACCCTTTCAAGATTTATCAGTCATGTTTAAAAAAAAATAAATAAATACAATAAAATAGTTGTGCTATCAGGCCATACAAGGCTTTTCCACTGCCACTGTAATCTCATACTCAGGGGCGGTAATATGTAAAGTAGACACAGGAGACCTGCAATGTTTTAATTTCATTCATTAGTGGATGGCTTTCTCCCTCACCTTATTAAGCTTAATGATTTATGTTGTCCGCTGAAGCAAGTTCCCTACAGTGGAAGAGGAGAAAGGATTAAATTGTTATTAAAACTATTATTAAAACTCTCATTTGCTTGTTTTCATTTGAACTACTTCTGTCACGTCTTCTCTGGGGAGACGTCGTGGAGAACCAGGAAGTTAGGAGACTGAAGACTGGGTAACCCAGGGTGTAACCACACACAGCATTACAGAGATCCGAATCCATGATAATGGTGAAATATATTTAATAAACTTAGAAATGGTTACAACTTATGGTGCTCACAAAGTTGTTGTAGTAGAAAGCAGCAGGCAGGGATACAGTCCAGAAACAGTCCAAACAGTAAAGGCAGGGGCAAACGAAGTTGAGCGACAGGCCAGGAGTCAGAACCGAGGAATCCACAGGCCGAGCAAGGAGGGGCACTAGGGTATAAAAACAAGGCAGGAACTAGGAACTTGGAACAGGGTGGCTCACAGGAACTATAATGTGAATCCATATTGGTGGCAAAACAATCCTACTGGGTTTATTTAATAATTATATAATTGTTCAAGACTTAAAGGCACAGTCAGTATAAAAATAAAAGCTTGATAAATAGACTGTACAAAATAAAAAATGTTTCTAATATAGTTAGTTAGGCAAAAATGTAATCTATAAAGGGTGGAGTGACTGGATGTCTAATATAACAGCCAGAATCCAACTTCATGTTTTTCAGATCTCTAACTCTGAGTTAGTCAGCGACTTTAAGGGGGACATAACTGTTCAGTGAGTTTGGAATTGATCCCTAGCATTCAACTCAGATTCAAAAGCAACAGTTATGGCCCATGTGCCCCCCCTCAAGTCACTGATTGGTTACTGCTTGGTCACCAGGGTAACCAGTCAGTGGAAATAGGGTTGCCACCTTTAAAAAAAAAAAAAAAATACCGGCCAGTGGTGGGGGAGGATAATAAAGGGGCAGGCCGTGACGCAAAGGGGGGCGAAGCCAGCGATCAACAACACAAAAGGGGCGGAGTCCCAGGGTAGTGCCGCAAAAGGGGCGGGGCCACATCGCAGAAGCTAAAGGAAATGTAAGTTTTTCTAGCTAGGCAGGCAAAATACCGGCCGGGTGGCACACCTAAATGGGAACCAAGAGAGCTGAAAAGCAGGAAGTTGTGTTCTGTTCTGTTCTGTTATGTTACACATCCAGTCACTCCAGCCTTTATACATTACATTTTTGCCTAACTAACTATATTAGAAACATTTTTTAATTCACACAGCCTATCCATTTACCCAGTTTTTATTTTTATAATGAATAATTCCTTTAAGGTATAGTTTCTTCAGCCAGAAAACAAAAAAAAAATGCTGGATGCAATACAAATGTGTGCACTACCCCCAAAATATTATGATCCAGTACCAAAAACGTAAATAAGGATGTGGGAGAAAAAACTCACAGTTTATCCCAGTCTATGGGTGCATATATGTTACAAAATAAAAAATACAAAAACATGTATTAGGAGATGAAAGTCAAGCCTAACACACTTCTATGAATAAGTGCTCCAGCAGGCACGAAACGCGCTAGGCTTGTCTTTCATGTCCTAATAAATGTTTTTGTATTTTTCATATTTGTTGTTTATATTTTTTGGTAATATTCACATATTTTGTTCTGTTTTAGCCACAAAACCCCAAGTTTCAAAATAAAGAGCTGATAACCACTTGTGTTTAATTTGCTACAGGGGTAGTATGTTTGCTCTTTAGTCGGTAACCTCACAATTGCCAGAAAAATAAAGTTATTTATTGAGCACATTATTTGAAAAACAAATTCACAAACATCTTATCTCCAGTTTTAGGTATTTTTACACAACCCTACTCAAATATTTTTTTTTAATTTAGATGCCAGTTTAGCAAAATTCAAGAAAAATTGCAGGTGTGGAAAAAGAACACGACAAAGCACAGTGAATCTTTGTGTTTTTTTCAAATCCTAGTATATTTAAGAGAAAAAAACAAGATGAACAGCTGAGTCTGTGTTTTCACAGAAAAAACAATACATGTGAGTGAGAGTTACATTTATTTTCAATGAGACTGAAATCTTGAATGTTTATATAGCCCTCTTCTGCTACTGCATGAGATCTAGCACGCATTTAGTTGCGTGTAGCGCTACAGGAGTCCTGTGCCTCCGCAATATGGGAGAGCAGGTTCACTTTAATATGGTGTGCCTCCACCCAAGGTCAGGACAGGCTGAACTGTAATACCCCTCCCTGGGAACTTCTCTTATCCGCAATACACATACACAGTGGAACGGTTGATGTGTTTATTTGGCAGGACACTTTACCTTTAAATTGTAGTGATACAGTTAGCCTGCCAGCCAGGAGCAACTTCACTCAAATAACACAGCTATTGATCTCTGGACTGCTGAAGGGAATCTCCACGTATGTGGCAGTTGCTTCAGTATACCTCCCAACTGTCCCTTTTTCGGAGGGACAGTCCCTCTTTTGACAGCTCAACCGCAGTCCCTCATTTGTACTGGAAAGTCCCTCTTTTGCTCTGCACTGAACAGCCAGAAAAAGAAACAAAGTTTCTCACTTAATTGGCTTTTAGCAGAGAGCCCAGAACAGCTAACAGGTGCAAATAAGATACTTTGTAACAATTTTGAGACACAAAAACACAGTTTAGATAAGGAGAAATATTTTCAAACTTTCATAACCTGCCAAATTTTGTAAAACAAACATGGTAATTAGGGGGTGTGGCCACAGAAAGGTGGTCAAAAATTTGCTGCGCTACGTGAGGAAATTTTTTTTTGTCCCTCTTTTTACTTCCAAAATGTTGGGAATTATGCTTCAGAGCCCTAAGAAGGACCTCCCTTTGGCATTCTGTGCCCTGAAAAGAGCACGCTTTGTTCTTCAGAGCCCTGACAAGGACCCCCTTTCCTTCCGCACCCTAAAGAGAGCGTGCTTTTCTGCAACTGGGGTTCCCCATTATGTTTCACACACAAAACTCTGGGAGTATGTACACTGTACTTGTAGTCTGCTGATTCTATATCCCAGCAGCACTTCCTTTTCTCCCAGCAGCACTTGCTCTCTCCCTCTTCCTTCCTGTCAGCTCACAGAGGGTGGGGAGAGACAAGTGTACACAGCTCTCCTACATTTAAATAAACTGTGAAAATAAATAACTATACAGCTATGGGATGCATTATCTGAAAATCCATTATCCAGAAAGCTCTGACTTTCGGAAAAGGCGTCTCACATCATCTCCATTTTATCCAAATAATCCAAAATTTTAAACATGATTTTCTTATTCATTGTAATCATAAAACAGTTAAGTGTATTTGATCCAAAGATATAATTAATTTTTAATTTACTGTAGGCAAAACCAGCCGATTTTGTAGTAGACTTAAGTTATGAAGATCCAAATTACAGAAAGATCCATTTTCTAGAAAACCCCAGGTCCCAAGCATTCTGGATAACAGGTCCCATACCTGTGATAGCTTGATACTATTGCCATTAACTTGTATAGAACATTATCAGCTTTTTTTGCCAACATTTTAAGGCTATTTTAACACCAAACATTTTTAATATTGCCCATTTTTCATATCAGAAACTGTTCAAAATGCCCAAAACGAGAAGGTGCCATATTCACAGGAAAAACTTCTCCCCTCCTCAGGTACAGAATATCAAACAGCCTATTAACAATGCACATTTTTAACCAGTGGTTTCATGGCATGTTCACCTAAGTACACCTAGGGGCACATTTACTAAGGGTCGAATATCGAGGGTTAATAAACCCTCAAAGTAAAATCCTTCAAATTCGAATATTGAATTTGAAGGATTTTAGCGCAAATCCTACGATCGAATAAAAATCGTTAAATCCTTCAAATCGAACGATTCGAGCGATTTTAAGCGATCGATCGAAGGATTTTTCTTTGATCAAAAAAAGCTTAGAAAAGTGATTGGGAAGGTCGCCATAGGCTAACATTGTACCTTGGTAGGTTTAAACTGCCAAAGTATGTAGTCGAAGTATTTTTTAAAGAGACAGTACTTCGACTATCGAATGGTCGAATAGTCGAACGATTTTTACTTCGAATCGTTCGAAGTCAAAGGTCGTAGTAGCCTATTCGATGGTCGAAGTACCCAAAAAAATACTTCCAAATTTGACGTTTTTTTCATTCGAATCCTTCACTCGAGCTTAGTAAATGTGCCCCCTAGTAAATCCCATAATTGTCTAGGGGTGGTTGAGGAATATTTGCTGAATTGAGCAGGAAAGTGTTGAACTTTCCAACTTGTCAAAAATAAGAGAGTCCATTTTTCCGACCTGACGTCATCTTTTTCCTTCTCCCTATTTCTAATGCGCATGTGTGCATAGCCCCTCCAGTCTGACATCTCTAAGCAGACATTTCTTTTGCCTGCTGTACTCAACTGGCTTAAACTGCGCATACTCCCCACACCAAGCGCCAAGGAGAATTCTTAAGGGAGGGGAAGAGGGATTTAAACGAGTTGCTGATATGCAGAGAGATCAAGGAAACAAAGCAGCTTCCCTGTTTACTCTTCAGGGACCAGAGTGACAAGTATTTCAAGAATGCAGTCAGACCTTTTACTGATCAGATTTTCGTTTGGGGGGGGTTGACATGTCCTTTAATGTAGGTATGTTCAGATAATGTTTACAGCAAATAGCTACTCATACTTCCTTTAAGGATTTAATGGACATAAACCTTTAGTTGGAGATCGGGCAGGACCTTTATTGTCAGATGGGGGTGAGTTGTTGATGAGAACAGAAATAAAGCAAAGTTTCTGAACTGTTATGTTTCATTTGTCTACACAAATGAGGAAACAACTAATGAAGGCTTCCTTTTAAATAGTCCCAATTCAATTAATACATCAAATGATGCATGGTTCACGCAAGGGGAAATTCAAAAGATACTAGAACATGTAAAGGATCCGGGACCAGATGATATTCATCCCAGGTTACTTAACGAGCTGAGCTCTGTAATTGCCAAATCTCTTTACTTTTTCAGGATTCATTGAGGTCTGGCATGGTGCCAAGAAAGTGGCAAATTGTTAATGTGATCCCGCAATTCAAAAAGGAATTCCATTCTCAGTCTCATAACTATAGGCCGGTTAGTCTGACATCAGTGGTAGGAAAGCTTTTTAAGGGGTACTAACGGATAAAATACTTGACTTTGTTGAAAATCATAATACTATGGGGCTGATTCACTATGGGTCGAATATCGAGGGTTAATTAACCCTCGATATTAGACTAGGAATTGAAATCCTTCGACTTAGAATATCGAAGTCGAAGGATTTAGCGCAGAAAATTCGATCGAACGATCAAAGGATTATTCCTTCGATCGAACGATTAAATCCTTCGAATCGAATGATTCGAAGGATTTTAATCCAACGATCGAAGGAATATCCTTCGATCAAAAAAACTTAGGCAAGCCTATGGGGACCTTCCCCATAGGCTAACATTGACTTCGGTAGCTTTTATCTGCCGAACTAGGGGGTCGAAGTTTTTTTTAAAGAGACAGTACTTCGACTATCGAATGGTCGAATAGTCGAACGATTTTTACTTCGAATCCTTCGATTCAAAGTCGTAGTCGTAGGTCGAAGTAGCCCATTCGATGGTCAAAGTAGCCCAAAAAAACCTTCGAAATTCAAGTTTTTTTACTTCGAATCCTTCACTCGAATTTAGTGAATCAGCCCCTTTGAGTTTGTGCCAGCATGGTTTTATGTGTAACCAAATGTATGAAAAATGTAATTGTCTCTTATGAGTAGGTGAACAGAAACCTCGACTCTGCAATGGCAGTGGATGTGATCTACTTGGACTTTGCTAAAGCTTTTGATACAGTACCACACAGAAGGTTAATGGTTAAATTAAGGAATATTGGCCTGGAACATAGTATGTGTTCATTTTCTAACTGGACCAGTGAAGTTCCACAGGGCTCTGTAGCAATGGGGGCAACCATTTAAGCTGAAAAAGGAGGAAAGGCCCAGTTTAAAAAGCAGTTAGATACATTCTGTATCTGTAGAGTGCATATGTTATCTGCTGTGTAACCTGTGCTTGAATGGCTTCCCCATGTCTACATAGCAGCTTGTTTATATAAACTATAGTAGTGTTTCTGAACAAACCACCAGTTTTGCCAGTGCAGGACAATAGTACATTCTATTTTAATTACTTTAAAACACTTTAATTTGGTTTTACTGTTCTTTTAAGGTGATAAACTCTTCTTTGGATCACATGTTTCATCCAAAATTCAGTGTCAAATTTAAAAAAAGCTTAGGGTTTGCACATGCACCAATATTCCTTTGCCATGGTAATCTAATCGTTAAATGTCTGGCGCACTTACTCTTAATCAATCTACATTATAGTTCTCTCCTGCTGAAATACCCTTTGAATGATATAAACCACTTAAGTAAACTGCCCCCAGACTGCATGTGTTTGATTACAGATAGCACTTCTACAAAAACCTTATTGACTGAGCATGCCCTGGGGTTGTCACAGGATCTGATGAAACACACTCCTAGAGAATGGCAGCAATGAATAGTTTATTATGTGACAGAATTTGTAACACATTTTCCCTCAATAACAAATAGGATTTTTCATATGAAGAAATATTTGCAAAAATAAATAGAAAACCATGAAATTACTCCTTGGTGGAAATGTATTATATTCACATATTACACATCACATACATATACATTCATATTGTTGTATATGGCCTGAGTTACACTGCCTTGTAACACACATCACTAAGGGGCACATTTACTTAGGGTCGAATATCGAGGGTTAATTATCTCTGCCAAGTCCACTATCTATGAACTTGTCCAAAGATTAGTATGTTTTGGCTGGAAGTCACCAGTTTTTTTTCTAAAAATTAAAATTAAATTTTCTCCAGGTTTTGCTTTTGAAAATAGGCTTTTTTCAATTTTTAATATAGAATTTGTGTCCCAAGAGAATAAAATATTGACAACTTTATTTCTAGCAGCCTCCAGGTAGGCATTATTTAATTTTTGGCTACAAACCCCCCCCCCTCATTGTCTGACATGATTTCTTATATGAACCAGCTTTGTTGGCAGGAAGCTTTATTAGTAAAAACAAAAGGAAATAATTCCAAAGAGTTTTTTAGACATATATGGTCTCCTTATTTTGGGATCTGTGACTACAGCACTAGAAGTCAAATATCTCAGTTTCTCCAATCGCAAATAGATTACAGGTTTCTTTCTTTCTTTCTTTCTTTCTTTCTTTCTTTCTTTCTTTCTTTCTTTCTTTCTTTCTTTCTTTCTTTCTTTCTTTCTTTATTAAATTTGCATCCACTGATATAGTTAGTTTTAGTTAGCTTTTATATTTTACTTCATTGTAAGTTCTAAATTTGGAATATTGTGTCATCATACTAATTGCAGCACATTTTCTTTTTCTGCATTCTTGTTGTCATATTGTCTTGATGGCTTAATGTGAAAAATCAAATAAAATATTTTAAACACATATCTCTGCCAAGGTCTCATCAATCTCCTGTGCTGTCTTTTTTTTATTAAAGGAAAAGTTAACTCTTACGCCAAAAATAAATACTCAGACTTTACAGTCACACAAGGTATCGGTTAATTATACTAAAGAGAGGAAAAAAGGAACCTTGTTTGGTAACTGTATCAACACTGCACCTCTGTATTTCACCCACCTCTCTCCACAATTCGTTTCAGTTTGTTATACAATTTAAAGAAACCTTAGTTGTTACAATAACCCAAACAGAAACTATGTTTACAATCTTTGGAATGAGCTGATAACACCAGATTAATACGTTACAAAGTTGCTTATTGTTTACGATCTGGTGAAACTGACTCTTCTCTGCAGAATATGACAATTCATATGCCGTATTAACTTTCAGCACCTTTAACAGTTGGTTCTAACAAGAACCTTTACACTTGGTATTGTCCGTTATTTTATTCCAATTTAACCCACACGGTCAATAGCCAGTTAAACTAAAGATTGGGAGTTCGCTGCTCCCTATTAAATCACTTATAATTAGAGGTGCCGTTTGTAAACGGTAGATCGTAAACAATAAGCAACTTTGTAACGTATTAATCTGGTGTTATCAGCTCATTCCAAAGATTGTAAACATAGTTTCTGTTTGGGTTATTGTAACAACTAAGGTTTCTTTAAATTGTATAACAAACTGAAACGAATTGTGGAGAGAGGTGGGTGAAATACAGAGGTGCAGTGTTGATACAGTTACCAAACAAGGTTCCTTTTTTCCTCTCCTGTGCTGTCCTGAATAGCACACATATACAGTAGAGTAAAAATCCAAACTTTTAACATACAAGCTGTCCAGGACAGCGAGAAGAATAACAGGAACATAAGCAGCATGGTGTTCAGATGATTATACCCCTGCTCCAGTGCACTTTTCAGCAAATAGGTAATAGTAATTTTCTAATTTTACGCTACTGCACAGCTCTGCAATGCTGCTTATTTTCTAAAGAGTTGCACCAGCCGTGGCAGAAACTTCACACCCACCAGTGAATAAGGGTTTTTTCGCCCTTTGTAATTAAAGTCTTTTTCTCTCTTTGCAGGGACGCAGCAAAAAAAGACAGCAACTGGGGAGAAAAGACTAGAGGAGCAACAAACACAATTAAATGGAAAGACTAAGCACTCTCTTGCTTTAAGAAGAAGGTTTAAGTCCACCGAAGTTTCAGGAAACGCACAGCTCCAAAAAGTTTGTCAAAGATATGCACTTCACCAGACTACCAAATAGTAGTAAAGAGAGCTAAAAACGTTCACGCGTTTCATGTTTTTAGTTTTTTAACTGATAGTATTGGCCAGGTGGAGTGTACAGTTTTGATCTGTTTGTTTTGGATTTCTCCTATTGCTATGGGCTTGGTGCTAGGCAACCTGGCTGGCCCCATCGCCGACTTAGTGCACGCATGCACGAAAATACACGCACATGCGTGAATGGACGTGGGCGCGCATGTCATTAACAGACGCTGGCGCACATGTGTGAACAGATGCTGGCACGCATGCGTGAAAGGACGCTGGCGCGCATGCGTGAACGGACGATTGCCGCATGCGCGAACAGATGCTGGCGCGCATGCATGAGTGTACGCTGAATCGCATAAGTCAATGGACGAGCTGATAGTCTAGAGAGCAGCGAGGTGACCGGACTAGAGGTAGGCAGGCGGCAGAGAAGGTACGTGCCTGGCACCCCCTCAGCTTTGCGCCCTAGGCACGTGCCTACTCTGCCTACCCCTAGTTCCGGCCCTGGCTGCAGCACTTAGGTCACTGATGGTGACTTCTAATTTGTTTTCTTGATTAAAGGGGTGGTTCACCTTTAAGATAACTTTGAGGGGTAGACTTATCAAGGGTCGAAGTGAAAATTCGAAGTAAAAATATATATTTTTTTGAGTACTAAGACTAGGGAATAGTCCAAATTCGATTTGAATTTGAAAAAAATGTGAAAATTCAAATTACGAAATTTATAATGTCTCTTTAAAACTTCAACTTCGACTTTTATTTGTCATCTAAAACCTGCCAAATTGCTGTTTTAGCCTATGGGGGACATCCTATAACCTATTTGGAGTCAATTGGTGGACTTTGAAAAATTTTTTTGAAAATACTTAAAACTGAATTCGATCGAATATGATCTTACTTCGATTCAAACGATCGAAAACAGCCTATTCACCCGCAAAAAACCCCCCTCTTTTTTTATTCAAATTTCTTACTTCGAAATTCGACCCTTGATAAATCTGCCCCTTAGTATGTTATAAATTGGCCAATTATCAATTGATCTTGATAATTTATTTTTAATAGTTTGTGAATTATTTCCCTTATTCTTTTGACTCTTTCCAGCTTTCAAATGTGGGTCACTGACCCCATCTAAAAACAAATGCTCTGTAAGGCTACACATTTATTGTTATTGCTACTTTTTATTACACATCTTTCTTTTTCAAATCAATGCATGGTTGCTATAGTAATTTGGACCCTAGCAAGTAGGTTGCTGAAACTGCAAATTGGGGAGCAGCTAAACAAAAAGCGAAACAACTCAAAAACCACAAATTATAAAAAATGAAAACCAATGGCAAATTGTCTCAGAATATCATTCTCTACATCATACTGAAAGTTAACTCAAAGGTGAACAAACCCTTTAAAGGCTAAAGTCTACTAAATCATTACATTGGCCAATAGTGGTTACATTGATTTTTAAATTACTTAAACTAATCAAAGTGGCTGTAGTATGATGTGTTACAAAAAACAGGAAAGCTGCATCTGAGGCTTGCAGTTGAGTCTTGTAAATAAAGTAAAAGACCTAAAGTCTGGGCACCAATCAAATTGGCAACCCAGAAGATGAGTAATCAGATCAACAAGAACCTACTGCAGCCAAGCAGGAAACAGAAGCTACATAAGTACCAGTCCAGTATTAGAATAGAAATATCAAAAATGTAAGTAACTAAAGGAGTCAAGGTGCAGCATGAACCTGCACCACAAATCTGGAACTCTCAATAACTGTAGGCATCTAACTTCTTGTCTAGGGCAAGGAGTGCAGCTCAAGAACCAGACTGGAATTGTGACAGTAAAACTTTACTAATGTTATCTAGTATAGGTCAATCTAAAAACAACTGGACTTGCTGAGTAATCAATGAAGACGTTTCACTACTCACCCGAGCAGCTTCTTCAGTTCAACTGACTGGTGTGGGAAGTTCTCGGCATATATACTCTTCCACTAATCCATTTACAATGGCACATTGTAACTCTTCAAAGAGGTGACATCTGAAGAAACTCACAGAGGTGTTGATTCTGTGTAGTTGTGATAGGATTATCCAATGTGTCATGCAACTCCTAGATACAGGTGTTACTTGTGAGAGTTGCATGAATGGATGTGTGAAGTGTTCTGAATCCGCCGGGGTACAGATGTTAGAACAGATGTTCAAGTACAAGAACCTTTTTTATAGACAGAAACATGGCTGTGCAATGGGTTCTCCTGTCTCTCCCATTGTAGCAAACTTGTACATGGAGGAAGTGGAAAGGAGGGCCTTACTTACGTTCCAGGGAACTACACCGACTCACTGGTTCAGGTATGTGGATGATACTTGGGTTAAAATCAGATCCAATGAAGTGGCGGCCTTCACAGAACACATTAACTCAGTGGACAATAACATCAAGTTCACAAGGGAAGATGTCCATGAGAACAAACTTGCTTTTTTGGACTGTTTGATATGTATCCAAGAGGGGGGTAACTTGAAGACGGAAGTATACAGGAAACCCACTCATACGGATCAATATCTGTTGTTTGATTCCCACCATCCACTGGAACACAAACTGGGTGTCATTCGAACCCTGCACCACCGGGCGGAATGTGTGGCAACTGATACAGAGTCCAAAGACAAAGAGCAAAAACATCTCAGAGGAGCTTTGAAAGCGTGTGGCTACCCAGACTGGGCATTTGTCAAAACAGCAGCAACCAAGCCCAACAGGAACACCAATAGAAATAACCGCCCGGAGACACATAGGCGAAACATAGTCATCCCATATGTAGCTGGAGTGTCAGAGAAACTCAGGAGGATTTTCAACAAACACCATGTCCCTGTGTTTTTCAAACCTAGCAACACACTGAGACAAAAACTGGTACACCCAAAGGATCACACACCAAAAGAAAAACAAAGCAATGTGGTATACGGAGTCCAGTGTAGCGAGGAGTGCACAGATCTATACATCGTTGAGACAAAACAACTGCTCTCCAAGCGAATGGCTCAGCACAGGAGGGAGAACTCTACAGGGCAAAACTCAGCTGTCTTTCTACACTTAAAAGACAAGGGACACTCCTTTGAAGACAGCAAGGTCCAAATCTTGGATAAAGAAGACCGCTGGTTTGAACGAGGCGTGAAAGAGGCGATTCATGTCAAGGTGGAGAGACCATCTCTGAACAGAGGTGGGGGCCTTCAACACCACCTGTCG
Organism: Xenopus petersii; assembly: GCA_038501925.1. Taxonomy (NCBI): domain Eukaryota; kingdom Metazoa; phylum Chordata; class Amphibia; order Anura; family Pipidae; genus Xenopus; species Xenopus petersii. The sequence goes on along the minus strand of CM076675.1, from coordinate 33,015,182 downwards.
GCTACATACAATGCTGTTCTAACGCTGTTCTAACATCTGTACCCCGGCGGATTCAGAACACTTCACACATCCATTCATGCAACTCTCACAAGTAACACCTGTATCTAGGAGTTGCATGACACATTGGATAATCCTATCACAGTAACTACACAGAATCAACACCTCTGTGAGTTTCTTCAGATGTCACCTCTTTGAAGAGTTACAATGTGCCACTGTAAATGGATTAGTGGAAGAGTATATATGCCGAGAACTTCCCACACCAGTCAGTTGAACTGAAGAAGCTGCTCGGATGAGTAGTGAAACGTCTTCATTGATTACTCAGCAAGTCCAGTTGTTTTTAGATTGACCTATACTAGATATACTATGACCTGGATGAATGAAAATCTTCATAGTCATTTTACTAATGTTAGTTTTGCATGCTATTAGTAAATGTATGTACAAAAATATGTTCCATGTATTTCTATTGACCTGCAAAACCAGAGGATTGCTGAGTGTGGATGAATCCAATTTTATTGGAATCTGTACAACCACAGAAATGGACTGTATTTACATTTCAGAGGAAGTCAACAAAAAAGCAGGAAAATAAACCAGCACATCCCTAAGTAATTAGCACTGCTGGACTTTTATTCATTTCATGTACTTGTAGATGTCATTGCTAAATTGCAAATAGGGGAGATCACGCTTTGTGGGTACAGAGAGGAGCAGAGGAATGCTTTAGGCACATAAAGAAACTCCATTGCTCCCCACAGAATTCTATCTTTTCCAAGAAGGGTTGTAATCATGATATTCCATGTATATATTAAGCTAAGATGATGTCAGAATCACTTTGTCTCAACGGTGGACAACATACTTGGACACCATTATGAACCCAAAGCATAAAAGCAAGATGTTAAAAAATTGGACACGGAATTGAGCATGCATTTAAGCAATTTGCAAAAGAACTTACTTCTGAACATGATCTTTTGCAACTTGCTGCAATACTTCTCTCATGAATTACATGCAAGTGCATGCACTGACAGAAGGGAAACCTGGAATTACTGTCAACCTTGACCGGAGCATAAATCTAAGGGTTTGGGCTGTGTCAGTAGCTGCAACTGAAAGTGAATAATGCAATTATTACAGGTATGGGACTCATAGAGGGACCGTTATTAACGTAATTTACCTGGAATCTTACAATTCAACATCCTCCTCCAGCCACAATGATTTAGTGCTACTGCACTAGTGGAATTCATACAGACAACTGTGATTAAAGACCCATGGACCCAGATTTAGAAAGCAAAATGTGATCCTAGGGCAGCTTTAAAGGAGAATGAAACCCTAAAAATTAAAATGGTTAAAAATGCCATATTTTATATACTGAACTTATTGCACCAGCCTAAAGCTACAACTTTTCAATAGCAGCAATGATCCAGGACTCTTGTCACAGGGGTCACCATCTTAGAAAATGTCTGTGACACTCACATTCTCAGTGGGCTCTGAGAAGCTGTTGAGAAGCTTAGGGGTTGGAGCAAATTTACAAGCAGAAAATCAAATTTGTCTGTACTGTAAGCTAATGCTACAGGACTGATTATTACTTTATGGTGCTAATTGCACTGGTTTCTAAGCTGCCATGTAGTAATTACATGTATTACTTACTAATCAGCCTTATAGCGTGACATTTATATTCTTTATTTACTGTATATTATGAGTGGGCCCCTAAGCTCAGTAAGTGACAGCAGCACAGAGCATGTGCAGTGAATCAGCAGAAAAGAAGATGGGGAGCTACTGGGGCATCTTTGGAGACACAGATTTTTACTGCTAAATGATTGTGGTTGCCTTTGGCTGGTAAAGAAGCCCAAAACATAATGTACAACATTTCTAGCTACTTCTTTAGTTACGCCTTAGTTCTCCTTTAAGGACACCTGTATGGATGCAAATAGTCAGCAGATTCTCAATCCCTCCATAATATCTATGCTTATCCCTCTACCTTTCAAGGATGATAATGCATTGGCCCCTTCTAATTCTGTCTCTGCTACTCTCTCTCAGAACCCAGATGACTTTTTTCCTGATTCTTCAGGCTGAAAGAAACAATTCAGCAAGTTTCACTGTTTTGTATCTAAAGCAGCTGTTTTGGAAATTGGAAGTGGTCCCACAGGGTTAGACTTGTATGAAGTCCTCCATACTTGCATCACAATGACATGTTGAAACTATAGCTTGATCCATTTCTACTGCTAACTCTCTCATTACCAAATGGAGTTAGTTTACAATGTGACCTGGGTTTAGTTAAGGTCAAGCGGCTGCTGGTTAGTGAATGACAGGGCTCACGTGTCTTAAGTCCATTGAGAAGGGACCATATCCAAAGAGTAGTGTCTATTTAGGTTTATAATGACTTACTATAGTTTATGTTCTCTGATCCTGATTGCTGAGTCTGAACTGAATGAGAAAGGGCAGGCTGTCCACTTCTGCCATGGGCATCAGAATAAGCGTTTATGTTTCCTTGTATATTATGTCCATAGCATTCACCATAGCGGTTTTTTTATAAACCAAACATGTACAGCCCAAGCGGTGGAAGAATGTATGTTTTTAAACATTTTTCACAGGGCTTGAGAAAGCATCACCTAATAATACAGTCTGAAGAACATGCTACAGTTTTAAGTCACGAGGATCAACACACTAACCTCAAAATGTTATTACATTAAGGAGCTTTACTCTAATGTTCATCATTTTTCCTGCCAGAAAGGGAAGCAGATTTTTGCTCTCCCCATAGTCAATAAAAAAAGGTTTGGAAATTTTTCAAGCCACGAACCAATTCTATTTAAATTCATTTTGTTCCCTGAGTCAGAGTCGATTCAGTAAACTACAGTGATTACATTACAATATCTGTAGTGATATTTATCTGCCTTTCTTCAAATGGGTGTCGTCATTTACAAGGTGTTATTTATGTCTTGGTATATTATAAGTTAATCATGGAATGTATTCCTTGGCACAGCTTCCAGCCATTTATTTGTTAACATATTGTTCATAGCTGTTACAGGGGCCACTAAGAAGGAAATTGTGTATAGCATATGTCCATCACTGCTTTGGACCTCTTTTGGGATTGGCAGCACTGAGACACTCCTCAAGAGATTTGGAGATGCAAGATTTATTGTGCTTATTGTACTGTTATAAACACATAGATATAAGCAAAAAAATACCCATTCTCTATGGACAAAACTTCTCTCTCTCTCTCTCTTCACAGCTGAGTATTAGAAGTAAATGGCCAAGGGAAACTTAGTTTATGATGGTCCAAAAGGCATCCAACTATAAAATCCTGACATCTTCCAAGAAAACAAATAACTAAGATAACATTATATCTTTGAATGGGTATGTGCTTAAAATGTACTGATGTCCAAATTGAGGAAACAAATATGATCAATGAGATGGGAACCAACTCAGACTTTTAGATTCCCAAAGAGAGCAATGGGGCTCATTTATTAAATATAAGCATACGCTGGGCAAAGGTTGGACCTACAGTATGTGACCATTTTAGCACTGCAATGCGTTGATAAATGAGCCCCAATAACTTCACAAAGGGAAAAGTGGTAGAAAGCAGTAAATGGTGCCAGCATGAAAGCGCATCCTACATAAAAGTTCCTGGTTTACCAAATAAGGACTGTGATTGGCTATTTAGTATTTTGGTGGTATTTTATGGGCTAGTTACCAAAACATTTTACTAAAGTGAAATTCAGTAAGAATGAAAAATAAACACAACAGTATATTGACGCTTATACTGTACTTGTCCATATATTTTCTTTAGCTATATAGGAACCACCATTTTCAAACCACTTAGGTGCAAAGGCTTCATGCTCAAAAGTCTTTTCTAAAATTTAAATAAACCTAACAGGGAATTGTTAATAAAATGGTTAAATGTTACTGAAATACCATTATTTATATACTGTAGTATTGCAATAGCTTTGACAAAATGATTGATAATGATAATTGTTGTTGAAGAAATGTCTGTTGAAAAATAACACTTAACGATTGTGATTTTGTTCTTTGGGTATTTATGATATGTAGCTTATTCTTCCTTTGTATTTGCTGGGGCTCATCCAACATACCAAGCTCCTACCATATATTCAACAGTTTCTCCTGCATACTGCCTTTCCGGTGAAAAAATGAATACCTCCCAATGAACCCAATCATTCTAATCACAAGTTTATTCTGTAAAAACAAACAGATGTCAGTGCTATGGATACTTTTGCTTCATGGCTGTATGAACTACGGGGCCCATTTACTTAGCTCGAGTGAAGGAATAAAAGAAAAAAACTTCGAATTTTGAATGTTTTTTTTGGCTACTTCGACCATCGAATGGGCTTCAACCTTCGACTACGACTTCGACTTCGAATCGAACGATTCAAACTAAAAAACGTTCGACTATTCGACCATTCAATAGTCGAAGTACTGTCTCTTTAAAAAAAAACTTCGACCCCCTAGTTCGCCACCTAAAACCTACCGAAGTCAATGTTAGCCTATAGGGAAGGTTCCCATAGGCTTTCTAATGTTTTTTTGGGTCGAAGAAAAATCGTTCGATCGATGGATTAAAATCCTTAGAATTGAACGATTTTTCGTTCGATCGGGCGAATTGCAGTAAATACTTCGATATTCGAAGTCGAAGGATTTCCATTCGGCAGTCGAATATCGAGGGTTAATTAACCCTCGATATTCGACCATAAGTAAATTTGCCCTTACGTGTGCTATAGTATGAGTGGAAGGTCCCCATAAGCTTTCTAAGTTTTTTTTGGTAGAAAAAAAATCGTTTGATCGATGGATTAAAAGGATTTAATCATTAGATCGAACGATTTTTTGTTTGATCGTTCGATCGAACGAATTGCGGTAAATCCTTTGACTTCGATATTCGAAGTCGAAGGATTTCCATTCGGCAGTCGAATATGGAGGGTTAATTAACCCTCCATATTCGACCATAAGTAAATTTGCCCCTACGTGTGCTAAAGTATGAGTGGGCGATACATTTGTAAGGGAGGTACCCATGCCTTAAATATGGAAGATAATTTGTATTAAATAGCTTTACCATATTGTGTAATTATTGTTATAGAACACCCCAAATAATCCACTGGATATTTTAAACTTATTATTATGCTTTTTTTCTTTTTCATTAAAGGGGGTCATTGGCATAAACATTCTAAAACAGGCCTTCCTCAACCATGTGGACAACAAAAGATCTCTTGCAGGTCCTTCCATGTGTCTTCCAGGTGCTGGCTGCTGGCAAACTTAATATTATTAATTATATTATTATTAATAATATTGAATCCTTTCTTCATAACCGGTTAGATTCTTTGGGGAGAGAAGTCAGTTTGTTTTTTCTGAACTAAGAAGGATACCCTGAAAGAAATTACAACTTTGCCTAAGGCAGAGGGCTGTCTAGTAAATTCCTGAACCCTTGTTCATGCTCGCTTAATTTGCTTCTTAAATTGTAAAACTAGGAAGCCATGTATGGCTCTGACCTACTGGAAAGTTTATTAACCAACACAATCACCTGTATAGCTGACTATTTTTTTTTACTAATAATTCTCACATAAAAGTTGTAAGATAAGTGTGGTAGGAAGATTTGAATACCACTGTATGCAAAAGATAGAACTTGCAATCTACAGATTTCTGAACCATCGCAAGTTGTCAGCCACGTACTTTAGGGCTGTCTATTTCATAAATAGAATGATGCTGTCCAATAAACATAACTTCTCACAATGCAATTAAAGGAATCTTCATTCTACTAAGACCCCTATGTGGTAAGTGGGGGAAAGTACGGTCACAAATATTAGCTGCTTCTGGTCTTCCCTTTAAATTTTGAACATTGAACATTTAATTGCTTGGCTCAAACTGCATTCTGCAAGGTATTTTTGCCCAGTAAAGGAAACTGTGTTTTGTTCAAGAAACACTTGTAAGAACTTATCTGGAGAAATAGAATGGTGTGCCTCCTGGTTGAAACACAGGAGACTCTATGGGCTCAACTTTGCAATTATTGATATTTTATTTCCCCTTGCCTATACCTGCAGACTCATTGGGATGATATGTATGAAATTCCCCAATTATGGTACTATTTATGCCTGTCTCTTTCCCCTACCTGTACCAGATAATGGAATTCTCTTTGTGCCCTTGTGGCCCTTGTAGCTCTTGTGTGTTTCTTGAGTGTTTGATCATTGATCATTTTTTCACAGTGCTGCAAACTTTTTTCTGGAGTTACCAGTGTCAAGTAAGGCAGGTAAGGAGAGGGAGTGCAGAAGCGGATCTGGGACAACACGGATCAAAAGAACCAGGGCCCACTGTTTTTTTTCTCTATGTCCGGGCGACCAAGTCCAACCCTGATCTCTTATAAAATCATACACAGTATCTTTATTCCTGGTGTTCACCTAACTTGAACCTTGTTTATTACATCATATATACCCATAGCTCATCATGAAATCTAACCACTGGTTTTGGCCAGTTAATTAACAGAGCGCTAGAGGATTAAGGCCCAACAGCCTGGCAAAAATATTTGCTTTAGGATGCACCTCTTCTCTATACTTAGAAGCAGTTCTTTGGGCACCATCTTATCACCCATGCCATGTTTATTATTATTCTATCTCTTAAAGGTGCAGTATACCCCCCTTTTCAACATGAGTTCATCAGTGTTTGCGGTGAACAGACTTTTTGCCTATTACAACTGTAACAGCCAACAGCTATACAATGGACAGCATGGCAGCACAGCAGTTAGCATTTCTGCTTTTTCACATCTGAGAACTGGTTCTGTTTTGACCTGGGCACTAGTTTTGTTGAGTTTTTATATTTTTCTGGTACAATTTTATTCCCATAATGGCGGAACATACTTTTAGGTTAAATTACTTCTGATGTCCTAATAGTTATGTGCCTGTGGCAAGGAAAATAGACTGTAGCTCTACATCAGCAGGAATAAAATACTTATCTTTCAGTCTCTGGTTTAGCAATTGTTTGTGAATATATAGTATCTTCCACCAGATGGAGCATTTACTTTACCCTCCATCATCGGAGCCAAAAGCTTTTTATGTTGGCTTTATTTATATAGTCTACATAACTATACTCCTGGCCCCCACCAGCACACCCTTCCTATGATTAACCAAATTTATTGGTCACACCCTCATTTTGTGTTGATTACTGAAGCTCTTGCTTTCCAATATTTTCCCTGTACTGGGCCAATTATTTGACATTCTCCATATTCAGGGACCATGTTATATATAGTGTACATACATTTTCTCAGTGCCTTAATGTGTACTGCCTCCACCAGCACACCCCTCCTGTGATTAACAGACATTTTTGGTCAGACCCCTATTTTGTGCTAATTGCTGAGGCTCTTGCTTACCAAGTTTAAAAAAGGAGTGGGTCACTTATTTGACATGTTAAGTTACCAAATTACATAAAAATAATGAAGTCATAGAAATAGATCCATGGAGCTTTTGAGTAAAAATAAAATCAATGACTAATGAATATGTAATAAATGATAAGTTAATGAAGAAGTGCATTAATGTCCTGTGTACATGTTCTGCCATATCTATCAGCTCATTTATTACATCATTTATTAGCAGTGCAAAAGCTGGAACTCCACATTGTGGGACAATGCTGTTACAGATTTAAGGCTGGAATGATCTATGTTTGTATCGTTAGCACTGCAGAGCCTTGTCATTTCATAAGTATTTAGAAATTATTTTAATTTAGTCATCAACATCAACATCATGTCCTGCTAGGGCAGGCCTAATCATTTTTGGGAATTCCCTAATGGGCTGTGAGTCTTGTGTCATTGTTTACTGCTAATTAATGATTACAGTATTGAATTTGATTTTGGGTTTGCCTTTCTGTCTTATTGAATATAAATGTTAATACCAATGTATTTTTAAGTCATTGGATAAAGGTTACATTTGGTTTAGTCTATTCCTATTTATCTGTTTGGGTTACCTGCTCATGCAGACTATTCTACTACTCTCCTGGACCTGACAAAGATGCTGTGCACTGCAAATTCAGAATACTAGTCATGTCATATGACATCACCCCCCGGTTTGACAGCATTCCCTGACCCCATTCTTCCAACAGTAGTTTATTATTTGAAAGGGTATATATTTTTAAAAAAAACAAGAGTTTTTAGTTATAAGTTACTAAGCTACCATACATATGTCAATGTAATCCCCAAGCGATGGTCCTAATTACTGTATTTATCCCTGAACCAACCGTTCAAAAAGCCAGTGGATGAACATCAGCCAACAGGAGTAAAGGAAAGCCCTGGAGCTGTAAACACAGGGGTTGTATGACAAGGGATCCGAATAAGCGTCAGCCAGATTACACTCGTTTATGTTTAAAGATTGGCAGAATCAGATGTAGCAGTGATTGGGTGAGAAGCAATGAGTCAAGGCAGGGTAATGTAATATAATGTTATTAGCCAACTGGTAACAAGACATACTTTTGATTGACAGGGGTCCTGGAGCAGTGGTGACAATTGGCTGTCTGGTTACCCTTGCTCACTCTGTGTACCTGAAATGCCAGGGCCTATTTTAATTCTCAGTCCGGACCTCGCTGGAGGTAGGTCTCAACAGTGTGTATGGGCTGCTATGGAAGCAGCATAGTAAAGTGGTCAGTTGGACTTACCCTCTGAGCTGGGATTCCAGAGTGTGGAAGGAGTAAAGTGGCCGTTTGGCTTGACCCTCAGAGATAGGTCTCCACAGTGTGGGCTTTTATGGAAACAGCATAATAGAGAGGCCAGTTAGCCTTGCATTCAGAGCTGGGCTTTCTGAGCTAGGTATCCACAGTGTGGAAGGGCTGCTACAGAAGCAGCAGAGTAGAGTGGTTAGTTGGCTTACCCTTGGAGCTGGGCTCTCTGGGCAGGGTCACCATAGCATGAATGGAAGCAGTAGAGGGGCCAGTTGGCCTTACTCTTGGAGCTGGGCAGCATGGTAAGTAGTTGGTTGACATTACCCTCTGAGCCAGGCATGTACAGCTGGAGGGGGTCTCTAAAGAGCTGATGGGCTGCTACAGAAGATGTATGGTATGTGATTGGTTGACCTTACCCTCTGAGCTTGGCAGGGGCAGCCCCCAGAGCAAATGGGCAGGCTGACCTGCATTCAGTTGTTATTAAAAGAAGGGTAAGTTTGGTATCCAGGAAGGAAACAAATTGTCTGCTATGTTAGCTTCATAGTCCACCACATGGGCAGAATCAGTGGTAATTTGTAGCAAAATAATGTCATGATTTCTTAGGTTAAGTCTCCTGGCCAATGGAATGTTCTAGTGGTTTTTGTTCTCTAGCAGTGAACTGTTTGGGCTGATATGGCAGGCCACCTAGTGGGAAATTTGCCTTGCTGTAACATGTCCAACAATTGTACATCTACAGGGGGTTAGATGGCCATTCTGGCAATTGCACATGGTCATTGATTATTTTAGGGTATTTCAATGAAGAAATGTATTTATCATATTTAAAAAAGATATATGTGTATATATATGTGTATAAATACCATACGGTTAATGCCCAAAGGAAAAATTGTGTATATTTTGTGAATATTTAATTTATTGTTAACTAATAACCAATAGTTATAAAGTTATGATGGGGAAGAACCCATCTGAAGGTTTTCAGTTTGGCTCGTTGTACTGCACAGGAAATTTTAGAAGAGGGAGAAAGGAGGTTCTCTCCTGTGACTGCACAGTGGGTTGATTGATACTAGGGATGCACCGAATCCACTTTTTTGGATTCGGCCGAACCCCCGAATCCTTCACGAAGTATTCGGCCGAATACCGAACCGAATCCGGTGGGAAGGGGAAAACATTTTTTACTTCCTTGTTTTCTGACAAAAAGTTATGCAATTCCCCTCCCTGCCCCTAATTTGCATATGCAAATTCGGATTCGGTTCGGCTGGGCAGAAGGATTCGGCCGAATCTGAATCCTGCTGAAAAAGGCCGATCCTGGCCGAATCCTGAACCGAATCCTGGATTCGGTGCATCCCTAATTGATACAGACAATGCTATTGATTGAAAGAGAAGAACTGTTAAACAGCTGGATTTCAGCATAGAAAATTACATGTATTCATAATTTTTGAAGAAACAGGTGACTGTGATGAGTTTATTAGGGGTTTCTGTGTTATGTGGGACTTTTATCAAATTTTGGTTTGGAAGCCAGAGTTCCACTTTAATTAAGGTTTACCATGGTCCTTAATTGTACTTTAAATAGATATTTCTCAGAGTGTCATTTACCCACATGTCACATAATAACAATATCATTTTGCTTTCCTCTTTCTATATTTGACCATGGAGAGTTGTTTTTCTTATGTACCCATGTGCTCCATTTGACAAAGGCATTAAACGCTGTTGTTTTCTGTTAATTATAAAGTGATGGAATGTAAAACCTCAGTAGGGTATATATTGACATATATTTGCATTGGGATAGTTATATACTCCTTCAGATAGTATTAAATTTAAGATACGGAAAATGTGAATTAAATCTCTGCTTCACTTGATACTACCTTCTGTAGATATTAAAGAGGCGGCTCATCTTCAGGTTATTAGTCATAGAATAGCCTATTCTTAGCATGTTTGTTGCAAGTAAGTTTTTTTATAGATTTTGAATTATTTGCCTTCCTCTTCTGACTCTTTCAAGCATTCAAATGGGGATCACTGACCCCAGCAGCCAAAAAAGTATTACTCTGTGACGCAAAAATGTTATTGTTCCTTTTTATGAGTTAATTTTCTATTTAGGCCCTCTTCTATTTATAATCATATACATTTTTCAAACAGTAGCTGGCTGCTCGGTTAAATTGGACCTTAGCAACCAAATAGCTGCTGACATTCCAAACTGGAGAGCTGCTAAACAGAAGGGTAAATAATTCAAAATGGTCAATTAAAAAAAAATGCAGACCGATTGCAAATTGTCTCAGAATAGCATTCTCTGGGGCAGATTTACTAAAGGGCGAATTGTCGCCAGCGACTGCTTCACACACTTCACACCACTTCACACCACCATCCCAAAATTCATTTCCACTATGCTAATTCCCTAAAATGTAAAGTTGCGTCCTGGGCGGCAAACGCTGGCGACTTTTTGCTAGCGATACTAGTGCGAGCATTTCATATCGAAGATTCACTAGCGTTCATTTATGCCTAGCGAAAAGTTGCTAGTGATCTTACTCTTAGGTCAATTTGAATAGGGCGGGTACATTAAAGTTGTATGAACGTCTTTATTAGAGATGTTGGTGCAAACTCTTGAAGTGGTCACTTTTTGTTACAAATGTCCAAGGAACCTTAATAAAGACAAAAGAGATCATATCATGCCCTACACATGAGCCCACTGCAAAATGAATATTCCATGGCCCTTAAATGTCTGGGGAAAAATGTTAACCCTAAAAAGTTCAAGTTAGGAATTTTGCAGGCAATTCCGCATATATACAGTATATATATATATATATATATATATATATATATATATATATATATATATATATATATAGCCAAATACAATCTCCATTTAACATATTTATGTGCATTTATATTTTGCATTTTATTATGTATGCATTTGGGTGTATGTATAGAAAATACAGCTTTGGTAATAACAACAGTGCAATCCTGAGCCTGTGTAACATGCAGTGTCCTTGTGGAACACTTTGGGGGTTATTTATCAAAATCCAAATTTTTCTAATTTTTTTAAATAAAAAAAGTCGACCAAACTAGAATCCATGATTTGCCCTTATTTATCAATAAAACAAATGTAAAAAAAAATCAAAGCGTGAAAAAACGCAATTTTTTCAGATTGTCATGGGAAAAACCCAGATTTTTCGAGATTGAAAAACCAAGAAAAATTTAAGTTTTTGGGGAAAAAGCAGCAGCAAACCCCGAAAAACTCCAACATTTCATAAGGGTTAAAACATCTTCAAATGGTTAAGGGGACATCTGTCATTGACTTCTACATGAATTTGGCAGGTTTTAAATGGAGTATTTTCGAATTCGACTTGGAACAGATAATAAATTGTTAAAAAAATCGTTTCTTTTTTTTACACCGACTTATTCGGGTTTTTGGCATCAAAACCGACGCCGCAAATAAATTTTGCATTAATAAATAACTCCCTTTATGTCTCACATAATGTAATTTCTTTGGCAAATGTTTTGGGGCGCTAATGCAGCACCTTGATTTTGATGTATAATGAATGAGCTCATCATATAATCATATAATCATCACTCTCCCAGATAAATGTTTGCAGTTGTACACACCTACATTATGTTTCCCATTAAACTTTCATGGCCATGTATATATAGATCCACATATAATACAAACACTGAAGCTGCCACATGTTTCGAGCTGATCCTTTGTGGACTGGAATAAGATATCTCATACCAGAACATCAAGAGAAGTCAAGAGTGAGTTTATTTTCATTTTATCCATATATGTTTGTACAGTACACAGTGAAACGAAACAATATTCCTCTAGGACCATGGTGCTACACACAACATAGATGTAACGGACAACTGACAAAAAGTGCAAAAATGTGCAACTCCTGAAAAACAGGACAGCATAGTGCAGGGACAGGACAAGACAGTGCACACTCAGCAGATGTAATAAGTAAATAATGCTAAACGTCAGATATGATGGGTGTATCATTGTGACATGACAATAGTAAGAACATGATAAAGAACATGATAAAGTGCAGATGTGCTCATAGAGAACAACTGTATCTAATGGCTATTCATCCATACTATGGCGAACAGTAGCTGTGTAACGTTATAGTATATAGTAAGGTCAGATGGAGTGTGAGTGTGAGAGAGAGCTGTCCGGTCCCTGAGTATTCAGGAGCCTTATGGCTTGGGGGAAGAAACTGTTACACAGTCTGGTATTGAGGGCCTTAATGCTTCGGTACCTTTTTCCAGATGGCAGGAGTGTGAACAGTGAGTGTGAGGGGTGTGTTGGATCAGCCACAATGCTGGTGGCTTTACGGATGCAGCGAGTGGTTTAAATGTCCGTGATGGAAGGAAGAGAGACACCTATGATCTTCTCTGCTATCTTCATTATCCTCTGTAGGCTCTTGTGCTCCATGACAGTGCAGTTCCCAGCCCAGACAGTGATACAGCTGCTCAGGATGCTCTCGATAGTCCCTCTGTAGAAGGTTTTGAGTATGGATGGTGGGAGATGGGATTTGCTGTTGGGCTTTCTTGGCTAAGTAGCTGGTGTTTTGGGACCAGGTGAGGTTCTCTGCCAGGTGGACACCAAGGAATTAGGTGCTTTTAACGATCTCCACATTAGAGCCGTCGATGTACAGTGGCAGGTGGTCACTCCTAGTCTTCCCAAAGTCAACAGCCATCTCCTTTGTTTTGTCTACATTGGCTCTGCACCAGTCTGTTAACCGCTGCACCTCCTCTCTGTATGGTGACTCGTCATTATTGCTGATGAGCAGGGGTGCTTCGCCAATGAGGCAAGTTGAGGCTGTCGCCTCAGGCAGCAGCGCCCCACAAGGTACCAGGGACAGCAAAAATCCTGCTCCTGATACTTTAAGAGCAAATTTCCGGGGGAGGGGGGGCAGCAGCAAGTGCTGCTGCCTCAGGCGGCAGAGGGGCCAGGATCGCCGTGTCATCAGCGAACTTTATGATGTGATTTGTGCGGTGTGTGGCTGCACAGTCATGCGTCAGCAGAGTGAACAGTAGAGGACTAAACGCACAGCCTTGAGGGGTTCCGGTGCTCAGTGTGGTGGTTCTGGAGATGATGTTTCCAATCCTGACTGACTGAGGTCTGTCGGTCAGGAAGTCCAGAATCCAACTGCAAAGGGAGGTGTTGAGTCCAAGCAGGCTCAGCTTTTCTAACAGATGCTGAGGAATGATAGTGTTGAATGCTGAACTGAAGTCTATGAACAGCATTCAAACGTAGGTGTCTATTTTGTCCAGATGAGAGAGGGCCAGATGGAGAGTGGTGGCTATTGCATCGTATGTTGAGCGATTTTGACAGTATGCAAACTGTAGGGGGTCCAATGCTGGTGGCAGCAGGGTTTTAATGTGTTTCTTGACAAGCTTCTCAAAACACTTATTAGAGTATTTTTACAAGGTCTGATATACACAATGTTCACTGTTTACATTTTCAGAGTAAATGATTTGTTGCTGTTTTATACTGAATGCATGATAGGAGAGAGTTTTCTCATACGAGGGGCCCATTCCATTTCCCTGTATAAACACATGCCAGCACATTACACACATGTAACAGAGCAAAGTATAGGCTGGGTCTAGCCCTGTTTTGCAGACAGGACGTTGTATTTCTGTCTCACTTTCCTGCATCAGTCTGAAGCCCTTAAAATGCCAAACATGTAACTCCAAAAAGTCAATAAAAGGCCATGGAGAAGCGAGAGGCTTCAGAGTCCAACCAACCTCTCCCATATCGGGAATGTGACAGTCATTAGGCTCCTTCACTCTCACTCACTTTGGACCACTACTGTTAATCCTTTCCCAATAAAAGATTAGGCAATCATCACCTTACAGGCCATCTCTAGTGATGGGCAAATAAATTGGGCAAGTGTGAATTCGTGGCAAATTTCCACGTTTCGCCCGCCGGCGAATACATTCGCAAAGCTGTGGAGAATATTTGCCGGCTTCAAAAAAATAATTTTTATAAAAATAATTTTTATAATAAATTCGTTTACTTTTCAGATGGTTTTCATCATCAAAACAAAGAAGGCTGATGACATTTCTTACTACAAATATGAGCATAAAATACATCCCAGAATATACAGAAATAACCGTAGTGGCCCTTATTGACTTACCTAGTATTGTACAGTAAGCCATGACAGCCATTCAGATATGTGATTTCATTAATCCAACATCATTTGACCAGTTAGAGTTAATTGCTGATTGTTTCTATTGACTAATGTGTTAGCTTTAACCCTTTAACGTACAGCAATTGATGCCAGTCATATAAATTCTATAAAGTGTCCCATCAGGTTTGCCCGTAATAATATATATATCCGCACAATGGAATCCAGTTATGTTAATTCCATGTTTCTGCCAAAGCAGCCAAAGTGTTAAAAAATCATTTACAACAGCAATTAAAAGCTAGTAATTAGTACCCATGTGATCCCAGAGCTTGGCTAGATTGGCACCCCTGAAGCCCCTGTAGCTATGCCCCTGTGCACAGATATATAATGTATGGCACCTAAACCACAGCAGCTCCCTGTTAGGTCATATACATAACTTTCTGGACAGAACCTTTTTATAGTATCTAACAATTTAACATCTATGCCTTGAAATCCAACAGCCTTATTTCAAAAGAATGAAGCAGTTCATATGACTGGTGCGCTCTTTTGTTCTGCACCTGACTTGGCAAGGTACCCAGATCTATTATCACTGCATTTCCTCACATTCTGTCAGGTCTAGCATTGACTTCCTGACAAAAGGGCCTTTCATAAGCACCAGCCTACAATTATCATGTAGTCTGCCTCTGTCAGCAGAGAAATGGAGAGGGAGATAGTGGGGGGCTCTAATGGAATTCGTACGTCACCCCCATGATCTCAAATTTTAAGATTATCACTAGGGCAGCTGTCACTGATAAAAAGCCAAACAGTTGAAAAAATCTGCTTTAAAATAAGATTTTTAGATTCATTCTAGGAAAGTGCAGGAAGGTAAAACTGTTTAGTCAAGGTCACATTGTTGCCAAGGCAGGGAAACCACAGGCTTCATTTTTCAAGGGAAGTATGGCTAAATCCTTTTTTTTTAAAACACAAGATGATGTGCTGTAAAGTAAGTCTATACATCTGAAATGATGCCACCAACATAACAGAACTTTTCATACATGTTTATTGTTTGCCAAATATGAATATCAAGACAACCAGATCTATGAATGTGCATTTTTTATCCATCACAAAATATATTATCAATGAACTGTCAATTCATAAGCCTCAGAGCTTCACCAATTTTAAACAGATCTTACCCCGAATATCTGTTAACTCCTAGGGAATACAAATAAATATAAAATACAATTACAAAAAAATAAAAACCACTGTACAGTGAAATCGGCAGCCGCCAGTAGGGCAGTTACTTCCTAACATAGATGCACTTCATGCTTTTACAATTTTCCCTAACCTCAAGGTGTTTAAATAACGTCCTACTCAAAATTGCTGCTTGAGCTCCTCCATGCTAATTTAATAACTACCTGCTTGCAACACACATTACTGCCAAATTTGAGAAATGTTGAATAAAATATGCGCTCTGGTCCCGAACAAAGGAAAACTTTTTATGTTGATGACATAATAACGGGCCCTGTAATGTATGTCAGCCTAGCATTAAGTACAGTGCCACAGATGGCTTCTACACTTGGGGGCACATTTACTAAGCTCGAGTGAAGGATTCGAAGTAAAAAAACGACAAAGAAGACCCGAAGGTTACCAAAGAGAAGAAGTTGGCGCCCGTGAACTCTGATGCCCCGAATCTGCACCGAGGGGTAAGTAAAGAGTTAGGGACAACATGAAAATCAAATAAAATATTTTCAAAATAAATAAAAAAAAAAGTTAGGGACATTTACCAAAGGTACCACCTAGGCTGGGGGGGAGACTGGGAGGGGGGTCTATGTAGGGTAGGGGAGTAGGGTTTTTTTTATTAGCAAGGGTTTGGTTTTCCTTTAAGCTGAATTTCAGTGTCAGATTAGAAAATGTTATCACACTCAACCCATAAACATGAGTTAGGACAACACAGATATAAGAAGATGATACAATATTTTTTGAGACTAGGACTTATGGAATGTCTTGCAGAGAACACAAAGTTAAGGTCAGCTGCTCATAATCATCTAAAAAGAATGTTCTAAATGATAGCTACAGTTCAAATGATCACCCATGTAGAATAAGGCAACCTCTAAGGAAAAAAGTATTAGAGTACAACGGCAATCCGATGGGAAACTAAACAAAAATGTTAAGTCATAAGAAGAGAATAACAACATGGATAAATGTTTCCTTGGTGTTGGTGGAACGTTTGTCTGGAATGCTGTGTGATACAATAAAATAAAATAGCTAGATATATTTAAGGGAAAGAAAGGTAAACAATTAACTGCGTGTTGTCAAATATTCTCCCTAAGTCCATGCATTCTGGATAACAGGTCCCTATTAGCCTGCACTATTGGTTGGGGAAAATATTTTTTTGCCAACAGGTGTCTTTTAATAAGTTTTTACAACTTATGGTGACAGTAATAGTGTATGTTTTGGGGGGAAATTGTAACATTTTTAAAAGTGCGCATGTTAATTAAGTGCAGCTGCCTGGCTGCTTTGTGAGGTCTTTTGTTCCACAAACACAGAGGACAATTTGCATTGATGAAAAATAAAATTTAACATATGAAAGAAGAAGGAAAGAATATTGAACTTCATTCATTAGACTTTAATGGATAGTATAAAACATGTTGGATGGTTGAAGAATTGTCATACAGTTTGATGCCCATTGACTTCAGTGTGTTTGGCAGCTTTTCTGCCATCAAGCGAAACGGGTCAGATTAACCCAACACTACAGCAGTTTTCTGGAATTTTGCTGACCAACTATTTTACCCCTTACGTCCATAGGTCAGACTAAACATAAGCATAAAAATTAGAGGCATATACTATACTAACCAATAAGCAGGGCCGCACA
Organism: Xenopus petersii; assembly: GCA_038501925.1. Classification (NCBI taxonomy): domain Eukaryota; kingdom Metazoa; phylum Chordata; class Amphibia; order Anura; family Pipidae; genus Xenopus; species Xenopus petersii. The sequence goes on along the minus strand of CM076675.1, from coordinate 32,997,593 downwards.
GGTGCCCTATCTAAGCTGACCTGATGCGGCGTCAGCTTAGGTTGTGCTTGCAGGCACATGCGTGAATTGGCGCAATGGTGCTTTCGCACGCATGGGCAGGAGCACAAAAATAAGTAAAAAGCAGAGTTGGGCACAGAGAGTTGGGCTTTGCATCCTAGGCACGTGCCTACCCCTTGGCCCGGCCCTGCCAATAAGGGAGTTTGAAAACATATTCATTCTGAGTGGTTTCCAGTGTTGACAATGGTACTGATTTACATGTCATGCTACTATCGGCAAAAATAGCCCTTGTATCTTAATCTAGACAAACACTTTCCACTTTCACTAAAAGACAAGGAATTGCTTATATTGGAGGTTTGTGGGTACTACCAGTATAATGCAAATTATACAGTACAGGTGCAAGGGGGTCTTAATATTAGCGTTATTGAAAAGATTGGTAAAATCAGTAAAAAAGTAGTAGAACATAAGCAATACATTTCAAGCCATAGATTGAGGTGCCACATTCATCAGTTACAGGGGGGCACACGGCCTCATTTCTGCCTCAAGGCAGATACCTTGCTCCCTTGGCTGGTGAATGCCATCAGGGTACTAACCCCACTCATACTCTTACAATAACATTTTCAAGCCTGTTGGGAAGGTTTGGAGAGGTGATAGTGTTGATCCATTTATAAAACACTGGCAAGGACAAGGAAGTCCCACCTACATATCCATGAATCCAACTGTATGCCTATACTTTGATAAAAGGTTAAAGACAGGGCACAAGAAGTACTATTGACAGAAGATACATATATAGAATAAAAAAATAACATAACTGGCCTATGCCCCTTGTACATTTTCTTGTACATGTACATTCATTTGCACTGATACATCATATACTGTACAGTATATTAGTAATTTCAATAGTTATAATTTCATTTAATTTACAAATTTATTGACATAATTAGTGTAATTATAGGACTTCTGTCTCAAATTATCTGTGCTCAAATTGACCATCTACACTGTAAATAATATGAGCCTTTATTCACCCTTGGCATCACCACTTACAGTACATCATGGTTTCTGTAGTCTGTCTTAATATTGCACTACAGTGAAGAATGTGATGTCACTGAAATGAAATAGCGGCAAATATATCCACTAAAAAAAATGTTGCCACAACAAAAAAGTCGCTTGACATTTTGTAAAGTGAGAAGATAATAATTTTTTCTGGATATTTGAAGGACTATGGCACACTTGGTTACACTAGCAAAATTGTGTGAATTACTATGGGTTGCTTCTATTGACAGTCATGCCCCTGGTTTTATCACCAGTAATGCTCCATCACTGTTAGTGGGTAGCCACATGTAGCAACCCATGCTGTATTTATTATTGTTACCCATACCAGTAAACACATGGCCTTCTGCTAACAATGAGTATCTTCCAGAGACCAGCTACTTTATATCCCATTTAGGCAATACAGATGAATTAAAATAGTCCTGGAAATCACCATTAAATAAATTCCCTTTCTTACCCAGTGCATTGGAAATCTGTTTAAAGTGTCACACATTGTAGATTTGCAGAGTACTCAAAACTCAGCAGGAGCTCTTGTCTATGTAGCAGATAGACTTCCCTATAGTTAACTTACTTGCCTTCAAGGCGAGATTTGATGCATGGCCAAAACATTTATCCTCAATTTTAAGGATGTGTTCTATAAAATTTTTCATTTCTTCCTTGTTGCATGTAGCGTGTTTTCTCTCTTAATGTTGGCTGATGTTCCACTGATATTCTCAATAAAGCACTGTGCATGCAGAGCTATTTCAGATACTGTACTAATATGGATTGTTATAACTGGATTGCAACACCAAGGATATTTTTGGATTAAAATCATTATACTGATGTTATATGGCCAATTCCTCTAACTGTATTGTTTCAGCAACTAAAATCAGCCAAAGTAGAACAGCCATGATTTGCACAATAGAAGTGATCTTTTTTTGAGGCTGATGGTGCTTAGTGTTGGAACTTTGTCCCCCATGTCACCCTGAGGCTGCCTTACCATTGCTGCCCCCTTTACCCCCTTTGCAAATTCACAAATTACAATAGTGACATTTATAACATTTCCCCCCAAACGTCTTGTGAACTGTGCTCCTATTTGAATACGTATTTAACAAAGTTTCCAGCCAAACAAAGTCTTTACTTAGAGAATTACCTTTGCACTTTGTTATTAAGCATCAGGTATCAACAGTGCACAAACTTTAACCTCCATTCAAATGAATAGCTTCTCCATATGTTTTCCAACTGGGAGCACATTCAGGACTGTCTTCTGCTCCTGTAAAGGGTCTAAAAGCCACTTACATTGCTCCTGTTCAGATCCCCTTCTTGGCAGCCTTCAACAGGAACTGTGACTGTCCAGCTGCAGATTCAGCTGTCAGCAGAACTTATGAAACAGTTCTATTACTTGAGCCATTATTGTTAATGGGGTGTACAATTATTTGCTGTTAATATGCAGTATTTAAATGGAAGAACCAGAAAGGAAAGTAAAAGCAATAACCCCCACCTCCTGTACATTAAATATAATAAAAGCTTTCTTAAAATCAGAGTATTATAACTGATGTCATTATACAGTTTATAAGGATATAATTTACAGGATATTCATGGCACATTTATTGGATGTCATGTTTCCAATAAATCAGTTTGTCAAATTTCTACTTTGCTGAACCAACCCCAATCAACCAAAAGTTGTAATATTGTGGAGCATTAGTAGTAACAACAGCTCAACCTAGGGTTGCCACCTTCTGCAGAGAGGCAGGCTGAACAGGGACGGGCCTGATGACATCTGGGGTGGGTCAGATGATGATCCGGGTTTGCTAGTGATGTTCATTCCAAATGGGTGAATCCGGTCAGGGTTCACTTTAAAGCCCTGTACGGATTTACTAATTTGGAAATCCGGACAACCAGTTTTCACCTGGACAACCCTCTCAAAAATTGGGCTGTTCAGATGAACACCAGACAGGTGACAACCCTAGTTTAACCACAAACCTGTTAGGCACTCAAGGTCACAGAAGATGACTGCTGGGTGCGGAAGGATGTTGGTAAAAATCAGCTCCACTGGGTTGTATCACTCACTCCCAAGTTTCAACATCAGCATAAGAACCACTCATTGTGGGATTCTTGAACTGGTTCTCTATGGATGAGGAGCTATACACAAGCCTAAGTTCACCAAGATTTGGCTGTAGTGTATTTCAGCATGATAATAATTACCTTGTGAACAAAAAATGGATTACTGTGTGCGGTGTGGAACAAACTGAATGGCCTGCACAGAGGTAAGACCTAAACCGAACTGAAGACCTTGAGATAAATTGGAATATCAACTGTGAGCCACACTCATCACTATATATTAATGATGCTTTTGAGAACAATGGAGTCTGTTAATGGGTGGGGCAAATCCTTAATAAGGACAAGAACCACTCATTGTGGGATACTTGAACTGCTTCTCTATGGACGAGGAGCTGTGCACAAGCCTAAGCTCATCAAGATTTGGCTGTAGTGGTCACCATTGGCCTCTGCAACACTGGAAATGCATTCTCTGAAGGGATGAATTATGCTTTATCATCTGGAAGGTTGACAGATGAATGTATTTTTTGGTGGATGCCAGAAGAACACTGCATGATTGGATGCATATTGCTAACTGTAAAATTTGTTGATGTGGGAATAATGGTCTGGTCAGGCCTCTTTATTTGACTGAAGGAAAATCTTAATGTAACAAAATACAATTACATTACAGAGAATTGCATTTTTAACTTTATGGCAACAATATGTTCCAAGCCCTTTTCTGTTTCTGCATGATAATAATTACCTTGTGCACAAACCAATGTGCAAAAATAAATTATTTACTGTTTCTGGTGTGGAAGAAACCGATTGGCCTGCACAGAGCCAAGACCTAAACCACACAGAACACCTTGAGATAAATTGGAATATCAACTGTGAGCCACACTTATCACTATATATATCAATGATGCTTTTGAGAAGATTGGAGGCTGTTATAGATTAATGGGTGTGGCAAATACCTAATATTGCCTACTATGGATTTGAAATTAAATGTTCAACAACTATATATATATATATATATATATATATTGTAATGATCATGTGTCCTCATACCTTTGGCCATGGTTACTTGAAATTAGCTTACAGTTATAGTTAAAAAATGATGTTGGCTGTGTTACTGCATTCTAGCATTGTGTTTGAATTCACTGTTATAACTCCTGTGTCATCAAGTTTGACTTAAACCTACCGGCAAAACCTTAACCCACACCCAACCCTAACTTTCAAAATGTTGCCATTGTAGAGCCTGCACCCAACCTGAACCTTCCCCAATCCTTATTCTGCACACCTCTGGTTTTATGACAGGGACATAACAACTTTGGGTACAGAGAGCAATGTAGTTCCCCAGTCTGACCCACATTCAGCCCAAACCTGCTACGGTCACCCAAAGATCTACCCAAAACAGCCCAACCTGTGGATAAACCCATTGGGTTCAGGTCAACTGGCATATAAGTATATAACTTGATGCTTAATTATTTATCTGCTTTATTCTATAAGTTTTATTAGAAACGTTATTTTGCTAAACTGATATGCTGGTGGTCTGCTTTACAAAATCAATGGGTTTATGGAAAGGGGTCTTGCACTGATTTTGCTGTATCTGGTTTCCAGGAGAGAAACAAAATGTGCAAAGTATGTGCCTTTTTTATATATACTTTTTATATAAACTGAAAAAAATGGTGGAGATCCAAAAATGAAACTCACATATGTTAGCTGGGCAAATTTCATTTGAAGACAAATTCATTTTTAATATTTAAAAGACATATATTCACATGCATCCCAGATAGAAATATGTCTAGGCGCTAAAACTGCATATTTAATGAAGCTTTAATCCCGACAGATATATTTTCTCTAGTAGGTGTCAGTAACATGCTACAGGTTCTTGTAACCAGATGGCTAACAGATGTTTCTGAGAGGAATCTCGATATTCAGCTGTACGTTAATAAATAGCCCTGTGTGGGATGCAAGAGACATTCATAATCAAAGTTGTAACCAAAATTGTAAATTGTAACCAAATATATGCTATATGAACATGGATACATGTAAATAATATTCTGTATAAATGTTTTTAGGACTATTTCCAGTATTGAGAGCATCTCATTTTTTGTCTAGAAAGTGTTCTCCAGGTTTAAGCATGCAAAACAATTTTATTCTATGGGCCAAAGTCAAGAATAGTCATGAGTAATGTTCATGGGCTTTGCTATGGGATATTTAATAATAATAATAATAATAATAATAATATTAATTAACAATTATTAATAGTATTTTTTTTTTCTTTCAAAAATTCTGATTTTTTTAGCTGGTGATAGCATAGAAAAAAAAGATTTTTCCCAACCTTTAATAAATCTGCTTTGTATTTAATAAATAGGCCAGATTCAATCCAGTGAGAAAAATCCCATGGTTTATCACATGAAAACTCATGGACAATACAATTTATGAAGAAAACATTTTTCTCCAAATTCTGATCCAGTTTTTCCCATAGCCATCAATAGAGTTCTCACATGATAAACAGGGACAGATTCAATTCAGTGTGAGAAAGCTATCTCATAGAAGGCTCTCTTACCCAAAATTTATTCCAGGTATGACGAAAGCTTTCTTGGGAGGAGGTATAATGAAAGCTTTATCTGCTAACAAGGTCTAGAAAGCAAGACTCTATTGCCATTATCAACCCTCTGGCCTACGGAACCTGACTCATTTTTGACACACTTTAAATTAGGGATGCACCGAATCCACTATTTTGGATTCGGCCGAACCCCCGAATCCTTTGTGAAAGATTCGGCCGAATACCGAACCGAATCCGAACCCTAATTTGCATATGCAAATTAGGGATGGGAAGAGGAAACATTTTTTACTTCTTTGTTTTCTGACAAAAAGTCACGTGATTTCCCTCCCCGCCCCTAATTTGCATATGCAAATTAGGGTTTGGATTCGGTTCGGCTGGGCAGAAGGATTCGGCCGAATCCGAATCCTGCTGAAAAAGGCCGAATCCTGGCCAAATCCCGAACCGAATCCTGGATTCGGTGCATCCCTACTTTAAATATAACCAATTATGCCACTGCATAATGGCTCCTCAAAATAAACAAATAAGACACACCCTTCCTACTTCTTTCGAAGAACTTTGTGTACTAAAGGTAGCAGCTAGATTTCTGCATTATATAAGCTAACAGACCTGGAAGAAAAATCTGCACTACCTAAATATACTAAAAAATGGGAGAAGGATATTTATCTGAATTCACAGAACAACAATGGAACGCCTGTTTCTTTTTTACTCACACATTTGGAATAGCATGTAAATCACAAGAGACTTACTATAAAATCATATACAGATACAAATGTCCAGTAATTCTACACAAAATATACCCATCAGTATAGGAGTTATGCTGGAGGTTGGATCACAGATAAATATATGGTGGCAACGCCAAGCTCTTAATCTCTACTTGAAAACTGTCTTCCAAAAAAATAAAAAAATCGGCAGGTTTGAATTTGCAACATAATCCTTTTGTGTGTTTACTCTCGATGTTACCTGGTTTGGCTCCTAGATACAAAAAATCACTCATCGGATATTGTCTAAGTGCCGCCAGATACCTCAACACTACCGATCAAACACTCCTCCCAGAATGGTTTGCTGAAATGGGACTCATCATGCGAATGGAAGAACCCTTAGAACTCTTAGAATCTGAATCACATACTCACAATACAGCAATAAGGAACATCTTATAAAAAAATTGCAATTGTATATCGTCATTAGATATATTTTTCAGGGAACGGCTGAACACTTTCTTTCTTTCTCTCTTTCTTTCATTCTTTTCTACTCTTTTATTTGTTTAATGTTCCTTCTTTATTTCTTTTCTTTTATTAACAAAAGTTAAAGGTATAAGTTTAACCATGTTACTTTTAAACAAAAAATGGTCAAGACTTAAAAGGAATGTACAATCAAGTATATACAGTACATATAGCATTTGTAATAGTTTGAACCTAAACCTTAACATATGAGCTACTCACAGATTGTTAATGCATATTTGATGGTATTTTAAACAATATGTGTAACTGCTATACAGTATGATAAGATACCAACATTCTGTCTTGCAATACTCTGGAATTAATTCCTTTTCTCTCTGGTTACCTATTGTAATAAAATGCCTTTTTCTTGTTTAAATAAAGAATATACAAAAAAAAAAAAAGCTGTCTCATGATTTATCAGTTGAAGACTTAAATGTTCAATACGAGGAGGTATAACTTTTCTCCTTATTCAGTTCCAATTGTTTCCTATTAGTGATGGGCGAATAAATTCGCCCTGTTGCGGGAATTCGCAGTGAATTCCTGCGCTTGCTGCAGGCGAATAAACTCGTGAATCTCCCACAAAAATTCACAGGTGAAAATTTGTTGACATCAATTTCCAATTTTCATGACTTTTTAGTGAAAGGTTGGACTAGCTCGATTTTTTCGTGAAAACATTCAAATTGCTCTATTTTAGTGAAAATGTTAGAATTGCTCGATGTTTAAGTGAAAACTTTCGAATTGCTCGATTTTTTTAGTGAAAATGTTCGAATTGCTCGATTTTTAAGTGAAAACGTTCGAATTGCACTATTTTTTTGTGAAAATGTTAGAATTTCAAGATTTTTCGCGAATTTTTCGCGAAATGGGAGAAATTCGCCCATCACTATTTCCTATAGACTTCATTTGCGTTTTCATGTGATAAACCATGAGATTCGTTTTTTCTACATTGAATTGCATCACAAATTGAATCTTGTCCATGAGTTTTCACGTGATAAACGTGAACTGAATCTCGCCACGTTTAAATCCTTTTATGCTTTTCCATCTAAGCAGAGACAATGCTGAGGATTCTACAAAAAATGTACAAGGGTCTTTTACTTCTAACAAAAGTGCAGTGTGCAAAATGTGATTTTGCCCAGAATGCATAATTGTTTTCCAACAAGGGTAATTGTGGCTGTGAGAGAGAGAGTTATGTTTGATACATCAAAACTCACGTAATTATACTTGCATTTTGATGTAGCTGTGCTGAAAAATTGTCCTGGTCTGGATGCCATCCTTTGTAACATTCAACTAGTACTTGATGAATATTGACAATGACTGCTGTGGAAACGCTCGCTGTGTATGGCTTTTTGTATGCAGCAGAGAGGACAATAAATTGGATTTGACTTGATTTGACTTTTGAGCTATTGCAAGCTTAAAGGTGGCAGTAGGTCCAGGGTTCCCCTGCATCAGTCTGCACAGTTTGGAAGAGAAGCAGGATGGACACAAGTACCTTTAGTGAACATTAAATATTGCATTCATTTTTGCATGACCAGAACTGCAGATGCAGCCAAAAATGAGCCCTTAAATTTCTAACATATAAAGGATTTTTTAAAAATATTTTTAAAGGAATCTGTGAAGGAATGTATCTTCTCCCTTTGATACATTTACAGGGACATTCATTTTGATTTCTTTAGTCCGGAAGCCTGGAAACATATGTCTGATACATATAACACACATGTTATTTGTGGGTAGTCCAGAGGATATACAGTTCCCTCTTACATTATCCACTTGATATGTACCACTTCCTTGCTGGTATTATAACTCCGCAAAATAATAGCAAAGTGAGAAATGTCCATTACAGAATCAAATGGTAAATGGACACATATCTTGGGATACTGCCACCTTCTGGGTTCAGTTTCGGCAAAAATGTTCTTTCTGATAAGGAAAAGGGAAGGTTAACATCTCAGTCTCAAGTTTTTATTTCTGAAAGACTTCAAGGGGCCGATTCACTATGGGTCGAATATCGAGGGTTAATTAACCCTCGATATTCTACTGTGAACTAAAATCGTTCGACTTCGAATATTGAAGTCGAACGATTTTGCGCAAATCCTGCGATCGATTGATCAAAGGATTTTTCGTTTGATCGAACGATTAAATCCTTTGAATCGAACGATTCGAAGGATTTTAATCCAACGATCGAAGGAAAATCCTTCGATCAAAAAATCACAGGCAAGCCTATGGGGACCTTCCCCATAGGCTAACATTGACTTCGGTAGCTTTTAGCTGCCGAAGTAGGGGGTCGAAGTTTTTCTTAAAGGGACAGTACTTCGACTATCGAATGGTCGAATAGTCGAACGATTTTTAGTTCGAATCGTTCGATTCGAAGTCGAAGGTCGTAGTCGAAGGTCGAAGTAGCCCATTCGATGGTCGAAGTAGCCCAAAAAAACTTCGAAATTCGAAGTTATGTTTATTCTAACCCTTCACCCGAATTTAGTGAATCGGCCCCCAAATGTAAGCACATGGCCATATTTGCACAAAGTAGAAAGCATCAAGTGCATGGTGAGGTCCAGGTACCAATGCCAGTGCTCTTAAAGGAAACAAAATCATGTCTTCCTTTCCAAGGAAACATGAAACATATTAACATTTAACTCAACGTTTCCTTGGTACACATGTATCCAGCTGGAAAGAATCAGGGTTAGAGTGTAACACTTCAATCCTATAACCACTCCATTTGAACAGTGTATAAATCTTAAGGTTTCTTGGGAAAGATATTTTCTATGCGCATCGGTTTCATGGAGATACTTAGTACCAGGTTCCCTAAGATTGTGATATGTTTTTAATTTCATATATAATCAAGTAAGGTTTTCCAAGTTCTCAGAGTTTTCAAGAGTTTCCAGCATACCCTGCTTGATCGCTGAAGTTTACATATTCCATTTTTTTATTTGAATGTAATAAAACACAAAGCCTGTTTTCAAAATGTCACATTTCTACGGAAAATCTCCAAATGTTTTTATATTGCCATTTCATTTTAAACTATCATTTTTGACCAAAATAAGACAGTTTGTTTTTGCTAACACAGTCAGTTCAAGAATGTCTTTCACAAACTGTTACATATAATTCTATTTAATGCATGGTGAATAATGGGAAAAGGTAACTGAGGACATGACCCTGATTCAGTGTGCACCTCCAGGCACTTTGTCCATGGTTGTATGCTATCAATGCATGACCACGATTCAATGACATGACCGAAGTCTCGATACCATGCCCGCTTGGAAAGAAAGACTTTGACTCCATACTTTCCATGGATGCAGCTGTTTGTTTTGTGGGTACCAGGTGCTATCTACATACCTAACTATTTAGGATGTTGTTAAACAAGTGTTATTGGCAATAATTACACGAGAGGAGGGCTACTTTTAGCAGTGTGGTTTAATACATTACAGTAAGAAATCGCATGGTTAAATCACATTTTTTTTGTATAAAAAGTCCAAACAAACTAGAATCCACGATTGGACCTTTGTTTATAGAGTAAAAAAAAAACATTTTTTAATTGGATCGGGGACAAACATGAAAAAAAAGGTAAAAACCGAATCATATGATTTTTTCGAGTTTTTCCCCCAATCGCTTGATTTTTTCTGGGTTTTTCCTGAAAAACCCGTAATTTTTCAGATTTTTTCCCAAAAAGTCCAAAATAGACGGATTTTCAGACTAATTCCAGCACAGACCACAGAAACTTCCAAATAGGATAGTGACCTCTCCCATTGACTTATATACAATCAGATTCAGACTTTTTCCATCCTCTGGGTATAATAAATCACGAAAGATTAAAGGTTTTGTTCCACTAAAAATTCAGATTTTATAGTTAGTGATGGACGAATTTCTTGCGTTTTGCTTCGTGAAAAATGTGTGAATTTCCAGCGAAATTCGCGGAACGGTGAAAAAATTGCGAAACGCAAATTTTGACACCAGCGACAATTCAGACGCTGGCGACAATTATGACGCCCATTATAGTCAATGGGTGCCTAAAATTGTCACCGGCGTCTGAATTGTCGCCGGCGTCAGATTTGTCGCCGGCGTCAAATTTATTTTGACGCCATTGAATTTGCGCTGCAATTTCGCAAATTTATTCGCCGGCTGGGAAACTTGGAAATTCTATGCGAGTTCGCGCCTGGCAAATAAATTCGCCCCTTAACTACTTATAGTAAAAGAATCTAACATTTTTGGAGTTTTTGGCATTCAGACTTTAATAAATAACCCCATAAAGTCAAGTTGTGTTTCCATATATTCTAGAATTTACTGTATATCATCTGCCTAGTGGATTTACAGAAATGCAGACATACAATATAAGGAGTCCAATATCTGAATTTATTGAACTGGGGGAAATATGATCGGATAAATATCAGATTTGTGGTCCCTATAGAGCTGCTGATGAACCTACAATTTATAGATAATACTACAGTTGCAGAGGTGCTGATGTGTTGTATTAAAGACAAGCCAGGACAGGTAGCAAAACAGCAGAATGTCAAATGTCAAACCTAGCAGCAAATCAATAGACCAAGGACAGACAACAAATGAGAAATATGATTCAAAGATTATATTCCAATTCTTTACTAAACGGAGTAGTGATAGGGCATCAGGCTAGATGTAGTTTTAGATAATAGGTTTTGGAATAGTAGGGTTATTTACTGTGAAATAAAGAAATTGTAGAATGCTTGATCTTTTTGTGAGTTTTATTTTTTTCATTTACTTTTCAAAAGCATAGCTGGTAGTTGGCATGACCTATGAGGGTCTCTTTGTTTTTTTTTTTTAGGACCAGTGAATGTACAATGTAGTTATTAAAAGGCAAAGTCTCTAAACACAAACTTGCCTTTGGTAATTTGTTATATTGGTCATATTGCTTTATTAGCTGTCGATAATATACCTGTGTAACACGAGCAGGAACAACAGAGAGGTATCAAGCTTACCAGTATAATCCAGTCGTAGAAGGAGCTGGAGCGGTAGATAATGAACCCACAAGCGCCTCACACAACCGCTACCAACCTGGAGTGGAACAGGGAGCAGGGTTGTGGAGAGTAGCCAGTGAGACGATATCGAGGTACAAGGGATAAGGCAGAGTCGTGGTCAGGAAGTCCGAGGTCAGAAGGCAGGCAGCGAGATCCGTAAACGATAAGACAGGCCAATTGGTCGAGACAGGCAGCAAGAATCACAGTCCAGGTGAAAGCAGAGGTCGATAACAGGAAATTCCAGAAATGTAGCACGCTAGGATTTCAGTTGAAACAACCTAATAACCAGGCAATGCATCATAGTCAGAATCAAGTTTAAATACTGCTACTTTGGCGCCAAACTGGCGTCATTTCGCTGGCGTCGCAGTACTGACGGCAGCACGTCCGTCTTGGGCGTTTTCGCCTGCGTCTTTGCGACAGCGACCGCTGCCGGCGCCTTCGTGCCCGTGTCTGCCGCCAGCGTCACGCGCATTAGCGCGCCCGCGCCGGACAAAACGCAGAGCCGATTCCTCACAGAGAGGTATCAAGGAATGTTGACTCTGGGGACAGGATATATTATGAACCATTGGTTTTAAGCTAAGCCTCTAGAGCAACAATAATGACACAATTTAAAGTATTCATTCCCTAAATGAAAGCAAATGGCATTTAATGTAGTCAGTGAATATATACAGACATGACTTATCCTCGTCAGACTCCTCAAGCAAATGTTATGTAAGTTAATTCATACATGTGAATGCCAACTGAAGAATAGCTACAAGGTCAAACTATTACTTTGACCGATGCTTCTTCTTTCTACTTTGCTCCTGGCCAACCTGCTGTAAGAGCTGAACCTTCCCACCAGAGAGGCATATTTTACACAGGGACAAAACTGCACACAAAGAATTAATACTTACTGAGTGTTGTTAAATAACTAACACAAGTTCACTTTAGGATATACAAATCTCAAACACTCAAATGAGCCATTTGGAGTTGTTACACTTAGAACTCTTATCCCAGGTCATGGTTAAAAGAAATACTACTATACAGCAAAAACACATATGAAGTAAGATAGTATTCACCTCAGAGAGAACTAGGGAAAAGCAGTGATACAAGCAGGGCCCAAAATCAAAAGTTTTTGGACTGACAAGTGAAATGTAAGTTTAGAACTGACAAATTCAAGATGAAAGCAATAGCTTTCTTGGCACGGGCAAAAAAAATCTCAACATTTCATGCCAATCATTACACAATACCATTATATCTACATATTATCTTTGCCCAACATTAGAACTTAATACATCAGGCTTAATACTCCAGGGTAGGCCTAATAGTACTACAGTTATTTTGGAAAAGGAGATTGGAATATCTTTGGACAAAGCCAAAGCATGTGAAATTCATGTCCTCTTAACATTGCCATATGGACATGCTTGAAAAGGTAAAGTTTGCCCACGTTTTATTCTAATGGCACTACAAAGGAAATTATCACCTCTTTTTATTTTCTGTGGGAAAAGTAAGAATTTATTTGACTCTTTACCTTATTACAAGCCTTTGGCATAAAGGAAAGAAGAAAATTCTAAACAATAATGCTACAGTTAAAAAAGTTGTAATCTTCAGTGCCGGGGTAAGGAAATAATCTGAGAAGCATGATGCATCTTGATATAACCTCATAGGGGTATATTTATCAAAAAGTGAATTAGAGATTGCCAAGGTCCTCTAGAGTGAAATTCTTCCACTCTCCATTCATTTCTATGGGATTTTTTAAAAGAGTATTTGTCAATGGGTGAAAGTGAAAGTTCATCCTTTGATAAATACGCCTTTCAGAATCCCATTGAAATGAATGGAGAGTGGTGGAATTTCAATCTAGAGGACTGTGGAAATCACTTTTGATAAATCATAGGCTCCTTCACATATTTACTTTAAAAAAAACCTTGTCTATGGTGCATTAAGTTATTGTATGAATTATGATCTAATTCGAGAGGTTGTTTAATAAATCTGTTTCAAAAAGGGAGGAAGATTTTCTTAAAAAAAAAACAAAAGAATTTTTGAGTTTTGATCCTAATAGAAAAAAACTCTAACATTGTTAAAAATGTACACTTAAAAAACTCAATAAAACATGAAAAATTTAAATTCAGGTAAACCACATTCTACCCATCGTTTTTAAAGTAGAGTCTGATTTGAATTGGTCTTGAAAACTCGAATTGAAAAATAGCTTGAACTTTACTAACACAACTCCTATTGAATTCTAAATGAATGTGCTAGCTACATTTTTGTATGTTGGTTTGATATTTGTTTTTGCTCTTAATTTATCTTCAATATTTGAGTTTCAGAAACTTGAACTCAAAGTCACAATTTATGCCACAAAAAACTTGAATCACGATAAAAAGTAATTTGGATTGACTCTCATAGCTCATCATTATTTCATCATGTTTTTAGATATTTACAGGGTAAAGTTTGCCCATGTCTAATAAATTAGTCATCCATAGCATTAGCAACCAATCATATGTGTGTTTTAACCAGTAAACGCTAACTGCTGATTGGTTGCTATGGGTTACTATATAAGTAGCATAACATAGATCATTAGATAACGCCATGAATGCTTTGTTTAGGAGTTATTCAAACTAACATATTTTCCTCCTGTGCCTCATGCTGTGAGTCTTGGTGGACCCAGGAGGAAACTGGCAGATGACTTTGCACTTCTGCACCACATTTGGTACAATAAGAGGAACATCATCCAAGGATATGACAGTATCCCCAAAAGACAGCCACTGCTAAGAAGAAACCCCATGCCACTATGACTTAAAAAGATGTGCTCACTGGAAAAGAATGGATACAAATAATAATAATAAGCTTCTTGTCACTTAAGTGCAGAACAAGCCAAAAAAGCTAAAATCCATGGTAGAACATCTACTTCTTAACTTCTCTTCACAGTAACTGAGCATTCAGTGATTGGAAAGGTGTAATAGTACCAACGGTTCTCCTTATATAACATTTAGAGCAGACATGGTAGAATAAATGTAGTGCATTGTTGATATTTTAGTTATTGTATCCAATGGCATAGACACTGTTTCCAGCAGGAGGCCCACTTTTTTCAAGTAACTGTACAAAGAACCAGATGTGCTCAGTTGTCATTTGAAGAACGTGAAAGTGAAGTTCAACTTCTGAAGCTCCATAATGATAAATAAACCATGTTACCTCCTAAAATTGCTGCAGTATGTCTTCAGCTGATTTATATATGCCAGTCCCTTAATGTCTCATCTGAAATTCATAATTTCAATCCAGGGTGTATGTCAAAACTGATCTAAAATGATGCTTATTAGATACATTATACAGAACAAATAGTGTTCCAACTAAAATGATAATTTGGTTTCTTTTATTTGGGATGGGACCAAGATTAAGGGGCCAATTCACGAAATTCGAGTGAAGGGTTCGAATGAAAAAAAATTCGAATTTCGAAGTTTTTTTGGGCTACTTCGACCATCGAATGGACTACTTCGACCTTCGACTACGAAAATCGAACGATTCGAACTAAAAATCGTTCGACTATTCGACCATTCGATAGTCGAAGTACTGTCCCTTTAAGAAAAACTTCGACCCCCTACTTCGGCAGCTAAAAGCTACCGAAGTCAATGTTAGCCTATGGGGAAGGTCCCCATAGGCTTGCCTGGGATTTTTTGATCGAAGGATTTTCCTTCGATCGTTGGATTAAAATCCTTCGAATCGTTCGATTGATCGCAGGATTTGCGCAAAATCGTTCGACTTCGATATTCGAAGTCGAACGATTTTAGTTCGTAGTCGAATATCGAGGGTTAATTAACCCTCGATATTCGACCCTTCGTGGATCGGCCCCTAGTCTGGAAGTCAACTTCGTGCCCCAATATTTGGTTTAAAATGGACTACATCTACAATTTTACCTACTATTGTCTTCTGTATACAATTTTTCTTTGAATTAATAGTGATTTTGGTAAAACCCACAATGTTCTTCGTTGTCTGCATGGTCATGTTAACTTCTGATGAAATGAACCACTGTGTCAATATGGTAGGGAACTTAGGGTAATTATTAACTGAGGGCCGCATCTACAAATCAAATGCCTATAATTATTTTTCAAGAATCTTGCAAGCGTGCCCAAACTATGGCCCTCCCAGTGTTGTGAGTGAACTAGAAGCACACTTAATTACTGTGTTGTGCATTGTATATGAGTGACCAATACCCTAGATGTGTATATTATTTTACTGTTTTTCATAGTATTTGTTCTCTTTCAAAACTCATTGTAAGTGAAGTGACCCAGATGAGAGATTTCTGTGAATTGGCTCATTTTAATGCTGTAATTAATTGACAGGGCTTTCCTGTTAGTAACAATTCCTGCTCTGTTTCAGTGTGAGTTATATTGTTTGAACTCATTGCGATTAAGGAAACCCACTGAGCAATTGTTTCATAGCAAACCTCTCTTTTGTAATTGGACCCAATATTCTCACATGTGGAACCTGATGTTATTAGAGCTGGGGAAAATGAGTCTTACTGAAGAGAAAATATATATTGTTACATGCTATTCCTAAGCTTTCACATTTGGAGCAAGTCTTTGCCAAATCGTAGGAAACATTTAGGGATTTGTGAAATAAATGATGCCAAAGTTTGCATAATTTGCAAAGATGCATATAATACAATATTGTAGTAGCTCATAGTGATATTGAAGAGAGATTTATGTGCATAAGCTCATTTAAATATGGCAACTGACAAATTCATTTGTTTCCCATTTCCTTAATTTCTGCTCTAAGTCACAAAAAATTGTGTAACGTCATTCCTAAGGGGACTTATAAAATAAGAAGCCCTATTGTTCATATAAAGTGTCTTTCTGATGAAACTGACAACCACTTGAGTCTCACTAGCGGCCTCACATCATTGTTGGAAAAAATGGAGGCACTGCAGGTCAACTGTGTCTCCAAAAATGGAGCAAACTTTATGGAAACATCTGAGACAGACAAACATGCTATTTTTTCTACAGTTCGGTATGTCTACTTTGTATGACAGATGTCTGTCGAATCTGTATGCACTTTAGTTATCTGCAACTATCTAGTGTGTTTAATGCAGATAAGTTTGTGTGACGTTAGTTATCGCAAATCAGGAACTAACTGCAAAGTTGCGGTCTAAGCCAGCTCTTCTGCCTGTAGCAGCCACCTTTGGCTTCAGGTGGAGCCCTCTGCTACTGAGATGCCACCTTAATGCGAGAGAAGATGTGAATCAGCATGTGAAGAGAGCAGCGGACATCCCCGCCATAGCCGTGCCGCGCACCCCCGACGGCCCCCCACTAGACAACCAGGGGTGACTTTACTCACAGTTTGTATGAAAAAGTTCTTATGCAAAGCTTTGTTTAATGATGCATGGAATAAAACATTGGTTCAAACCGGTTGGCTTAACTCTGTGTACATTTTGTTGCAGGCAAATACAGAATATATATCAACATTCTTAAGTGAATTAAAAACTTAAATTAAAAGGGTTTCCTGGTACTTTGGTGTTTACATTCTGAATTTTAGACATCAAGATGTATTGAAAATTTCCTACAGTTGTACAAAAGAGGTAGTATACAATAGACTGAGGGGAAAAAGTACAGAATTCCTTAGACACACAAGTGAAACTTGCCTATAACTTGCACATATGAATGACCAGTAAGTTAGAGGACAGTAGGGGTTGGGGGGTATCTATGTGCCTTCCTCACCCAATATCAGAGCCGCTGTTGGTCTCTGTGCTCCTCAGCAATTCTGTGGAAGTGGAAGGCTGTATATAGACTTAGGCACACTAGGTTTTTAGAAAGCACACTCAACCAGATTCAGTTCTATGAAAAAATGTTATTTTATAGTTTATCACATGAAAACGTATTGGCGAAATTTGGTTTCATGAGAAAATTTATTCTAATTCATTTTCAGTTTTTCCCCCATAGATTTTTCATGTGTTAAACAGCTTATTGAATTGCATCTGGTTCTATGGCAAAATCCAGAATTGCATTAGGAGATATGCTCTTCTCATCAGATTTAATTGAATTGAAGTGTCATCCAAGAAAATACAAAAGGAACATGGCGCAAGGTACATTTCTGGCTCCCTGCATGCCCTATAGTGGGGTAAACCTTAAAAATGCACCTTGGCATGCATATTTAAAAATTGTATCTTTGTACCTAGGATCTGAAAAGTTGAAATCAAGTAATTTGCAAAAGTTTAAATCAAGTGAGTTGCATTTTAAATTTAACAAATATTTGCAATTTGGTAGTATGGTGCAGAAAGAAATATTTACCCATTTAGGATTTGAAAGACACATGATATTATGAGGTCATATTACCGTTAGGGTCTTTTAATGCGCTTAAAGGAGAAGGAAAGGCTAAAATTAAGTAAGCTTTATCAGAAAGGTCTATATAAATACACCAGTAAACCCTCAAAGTAATGCTGCTCTGAGTCCTCTGTCAAAAGAAACACCACATTTCTTTGCTTTTATTGTGTACACATGGGCTTCTGTATCAGACTTCCTGTTTTCAGCTTAAACCTCCAGGGCACGGCCTTGAGCATGCTCAGTTTGCTCCTCTCCCCCTCCCTCCTCCCATCCCTACTGTTATCTGAGCTCAGAGCTGTTAGTAAGCAGGGAGAGACTCAGGCAGGAAGTGATGTCACACCAAGCATATATGGCAGCTTCTATCCTAAACAAACAGAGACAGTGTCTAGAGCTGTTTACTCAGGTATGGTAAAGCATTCTGCAGAATAAATATAGCGTTCTAGCTTGCACTATTGTGGCTATTCTATTGGCAATAAACTGTCTTGGAGCTTTCCTTCTCCTTTAAAGAAACAATGTCACCACAAAATAAAGTGTTTTACATAAATTCAAATATAATGGACTGTTAAACTGCAGTGGTAAAAAAAACCCCGTGTTTTACTTCGGAAACAGTTTATATAATAAGCTGCTGTGTAGCTTCTCTATAAATTCATTAATGATATGTTTGCAGAAGCTATGAATGGCTATGAAATTCATATGAACAAGGTATGCATAATTAGCATCTAACTGTCAGGGCCGGGCCATGAGGTAGGCAGAATAGGCACGTGCCTTGGGAACAAAGCTGGGGGGCGCCAGACATATACCTGCACCGTCACCTGCCCCAAGTCCGGTCCCCTCTCTCCCTTGTGAAATATTCATCTTTTTGAGTCCTGCACATGCATGTCCGCCAGCGCCAACTTGCACAGGCGTTCCGTCAATCTGAGCATGCTCGCCAGCATCAATCTGCGCATGCTTGCCAGTGCCAATCTGCGCATGCTTGCCAGCATCAATCTGTGCATGCGTGCGCAAACTCCAATGCGCGCTCTCAGCCGGCGCCACCACCGGCCAGGTTGCCTAGGGCCCTGGCCGGCTTGGCCTGGCTCTGCTAACTGTAAAGAAGTTATATTCAAAAACTCATAAACTCATATTTATGATGTTTTGTCATTGTACCTCATACCATGTAGGCAAGGTTCAAAGCTTGATATTATTTTTGTAAAGTCTGCAAAACCAACTAACTTTAGCAAAGAATTTCTGGTTGGACTAGAAAGACATATTTATACAATTTGTAAATTTGCTCATTTAAATTCTGAAAAGAATTGAAATGATCTTCTTTCAATCCCTGCCCTGCATTAGTGTGAATTATATTGTTTGAACGCACCGAGCTTTAGGCTATCCAGCGAGCAATAGATTCAGAGCAAAATCTGTTGTAATTGGACCCAAGATACTTACATGTAGAACCCGATATTATTATAGCTGTGGCTCATGAGTTTTATTACGACAGAAAAAGTATTTATGGTTTCATGCAATTCCTAAACTTTCACATTTGGAGCAAGTCTTTGCCAAATCACAGAAAACTGTTAAGGATTTGTAATATAAATGATGCCAAAACTGGCATAATTTGTAAAGATGCATATAATACAATATGGCAGTAGCTCATGGTGATACTGAAGAGAAATGTATGTGTATAAGCCCATATAAGTATGGCAGCTGGCAAATACATTTGTTTCTCATTATCTCGATCTGGAATAATGTAATTTTTTTTTATTGATGGTCAGTTTTTTTACAAAGTGCGCTCACACACAATTGAGGTTTATACAAACATACTAAAGCAATTTATTCTCAATTATGCCTCCTGCAGTCCAATAGTTAGCCCCATGGAATGAGCCCCATTCACATCAATATTCTGTCAACTCGGAATCCAGTTGCTCGTTCCACTCTATTGAGTTTCCCCAATCTATTGGCTTTTAAATGAATGACGGATTTCCTGGATCTAACAAGGAGATTCCAGCAATAAGAGCTGGCAAAGTGGAATGTACAGCTGCCTAATGACACAAGGTAGCAGGGTTCCTGTGGGAAAATAGAAAATACTAAAAGAACATATAAAGTCAAATGTGTACATCCTCCGCAGTGAGGGTACTTATGGGTTTTATCCCTACTGCTCCCTGTCAAGTCGGAAATGTATCATGAAAAGTGAAACGTTTGGCAAAAATACAAGGTAAAATGTAGGCATGAACTGGAATATATTTGCCGTTTTATGAGTCATACTCCATCAAGCACTTCCCCTTTCTTTCCCAAAACCTTCTTCAAATGAATTCAGTGGAATAGAAACAAAAACCCCAATTACTGTACTTCTAATATTACCCTAATTAGGTCCAATTCAACCCCTAATTGCTTTGTTAGTTGATGGCCAGTGTTCTGTTGTTGATTTTATAATGTAATCTGAGTTTTCTTTAATTTATAGTATTGCTGTGTATTCCCTTATCCAAATCATTTTGAACTTCATCAGGGGCGGATTTTCAATAAGGCTTGAGGAGGCTAAGCCTCCCCAAACCTGCTTGGCAGTTAAGAAAAAAATTGCGTTGGCTATGTTGGTGGTGTAACAGTGGCAAAGTGTTTAAATTGTACCTTATAACAGAATTGTGCTGGGGTGCTTAAGGTATCAGTGACCACTGCCATGTATCACATGCTTGTACTGTATAATATACAGTACCCACTAACTTTTATTATATTTAGGACTGTACCTACTGACTTACCATATTAAATGTGTGATACCTATCCAGAACCCAGTTTTTTCCAGAAAGCTCTAAATTATGGGAAATGCATCACCCCTAAACTCCATTTTAATAAAATAATTACATTTTTTAAAAATGGTTTCCTTTTTCTCTGTAATAATAAAATAATTAGTGATGGGCGAATTTATTCGCCAGGCGCGAATTCGCGGCGAATTTGCGCATTTCGCCGCCAGCAAATAAATTCGCGAAAATTCGCGTCAAAAATTCGCCGGCGTCAAAAATTTTTTTCGAAAAATGGACGCCGGCGTAACAAACGGGCGCCGGCGTCAAAAACGGGCGCCGGCGTCGAAAAAACGGGCGCCGGCGTCAAAAACTAGACGCCGGCGCTGTTTCGCGAATTTTTCGCAGTTTAGCGAATTTCGCGAATTTTTCGGCGAAGCGAAACGGCGCAAATTCGCCCATCACTAAAAATAATGAATTCCTTGATGCTATACTAAGGTATACCAATTGTTTAGGTTTAATTAATATTTACATGTTTTTAGTAGACTTTAGGTATGGAGATCTAATTATGGAAATATAAGTTTTCCGGAAAACCCCAAGTCACAAGCAGTCTGGATAACAGGTCCCATATCATAGTGCCCACTGCTTCTCAACATATCAAATACTGAGGGGCCGATTCACTAAATTCAGGTGAAGGGTTAGAATAAAAAAAACTTCGAATTTCGAAGTTTTTTTGGGCTACTTCGACCATCGAATGGGCTACTTCGACCTTCGAATACGACTATCGATGGATTCGAACTAAAAATCGTTTGACTATTCGACCATTCGATAGTCGAAGTACTGTCCCTTTAAAAAAAACTTCGACCCCCTACTTCGGCAGATAAAACCTACCGAAGTCAATGTTAGCCTATGGGGAAGGTCCCCATAGGCTTGCCTGTGATTTCTTGATCGAAGGATTTTCCTTCGATCGTTGGATTAAAATCCTTCGAATCGTTCGATTCGAAGGATTTAATCGTTCGATCGAACGAAAAATCCTTCGATCGATCGATCGCAGGATTTGCGCAAAATCGTTCGACTTCGATATTCGAAGTCGTACGATTTTAGTTCACAGTCGAATATCGAGGGTTAATTAACCCTCGATATTCGACCCATAGTGAATCGGCCTCTGAGTTTACCAGCATACACTTAGGGACACATTTACTAAGGGTTGAATTTCGAAGTTAAAAAACTTCGAAATTCTACCATCGAATGTGATACTTCGATAGTCAAAGTATTTTTTCGATTGAAAATGGCCATTTTCGAGTGAACGATTTAATCCTTTGAATTGAACGATTCGAAGGATCGTACAAAAAAAACTTTGACTTCTAAAAAATTAGCCAAAGACTCTAGGAGGTCCCCCATAGGCTAAACAGCAATTTGGCAGGTTTAAGGTGGCGACGTGTCGAAGTCCATACACTCACATAAACTATATATACTCATACACTAACTATAGAGTTTACTATCACAATAGCCTTTGATATTATGTACTGTCCAAGAAATCATCCAAGCCACTCTTTGGGGCATATTTATCAAGGGTCAAATTTCGAATTGAAAATTTCGAAATTCAAATTCAAAAAGACCAACCGAAATTAAGTCAAAGTTTTTTTTTGGCCTAATAGGTCCGTTTCCAATCGAATAGGTCAGTATTCAGCCGAATTTGAATCGTATGAATCGAAGGAATTGTGCATTCAATCGAATTCATTTCGAAGTTTTCCCCAGAAAAAAAATAGATTTTTCACCAGTTGACTACAAATAGGTTCTAGGAGGTCCCCCATAGGCTAAAACAGCAATTTGCAGGTTTTAGATAGCGAATAGTCGAAGTCAAATTTTTAAAGAGACAGTACATGATAAATTTCGATATTCAAATTTTTTAATTCGAATCGAATTTGGACTATTCCCTAGTTGAAGTACACAAAAAATAGCTCAAAATTCGAATTTTTTTTTAATCGAAAATTCACCTCGACCTTTGATAAGTCTGCCCCTTAAAGGCATTAACAGAAGCAGCCTTCACAACATCACCCAGCATTGCATTCCCAACCTCAATGTCCTCACTGTGAAAAACCCTCCACTCTGCTTCAAATTAAGCATGCACCGAATCCACTATTTTGGATTCAGCCGAACCCCAGAATCTTTCGCAAAGAATACCGCCGAATACCGAACTGAATCCGAATCCTAATTTGTATATGCAAATTAGGGGTGGGAAGGAGAATTTTTTTTAACTTTTTTTAATTACAAAAAGTCACGCAATTTCCCTACCTGACCCTAATTTGCATAGGCAAAATATGATTCAGATTTGGATCGGCCGGGCAGAAGGATTTGGCCAAATCCAAATCCTGCTGAAAAAGGCTGAATTCTGGATGAATCCTGAACCGAATCCAGGATTCGGTGCATCCCTACTTCAAATTAAAGCTCTTTTCCTCTAGTCTGAACGTGTGGCCTATGGTGCGGTGATCCTCTTTAAGAGTAAGAAGGTTCCCTGCTATATGTCTATAACACAGCGCTGCAAAATATGTTGGCGCTATATAAATACATATTATTAATAATAATAATGTCTATAATGTAAGACCTATATGTATTTGGGAATTGAACTCAGGTCGTTGGTGTCTATTTATTTTAAATTTGTGTGCCAAATGCAGCAGGTTGACATCACACTCCTACACAATGATGTCACCGTGTATCTGTCGCATCCCGCATGATGGTTACAGACGCCACCATCTTGGAAGCGGCAAAGATCTTGCTTTTACATGTCTTCCTAAGCATCATATCATAGGATGTTTTTTCCCCAAGAACATAAGTTATCAGCAGTATACATTATAGCATATGTGAGCTTCATTGCTTCATCTGCACACACATATAAACTCCATTGATACAGTGCCCCTAAATGTCATAATGTTAAAAAAAAACTGTAACTGTTCAAACAGAGACTACTAAAGGTTTAAACTGCCTTGTGTTTTTTATATATCAGTACATTATGCAACACACCACAATCTAAGGTTTGTGTCCTTTGTATGCAGACTAGTAATGAAGCCTGCATTAGCTTTCAATTTGTACTAAAGTCTAACAAGGTAAGTCTAACAAAGTCACATGACTTGGGGCAGCTGGGAAATTGACAATATGTCTAACCCCATATCAGATTTCAAAATTGAATTTAAAAAAATCTGTTTGCTCTTTTGAGAAATGGAGAAATGAGAATGCTGGAGCAGCACTATTAACTGATTCATTTTGAAAAAAAAAATTTTTTTCCCATGACAGTATCCCTTTAAATAAAATGTCATACGTTTTCTAGTCTCCCATAGCAACCGATAATTTGGCCAGTAAATGCTTCCTTTGCTAATTGGTGTCTATGAGCTAATAGACATAACAAACTCAAGACCATTTATAACATTACTCCCTAAATTTGAGATTTGACAAATATCAGAACGTGCTGCATGCTGCAAGAGTTAGCAGTACTGCTTTTATACAGAACTCATTTTATTTCAAGGCAAAGTTAATTATCGGCAGGACGTACATCAGTCAAAACTACTACCATATAATCAAATAAGACTGCCTTAAAACCTTTCATGTGGGAAAATATACAATTATTCTCTAAATCTCCAGCTGCTTTTAGCTATGATGGCCAACGATAAACATTGCCAACAGAGAATTAGCTGCATTACTGACTGTGGGCTCACTCAAGTCCTGGCAATGTAATAAATCTGTTTGTCATTTACAAACTAATCTCCTCCATCTGAAACATTTTCTCTGTGGAACTATTGCAATTAATATCATATAATTACACAAAGCTGTTTTTTACGGATGTGAACTTCACATAGAGGTATAAGATATATTGGGGCAGATTCAATTCAACTTGGACAACTTTTCTCCTTATTTATTTCCAAATTTATGTTTTTCTCATTAAATTGAATCTGGCCCACTGGGCTGAAAAATTGATCTCATTGTTTATCACGGGAAAACTCATACACTTTATCTGTATATGGTCATAATAGCTCTATTGTTTAAAATGCTTTTCTGGATAAAGCAACTTTCCATAATTTGGAATTATACCTTAAAGGGGATTTCTTACTTTAAGAAACAATAATGTCACCTTAAGAAACAATTAAAAATCCTATTTTATAATGTTAGTCAAGCAAAATAAACTTCACTTACGCTATACAAATTATTTAAATCATAGCAAGCAGGCAGGTGCCATTTTGTGAACACTGTTATTAATTCAAGCTTTGCATCATTCCAAAATGTAATTTCTGCACCAGAATGGGGCACCTGATGCACATGCCTATGCACAGGCTACTAGAAAATGCAGAACGGAGAGTGAAAGTAATTGTTTGTCCCGCCTCTGTGCCTAATGAATAGAGATGGGGGCAAGCAATATATGATTGACAGCTGAGACTTTAAAACAAGGTATTGATGTTTTAATTAAAAAATGTTTTTTATGTTTTATTGGAAAAGGACTTTTGTTATACAGCATTTCATGTCTGGGTGACAGGTCCCCTTTAAGTCTGCTAAAGAAACATTTAAACATTAAATAAACCCAATAGGATTATTTTGCCACCAATATAGATTTATGCAGCTTAATATGTGAAAATGTCAAAACCTGGTCAAACCTGGGCTGATTCCCTTAAAACTTGCTAACATTCGACATGTAATAATATAGTTAATATCTCTAATATTTGTATCTATATAAGTGTAGGGACCCTGAGATTTGGGTTAAATTACTCAGGCAGTTCCCCTTTGGTAATAGGACACCTAAGGGTCCTTTAGTTAACTCAGGCAGCTATGTCCCTTGCTGGGTCCACATTAGTTCACGGAGATTGTCCACTAGATGTCATAATTTGTCAATATAAAGGGGTTTAGCACCATGTGGTCTGGGTCTGTCCTGGGACTTTGCCTCACTGAGAGGTACTACAGGTCCAGGTCTGCCAGTGAAGTTAGTTAAGTATGAGTTAGTGATAGTAAATACAGTAATTGTCGCTCTAGGAGTGAGAGTCAGCACAGGGTAGTTAGTGAGCAGATGTGGCTCCAACAAGGAAAAATAGTGGGGTTAGGATCCCGTGGTATTTGAACCACTAGAGCAGGGACTACAGTGGGTGACTTGAGGACCAGATAGGGTACCAAGACCCAATACAGTGGGCAAGGTGAGGACCAAGTCCGGTGCCAAGATACAAGACACCAGGCAGAGAAACCCAAGCCTTAAGCTGGCCATAGATGTTGAGATTTTTAAAAGATCAGATCCTGATCGTGAGACCACAATCTTCTCAGAACGATCGTACAAATTTACCATCAACTAAAAAGACCAATTTACCAGGAAAACAAAGGGGAGCTGCCTGCTTGGCCCTGCAAACATAGATAGATTGCACTGGGACCGACAAAGATTTTTTGACCTGGCCGATCAATTTCCCGACAGATGTCGGCCGAAAAATCGTAAGATGTACGATCGTTCGAATACCACTAACCGCACGATAATTTCGAAGGATTGGTCGGGCTTCCCTAAAATCGGTCGTTCGGCAAGAAGAATCGTCGCGTCTATGGGGAGCTTTAGTGCTCAACCATAGGGCTAGTGCCCAGTGAGAGTGGTAACTGTTCCCCAAGCCTATTGTTGCTGTAACTTTGATATATATTGAATATAAGCCGTCTGCTGTACCTTGTACCCCCTGGAGGGAATATTGCTGTTTGAAGCTATTCTATGATTGCTGTGAACATCAAGGTTCTTGTGAACTACTTACTACCTTGCCACTGTTCTCTGTAAATAAACAAGTTATAGTTAACTGCAAAGAAATTTTCTGGCTGAATATCCTGCTGCATTGATCTACACCAGGTACCAGGAGTTGCAGGGAGTTGCACGGGTACACTCGGGGTCCGGGGCACACAACAAGCAGTTTTAGCCTGGTCACACACAGCCTTAATACACAGCAAAAGCTTCACCCAAGGATGCGCTACATATAGTAGATACAAATGACTGCAGCTGCCTGAAGGTGAGTGTAGGTAACTAGAATAAATTAGTGATGGACCGATTTATTTTCATGAATTTCGTAGGAAATTCATGAATTTTTCGGTGAAGCGGGACAAATTCATCCATCACTACTTGTAATTTATTCCTTTAGGAAAATTTGAATAGAAAATTGCCTAATCATTAAATACCAGGCAAATTGCTCATGTAAGTTAGCCCTTAGGTACCTTAATCACAAAATACAGTTGAAGGATACCAATGTGAAGGCTTAAATCCAAAGCCTTGGTAAAAGAGTGGAAAAATAAAGAGGGCTCAGGCCAGGGTCCTGGCTGATCTTTGTGTATGTGCTGATTGTGTGCCTCTCAGTGCCATGCACATATTGGAGTGGACAAGAGCAGATTGTCCTTTTCTTCACTGCCAGCTGAGAAAATGCCAAGTGTTACACTGGCTTAAGTGTAAGTGAAGTGGTATAAATGATTGCACATTAGAATGATGAATTTACATCGCAGTTAAGGAAGGTGACGCTATAAAGGGGGGTAGGAAAGGGAACACAGGATTTCAGTACAGTATTTTGATCAATAGATCACTTTTGCTATTCTGCAGACAAGAACGATTGCTTAATCTCTTTTTCTTAAAGTCAGTCCTGAGTTAAGTGATGTTTACATATTGCCCTCCCCTGTACAAAATAATGTTAGGAGATGTTGACATTTGAGGAAACCTTCAGCATTGCTATTTAAGCTCCCTACTGACATTGTAACATATTATGTTATTGATTGATGTTTGAAGATTTATGTTATTGATAAATATATTATATTATAATGGGTTGCAGAGGACCTTTTGACTTTGTCTGTATGAATTTTACTGTAATTGTTTTGTTGATTTCTTTCTCCCTAGTAGGTCAGTAGTTGGCCAGTTGTAGGGCCTCGGTGTGCAATATGCTTCAAGTTTCTTTTATTCTTTATAAATTCTTTGTTGCTCTTCCCAAACTTGAAGTGAAAAAGCAGCATTGCCATTATCTATGCAGAAAGTTCACTTTGTAACCTGCACAGAGGCACCAAGCCCCCTGAAAAGAAACCATTGTTCCAAACCAGGGTGATTTAATTCCGTATTAACATTTTTCGTTCAGTTGGTCATTCCTCGGCTTTGTAGTTAGGAAAGGGTACTCTTTTGTTAGTGCTTGGGCCTTTGTCCAGATTGATCAAGTGTGTTGTGATGCAGGCGCTGAAAGGCTAATGAATGGCTTACTGTTTATACAGGCAACTTATGCATAACTTTGTCTGGTTTTCTCTCACTATTCAGCACGTTCCCCATTCCATGCCATCTTATTATTGGTAAAAAAAAATATTTGGACACAGCATTTCATTACCGGCACCATCCGAAAACACTTAAGGCTTGACTGAGCTTTTTTGTTCACAGTATATTGGTTGACATGGTTCATTCAAGGGAACTTTTGCCCCTTAAAGGGCATGTAAAGTCTAAAATAGAATTAGGCTAGAAATGCTGTATTTTGTATACTAAATATAAACATGAACTTACTGCACCACAATCCTAATCAAACAAATAATGTATGCTTTCAAAGTTGGCTACAGGGGGTCACCATCTTGTAACTTTGTTAAACATCTTTGCAAGACTAAGACTGTGCACATGCTCAGTGTGGTCTGGGCTGCTTAGGGATCGTCATAAACAAAGCTGCTTGAGTTCTGCATGGCTGGGAAGTAAGGCGGGGGCTCCCCCTGCTGTTCATAAGTATGATTGTTTCCCTGCTCAGCAGTTAGGGACCATCTGACAATTCCTATCCACAGCAGTAAATGAAGGGAGAATTTCACTGCATACAGTCAGGTTTCTTATAAAAACAGTACACATTTTTTAATTAAAAAATATTTTTTTCATGCCCTTTAACATTGCAGGCCTCTATACTCATCACCAAAAATTAGAAAAAGTGAAAAATATTTTTATTAGGCCATATGAAACAAGCCTTATGCTTATAGGCTCATGAGGATGTGCCCCATCAGGCACAAAACGAGTATTGATTGAGGTTCTTGAATAATGTATGTTAGCTTTGTTCAATATAAGTAAGTATGCAAGGTGAAACATCACTGCTTTGTTTATAAATAAAATATAAATAAAGGCTTATACAGCTATAAAAATAATGCAATATTATATATATATATATATATATATATATATATATATATATATATATATATATACTTATACTGTATGTAGATATATATTTATATATATTTGTGTATTCTGTATCACATGCAGTATCATTAAAGCATTACAGTTGGCCAACATAATGTAGCCGGACAATAATATAACAGCATCCTCTGCTAAAAAAGAGTTGTACAGATGAAGCAGTTTTAAATTTGTCCTTAATATACAGGAGAGCAAAGAATCAGTCAACTCCATCCAACATTAAATAATTACTCAGAATGTATTAGCATTAAGGAATGTCAAGAGCTCAAAATATACATATTATGCACTTCCTGTAAATGGGGTCAATATACTTGCTCCAAGATTTTAAGTAGAGTAAGGAGAATGAACTCATTTAGCATAATGTTCATGCGTATGCATAATGTGCAATTAGTTTTCATATAAATCTTTTTATGAATTCAGCAAGTACTGAGTGATTATTTCTTTCTACAGTAATAGATCTCAGATTAGAAGAAAGAAGTATACAATTGACATTTCTCATATAAACGACAGGGCCAAATACCATAGCTATTAAAGGTATACAATAGGGTTAGGGAATTATGCTCAAGGTGACCATACACTGGGGTTTATGTACAATTTCCTAATAATCAGCCCTTGTGCCAAGAGGACAAATATATAGGACAGGTATTTAATGTTCATTCAGGCCAACAGATTGGAACAGCAATGTGGTCATGCACCATGCGACATTTAAAAAAAACGTGCAGCTGACAAATCAACACAAACCATGGTATATATATATATAGTGGGTGTGTTCTGAAAATCATATGAAACCTATGGATATGTGTATGGCAGCTATTTAGGAGGGTTATGTAGATTTAGTGGTAAATAAACTGTACATGCATAACACACACCCAAGTGTCAGAGGTGTATGCCCTCACAATGACATCACTTGATCATATTCTTGGACTATCAAAATGTGGGTCCTGGTTTTTAAGTGTTTCCTAGATAGGTATCCAAGGAGCAAACAGCATCACTTAATTTTTTTTAAATTGCATCATGAAACAGGTGTTTGGCTTACTGCTCTAGTATCAAGACATGGCAGTGCCCTTTCTTGGAAAACAAAGATTAATGGGGTACAACGAGAACAGGAACTTTGGGCTATAGAATAAAAAATGGTTTGATTAAACCAGGGGTCCCCAAGTTATTTTTTTGTGAGCCACATTCAAATGTAAATGAAAGTTGGAGAGCAACACAAGTAGCGGGGTGGCAAATATGGGCTGTGATTGGCTATTGGTAGCTACAATATGGACTAGAAACCAACCTCTGGCAGCACACGTGGTTTTCATGCACATAAAGTTTGCTTTCAAGCTAAGTATTCAAAAATAAGCACCCCCTTTAAGGCCACTAGTAGTAACATTAAATGGGTTGGGGATCAAAAACAGCAATTCGGTAGATTTTAGATGGCGAATAGTCAAAGTCAAATTTTTAAAGAGACAGTACACGATAAGTTTTGATATTCGAATTTTCAAATTTTTTTGAAATTCAATCCGAATTTTAACTATTCCCTAGTCAAAGTACACATAAAATTGCTCGTAATTCGAATTTTTTTCATTCGAAAATTCACCTTGACCTTTGATAAATCTGCTCCTTAATGTTAGCATGATTCTATAGGGAAAGGGGGTTAATCTACTAATGCAGGCTGATGTGGGATAGGGCAGTCATTCAGACAGACTGGCCGGCTTATTGGCACTTTGTACCAAAATGCACACAGGCAATAAGGAGCTTTACCTGCAAGCTTTAGATCCACGGAGTAACTAGAGATTTTCAGAGGGGCCCAGCACAACCCGATCCCCATTCTCCCAACCCTCTCCCACTTCCCGCCCCACCGCTGCCCACTACCTGCTCTGCCTCCACCCACTTCTCTGGTGCTGACTTGCACCTCCTTCCCCACCGAAGGTAATAGAGAGGGTGGGAAGGGGGGGGGGGGAATTTCTTGTTAGCTATAGAGGAAGCAGACCCCACAGTCTGGGCCTTCCTACAATTGTGGGGTCTGCTTCCTCTAGAATTACGCCACTGCTTTAGATCTTTAGTAGCATCCATTCTCTCAACAACTGCCATCTTTGTGCAAACTCAACTATGGTTGCACTTTGTAATAAGCCCTACAGAGTTTAAAAAGTTGGAAAAATTAATATTTTGTAGTGATGGGCGAATTTGCGAAATTCACGAAACGGCAAAAATTTTTGAAACAGTGCGCTTTTTTGATGCAGGCGTCTGTTTTTTTGATGCCGGTGTCCATTTTTTTGCCGAAAATGCACCAGTGTCCAAAAAATGGACGCCGGCATCCATTTTTTTTTAACGCTGGCGAATTTTCGCACCTGTGTCGCCAGTGGCGAATAGAGCGAATTCGCGCCTGGAGAATAAATTCGCCCATCACTAATATTTTGCCAGATTAAAGGCTTGAATTGCCGCCACCGGTGCATCTAATAAATACTGACTTGAAGGGGGTGTATACTTATACAATCAGTTATTCTTGATTTCATTGTGATTCGTTTAAATCAATCAATGAAAAACAAAACAAAATATAACCCACTTTCTATGTTTCGTGATAGTTCTTGACAGATGAGATATTAATTATAGATATGTGGAAACTTCCTTAAAATTGGGAAATCTTTTTTGGAGATGAGAAATCTGGGGGATTTTCCTGAAGAACCACTGCCAAATTTGCTAAATAGTATCCTAAATAGCACTAAATAATGTCCTTGTAGGGCTGGAAATGCTAAATAATTTCTAATTAATATGTCACTTTCAGTCACACCTCCTTTCTCCTAAGTGGAGTCAATCCTTTTCCAGATTGCACATTTGTGAAAAGAATCTCTGAAGCAGCCGCATTCATCCTGATCCCAACATCTGTCAAATTGTTTTAGTCACCTCCGTTTGCGGATATTAAAAATGGTCTAATTGTGTTGCATAATCTATTGCATATTTAGGGGTTGTTAGCAGTTCCCTGTATCTATTCATTTCTGCTGGAGTTGAATGTAAGAGTAGAATGTGAGATCTGGCACATCCCTGCAAGGCAAACTTGTACCTTGCTCAAATCACACTGTTCTGTGCCACACCCTTGGTACATGCATTTAGTCTGAATAGAAATCAACAGATGCAAATACCAATCCAAGCACATGCATTTGAATTACACTTTGTGCATTTAGTGTGACTATAGCAATAGAGGAATAGATGTGAAGAATGAAGCTGTAAATTAGATTGGACTATAGGTGATCTTGGTCTCTCTCTTTGTATCCTCTTTTTTTCTTGGATGCAACTCAAATTCATCTGGGAATCAGATTTATGAGCAATGACTACTTTGAATGAGGGATATGTTTTAATTAGCATTAATTAGACCTTTAGAGGCCCATTTATCAAAGGTCAAATTTGAGTGGTTTAGAAGTTTTTGGATCTGTGATTAATCTCTATTTCTCTGAAATCACAAATGCCATGAATGTTATTGAAAGGTCCAAATATAAAAAAGTGCTGAACTAAAAAAAATATCTCTAGAACCTCTAAAAATTAGCCTTTTTCTGACAAGTGTTAGTAGCGAAAAAAATCAGAAAACCTCTAAAAGTCCAAATTGATCAAAAATGGTCCAATAGGATCAGCGCGGCTTCAATAGGACCTTGACAGCTTTTACATGGCAATTTTTTTTATAAGGGTTTTTATAAGGGTTTTGTGGTTTTTACACTGAATAAATAATTTGTGGAGGCTTATTTATTAAAAATCAAATTTTAGTCGTTTCACAAACTATACAACCGTGATTGTTGTTGAATCTATTAAAGGTCTGAATATAAAACGTGTGAATGAAAAAAGCACTTTAGTGATTCACTAAAAAATAGAAATACCTTGAATATCCCCAAAAATGCGAGTTTTTCGGACAATTCTTAGTGAAAAAAATTTTGAAAACTTCTAAAAGTCCCAATTGATTAAAAGTAGGGATGGGCGAATTTTTTCGCCTTGTTTCGCTGCAGAAACGAAACTGGTCAAATTAGCCCATCACTAATTAAAAGAGGTCCAAGAATGTCAGTGCAGCTTCCACTGGTTACTTGACAACTTTCACTTGCCAAAATTTGGTATTAAAGGTTTTCATGGTTTTTTTTATGTAGACCTCCTGAGTGACGGGCAAGTGCACAATGGTCTCACTACTCACTTACATTGGTTGTTGGGGGAATTGATTTTAAATGCACTACATACTAAAATACTAATGGATAGTGTAGGACTCACGTACAATGATGGGTATTGACTTGGCACGTGTGCTTACATATTTTGGCAAAGTGTGGTACTAACACCTAATTTTTAAAATAATTATTTTTAAAGGCAAACCGTGCGCTGGCAATCTTTCTTCTTCTTTTTGCCTACAAATATTGGCTTTTCTTCATTTGTAGTAGCTGGTCAACTCCAGATTGTGGGTTAGACCGAGCACTGGCATTTTTTTTCTGTGTTTCATGGTTTTTCCCACTTAATAAATTTAGAATTTTTAGAGCTTTTTAGAAATGTAGCAAAGCCACAAATTTTTTGAGATTGGTGGAAAAAAAATCACAATTTGATTATTGGTAAATGGGCCCCTTGGAGTTTTTTAAAAAAAAAAGAACCACCACAAATTTTTATATATTTGCGAAAAAAAATTTGAACACTAGTTAATAGATCCCCAAATGAGTTATTACATCATATCCCAGGCTGGATACCCCCAACCTGGTATTTTTCCCTCTGAGCAACAATTACTGTGCTGTGCATGCCCCCAGTTTCAATAGGTGGAGGGAATGCCTGGGACGCCAGAACAATATGGCAGCCTAGAGATAAAGTACCACGGGCTGTTTTTTTTAAGAATTGGAGCACAGGCCAGGGGAAGGAAGTAAGTGAAAAAGTAAAACTTTTTATGGTAATTTTTGCAGGGGAAATTTCTCTGTATATAAAGGTGATCATGGTGTTTTACCCAAACCAGAGGGAGCACAAGTAGTGACTGAGAATCCCTGCTCCATCGTAAAGAAATTATATTGGCTACATTGCTGCATTGTTTCATTCATGGGAAACTGGACAGTCTCATTAAACCTTGTTGCTTTAGCTAAAAACATTAGTTTAAAATACTGAGATTAATGTATCCTTCAAAACAATGGGTTTGCTCTAAAGTAGAGGAAGGTCTGCTCCCCATGGGGAATATTAGATCTCCTTTCAGCCATCAGAAGTTATGAATGAACAACAATGTGTAACATTTTTAAATCATTTCCATGGATAGATTGCTGCTGGGCATATGTGTCATAGAAATATTGCTCTTATTGGACTTGGAGCTCACTCTCACCATACATGACAAGCCTAATTGGAACAATTATAGTCAGTCTACACTGCTGTCAGTTATATACAATGCGAGAGAATACATTAAGAATCAGTTGGTCACTGCTAGGAATATTACTAAGCACAATCACTGATTGGGACTAATGAGAAAGAATTCCCTTTGAAAAGCTGGCACCCATGATTCTTTGTACTTCACAGCATTCTGGAAAAATATATTACAACACGGAAAGCAACTCGTTCTTTCTTGAATTCGTGATGATAATTAAAGTCTGCTAGATTTTATTGCAGCTTGTAACCAAAAATGTAAAGACCTGAGAAGCTGATGTTGGTGCCAGCACCCAGGAGATGTGTGGATGACAACATTATAAAAAGAAGCGTGTGTTCCCTATTTCCAAGGTGTTTATTTGAATGGTGCCAAGGAAGGTTTAGAAGTGATGTCAGTTAAAATGCGCCTGGTCAAAATCCATGGTTGGCTCATAGAAGGGCTAAAATATACAGTAACAGCATACATGGCTGTTGTATGTGGAAAATGGTATTTTCAGTATTGCGCCAAAAAGAAGAAGGGCACTGATGATGAGACAGTAACAAGTACAAATTATTAATAATTTATCTTAATATTACAAATTGCAGTTTGAGCCACCCCTGATAACATATTTCCTGTGTCAAGTCAATTTGTAATTACATTTAATAGCGCCCACACATTATAAGCCATGAACTAGTGTCTACAGGGGGAGCTCCTAGAACCTATTTGGCAAAAATAATATAAATGCAAGTTATACACTAAATGGTGTGTTGGGAGTTTCCTTAAATGAGAAGGGTACAAAAATCTAGGGTTTTTTGTAGATAACAAGTGGTCTAATTCTGGGCTACTAAAGCAAATAAAGTTCTGTCTTGCATAAAAAAGGGCATTAATTCAAGGGATGAAAACATAATTATGCCTCTTTATAGGTCCCTGGTGAGGCCTCATCTGGAGTATGCAGTGCAGTTTTGGACTCCAGTCCTTAAGAGGGATATAAATGAGCTGGAGAGAGTGCAGAGACTAAGTGCAACTAAACTGGTTAGAGGGACGGAAGACTTAAATTATGAGGGGAGACTGTCAAGGTTGGGGTTGTTTTCTCTGGAAAAAAGGCGCTTGCGAGGGGACAGGATTACACTTTACAAGTACATTAGAGAACATTATAGACAAATGGCAGGGGACCTTTTTACCCATAAAGAGGATCACCGCACCAGAGGCCACCTCTTTAGACAAGAAGAAAAGAACTTTCATTTGAAGTAACGTAGCTGGTTCTTCACAGTCAGGACAGTGAGGTTGTGGAATGCACTGCCGGTGATGTTGTGATGCTGATTCAGTTAATGCCTTTAAGAATGGCTTGGATGATTTTTGGACAGACATAATATCAAAGTCTATTGTGATACTAAGCTCTATAGTTAGTACAGGTATGGGTATATAGAATTTAATTGAAAGTAGAGAGGGGTGTATGTATGGATGTTGGGTTTTCATTTGGAGGGGTTGAACTTGATGGACTTTGTCTTTTTTCAACCCAATTTAACTTTGTAACTATGTAACTATTTGGTGGACTTTTTTTGAAAAAAAACTTTGAATCGAAGTAGATCGAATATGATCTTACTTTGATTCGAACGATTGGAATACAGCCTATTCACCCGCAGAAAAAAACTTTTATAAATTTTATAAACTTTAATACATTTTCGTTGGTCTTTTTTACTTTGAATTTAGAAGTTATGGGAGTTCAAAAAAACTCCCATTACTTCGAAATTCGACCCTTGATAAGTCTGCCCCTTAGAGGGTTATTCACTAAAATCCGAAATGTCTCACTATTTTCTTAGACCAATCCCATGCACTTTTATCGAAAAATCTGGTGCGGGAAAAAACTCGATAAAATAGCGAAAAAATCCAAATCGTGCAATTTTTTTTGGATTTGACACTTGAAACCCCAAAAACCTTGAATTATTCCGATTATTGTAAGAAACCCAGCGCAGATCAGCATTGTGTCAAGCTTGAAGATGGTGCACGCACGTGTGCATCCTGACAGCTTGAAGATTGCGTATGCGCATGCGGCTCCTGTCACCATGATAGCGCCGAACGGCTAGTGCTCCGGCAAGAAAATCGCTTCCCTTAAATGCCGTCCCTTAATTGATGCTACCCTAGGCCCAGGCCTATGCGCCTCGCCGCAAATCCGTCCCTGGGCACAAAGCACAGTCTTCTCCTGCAAAAGGAAATGCTGTACTTAATACCTACTTTAAAGGGGGCCTGTCACCTTAAGAAACAATTCC
Source organism: Xenopus petersii (assembly GCA_038501925.1). NCBI lineage: Eukaryota > Metazoa > Chordata > Amphibia > Anura > Pipidae > Xenopus > Xenopus petersii. The sequence continues at coordinate 32,961,001 of CM076675.1, read as the reverse complement.
AAATCCTATTTCATGATGTTAGTCAAGCAACATAAATTGCATTTACACAATAATTTTTTTTTAAATATTGTGTTTTTCAGTCTTGGAATTCACAATCACATTAAGCAGACAAGTGTCATTTTGTAGACACTGTTATTAAAGTAAGTTTTGCATCATGCTAAAATCCTGATATGCACCAGAATGGGGGACCTGATACCCCTTTTTATGCACTGGCTACACAATTAGAAGGTTGGGGGGTGTAGGAGTACAGTGACATCTGGGAAGACTAAAAAGGATTCTGTCAAGATTTTCATGGTGTGGTTTTTATTTCTAAATTACACTTACATTGCAAATAATTACCTCTATCATGTAAGATGGAACTGCTTTCAGGCAGGCTTTTGTTTCTCCAACTCAAGACAACTGAAGGGATTGCAGTAGAACATGGATTTTTACTATTGATTGCTGTTCTTATATCTACCAGGCAGCTATTAGCTGGTTACTTTCCCATTGTTCTGCTGATGGGATGCTGGGGGGGAGGGGGTGATATTACTCCAACTTGCAATACAGCAGTGACTGAAGTTTATCAGAGCACAAGTCACATGAATGTGGGCACCTGGGAAACTGACGATATATCGAGCCCCATGTCAGATTTCAAAAATAAATATAAAAAAATCAGGTTGCTCTTTTGAAAAATGGATTTCATTGCAGAAGTCTGCTGGCGCAGTACTATGTTATATGTTTTCCCAAGACAGGATCCCTTTAAGAACCCATCTTCTTGGACGCATAGGAGCAGTGTAAAAGTGCCCTCTGTCAGCTAATCACAGTGCTGTACTTCATCAATCAAAATGATTAATCTTCTCTAAAGTGAAACGGTAAATACTGTGCTTAAAAAAAGTGTGGTATAAATAATTACTCAGCATGGGACAGTGATTTCCATAAACTAAAAGATGAAACAGTGGATGAAAAATTCCATTTATATTGCTCCCAAAATATAAACTGCTGAATATTCTGTCTTGGAGTAAATTGTATAATTTAATATAATATGCTAATAACTCCCTGGCACCCCATACAGAACAATTTGAGCACACAACAGGAAATAATAAAGTTCTACTTGATGTATATGAGAAATATTTCCAACTCGATTTGCAAAGTGTCTCCAATACAAAAGACTGAGAGTTGGCCAGTGCATGGGTCTGTGGTTGGGTGTGTACGGGCAATAATACTGTGCTACAGTAAGTGATATAGTGTGAGGGTTAGTGTCAGGGTGTTTTTCTGTACATTGCAACAGTGTTAGTAGTAGTGTTACTGTCTTGGAAATAAGAACAGAGTGTGAAGCATATTAAAAGCTGTGTCACGGACACCTTAGCATACACTTTTGTTTGATTAAAGCTGGAGCGTAAGTACACAACACACAAAAAATTGGTACATTTTCAGTGTATAAAATGTGTCCTGGGAGGTACATTTTTCCCCTTTCTTAAAGGAGAAGGAAAGTCTTTGTGCGCTTGGGGGTGCCAAATGTTAGGCATCCCAAGTGATTGTATTGACTTACCTGAAACCCTGGGCCGGTGTTCCTATCAGCAGAAAACTGCACCTGCCCGGGTCTATACCAGTGAGTGCCATGGAACGATTCTCTTCCGTCTTCCTCTTTCTTCGCACGGCTGTGCATGTGCAGTAGGATGAAAAAAACAACGTTATCTAAAAAGTTTGCTATTTAGTTCAACTGCGCATGCGTCTGCCCCGGGAAATTTGATGAAAGAAGAAGCCGGAAGAGGATCACTCCGTGGTGCTCGCTGGAATAACCCCGGACCGGTGCAGTTTTCTGCTGATAGGAACACCGGCTCGGCGTTTCAGGTAAGTCAATACAATCATTTGGGGTGCCTAACATTTGGCACCCCAAATGCAAGATGACTTTCCTTCTCCTTAAACTGTATGCATAAATGAAAGATTTATTAGACATAATCATCTTGGTGGGAATCAAAATTGACTATCGCCCTGAGGCCTCCAGTATTTAGACTGTATGTTGTTTAGAACATATATTTTATGATCACACAAACTGTGTTCCGTTTCCTGTCTAACTTGAGATATCAGAGAATTTGAAGTTGTTGAGTTTCTACCCCTCACTTTCCTCTCTTCTCCACTATACTTTTAAGAACAGAGAGGGAGTTGTCCTAACTGAAATTTCAGCTCCGTACATGAAGGGTTGTTTGGGGTCAGCCTCTGTCTGGCCTGAAATGTGATTCTCCCCTAACATTACAGTAATATTTTTCCGATGAATTCGCGAAACTGCCAAACAGTTAGCGAAACGCTAACAAATTTTTTTACTTTACACTCACAAATTTTGTTTCTCACTCCAAATGCATTAAAGTCAATGGGCATTTTCTTATGGTGACATTTTTGTTTCAGCGACTTCTTTTTCACTGCTAAACAGTTAGCGAAGCGGAAACAATTTTTTTTATGCTCACAACTTTTGTTTCCTACTCCAAATGCATTAAAGCCAATAGGTGTTTTTTGATGGTGACTTTTGTGTCTCTGCAACGATTTTTTCACTGCAAAATATTTTGCGGCAAACTTTTTTCATGAAAAAATTTGCGGATGGCTAAATGTGGAATTTTGCCACGAATCAATGCCTGGCAAATAGTTCGCTCATCACTATTGCTTATAAATGTAAATTATGTAGACTTTGCTCACTGTAACAAGATTCTGTCAGAAACAGAACTAATGATTAGTAGGTTTTAGGACTGATGCAGAAAATGAAGTCTCTAGAGCCATTTAATGCTGAAACACAACTTCTCGTCTCTGTAAGGTGAAACTGTTGAACGGCTTGCACAAACAGAATACTTTACCTCCAGTGCTGCTTGGCTTAGGAACACAAAGCGTCTCACCTCTAGGGTTGCTCTTGGTCAGACATTACAGAACCTGTTATTCCTTGGATTACATTACTAAGCTATATAGTCACATTTTGGACTGAGGAATGAGGGGTTCATCACCTCTAGGATTTTTGTTAGCCTGCTGAGACACATTCCATTTCTCTGACCCCCTGGACTGAGTTTTTAGTAGAAAAACTTGTGCTTGTGAATAGAAACGAGGACACCGTTGGAGTAGATCCTGTTCACATTGATGAGTAGAGAAGTAGCTGAACTCTGTTCTCTCAAGTTTCTCCATGGAGACTGGAGCAGACAAGCTGTCTTTGTAGTATCTCTCTAAAATGGAGCAAAATTTGATTCTATTAATGTTATACTATATGCATGCATGTACCGATGCATGCATGTATTATGCTTTTTCAGCAAGAAAAATACTAGTGCAAAAGATGTTAGCAAAAAAGTTAAGAATTTCAGACTCTAAAAGTTGGGTGATGAGATAAAAGGAACTTCTTTCATTTTTTCTCACTTATAAAGTTCCTGGAGTGCGGTTGTAAGCACCGTATATACTCGAGTATAAGCCGAGTTTTTCAGCCCCCAAAATATGCTGAAAAACGCAACCTCGGCTTATACTCGGGTCAAGCGCAAAAACGGTCGCCGGCGTCTAAGAATAGTCGCCAGCGCCCAAGAATAGTCGCCGGCGTCCAAGAATAGTCTCCAAGAATATTCACCGGCGTCCAAGAATAGTCGCCAATGGGAGCAGAAACCCTAAATTTTTTGATTGAAACTTACCAGAAGTTGCTGCATTTCTCACCCTCGGCTTATACGCGAGTCAATAAGCTTTCCCAGTTTTTGGAGGTAAAATTAGGTACCTCGGCTTATACTCGGGACGCTTATACTCGAGTATATACGGTAATACTATTATTAGACCAGCATAATAGTGCTGTTTTATTCTTCATAGTACTCCACTCTACATACATTCAATGACAAAACGTATGTATGTTATGCATGTTATTCATGCATTAATATTTTGCAACCATTAATAAATTACCATTCTGAATCATGGAATTTCTTCAAGTACCATGGACAGAGGGAATGCAGTTTATAGTTAAGTCAAATGTGCTTTTTACCTGCCCAAAAAAATTATTTAAGTATCAGAAATGTTTGTATGTCATACTTTACCTATAACGTAATCTTCTTGATACAGTGTTTTTTATTTCATTTTTCATGTATTTTACTGTTTCATGTTGAGAATAATAAAGTGGGATGTGGGATGGTTGCCCAAAATTTCTCTCTCCATTTGTGTATACTGGATCCAATGCAGTGAATGCACATTACATTTTTACATGCAGCTTATACATTTATTTGTGATATCACACTTCTTTCAGTTCCAGCAACTTGCTATGCAGAATTATGATATAAAGTATATCCGAGGCAGAAGATGAAAAGTTGGGAAGATTATATTTACACTGCTATCTAGCTAACTAGTGGTTAAAGGAGAAGGAAAGGTTAAAATTAAGTAAGCTTTATCAGAAAGGTCCACCTAAATATACCAGTAAACCCTCAAAGTAATGCTGCTCTGAGTTCTCTGTCAAAACAAACACTGCATTTCTTTCCTTCTATTGTTTACACATGGGCTTCTGTATCAGACTTCCTGCCTTCAGCTTAAACCTCCAGTGCTAGGGCACATGAGCATGCTCAGATTGCTCCACTTCCCCCCCTCTTCTCTGCTGTAATCTGAGACCAGAGCCATAAGTGAGCAGGGAGAGACTCAGGCAAGAAGTGATGTCACATCAAGCTAATACTGCAGCTGCTATCCTAAACAAACAGAGAGCTTCTAGAGCTATTTACAGAATAAATATAGCATTCTAGCTTGCACTATTGCAGCTAATCTATTGGTAATAAAATGCCTCTGTAGCTTCCTTCTCCTTTAATTAACCTACTGTAGGATCCCCATTCTGGGAATGAGAATGCACGAAAGCCTGAACAATTACAGGTTTAACATTTTCAGAACTATTCACCAGAGGAGAGTGCAGGAGAGTACAGTCTAAAATAACATGGCAAAGTATATTGGAGCCAAATTTCACTTTCTACACTAGCGATGTGGGCAGCAAATTTGAAGATAAAAAATGTAAAATTAACTTCCATGGGTGGGAAAAGGTCATCTGGCCAGATAGCCATCTGAGGCTAGTATCTCAACTTGCATCTAGTGACAATATTCATAGATTTCAAGTTGAAACATTGATATGACCGATGTCAAAAAACTTTCCTTCATCCAATCCATAGTGAATAGCTGAATACCTTTGCCTTGTTGTGTGACCCGTATTTGGCTTAGACTCAGGTTGCATATGTTTGGCTAAATATACTTCTCTACAATGCTTTACTAGAAACCACATTGACATTTTGAATCATATAGTTCACAATAGAAAAGTTTATCTAAAATTATAATTCCAAAGCTTTGTGGTTCAGATGTTTTGTTATCCCCAAGGGTGAAGGTAATGCTCTCTTGAGAGGGCATTAGTTTTCTTTCTCGAGCGCTATATTCTTTCTATGAATGTTGACACATTAAGCCATACCAAGAGATTGTAAATGTTTTGTTCAGTACATTCTCTTCTGCTGATTCACTATAGTATTTAACTTTTTTAAGAGTTTGTTATAAACAGAAGGATGAGAAATGGTGTTGCGGCCATGAACAGAGAGGTGAGAATCAATAACTTGGCTGAAAACCTGAAGTCTGATTTAAGTAAGGGTTTGAACAGCTGTGTATGGGAAAGACTAAAAGCAAATAATTTTGGACCTACTGTATATACAGGACAGTGTAGTATTTAATGCAATCTACTCCTTAATCATGGGTCTATAGTCAGTATTCTGTGGTGGGATATATATGGATAAAGCAATTAAATTAGTAAAGTAACATTGCCAAAATTTACCCAACCCTGCAAAGTCAATAGCAATGCAGCTATTCATAGAGCCTTTGAAACACGCACTCAGGGAAATGCTGTTCTGTTAAATTTTAGCATCTCTTTTATTCAGGTGAATCAAAGACTTTGGTTGAATATACCAGATGGATCCATATATTTAAATAACAATGGGGCAAATTCATTAAAGCGCGAAGCGACTAATGCTAGCCCAAATTCGCCAGTGTGATGTAATTTCGTTACTTTGCAGATTTACTAACGGTGCTGGCATAAATTCGCTAGCGAATTGGACCTACTCTAGCACTACTTCGCACCCTTACGCCAGGTGAAGTTGCGCTATGGCGAAGGGACGTAACTACGCTAATTCACTAACTTGTGCATTTTACTGAACGTTACCTCTTGCGCCAGACTTGCCTTCACCACCTCAGACCAGGCGAAGTGCAATATAGTAGATAGGGCTTGCTGCAAAAAAAGTTGACATTTTTTCTTAGTACCAAAAAAAATGGTGGTGTCTTTTACTTTTTTAAAGGGCATGTAAAGGCAGAAAAATAAAATCCCATTTTTACTTTCTTTAATGAAAAAGAAACCTATCTCCAATATACTTTGATTAAAACATGTGTACCGTTTTTATAAGAAACTTGACTGTATGCAGTGAAATTCTCCCTTCAGCTACTGCTGTGGATAGGAATTGTAAGATGGTCCCTAACTGCTGAGCAGGGAAACAATCATACTTATGAACAGCAGGGGGAGCCCCCGCCTTACTTCCCAGACATGCAGATCTCAAGCAGCTTTGTTTATGACGATCCCTAAGCAGCCCAGACCACACTGAGCATGTGCACAGTCTTAGTCTTGCAAAGATGTTTAACAAAGTTACAAGATGGTGACCCCCTGTAGTCAACTTAACAGCATAAATTATTTGTTTGATTAGGCTTGTGGTGCAGTAAGTTCATGTTTATATTTAGTATACAAAATACAGCATTTCTAGCCTTATTCTATTATTGACTTTACATGCCCTTTAAGGGTGATAGGCTGAAAAAGATCATACATTTTTTTGGGGGTACCTTTCTTTCCCCCTACATTTCCTAACATATGGCACCTAAACTATACAATGGGCACATGTTTAGGGCAAAATAACAACTCTATTTTGTGCTATGAAGCTTTCCCAGGTTTGTGTAGTATAATGTATTTGCTGCTTCATATACGTCCATTGTACTTTAACTTGGCGCTGTATGCAAATTAGGCATCTCTAGCGTAACTTCTAGTGATGGGTGAATTTATTCACCAGGAGCGAATTCGCGGCGAATTTTCGCTATTCGCCGCCAGCGAATAAATTCGTGAAACGCCAGTGAAAATTCGTGTTTATAAAATTCACCGGCGTCAACATTTTTTTTTCTGAAAAACGGATGCCGGCGTCAAAAACGGGCGCCGGCGTCTAAAAAAACAGGCGCCGGTGTCAAAAACGGGCGCTGGCGCCGTTTCGCGAATTTTTTGCCATTTCGCGAATTTTTCGGCAAAGCGAAACGGCGCAAATTCGCCCATCACTAGTAACTTCTCTTTGCTTGACAAACTAACGGTAGCACAAATTCACTACCTTTCGCCTCCCTGAGCACAACTTCAGATTTTAGTGAATTAGAGGCCCCCTGTCAAAACTTCGCCTGGCGAAGTGCGGCGATGGCGCCGCTAGTGCATTTTCAGCGCTTAGTGAATTTGCCCCAATGTTTTTTGCAGGTATGAGAGCGAAATATGGAAGCTGATCTCTGTAATTAGGGTATCGGGATCCTCCTTACTTCAATGATAAGGCGGAAGTTAGGGGTTATTAGTCTATTTAAGGCAGTGTGGGGAGGCACAGTTGATCTACAGAATTACTCTAGAAGCTTTTTACTTTTTAATTTGTTCATAAATGACCTTGAGCTTGGCATTTTACGATCTTTTCGTGATTTTTCTGATGAAAATAAATTGTGCAAAACTAAACCTTTCAAGAAGGATGTTGCTGGGCTGTAGAAAGAATTACATAATATGGAGAACTGGACAGTAAACTGGTAAATGAAGTTCAATAAAGATAAATACAAGACTGTGCACTTGGGAAAAAATAAAATGAATGCTATTTATACATTGGGGGCTGACTTAACTGAGAAGGATTTGGGGAGTTTTGTTGATAACAGACTGTGAAACTCTAGGCAGTGACTGCATGTGGCTAATAAAGTGAATAAAGTAACACCTTGCATAAAAAGGGCACTGACTCAAGGAACCTTGATTATTTATACTGTCAAGGGTAGCTTTGTTTTCTATGGTGAAAAGGCACAGTCAACTGTGCACTAGGGTTCAAATGGAAAGTGTTTTACTTGATTGATAGTAGTTTATATCAAGCCTCATTCATAGTGAACATGTTGTGTTCCTTAATTAGGGATTAATGAGCACTTGGCTCTCAAATCTGTTCTGTATATATTTTGGGGGTTTTAAGGGCCTTGTATATGAATTTGGCACACTCTGCCAATGTTCTTTTCCCCTCAATGCAAATGTTTTTTTCACAGAATTAATGTAATTGCACCCACAAACCAGCACAAAATATTTCACCAGACAATGTTAGTGCCAGATTTTTTCACTGCTTAGTAAATCACATGACTGCAAAAATTTAATGTGCAGACTTACTGCCTAAGGGGAGCCATATTTTATATATGTTGAATGTCAGGTAGACACATATTACCAACAAGAGATGCATTGCCACAAAGCAAGTCAATTCAGTGATAAAAAGTTATCACATGAAAACTCATGGATTCAACAACTTTTCTCCAAATTCAGTTCCAGTTTTTTTCCCATAAAAAACTGGAACCATGAGATAAGTTTTTTCTGAATTGAATTGCATCTGAAATTGAATTCCGTCCATGACTTTTCACGCGATAAACCTTTTTATTACCGATTTGAATCTGGCTGAATGTATGGGAAATCATGTATGGTATTTGAACTTGTGAAAATATGCATACTTGCTGTACCCAGTGTATGAGTAACATGATATTGCAGAGTAACTTGCTATGCAAGGTTAATTTGGACCCTAGCAACCAGATCACTGATATTACAAACTGGAGAACTGCTGAATAAAAAGCTAAATAACTCAGATACAAATAATAAAAAAAATCTAAATCAAATGTAAACTGACACTGCTCTACTCTCTGCCTCATACTAAAAGTTAAGGTGAAACACTATATGGGCACAGTAGAAAAAATAGCTTTGAGAATTCACCCAAATTAAGTCTGTATTCCATTACATGATCTATAAAACAAAAACAGCAGAGCATTTTAGTCACTTTAGTCTTCATATTCTGACCCTTCCTTTTTGTATAGGGTATATAATATTATCACCCTATCCAAGCACCAACAAAGTAAGCTGTAATTCCTAAACAAGTGGGCCACAACATGGATTATAAAAATGTAAACAAGGGTAACTCCCCCTAATTACCAGGTCCATTTTACAAAATTTGGCAGGTTATAAAAGTTTGAACACACTTCTGGGAGTTCTAGGGCAATGCTTTATGTGCCATAACAGTTTTGCTAATGAAGGTGAAATTGTCCTTTAAGTTCTCAGTTCTCCCAAGAGACCTGCTTATCTTAAATTGTTACAAATGTATCTTTGTTTATCTTAAATTGTTACAACTGTTTCTAAGTGCAGGCGCTTAGTATTTTGGGCTCTCTGCCAAACTGCCCCTTATTTTAATTAAGTTTCAGAAGTGTTGTATCTTTTTCTGGAGTAATTGCAGGAGATCAAAGACTTCTGACTTTTTAATAAAAATCCGGGATTGTGGGCTGAGCTGTAAAAATCAGGACTGTCCTGCAGAAAACTGGACAGTTGGGATATATGTGGATGCTGCAAATCCAGAATTCAGATTAGGGATCCTGGCCCCTCCGCCGCCTGAGGCAGCAGCAACTGCTGCTGCCCCCCCTCCCCTGGAAATTTGCTCTTAAAGTACCAGGAGCAGCATTTTTGCTGCCCCTGGTACCTAGTGGGGTGCTGCCGCCTGAGGCAACAGCCTCAACTCGCCTCATTGGCGAAGCACCCATGGGGATCCCTTGAAGCACTTTTTGTGTTGATTGGAATCATATAAAGTACTTGATATTGCTGCAAAATGAATATGCAAATCAGGGTTCAGCTTTAGTCCATTATTCAGCCTAATTTTTTGGGGAGGATTCAATACTTGTATCTAAATATTACGGATTCAGTATTCAGTACCCTACCTCTGATCTTGTATTATAGACACAAACACAGTGGGGTAAATTCACTAAAGGGTTCATATAGGTCATATATATGTCTTTATATCTTTATTAGAGATATTTGTGCAAATGCTTGAAGTGGCCACTTATTATTAAAATTTCCAAGGAAGCTGTAACGACTCACTCTGGTGGTCTAGTGGGCCGAGCTTGGACCCCGCCGTGTGGTGCCTCTTCCTCCTAGTTGCCGGTTCCTATGGTGCACGTAGTTCCGCACTTTACACATAGTGCATGATGATGTCATTGCGCTTTGGCACGAAGTTCAAACTATTTAAAGGGACTTCGGGTTAGAAATCACTGCCCTTTGTTAGGTCTAATTTGATTAGTTTACTGGGTGTGATTCTGTCTGTATTATTACAGTTTTTCAACCCTTCCTGCCTGACTATTCTGAACTCTGCTGATATTGTCCCTTGCCTGCCTGACTATTCTTAAATGCTGCCAGTACCGACCCCAGCCTGTCTGACCCTGCTTGAACTCTGCCTGTAATGGCCACATCCTGCCTGCATCTGAGTAGCTGAGGGCTCCTCCCGAGGCCAAAGACGGCTGCTACAGGTGGAAGATTGGACCAGGGAGACTAGCACTTGTTCTGAATTAAAGGGCATGTAAAGTCTAAAATAGAATAAGGCTACAAATGCTGTATTTTGTATACTAAATATAAACATGAACTTACTGCACCACAAGCCTAATCAAACAAATGATTTATGCTTTCAAAGTTGGCTACAGGGGATCACCATCTTGTAACTTTGTTAAACATCTTTGCAAGACTAAGACTGTGCACATGCTCAGTGTGGTCTCGGCTGCTTAGGGATCGTCATAAACAAAGCTGCTTGAGTTCTGCATGGCTGGAAAGGCGGGGGCTCCCCCTGCTGTTCATAAGTATGATTGTTTCCCTGCTCATCAGTTAGGGACCATCTGACAATTCCTATCCACAGCAGTAAATGAAGGGAGAATTTCACTGCATATAATCAGGTTTCTTATAAAAAGGGTACATATTTTTTAATTAAAGTATATTGGAGATAGGTTTCTTTTTCATTAAAGAAAGTAAAAATGGGATTTTACTTTTTTGCCTTTACATGCCCTTTAAGGGAGCCGTATGTGGCAGAAGCATAATAAAGATAAAATAGATCCTCTGATGCCCTAGACATGAGCCCACCCTAAAACAATTGTGGCATTTTAAAAATTGTTAAAATACAAATTTTTAATAGATACAACTTTTAAAGACAATCCCGCTTTAAAATATGAAAAAAAATCAGTGTTTTTAAAAAATTTCATGACTTACGAAAACAGGATATGATGTCACTGACATAATATTCAGGAGGATGTAGCATCATCAGGTCTAAACTGGCGAAGGAAACTCTGGTGAAAGAGGTAACATTCTGTAGAATTTGCACTTTAGTGAATCTGCGGAGTAACGATTGTTCGTCTGAGCGAAAATGCGCCTGTCGAACGGGAGTGAAACTGCGCTAGCTACGGTGTCTTTTGCTACCGATTTGTCCTCTACACCTGTTAGTTTGCCGATGTCCCTGCGGATGTGATTTCTGGCGAATTTTCGCTAACGACAGCCACTTTGCGCTTTAGTAAATCTTGCCCTTAAAGAGCTACATGCAGTTCAGTGGTAAAGATTATCTCATGGTTAATCAGATGAGAACTTCTATTGAAGATATGTTTTTCTCATTGAATGGAATACGGACCATTGTATCATGTTCTTGTATCATCTGTGGTTGAAAGAGATGTTCTATCAGCAAAATCATCAATATACTGGAATCATAGGCTGTTGCATGTTTAAGATAGCTACGTGAATTATGAAATAAAGAAGATTTAGCTAGTTTTCCTCTTACTATATGGGAGACAGTGAACTAAACACAGAGTTCACTTGAATTATTGGGCTAACCATCATGGCTCCCTGGAGGGCCTTCAGTTAACATTGCATTGTCAGTATGCCTGTGACAGATGGTCTAAGACTCTGCCTTCTCTAACCAACTCTAAACTAGTACCTTTCAATATTTAACCACTGCTTCATCTCTCTTTTTAAATAAATGTGGTTGCCCTGTTCTCTGGCAGTGCCAAATAGCTTTAAGAACATTTTAAATTGGGATCCTAATGTAAGAGCACAGAATCTGAACATTCTGCTTCATTCTCCAGACAATGGTGTTTGTGTGCGGCAGGACCTGTGCCAGCTCTCAGTGCTGGTGAGTGTCCAGAAGACATGCCTGGCTCTCGCTTACAGGAACGAAGCCTCGTCAGCCTGTAATGAATAAATTATGTCTTTAAACATTTCACCCTGTCGAATATAATTTCATTTTGGACGGGACGAGGCAGTCTGGGAATTAAGTCTGGGGCTTTCAGTTGGTGTTATAGATGATTAAATAAAAAACAATGTTTTGAAGAAGGTGCAAGATCAATAAAAGTTCTGTCAAGGGGAGCACTTTGCAGAATACTTGGTGGTTGCACTTTATTTGAGAAGTTTAAACAAGCACAGAGCAGTGCTAAGGGCAGCGGGCCATTTTAAAAAACACTGCCCTTTTGGTATGCTTTTTTTTTTTTTACAAATGGGTTAATTCAATACCAATGGCATTTAAATTTTAATAAAGGAACTAGGCATACATCATATGTGTTTGAGACCTGCTCTGTGTCCTGTACAAGCATTATAAGACTAATGAAAAACACTCATTATAATTTTCATAGGAAATATGTTGACTAAAGCCTGTAAGCGTGGCAGATACAGTAACCAGTGCTTTTATACAATTCAAGCATGTTTTTTTTCCAACAATAGACAACCAGGATTTTAGAATACAAGCTAACAAAAATGATGGCCCTTCATCTAGTCTTCAGTTTTCAGGTGTCCAAACAAATGCCCTGAAAAACTTTTTTTGACAAATAACCCTTTATGGATATCCAGAAACCATGCATGCATGTAAGCAATAAGTATAGCATTGAGAAACAATGGGGCAGACTTACTAAAGGGCAAATAGTTGCCAGCGACTGATTCGCACCACTTCGTACCACACCGCAAATTTGTTACCACTACGCTAATCCACTAAAATGCGAAGTTGCATCCTGGGCGCAGAACGTTGGTTATTTTCACTAACGATACTTCTTCAGTGCGAGCATTTCATAGCGAAGACTCGCTAGCGTTCGTTTGTGCCTAGCGAAAAGTCGCTAATGATCTTACGGTCACTTTAGTGAACACGGCAGCATCTCAACCCTAACAGCGCATCTAGAGCTCTCTGAATCCATGCAGTTCAAAGCTGAAGGATGATGTTTAATGAGGTGACCTATGCAGCACAAATTACCTTGATTTGCATTTAATTTACCCCTCATGTTTGAAATGGCATCACAATTTCGACGCCGGTGTCAAAGTTTTTTTGATTCTGATTTAGACGCCGGTGACGATAAACGGATTCCCATTGACTTTAATGTATCAACTTTGACTCCGGCGCCCATTTTTACGCCGGCAAATTTTCACCAGCGTCAAAATCGCGTTTCGCAAAGTGATATGGGACAAATTCACCCATCAGTAGTCCGAACTGTAGGGCCAGATTCAATACAGTGAGAAAAAGTTCTCATGGTTTATCACATGAAAACTCATGGACAAGATTCACTTTAAGGAAAGATTTTATTTAAGTGAAAAGTAAGAAAAAAGGTAAAACCTCTGTTCTCTGATACTGTCTGATTAATAAATCTCCATTGGACTGTGTTGGACCTTAGCAGCATACTGACTCCCAATAATCTTAAATCTAAAAGTGCTAATCATATAAATAGGTATCGGTCATAACCTAATATAGTAATTGTTGATTTGTTTTTCTAGGAGAGGAAATATAAATTGGGTGCCCTGGTGTTTCATTACCATTGCATATCTATCTATCTATCTATCTATCTATCTATCTATCTATCTATCTATCTATCTATCTATCTATCTATCTATCTATCTATCTATCTATCTATCTATCTATCTATCTATCTATCTGTTATAACCATTGCATTTATATACATTTATTTCTGTTCCTTCCAAGCACGTAAGGGCTCATTTATTGAAGTCCAAATGCCAAAAGGTAAAAAAAAGTTTATTTTACTAATAACATTTTTAATGGGAAAAAACGTAAATGTTTCGAGATTTAGTATCCCCAAGGATGGAAAAAGTCAGAATCCAAAAATCCTGCATCTCAGACCTGTCGATGTTGTATATACAGTAAGTAAATGGGAGAGGTCCCTATCCTATTTGGAGGTTTCTGTGGTCTGAGCTGAAATTAGCCAGAAAATCTGACTATTTTGTAATTTTCGGGCAAAAATTAGAAAAATTCTGTCTTTTCGGGAAAAAGGCCAAAAAAATCGAGCGATATGGAAAAAATTGTATGATTTGGATTTTCACACAATTTTATCAAGTTAAATCATGCTTTTTTTATAATAAATAAGGTCCAATTGTAGATTAAAATACTAAGAGAAATTCAGACTTTGATAAATATGCTCCCAGTGTCAGAACTTTTTTCTCGTATTGTGAGAGGGGTAAGAAGCTACATTTTTTCTTGTGTGTTAATCAAATTTGTTTGAAATCTGCTTGTAGTAGTCTGAACATTTTTGTGTAAATTTTAAACCATGCATGTTTGTAACCTCTGACCATAGTTTTGATGATGCCATACAAATAAATCAGCAAGGCTGAGGGACCACAAAGGAACTTTGTAGAGCCACATCCAACCCATGGTACTACAATTCTGCCTCTAGAGTTCTGACCCATATAAGACACTTTATAAACCAAGAATATTAATAATAAAAAGTCTAGATGCATTACATGATTCACAGTTCTGTCAGTGTTGTAACTGGATCACACAGCAACATCTTTTTTAGAAGCCCAAAATCTTGGGTTAAATTGTTTGTTTCATGTTAGTAACCCAAGGACCCTCTTAGCCCTCTATTCACATAAGGTCTGTAAGGGCCTGGAGGTATGATATCTTATCCTTAAAGGGCTTGTAAAGCCTAAAATAGAATAAGGCTAGAAATGCTGTATTTTGTATACTAAATATAAACATGAACTTACTGCACCACAAGCCTAATCAAACAAATAATTTATGCTTTCAAAGTTGGCTACAGGGGGTCACCATCTTGTAACTTTGTTAAACATCTTTGCAAGACTAAGACTGTGCACGTGCTCAGTGTGGTCTGGGCTGCTTAGGGATTGTCATAAACAAAGCTGCTTGAGTTCTGCATGGCTGGGAAGTAAGGCGGGGGCTCCCCCTGCTGTTCATAAGTATGATTGTTTCCCTGCTCAGCAGTTAGGGGCCATCTGACAATTCCTTTCCACAGCAATAAATGAAGGGAGAATTTCACTGCATACAGTCAGGTTTCTTATAAAAAGGGTACATATTTTTTAATTAAAGATAGGTGTCTTTTTTATTAAAGAAAGTAAAAATGTGATTTTATTTTTTTGCCTTTACATGCCCTTTAAGAATGTTTTTTTTAGCTTTGTCCAAGAACCCCTTTGAGGTTCAACATGTGAATAGAGCCCTCTTGGTGATACAGATATAGGAAAAGCCCCAGCAATAGATTTCAATAAATACATTTATATAAATAAATCTCTCCATAAATGTTTCAATCTGGGATTCCACTGTACCTAGTAAAATAGGTGTTTCCCCCATGGCCTTGAACACATTGCTCCAGTCCCTATTGAGAGAGTAGCTCCACCATTTTGGAACTACTATCTTAAGTGATATCTGGAGCACCAGCCATGGCATCTATATCATCTATTTGGTCATCCCAATGCAGTATCAAAGATAGCATTAACCTTCAAACAAAAATGCTATAATTAACCCATCACAGTCCAGATTAGGGATCCACTTTTTTGGATTCGGCCGAACCCCCGAATCCTTCACGAAGGATTCTGCCGAATACCGAACCAAATCCAAACCCTAATTTGCATATGCAAATTAGGGGTGGGAAGGGGAAAACATTTTTACTTCCTTGTTTTCTGACAAAAAGTCACGCAATTTCCATCCCCGCCACTAATTTGCATATGCAAATTAGGATTCGGATTCGGTTCGGCTGGACAGAAGGATTTGGCCGAATCCGAATCCTGCTGAAAAAGGCCGAATCCTGGCCGAATCCCGAACCGAATCCTGGATTCGGTGCATCCCTAGTCCAGATACAGGTATTTTTGCAGCATCAACCATGCCTTCAACTTAATATGGATGAGGATAAACAACATTTTTAGCCAGGATAAATATTCCATCAATTTACACTGATCAGCTGGTACTTTGATAGCATTTGGTGAGTGTAGGCTTTTGCAGGGATGATATGTGTTTGTTGCCCAGTCTGCCTTCAACTCATTGACATTAAAAATCATATCCATAGTCCCAGAAGGAACAGACATGATGGTGTGATTATGAAGTTATATAAAATATATAGTTGGCAAAGAGCCTTTTTTTCTTTCCAAACCCTCTTTTATGCTGTATTTTAACACAGTGTGACAGAAAAACACACTAGCAAGTCTATACCTTTTCACATGAAGCCCAACTTGGGATAGAAACACTGGAAACACAAACAAAGCTGAATCTTTTTTGAATTTCTCCAAATAATTTTGATTGGGCTCAAAGATTTATGTTTCCATTGACCCTACATTATCTATATGTATACCATATCCTTAACATGTCATGTGAACCTGGATAAAATATGGGAGGGTTAGGGGAAGCAATCTTTATTTTCAGTTATTTCCATGTTTTTAACTTTATAAGTGGTGATACAACAATGATGCATCCCTATTTAACTTACAACACTGGCCATTGCCTTCTGACATCTTAGTTATATGCACAAACTATTATGCAGAGGCAAAGGAATATTTTTAAAAAATGCAGTTTTAATTATAACCATATAAAAAATAAATTAGGTGCATTTTCTTTAGCATGCAGATAGATTGAGTGGCAGATAGTGGCAAGATGTTGTCCTGTATTAATAGGGCCTTGGTAAGGCCACATCTAGAATAACAATAGATCTTAAAGGAACAGTAACACTAAAAAATTTAAGTGTAGTATACAATGGGATTCTTCTGAACTTATATGTTGTCTACTGTATATCCCATGTTTGAATGGCTGCCCCCATGGCTACCTAGCAGCTTGTTTATATAAGCTGTAGTTGTGTTTCCGAAGTAAACACACCAGTGCAGGGTAACATCATATTTTATTGTCATTCCTTTAAAACACTTTCATTGTTTGCTGTTACTGTTCCTTTAAAACTGAAAACAATAGAACTGAAAAAGAGAACATACAGAGAAAGGCTACTGAGCTATTTATGAAGAAACGCTGTACATACTTGATATTAGGGAAGAGACGTTCATTAGGGCATTATATCACTATGTACAATAAACACATAAAGGGACCATACCATTAATTCATTGATGCCTATTCACAAGAAGAACTTGCCAAAGGACATACGTTGACTATAATCTTTTCCATGCCAAGACGTACCTACTGACATTAACTAGCTAGATATTAGGTAAAATCTACCTGATGGACACATAAATTCAAGGAGGAATTTGATTTCACAAGTTTTTCATTTTTTTGATATTTATTTATTTGCCTTTCTCTTCTGCTGCTTTATAGCTTGCATTTTTATTGCAATCTGGTTGTTTGGGTCACTGGCCCCAGTAACTGAAATCCTATTGCTCTCCGAGGCTACAGTTTTATTGTTACGGTTCCTTTTTATTGCACATCTTTCTATTTTGGCCACCTCTTTCCTCTTCAGTCTTTTATGATTTAAACCACTGCTTGATTGCTTGCATTAATTGGATCCTACTAGACAGGTAGCTGCTGAAATTCTAAACTAGGTTGCTGCTGGACAAAAAGCTCAACAGTTTAAAAACTATAGAAAAAAGAAGACCAACTGAGACAAAATTGCCATAGAATACCACATCAATACATCATACTAAAAGTCGAAATTCCTGTTTAGCGAATTAAGAAAACAGGACAAAAACATTGCATGAACCCCAACAATATAAAACAAAATTTGTGAATTTCCAGCTATTGTTGAACTCAAAGCATCTTTCAACAGCTTTTGTACAATTCATGGTATGCTGGATAGTTTTACAGCAGTTACAGGGTCAGAGATTGGGTTTCCCTGATCAAATGTTATACAGGGAATGATAATGTCTGTGTGATAATAATGTATAAAGAATAAATGCAATTACAACGTACAATACCATTTTAAAGGTGGTCACGCACCAAAAGACCTACCCATATGCTCCTATCACCAAACAATTTTTCATGGTCTGAGAGTCAATAAATTTTGTTTTATGTGTTTTTAAATGTGTTTTAGGCATATGTGTGTGTGTGTGTGTGTGTATATATATATATATATATATATATATATATACACATATACACACACACTGTATATAGCTAGATGAATAACATTTGTTCGTAAATACATGTTTATTAAGGTAAGCAAGTTAAATAACCCAATCCTTGTTAACATGGAGAGGTTGGCAGGAGTTGCCTGTAAATGTGTGTGCTAAGAGGATTAAATAAAGCCTCTAATGCACTGCTGTATTCTACCTGTTCAATGTCAAGATTTTGGAAGGACACAGAGTGTTTCTGGATGAACACTGGCAATGTAGTTGCCCTTTGAGTTATGTAATACAGGATTTGACAGCACAGAACTCCATGCTTCTGGGCACCTTATAAAGGCCCAAGATGTACAGGAAAACACTTCAAAGAAGAAAAACAAGATTTCAGAAAATGTAATGGAAGATTTGTGCAGATTTCTCTGGCACTGAGAAAAGTAATGGTCTGCAAAATCCCTCCAGGCCTTAATTCTAATTAGGAAAGAGAGCTGAAAAGATATTAAAATAATAAAAATTTTGCTGGTAATTTGAGAGAAATGAGCCAGCCAAGAGGAGGGACCCTGCCAAAAGCTATGCTAATCCCATGTCCCTTGCCGAAGCTTAAACTAAAGTGAAAAGTACAGAATATTTTTGCTATTTCAGCCACAGCCGAAAACCTGAGGGACCTTTTTATAATATAAGACCTAATATGTGTGTCGGACTTTATCCTACTCATAGATCATCCTGAGAAGCACCAAAAGGAATGGACATTTGGTTTGAATTTTCAAACATAAGCTTGTAAAGGCCGTGCATGATACAATAACTGCTGTCATGCGATAACAAATATATAAAACATGAAATTGCTCTAGCGATGTTACGATCAGCGGTTCGAAGTTACGCTAGCGATGGCAAATTTTTCATACGGCGTGCAGTTAAAGTACAATGGCCGTATATGCAGCAGCAAAGACATTACACTACACAAGACCAGGCCCTGTTCTAATGCCCTACACATGTGCCCACAGTATAGTTTAGGTGCCTTATGTTATCAAATGTAGGGGGGAAGGAGGGTACCCTAAAATAAAAATTCGATCTTTTTCACCCTATAAAAAGTAAAAGATGCGAGCGTTTTTAAAAAATGTCAACTTTTTTTGGACTATCCTTATCTATTGCACTTCGCAGGTCCAGTCCACGGAGTTCACAGACGACATCTTCTTCCACGCGATCTTCTTCCTGCTTTGAACGGCGCATGCGCAGTAGGAGCAGTTCGCCGGTACGATCTACTGCACATTCGTGTGACTTTTGGCGCATGCGGAGTAGATCCGTACCGGAGAAATGATCCTACTGCGCATGCGCCAAAACGCCGTTCACAGCAGGAAGAAGATCGCGTGGAAGAAGATGTCGTCTGTGAACTCCCTGGACTGGACCTGCGCAGAAGGGTAAGTAACAAGTTAGGGGCATTTGCCCAGCGGGACGGGTAGGCCAGGGGGAGGAGGGAGGGTGGGCAACAAACAGGAGGGGGGGTGGGGGGCTTGCGCCGACTAGGTTTCCTTCCCCTTTAAGGGGAGATATGATAACTATGTATAAATATATAAGGGGATCATATAGTAATCTCTCTAATGCTTTATTTACCAGTAGGTATTGCCATCGTACACAAGGTCACCCATTCCGATTAGAAGAAAAAAGGTTCCACCGAAATATTCGGAAGGGGTTTTTTACAGTGAGAGCTGTGAAGATGTGGAATTCTCTCCCTGAATCAGTGGTACAGGCTGATACATTAGATAGCTTTAAGAAGGGGTTGGATTTTGTATAGCAAGTGAGGAAATATAGGGTTATGGGAGACAGCTCATAGTACAAGTTGATACAGGGACTAGTCCGATTGTCATTTTGGAGTCAGGAAGGAATTTTTGCCCCCTCTGAGGCAAACTGGAAAAACTTCAGATGGGGTTTTTTGCCTTCCTCCAGATCAACTAGCAGTTAGGCAGGTTAAAAAAGTTAAAAGGTTGAACTTGATGGGCATGTGTCTTTTTTCAACCTAACTTACTATGTTACTATAATACAAAAAAAGCGGAAATTTAATTATTTACAAGCCCAGATATATGAAGAATTGTAGAGTCCCACTGATAGCAGTAATGAAAGAAAAGATAATGAGAATGTAGTCTCAAGGTAAACTTTAGTGAGGTCAAGAGACTGGAATATGTGTGTATTTATAGGCCTGAGACTCTAGAAAATCAGATTAAAGCATAGACCTGGCAGTGCAGCATAGGTTGGAAGAAACATAGAATGGTGGCTGGAGAACAAAAAGCAGTAACACCCAGGATGTATGCTGACTATGTTACCATGATACTTTATATGAGAGAAGAACAATCAGATTATTTAGATATACAATTGAGAAATATCTGTTGCTATAAATATAAATGAAATAAAACCTGACAATAAATAAGGAAAGATCGTATTTTATCCCACACGCTTTCCTTTGAAACCCTCACCCTTCCTTAGGCGTTCTCACACTATGACCTCATTTTTATTGTGGAAAGGGCTTGAAGCTGTTACAGACACAAAATAAGGTCTGATGAAAAACGAATGAAACCATCTTAAATCAGCAATGAAATATTTGATTTCTATTTGAGAAAAAAATAGCCCATAATATACATGCCAACGAACTTTGCTTTAAGAGTATGTCATGTGGTTTTTCTGCAATACTGGAAGAAAACAAGTCATTATATTAAAGTCATTATATTAAGGCAGTCTTGCCACTGGTTGAATAGACAGATCAAAAATAAAACTTGCTATTGCAGAGGTCCAAATTTATTCTCATAGGATTCTTATAGGAAATGTTTGGATTGTCAAATAATTTAGATGAATTTCTATTCATGGTGGTTGCATCCATTTGATGCCTCTTACGCATGTTGATATTCTTGATTGAATTAGGGGCCCATTCACTAAGTTCGAGTGAAGGAATAGAGGAAAAATAGTTAGAATTTTGAATGTTTTTTTTTGCTACTTCAACCATCGAATTGGCTTCTAGACCTTCGACTACGACCTCTGACTTCGAATCGAACGATTCGAACTAAAAATCGTTCGAATATTCGACCATTCCATAATCGAAGTACTGTCTCTTTAAAAATTTCTTCGACCCCCTAGTTCCGCACCAAAAACCTACCGAAGGTCCCCATAGGCTTGCTAACAATTTTCTGATCGAAGGATAATCCTTCGATCGAACAAATTGCACAAAATCCTTCGACTTCAATATTCGAAGTCGAAGGATTTTAATTCGGCAGTCGAATATCAAGGGTTAATTAACCCTCGATATTTGACCCTTGATACATCTGCCCCCTAGTGTTTGTATTTATACAAAGAAAACCTATGGTTAGCCACTGTGAAAAAAGGAGTCTATGCTAGTTGCATATTATGGGCAGATTTATCAAAGGTAAAATTTAAAATTTTGTGAATTTTTTGTCTCTAATAAATTTGAATAAAAACTCAAATAGGAGGTATTTTATTCTTCAATCGAATGCAAACGACCCAAAAATTCCTCCAAGAAAAAAAAAACTTGAATGTCAGAAAGGCAATTAATATATTCAAATGGTTCATCGAACCGCTGCCATTGACTTGTACATGAACTCGGCAGGTTTTAGGCGGCAAATATTCAAATTGCAATGGTTTCCAGGGTCCAGTTGTGATAAATCTCACATTCGAATTCAAATTCAAATTGGTGTATTAGAATATCTGAATAGAATATGTGAATTTTGATTTAAAAAAAAAATCCAAAATTTGAATTTGAATTTACCATTCAAACCTTAATAAATCTGCCCCTTTTAATATCACTACTAAATCTTGTTTCTCTACTGTACTCTTGTGCTAGCACACTGGCAGCTGCCACCCTTGTTGGTCACTCTTTGGTGAGATCTTTCTTCCCATTGCTGCTAAGTAAGCCCATTCACAAACAGGGGCTTATTTTTGAATTCCAGGCTTGAAGACAAGTTTTAGTTGCATAAAAACGAGTTGTTCAAGTAGAGCCTTTTGTAGGCTGTCAGTCCACACAGGGGGTACCAAATAGCCAATCACAACCCTTATTTTTCACCCCCAGGAACTTTTTTTATGCTTGTGTTGCTCCCCAACTCTTTTTACAGTTGATTGTGGCTCACGGGTAAAAAAGGTTGGGGACCCCTGACATAGACCTATACATGTGTAGCATCTGGAACCTCTAATTACCTTTTTTCTCACAAAACATTACATTTTTTAGTAATAATGTAGGCGGAATATCAGTTTAATAACTATCCTAGAAACTATTCTACATAACTGAATTTATTTTGATTAATTTCTCTTTTGGTTCTTGTTCCCAGAGCAAATTTCCTGTGGGACCTCTGTCTCGGCTGCTTTTGTCTTTAAGAGATCCATGGTTCACATTACACTCTTTGCAAAGGTTTTTCGAGTTTTACAGAAATAAAAAACACATTTTTAGAGAAAAAAATTTGATTTATGAAAAAAAGCTGAAATTCATTAAAACCTACAAAAAACTCAAACAAATTTTCGGCAAGTAAAAATTGTTGTGGTCCTATAAAAATCAAAGGGAATCTTTAATCTTTAAGCTTTTAGAGGTTTTCAAATTTTTCCATTAGAGGTTTTTTTCTTTTTTGTGGATCATTCCACTTTTTTTTGTTCATGCTTTTTCTATTCAGATCTTTGCATACCGTTCATGCCATTTGTGGTTTTAGAGAAAATTAGTTCATTTGTGGTTTTAAAAACCTCTAAAATCACACAAATTAGAATATTGATAAATTTGACTACCTATCTTGATTTGTGATTAATGAGAGGGTTTCTTGTCTTGCCTTCATTATACATTTTGTAAATGTGTAGTTCTAATGAAATATTCACCTCTGCTGCATCACTGACTTATAGATATACTATAAATGTGGAAGGATCTGATTTAGTAAAAATCAATATTATTACTAGAAATTGCATGTCCAAAAAGCTTTTCCCCCAAAGATTTTCAGATTTTTTCCTATCCTGTGTCTCATATTTTGAAAATGGTTGCTCTTAGAAGTAGTGATGGGCGAATAAATTAGCCATGTGCGAATTTGCGGCAAATTTACATGTTTTGCTGCAGGCAAATAAATTTTCGAAACTGCGGCGAAAATTTGTCAGCAATATAAATCCGGTGTGTCCAAAAAAATTGGGCGCATGTCAAAATAGTTGTGCGCATAAAAGCTGTCGCTCAACAAAATTATTAGAATGCCCATTGACTTTAATGCATTTGGACTAAATACACGCGCTTATAATAATTGTAGTGGGAGTCAAAATTGACGCGCATTGACTTCAATGCATTTTTATAATTTTTCGCCATTTTGCAAATTTCGCTACAAATTTGCAAATTATTTGGCGTAGCAAAACAGGACAAATCCACCTGGTAAACACCAGCATTTCTTTAATGAAGAATTGCATCACTGGACGTACTTGAGAATATTTAAACGGGATTAGGATGGTTATTCTATTCAATAGAAGGATAACTTCAAACAACTTATCTAAAGGATAACTTCAAAAAAATATTCTCAGAAATCTTTGAGTTTGAGAAAAGTAATATGAGAAATGCAAAAAGTACGAGAAAATTAACGAAGTAGTGAAAATAAGGTAAGAAATTGTATTGTGGAATCTATTATTGGCTTCTGATAAATCAGCTCTGCCATCTGAAGTGGTTTTCCATATCAAAACTTGATAAATGCTGTAGCATTTTGGTCTGTAATGTTATCATGGTTGGGGGGATTTTTCTTATTTTGCAGAAGGAATATTGCTGCTTCTGTTCAGCACCTTGGACAGCAGACATTTCTGTGAAGAGTTATCTCATGCTTGATAATAGTGAATCCAATAGCGGGTGGATTAGTATCTATGGATCAATACAAAAGAGGAGATTAAGAGGCTGATTCACTAACTTCAAGTGAAGGATTTGAAGTTAAAAAACTTTGAATTTCAAAGTTTTTTTTGGGCTACTTCGACCATCGAATGGGCTACTTCGACCTTCGACTACGACTTTGAATCGAAGGATTCGTAGTAAAAATCGTTCGACTATTCGACCATTCGATAGTCAAAGTACTGTCTCTTTAAAAAAAACTTTGACCCCCTAGTTCGCCATCTAAAAGCTACCGAAGTCAATGTTAGCCTATGGGGAAGGTCCCTATAGGCTTGGCTAACTTTTTTTGATCGAAGGATATTCCTTCGATCGTTGGATTAAAATCCTTCGAATCGTTCGATTCAAAGGATTTAATCGTTCGATCGAAGGAATTATTATGAAGTTACAATAAAACAACTAAAATAAACGTATTTATGCATGTTTAATGTGAGAATTGTTGCGCGTCAAAAAGAAGTCAATGCGCATCCGAATAATTTTGATGCAAGACAAATTTTATGTGCTCAACAATTATGAAGTGCACCAATTTTTTTTCCTGATTTTTCACCTGTGAATTGTCGTTGCAGTCTCGCAAATTAATTCACTTGCAGCGAAATGTGGAAATGCGCTACAAATTCATTCGCCCATCACTACTGGAATGTGTGAATCAAGCATCAGCATGGATAAAATATGATCTAGTGCTGGCCAAATTGTACTCGCTGGATGTTCACGCTGGAGAAGAGGCGCTTAAGGGGTGATATGATGACTATGTATAAATATATAAGGGGATCATATAATAATCTCTCTAATGCTTTATTTACCAGTAGGTCCTTCCAGCTGACACGAGGTCACCCATTCCGATTAGAAGAAAAGAGGTTCCGCCTAAATATTCGGAAGGGGTTTTTTACAGTGAGAGCTGTGAAGATGTGGAATTCTCTCCCTGAATCAGTTGTACTGGCTGATACATTAGATAGCTTTAAGAAGGGGTTGGATGGCTTTTTAGCAAGTAAGGGAATACAGGGTTATGGGAGATAGCTCATAGTCCAAGTTGATCCAGGGACTAGTCCGATTGCCATTTTGGAGTCAGGAAGGAATTTTTCCCCCTCTAAGGCAAATTGGAGAGGCTTCAGATGGGTTTTTTTGCCTTCCTCTGGATCAACTAGCAGATAGGTAGTTAATAATAAAAAAAAAGGTTGAACTCGATGGACATGTGTCTTTTTTCAACCTTACTTACTATGTTACTATGTTACTATGTTACTATGTTACTCTCCATACTTGTCTTATTATTGCCAACAAAACAACATGTATGCATCAGCCTTCATTCTGAATGTTACCTGTGCTGACTGTGACAAACTGCAATGTGATTATACAAATAAAATAACTCATGGGACCCTTTAAAGGCTCCTTAGATCACAATAGACAAAGATGGCTGAACCTAGCAAAAAAAAGAGGAACCCTTCCTTCTTAGAAAAGATTTTTTAATTAAATGGAATACAAATAAATAATGCATCAAATAAAAACAATTGTAATTTTTGGTGTTTTTTTCTTTAATCCTTTAGCTAAACTCTGTTGCAAGGATGAGGTATTCTATTGGCAATGCTGGACCAGCTGAAAGAAAAAACACTATTTGGTTAACTCTTCCAAATTTCTTTTAAAATAAGAATGCCTTTTGTAAATGTTTAGTTTTATTGCACAATGCTGCCTAAAACAATAATGGCAACATTTTATACAGGTATTTTCAAAAGAAATCTGGCAATAGAACCTAAATTGGCAGGGAATTAGCATTATTTTATAGAAGTTCCCTTTACACTGGTAAAGAGCAGAAATGCCCTTTCTCAAATGTTCAGAGCTGACCTGTAATTGTTAAGGCATTCCTGTGAATAAAAAGAGCACCAGAAAAGTCTTTAAATTGGCAGTAATATCATGCCTCTATGAATTTCGTTCCATATTTGAATTTTCAAATATGCAGCCTTCCCATAAATGTATAATTTTTGTCACTATGTGACAGTGGCATCCATTTGTTATTTAAAAAACAAAACAAAAAAAAACACATTAGTACAGGTATGGGATCCATTATCCAGAAAACCCGTCATACAGATGCTCCAAATTATGGAAAGGCTGTCTTCCATAGAATCCATTTTATCTAGGGATGCACCGAATCCACTTTTTTGGATTCGGCCGAACCCTCGAATCCTTCACGAAGGATTCGGCCGAATACCGAACCGAATCCGAACCCTAATTTGCATATGCAAATTAGGGGTGGGAAGGGGAAAACATTTTTTACTTCCTTGTTTTCTGACAAAAAGTCACGCAATTTCCCTCCCTGCCCCTAATTTGCATATGCAAATTAGGATTCAGATTCGGTTCGGCCGGGCAGAAGGATTCGGGCGAATCCGAATCCTGCTGAAAAAGGCCGAATCCTGACCGAATCCCGAACCAAATCCTGGATTCGGTGCATCCCTAATTTTATCAAAATAATCCAAATTTTTTTAATGCCTTGTACTTGATCCAAACTAAGATATAATTAATCCATATTGGAAGCAAGAGCAGCCTATTGGCTTTAATGTTTACATGATTTTCGAAGGGACTTAAGGTGGCCATAGACGTGGTGATATCGCCAAATGAGCAGATCTCTCCCCGACATGTTCACATTGAAGTGGGCGATATCTGGCTGATCCGATCGTGGGCCCACTTACAAAATGAATGATGGAAATGACTGAAACCAGACTCTTCCAGAATTTTCCAGAATTTTCAACACAATTGATTACAATTCACATTGAAGTGCAAGCACAATTGTGGTACCATTAACGCTTTACCCGCTATCACGTTAGGCACATCTCCCTTTTGTCACAACAATCTCCATAGACTTTGTGAAGAAGAAAATAAATGGTGATTGTGGGAATCCTTGAGCTACTGCCCGTTCAGAGGTAGTGGTAGCCAGGGTTGCATTGGGGCCCAGGGCCCACCGGGGCTGCTGTCTCAGAGCCCCCCTCAGGGCCCCATGCCACAGCGCTAGTTCCCCAGCCACGCTGCACATGTGCACGTCAGCTTTCTCTCCTAAATACACCTGAAAGCCCAGTCTGTAGGTCAGTAATGGTAACATTTAGGATTAATGAAATTGCATTCCTAGATACTCTAAACTATTGACCGAATGACCTAAAACCTCAAGTAGGGCTGAAAAAATGATATAGCCACTGCTCTAAGATGGTTGCATGTGCACACATTAAAATCTCAGCACACAACAAATAGTGTAGAGAACAGCACATGTCTGGTGTTAGAGTCTGCACCTGAATTACTGAGCTGCCAGACTCAAAGGGCAAGGCCAGACATGGCGTTTTTACATTGCGTAAATACGCCATTAAAACCACACCTGACCGTCAACATTTGTTTTATAGCACGTAGGTTTTCTTTTCCCAACATGCACTTCTCATTGTTCTCTAATTCCGCTGGCTGGAAATAGAAAACAGAAAAGCTATCTAGAAATAGAAAAACTATTTACATGCAAAATGGAGCAGGAATGATCGTCGATACACAACGTAATTACGTCACTGGCCATAAAAACGTACATCCGTCATTTATCTCACGAGAATTTGGAGGCATATTTAAAATACGTTGCGTAAAGTGTGTTTTCAAACTTGCAGGTCCCACAGAGTCTATCAATTTGGTAGTCTCTTGACGTATTGGCGTTTCTGCTAAAAAACGCCAATACTGGCGTTCTGTGGCGGATTTCAGCTTGCAAACGCCCTGTGAGAAGTGCATTTTCCATTCGTTTCAGTAGTAGTGCAGTTTACGCGTATTTATGCCTGACCGATATTTTTTTAAAAACGCAACGTAAAAACGCCACATCTGGACTTGCCCTAAACTGTTACAATTTTGCAACATTTAGTTGATCCAGGCCTGAACTGGGAGTCAATATAGGCCCTGTCATTCCAAGTACAAAGAGGCCCAAACAGCCTCCTACCAACAGACCGCTACCAGCCCATTCTATGGTAACGTTCTATGGAGCCGTACAGCAGATCCTCTGGCATTTGCCAGAACCCACAGATTGCCAGTCCGGGCCTGAGTTGATCCATTTCTCAGCAGCATCTCTGGATTATTAACAACAATTGTATCAATTCTAACAGCTGCCTGTAATGAAACCCAGAGATTCTGCTCAGCAGGGACAAAGATAAGAAATCAATTTAGATACATGCGCATGCGGCCCAGGATGGATATGAATGCAGCCCAGCTTGAAACGCTCAGTTCTGAAGGAAATTTCATAATAATATAATAATAGGTCTATTTAATATCCAGGTGTCCCATATTCCAGTGTATAGCTCCATCTGGTTATCCAACTGGTATTGTTCTTTTCTGTGTATTTTCTTTACTTTTACAAATCAAAAGTGTTTGTGTATTTCATGTGTCACCCACACAATTTTTCTTTTTCCAATGTGTCCTAGGGAAGCCAAAAGGTTGGACACCCCTCCCAGAGCTGCTTTAGAAGGTGAAAAATTACACTTTTCACTTCAATATTAGAAAAACGGTGACACATAGCAAATACAAAGTAATTGGAAAAAGTCATTATTGCTGATGATCTATCAGAAAACAGATTTTTTTCCCTCACTGACTTTTCTTGCTGGTATTCTCGTATCTTCAATGCAGAATGCAATGGAAAAATAATGGAATTGTACAGAGTAGGTCCAGTAAATTGTCAGATCCTCAAGATAAATCTTTTTTTTTCTAGCACTACAGTCTTTCAGATATTCTTGGACACTACTTTGGTGCAAAGTACAATTGTAATCCAAATGTAAACACGTTCTATAAACATAGTAAAGCTCTAGATCTAGAGCAGAAATAAAATAGACGCAGCACACGGAACACCAGTAGTGATGAGTAATAGTGACGTGTGAATAAATTCATTCGGCAGATGCAAATTTGAGGCGAATTTCCGCCGCCAGCGAATAAATTCACAAAACTGCAGTGAAAATTTGCTCGCAAAAATCCAGCACATCAGAATAGTCGCGCACATAAAAATTTTGAGTGTCATTGACGTCCATTGGCTTTAATGCATTTGGACAAAATAGGCGTGTGTATAAAAATTCTCTCGAGTATTGAAATTGATGCATGTGAAAATTATTTTGACGCCCATTGACTTCAATGCGTTTAGCACATTTTTTGCTGTTTCTCGCATTTCCCGGTAAAACGGTACAAATTTGCCCATCGCTAATGTCAAATTATATGCAAAACATGTTGAAGTCAATTATGGTGAATTTTTTGTCTCAATTTTTTTTATCTTTAACTTTTTGTCCAAATGCATTAAAGTCAAAGGGCGTTTTTTCTCAAGTTTTTTCTCACTCCAAATGCATTAAAGTCAATGGTGTCATTTTTGTCCTATTGCACTAAAGTTAAAGTAAAAGAGACTTTGGGATGGCAAAATGCGGAATTTTGCCAAAAGTCCATGCCTGGAGAAAAACGTTAAACAACAGTATTAGATTAAAAAAAATCACCAAATATATATTAGCTTTAAAAGGAATTATGTCATTACTTCTGAATTTTGTTTCTTCAAACCAGACATGTTGTAACGTTATTTCGCTTATAAAACCACCAGACCGTTCTTTGTTGACAAGTCAAAAGTTTATTGACAACATAAACAATACTTTTTGCACCTATTCTCACGGATCTCTTAAATTTCTCTGGGATATTACAGTTTGGAATGGTGTCACAATAATACCATACATTTTTTTTCCATACTCTAAATGCTTGAAAACATTACTACTCATTAGAAATTGCAGAAGGAGGAGGAGGAGAAAGTTGGATTAAATCTTTGTGATGTTTCCTTGATAAATGTGCTTTTCGTTGGCAAAGTGCATGTTTTTCCAAGAAGTACTTCTTTCAGAAATTGAAAAAAAAAACTTCTGAATGGCTTCCACGAATCCTGCAAAAATCCTCCTTCTTGTTGTGGTTGTCTTGCAGTGAACACACCTGCTATCTGGGTGTATTAACCAAGCTCAATACAAAAAAAAACCTGATTTGAATGAATGTACAAATGGTGGACAAGATAAATAGTGAATAACAGAAAGTTCTGCTCAACAGGAAGGTTTTTTCATAGGTTTTTAATATGTATTAAAAAAGCATTAGCAATTTGAGTTTATTTATAGATCTAGATGCTTTCTGGACATGTTCCTGCCAAATCACGTAGGTCTATTTATTAAATAGAGTTTTTCCTACAATTACTAGTGAAAAAAAAATCTGAAAATCTCTGAAAGTCCGAATTGATAAAAAATAGTCCAAGATGATCATGGCACCTCCCAAGGGACCTTGACAGCTTTTACTTGACACAGTTTTGGATTAGTTTTTCATGGTTTTTACAATTATTACTAGTGATGGGTGAATTAATTCACCAGGCATGAATTTGAGGTGAATTTCCTTGTTTCGCCGCCATCGACTAAATTTTAATGCATTTTCGACAAAATTAACCCGCATCAAAATTATTTTGACGCCCATTATCCTCAATGCGTTTTACAAAGCTAATTTTTCTGTGAAGCAAAACAGCGCAGATTCGCCCATCACATTATTAAATCTAGAATTTTTATGGAGGAATGTAAGGAATGATTTCTAAAGCAAAAATCATTTGCATTTTTTCACAATGTGAATAAATGTGTGCAAAGTAAACAATTTTGCTTTTGCCTCACGCGGGATCGGACTGGTCTCTTGTTGGCCCTGTCATCCCAGATCCACATCCATGACGAAAGCTTCTTAATAATAATAAAAACATATTCCATGGCATGCAGGCACATCAGGTGGGGGGCTCTGGGCCCCCCTGTCTGACCCTGCCCTCATGTGACAGTAGAATGGTGATTTTTATCATTTGCAATTGTGTGCAGTGTGTGTAATAAAACTTCTTAATGAAAAAGTTGTTACGTTTGCTCCAATAGTTTACACCACCTTCAAGCAGGAGTTAAAGGTTTGCAATATATATCTAGTCTATGAGGGACATGATTAAAAACAGAAGCCCAGGGCCCTCTCCAAGACTTCATAACAATCAGAGTAAGTGTGATGGGACTGTAGTCATTTAAGCATGCTGCAGATCGATTCTTTGGCACTGGTATAATAGTGGTACCTTGAGGCACTTTGGAACCACAGCCTGACCAACAGATGTATTAAAAATATCAGTAAAGACTCCTGCCATTGCAACATGCACATTTTTATTTGCAAACGTGCTCTCTTTGTGAATTTTATTACGTTTCCCCTTAGAATTTAAGATACATTTTTAAAAACACAGATATGTGAAAAAAATAGAAATGCGTGGAGATCTTGGCCAGATTGAAGAGGCATAAAAGCCTCTTGGATGGTTCTTTATGGAGAGCCCGGTTTAGCATTTCAGTCTGATTTGAGACCCTTAAGCTGGCCATAGACGCAAAGATTTTCGAACCGTGTGTGGAGAGTCCCGACATTTTTCATCGGTCGATCGGACAGGTTAGAAAATTTCTGTCGGCTGCCGATAATATCTCTGCGTGTATTGCCGATCGTACGGTTTTCAGTGGGAGACTGTCAGTAGCTTTGGTTGGACATAGATATCGTACGATTGCTGTCAGGGGCAGAACATTGCTGATCTGTTCTTTAACTAATCTGACTGGTAAGACTTTGATCTGAATGGTTAGTGGCGGGTCGGGAGATAGGAAAGTC
Source organism: Xenopus petersii (assembly GCA_038501925.1). Taxonomy (NCBI): domain Eukaryota; kingdom Metazoa; phylum Chordata; class Amphibia; order Anura; family Pipidae; genus Xenopus; species Xenopus petersii. The sequence continues at coordinate 32,929,136 of CM076675.1, read as the reverse complement.
CGATCGTACGATGATTCATACGATCGGATCTTTGCATCTATGGCCAGCTTTAGTCTACAACTTAGACCTTTAAAGATATCTTAAATCACAATCTTTCATCTAACATGGCCCCATCACAGATTCTATAAGGTAAGATGTGAAAATAACCAGCAAAGATCTTACAAGTCAGTTCCAGACATGAATGTATTTGCATGGGTTTCCTACCAAAAATCAAATATTGAATGGTCAATTGGCTTGAATAAAATTGTCAATAAGTTGGAAACCAAAGTGGGTTGGAAGTTCATTAAAACCGATGGCATGTTCTAAAAGGCAGCAAAAACCCAGCACCCTGCACACAAAGCCACAGGAGAATTATCATGCCTAAGTAGTTATTTGAGATATTTAAATTATTTCAAAATGTTTCTTCATTATTTTTCTCTTTCCTGTTTATAGGTGCCGTCCACAGCATGTGTAATTGTAAACCATGCAGATTCAAGAATTCGATTTTTATTTGTGAGCAGGAGACAAACAATCCTTTTATGACAACGTCTTAAGCATTGATATTATTTCCATGTCATTGGTATTTCTCTTGCTCTCCCTTGGTTACTATGATTCAGCATTGTGAACTTATCAACATTGGAAAATTTATACTTATTTTGGGAAAACTGGTATTCTTCTTAACCAAAGCAGCAAGAGAGTTGTGCAACTGAATATATTTATATTCCTTATTATAAAGCAGATAGAGACCTTTAACATCTCTTTCTTACTTATCTGTGTCCAAGTTTAATGATGGTACAGGTATGGGACCTGTTATCCAGAATGCTTGGGACCTGGGCTTTTCTGGATAACGGATCTTTCCGTAATTTGGGTCTTCATGCTTTAAGTCTACTAGAAATTCATTTAAACATTAAATAAACCCAATAGGCTGGTTTTGCTTCCAATAAGGATTAATTATATCTTAGTTGGGATCAAGTACAAGGTACTGTTTTAGTATTACAGAGAAAAAGGAAATCATTTTTAAAAATTTGGATTATTTGGATAAAATGGAGTCTATGAGAGACAGCCATTCCGTAATTTGGAGCTTTCTGGATATTGGGTTTCCAGATAAGGGATCCTATACCTGTACCAGCTTCGTAGTAGAGGAAAACATACTTATATCTCTGCTGACCACTCACAATATACATTTAAAGACCACTATAAAACATAATCCTTTGATGGGAAACAGATTCCCCCCATAATTTTGTATAGAAAAAGAATTTTTAGAGATTAATTGCCCCTTATATGCCACCCATTATTTATCTCCCAGAATGTACTAAAATATAGAAAATACTGCTTTAATCCCTTCTAGCTAGTGACATCTACTTTACATATCACGTAATTGAAACCAGGTATGGCTTTGACTAATGTTGTGATTGTATATAGAAACTGGATTATATTTAGTTTAATTCTCAGCATACATACACTGGTGTATTGTTGCTACAGCAGTTTCTACTAAAAAACACATTGCACAAGAGTTTCAGACCCGAATAAAAACAGTTTTGAATGGTATTACTCTGCCATGTACCACTTTAATCTATGCAAATGCATATAAGTGGAGCGAGTTGTTCCAGTTATTGAAGAATGCAACAATATGTCATGTTTAAAAATGGTTGCTCCATCAATGCCATCTGTCTTTCATTGCCTCAATGGTGATGACTTTAAATTTTTCTTAATGGGAAACATAGCTAAGCAACTGATCACATAAAACCTATTACACACAAATGCTAGCAACCCTGAGTGTGTAAAGTTTAATTACAAACTCAAGTGCAATGAACAAAGCACAAAGTGGACGCCATGTTTTTTTTTATCCATAATTCAGCATTTTTCCAAGCATTGCAGTATAATTTTATGTGTGTGGTTATATTTTTATTCATATAGCGCTACTTATTCACACGGCACTGTGCAGCAGAATAATACACTGATAGAACAAACAGGGATCATTACAATAATAACTACATAGCTGTAGCTTGCAAAAAAAAGGGATGTATTTTGGCAATATTGCAAAAGAGGAGGTGACAGATTTTAATGATTTGTATTAATAAGGTGATGGGCAAATAAATTCACCAGAATAAATTCGGGAAAATTCGCCGCCAACATTATTCATCAACATTATTTGGACCCCAATTGACTTTAACACCGGCGTCAAAATTGACGTGAACGTCAGAATTGACGCAAATTTGCCACCGATCCGCGAATTCCGTGGGAAATTCACAAATTTTTTGGCAAAGCGAAACAGGACAAATTTGCCCATCACTAGTTAGAAAAGAAGAGGGAGGATTTACAGACTACCCCAGACAAGGTGCCAAGTTAACAGGGTTAATTACCATCATCAGTAGAAATAGTAACGGGTGACGTAGGACCAGGTACCCCTACATTAAATGGAACTAGACATGAAGTTTTATTAGCAAACAAGTTATTAGGGTTTTAGTTCCAGGTCTCCCATAAGTCTTCTTTTTTGCACCTTCACACACCTATTAGTGCTTCATATCAGTGGTGTAACAAGAGCGTACCAGGAAGTGATTGGTGAATTTGCGCCGTTTCGCCAAAAAATGTAGAATTTCCGGCGAAATTTGCAAAACAGCGCCGGCGTCTAGTTTTTGACGTGTCTTTGTCTGTTTTTTTGGACCTTCCCCATAGGCTAACATTGACTTCGGTAGCTTTTATCTGCCGAACTAGGGGGTCGAAGTTTTTTTTAAAGAGACAGTACTTCGACTATCGAATGGTCGAATAGTCGAACGATTTTTAGTTCGAATCCTTCGATTCGAAGTCGTAGTCGAAGGTCGAAGTAGCCCATTCGATGGTCGAAGTAGCCCAAAAAACATTTCGAAATTCAAAGTTTTTTTACTTCGAATCCTTCACTCGAATTTAGTGAATCGGCCCCTTAGTAGTATGAATTTGTCCAGGGTGACTTGGAAATTTCCTTTGCTTTTAGAGTGATGGAGTTGCCTTGTTGAAGCAAGCTTTGTAATTACAATATATTAGTAATATTACTGTTACTATTACTGTTATGATGAGCAAAACTAATTTGCACTTTTAGCCGAGCTAGGTCATTTGGATATACAGAAATCTGTATTTTTTTTCTACACCATTTACAACAGTTTTGGAACCCGATGGTAACTGACATCAATTTTTCATTTCAGACCATATTACTGTGGTTCTAAATCATAGAATTGCACTTACATCATCCTTTTAATATATCCAACCAATGTTAAACTCAAGTGTTAGCTAAGTGAATTCATATGTTTACTAAATGGCTATTCTTACAATCAAGAACGACAGGGGTTTCTAACCAGACTGAAAAAAAACACATTACAAAACTCCCAGGAGGTGATGGACTTAAATTATTTTGAACATTTTATGGAGAATAAGGTACAGGGCCATTGGACTACATAATGAAAAGCTTGGAAGTGGTTTCTGGGCAAGGCCGAATGTTTAATAGATACTGTGAATTTCTATTTAGCAAATTATGAACAAGAAGAAGAACATACTGATAGTACTTGTTGTATCTGTAACTGAAGTGAATTTCAAAAGACTTTACAAGTATCACGTATAACTAAATTTAGGGAGAGACAGGTCAGTGTGAAGGGTGAGAACTTTAATGCTCCCTGAGTTACATGCTGGTATTAAAGGAGAAATAAACCTTAGCTCCCTTCCACTGCCACTCAATTGCTCCTCCTCCAAGCTTCTTCTCTGCAGCATTTATCTCCCTATATCTTGACCTGCTATAAATCTGCAGAGTTGTGCAGCAGAGTTCACAGGGCCATATTCTGTTTGTCTTCTGGTCCTCTTCTGACAGTTGCTGATACGGATCTTGCAGGAGCATGTGCAGTAGAAGTTTATTCAGGACATAGATTTAACTGCACCTGCTCCTCCAAGATCCACTTCGCAGCTCTACAGAAAAGGATCAGAGACAGACTGAAGATCGCACCTTTGAACTCTGCAGATTAAGGCAATTGAATGGGCAGTGGAAAGTGATGGAGGGGGCTAGGGTTTAGTTTTCCTTTAAGCGGAAGGAAGAGCTATTTCTTGGAGTAGAATGAATGTGTTTTTGTCTATTGCTTTAATAAAGTGATCGCCACATTTTTGCAAATTAAAACGTGTGTCTGTCTTATTATTTCATTGTTTAATATACCAGTTCACAGTGTATGTTAATATTTTAATGAACATATCAATTATAATTAGTGGAAGTATCACTGTCCCTTTCCTATCTTGCAATAAGGTTGCAAACAGATTCAGTAAATGTGTCAAAAGAGATGCATCAATAACAATAATCTACACCCACCATGATTACTTATCCAAGACATTGGAAATAACAATTTCCACCCGATAGAACACTTTGGGGCAAATTTACTTAAGGTTGAATATTGAGGAATAATTAACCCTCAATATTCGACTGTCGAAGTTAAATCCTTCGACTTCGAATATCGAAGTCGAAGGATTTAGCGCTATTCGTTCAATCGAACGATTAAATCCTTTGAATCATTCGATTAGAAGGATTTTAATCCATCGATCGAACGAACAATTTTTCTTCGACCAAAAAATACTTAGAAAGCCTATGGGGACCTTTCCCATAGGCTAACATTGACTTTGGTAGGTTTTAGGTGGCAAAGTAGGGGGTCGAAGTTTTTGGAAGTATCACTGTCCCTTTCCTATCTTGCAATAAGGTTACCCAGCAAACTATTTCAAACATATTCAGTAAATGTGTCAAAGAGATGCATCAAAATAGGTAACAATAATCTACGCCCACCATGATTACTTATCCAAGACATTGGAAATAACAATTTCCACCCGATAGAACACTTTGGGGCAAATTTACTTACGGTTGAATATCGAGGATTAATTAACCCTCAATATTCGACTGTCGAAGTTAAATCCTTCGACTTCGAATATCGAAGTCGAAGGATTTAGCGATATCCGTTCGATCGAACGATTAAATCCTTCAAATCGTTCTATTCAAAGGATTTTAATCTATTGATCGAACGATTTTTCTTCGACCAAAAACTTAGAAAGCCTATGGGGACCTTCCCCATAGGCTAACATTGACTTCGGTAGGTTTTAGGTGGCGAAGTAGGCGGTCAAAGTTTTTTTTTTAAAGAGACAGTACTTCGACTATCGAATGGTCAAATAGTCAAACGATTTTTAGTCTGAATCGTTCGAATTGAAGTCGTAGTTGAAGGATCGAAGTAGCCCATTCGATGGTCAAAGTAGCCAAAAAATACATTCGAAATTCAAGTTTTTTTATTCATTCCTTCGCTCGAGCTAAGTAAATGGGCCCCATTGAATTGATTAAAATGTGGCATCTTAAATCTTAGTAGGAAAGAGTTGTACCAGACAAAGGCCTGATGGGTCCTGTGTCCTAGTCCTATTAGGTCTGTCAAATTCAGGGCTCACTTGTGCTCTTGGTCATTGTACTCCTGGAGCCAGATGTACCAACAACAACAAAAAAATATACACACACACACAATTAAGCAGAGGACACTTTGGTGCTAATGCAAGTACTAATAGTGTGCACAATATTTAATGAAGCAGAGGTGAAGTAATTATGATGCAAAAAGGACAAGTAGTCTGCTTAAACTGTTAAAGTGGCAAGTTATACAAGGAACCCAAGTAGACGAGCAGCCAATTCAGCCTCACAGGTTCCTTTCTAACCCCCAAAATGAGAATTGCATTGCAACCTAGATTGCATTGTTTAACAAATCTAAAACAAGACAAAGCTTGACCTGGCTTCAACTTGATCTACTCTATTTCAATGAACACTTGCAAGACTAGATTAAAGGAACAGTAACTACAACAAATGAAAGCGTTTAAATTAATTAAAATATAATGTAGTGCTGCACTGGTAAAACTGGTGTGTTGGATTCAGAAACTCAACTATAGTTTATATAAACAAGCTGTTGGGTAGCTATGGGGGCAGCCATTCAAAGTTGAAAAAGGAGACAAGGCACAGGAAACACGCAGCAGATAAATTATAAGCCCTATAGTATACGATGCAATTCTACAGCTTATCTGTTATCTACAATTTGTCTTGTGCTTGAATGGCTACCCAGCAGCTTGTTTATATAAACTATAATAGTCTTTCTGAAGCAAACAACCTAGTTTTACCAGTACAGTGCAACAGTGCATTATTTATTCATTACTTAAAAACACTCTGCTTTCTCACAACAAAGTGGACTTGTCCAGTTCAGGGGGGGTTGGAGTTTTCTATGGGGTACAAAAGTGCAAACTGTGTTTGTAAAGCTTCTCATGGCAACCAACCAGAAATTTGCTTACATTTTCTAATATGTTGTAACTGACCTAAATTCATTTCTGATTTGGTGCTGCTTGTTATTGCACTGCTACAGTATACTACCATTGTTGGTTAAGTAGCCCATGTATCTTCATTCCAAAAACAACAAATTGGTGTGTGAACTATGGCCAGTTATCCATATAATCCTCAAGTTCTTATATGATATGAAAAAATGTTGGTCCATCTAAATCAGTTGCATTGCTTCTTCTGTCTGTCCCAGTCAGAAATGTTAGACAGTGGCTACTTGTCTATCATAAATAAAATGAGTTGGAAAATCCAGAGAATGAATACATTGTCCTTGATTCTTTGAAGCAGTTGACTGTACTTAACTGGGATAAGAAAGAAAAAAATTGCGCATTGTCTAACATCTAAAAATGTTTTATATTTCAGCAAAGGTCTAACAGGGGCTCTGTAGAACCATAGATCATTTTAATCACACAATAAGCACTATGTTTGTGATAAGTTTCACTCACAATTAGTGATGGGCGAATTAGTGGAGTTTCGCTTCGCCGAAAAATTTGCGAATTTCGCGCGAAATTCGCGAAACGGCCAAAAATTCGCCGGCGCCCGTTTTTTCGACACCGGCGCCCGTTTTTGGCGCTGGCGTCCGTTTTTTCGAAAAAAAAAATTGACGCCGGCGAATTTTTTCCGCGAATTTTCGCGGCCGTTTCGCGAATTTATTCGCAGACGGCGAATCGCGCAAATTCGCCGCGAATTCGCACCGGGCGAATAAATTCGCCCATCACTACTCACAATCTGCCCAAATGAAAAAGAAGAGAAAATTGATTATTCTCTGACTCTGGAACTATGTTGTCGGCTCCATCTGTCAATAGTCCAGGACATTCAGAATGACGGCATGTGTTCCCTCAGCCAAATCAATTACTGCATGACATTCAGCAGAGGGTGCCCCATTCAAGAGCATGTAAATCAACAAGTTCTTTTCACAATGTTTTCCAAATGATTTGTACAATATATTAACAAGCAATATGGGGGAAATTCATTAAAGGGCAAATTTTTGCCTCGGAAGTCTCCGGCACACTTCATGGCGTGTTAATTCGCAGCGCATACGCTAATTCATAGCGAAGTCTCAACGAGCATTTCATAGTGAACTTTTGCTACCGTTCATTTCTGCCTAGAGAAACTTCCATAACACACTTACATTTAGGTCAATTTACATAGGGCGGGTACATATAGGTCATATATGTCTTTAAAGGAGAAGGAAAGCTACAGAGGCATTTTATTGCCAATAGATTAGCTGCAATAGTGCAAGCTAGAATGCTATATTTATTCTGTAGAATATTTTACCATACCTGAGTAAAAAGCTCTAGAAACTCTCTGTTCGTTTAGAATAGGAGCTGCAGTATTAATGTAGTGTGACATCACTTCCTGCCTGAGTCTCTCCCTGCTCTGGGTTCAGATTACAGTAGAGAAGGGAGGGGTGGGGGAAGAGGAACAAACTGAGCATGCTCTTGCCCAGGGCAATGAGGTTTAAGCTGAAGGCAGGAAGTCTGATACAGAAGCCCATGAGTACACAATAGAAGGAAAGAAATGCTGTGTTTCTTTTGACAGGGGACTCAGAGCAACATTACTTTGGGGGTTTACTGGTATATTTAGATGGACCTTTCTGATAAGGCTTACTTAGTTTTAACCTTTCCTTCTCCTTTAATAGTGATGATGAAATTGCTTGAAGTGGCCACTTAATATTAAAAATTTCCAAGGAAGCAGAATGAAGACAAAAGAGACCTCTATTGTTCTAGACATGAGCCCACCCTAAAACAAATGTGGCATAAACTTGAAATGGTTAAAAAAAAAAATATATATATATTCCACGTAATGCAGTCTAGTGAATATGCAGAGTAACGATCATTCATTCACCTGAACCAAAATTCGCCTTGTGAAAGGGCATGAAACTTCGTTAGCGATGTACTCTTTTGCTAGCAAATTGTCTAAATGTTGCCCTTTAGTAAATTTGCCCTTCAGTCTCCTGTACCACAAGAAGAGGAATCACTCTTGAAATTCCTGGCTTCTGTCCAGGCCCCTCATTGGGGCAAATTCACTAACCTCCGAAAATTCGCCAGCGACGGCTTTTGCTCACATCGCAACACTTCGCCAGGCGTAGATTCGCCAGGACAACGCTAATTCACTAAAATCCCAAGTTGCGTCCAGGGCGCCGAACGCTGGCGAAGTTGCACTAGAGTTACTGCGCCAAGCGAAGTGAACTTGCGATAGCGTTGCCTAATTTGCATACTGCAGAAGTTCAATGGATGTATATGTTGCAGCAAATGCATTACATTACACAAGCTTGGGAAATAAAAGAAAATAGAGTTGTGATATTGCCCTACACATGAGCCCAGTGTATAGTTTATGTGCCATATGCTAGGAAATGTAGGGGGGAAGCTGTTTACCCCAAAAAAAATTTACACTCTTTTTCAGCCTATCACCCTGAAAAAAGGAAAAGACGCTAACATTTTTTGGGACTTAGAAAAATTTTCAACAATTTTTTTAGGAAATCCTATTTACTCTATTGCACTTCGCCTGGTCTGAGGTGGCGAAGGCAAGTCTGAAGCAAGAGGTAACGTTCAGGAAAATACGCATCTTAGTGAATTTGCGTAATTACGTCCATTCGCCAGAGTGCAAATTCGCCTGGCGTTAGGGAGCGAAGTACCGCTACAGTCTATCTCCTTCGCTGGCCAGTTACGCCAATGACCAGTGTGACGTCAAATCTACGATGTTCCGAAACGACGTCACACTGGCAAATATCCTCCAGTGTTAATCACTTTGCCCTTTAGTAAATTTGCCCCATTGTCAGTTCCAAGCATAAGGGCGGCCTCTTATCGAGTGAGACACAGGTTTCAGTAACCCAATTCGTGTTATGTGCTGCAAAGCCAAAAACAACAAAGTCTATCCTAGTTACTAACAGTTTCAACACCAGAGAGGTCTGCAAGCCATTATGCAAACAGTGTGTAGGTTAACACCGGCAACAAACTGAGAAGAAGCCAAGTATGTGTGTACCAATCCCGGCAGGTGTATGAAGCACTGTTTATTTAATTGGCACCATTTTAAACTTGGATTTCCAAAATAATGTTTATTACATGTACTTGATAACTTACATAATGTATTTGGTGAAAGCCAGAATGCCATTGCTGTTTGACTGTTTATAATTTGGAAATTGAGGCAATACACTTAATATAATGAATGGCTGGATTGTATTCCTGTTCAGTTACATAATTATGCAGTTGACTGTAGTCAGATAAAAAAGGCTAGCACACTAGCAAAAGCAGTGATCCCCAACCAGTAACTCATGAGCAACAGGTTGCTCTCCAACCCCTTGGATGTTGCTCCCAGTGGCCTCAAAGCAGGTGCTTATTTTTGAATTCCAGGCTTAGAGGCAAGTTTTGGTTGTATAAAAACCAGGTGCACTGCCAAACAGAGCCTCAATGTAGGTTGACAATCCACATAGGGGCTACCAAATGGCCAATCACAGCCCTTATTTGGCACTCCAAGAACATTTTTCATGCTTGTGTTGCTCCCCAACTCGTTTTACTTCTGAATGTTGCTCGCGGGTCAAAAAGGGTTGGGGATCCCTGAGCTAGAGAGTAGAGGTTGCATTAACACCACTAAAGAGACACTTGTATCTCACAGTACAGAAGTGCCAACAAACTTTGAACATAAATGCTATAATGAGCATATTGTTTGCTTAAATTTAGATTGTAAGCTCTAAGGGGCAGGAACCGCCATTCTCTTGTCTCCACAACACTAAGCTCATAATCTATTTGTAACTGTACTTTGTATTTATTATTGTATTTTGTATTTATTTGTAATTTTTATTGTAATGACCCCCTGTTTGTTCTACTAATTCATTAGTACAGTGCTTCATTCTCAATATACATACATACTGTACATATACAAGTTCTAGTATCACACGGCATCAGGTTACTGATTTTAAACAGTAGACCACAAAGTGATACATAAACATTGGTTGCTGTGGGTTACTTAAACTGGACAATATTACATAAATCTCACCTGCGCGCCACTGGCCTTAAAAAAAAAACAAACAGCTGGTACATGGTGGTGAAAGTTTTGGCATCCCCATAACCAATAATTCAAAAAAGAAATCGGCACAATTGAATAACTTAAAGAGGTTTTTCTCCTTATGTCAACTTTTAGGGGCAGATTTATGAAGGGTCGAAGTGAATTCGAGGGAATTTTCGAAGTAAAAAAATTCGAAATTCGAAGTAAATTTTTGGATATTACGACTTCGAATTTACTTCTATTCAAAATAAAATCATTTGAATATTCGACCATTCGATAATTGAAGTAATGTCTCTTTAAAAAAACTTTGACTTCAATACTTCGCCAAATTAAACCTGCCGAAGTGCAATGTTAGCCTATGGGGACCTTCTAATGCATTTTTCTACGTTTTTTGTAGTTGAAGTAAAATTGTTCGGTCTATCGATGAAATCGGTTGAATCGTTCGATTCGAATGATTTAATTGTTCGTTGAACGTTTTTACTTCGATTGCAGAATACCCAAATTCGATGAAAAAAGTTCAAATTCGTTATTCGAATATAAAGTATTTCAATTCAATGGTCGAATTTCTAAGTATTTTTTACTTCGAAATTCGACCCTTGATAAATCTGCCCCTTAGTATGTTATACAATGGCTCATTCTAAGCAACTTTTCAATTGGTCTTCATTTTTTCTTTTTTATAATTTTTGAATTATGTGCTTCCTACTAACCCCATCTAAAAACAAATGCTCTGTAAGGCTATAAATGTATTCTTATTGCTACTTTGTATTACTCAACTTTCTATTCAGGCCTCTCCATATTTCAGTCTCTTATTCAAAGCAATGCATGATTGTTAGGGTAATTTGGACCCTAGAAACCAGAATAAAAAATAAATAAATAATATAAAAAGCTAAATAACTCAAAAACCAAAAATAATAAGAAATGAAAACCAGTTGCAAATTGTAGCAGAATATCAGTCTCTATGTCATACTATGGGGGTTATTTATCACAACATTTTCTGCTACAAACTCCGATCAAATCCTTTCGGGGTTTTTACGCTTATTTATTATTACATTTTCCTGAAAATGTGCTTTGGAAGAAAAAATCTGATTTTCACGTTTTTTTCTGTTTTTTCACCCGAACACTTATGCTTTTTGGCCGAAAATTTCAGGGTATTGCGCAAAACCCAGCGCACATCAAAAAATCATTGGGACTTCTCCTATTGACTTATATACAACCTCGACAGGTCTGAGATGCCGGATTTTCATTTTCTGAATTTTCCATCCTTGGGGTTTAATAAATTCTGAAAAAAAATTGAGATTTTTTTTAAAAGTCAGATTTTATGAGAAAAAAAAAATCAAAATTTTTTGGGGATTTTTGCATTCTGAGTTATTAAATAACCCCCTAAAAGTTAACTCAAAGGTGAACAACCCCTTTAAACTGGAGTGAACTTTGCTTCTTTATATATTTACGGTAATAACTAATGTCATTGGGTGTGCCCAAGTATTTGCAACACTTGTTGGTGTATCCCCAACTTTGGGAGGTGTCAATCAACTCTATATAAATCATTTTATACAGTCTGCTGGTTTGTATATGTTTACATAGTAATTTAAGGTTGAAAGGTTAGATGGGGAAGGTAAAAGTCTTCTTCAGATCAGTCTGGATAAATACTGTGCCTAGAGTATTATTATCAGAGGTATTACATTTTTCTTACTTACAAAATAGGTTTACAACCCATTACCGACACTACACTATCTAATGCAGTGATATCCAAGCAGTGGCTCTTGAGCAACATGTTGCTCCCCAAACCCTTGGATGTTGCTTCTAGTGATGTCAAAGCAGGTGCTTATTTTTGAATTCCAAGATTTGGTTGCATTAAAACCAGGTGTACTGCCAGAGTCTCCTGTAGGCTGCCAGTCAAAATAGGGGCTACTAATAGTCAATCACAGTCCATAACTGGAACCCCCAGGAACGTTTTGCATGAGTTGCTCTCCAACTTACATTTGTATGTGGCTCACAGGTAAAAGAGGTTGGGGATTCTTGATATAATGTGTCTGTCAATGTAAATGATTCAGGGATAGAATTCCACAACTGCACAACTCTCACACTATTTCAATAGTGATATACACGTGACTTTCAGACTGTTGTCTGAATGCACAAAGATAAATCTTGAGGGTACAGACCCTCAAAATAAGAATAATTACACTGAATACATTTGTTGCAGTGGAACACACAGAAGAAAACGGCACAGTAAATGCAATAAAAATGTACCTTAATGATGCATTTGGTCAAAGGACTCCTAGTTTAGCTGAGTCTGCCTAAGTTCCTAGAGGGTTAAAATGTGTTATTGATCTTATGAACCGCTCAGTGATCCCTTTACTATCATACCTAGAAGGACATTGTTATGTAAGGTAGACAAAGGGGTCGGGGAGGCAATTTGGGTCCCCTGCACTCAAAAATCATTCGTGTAGAAGGATAGGACACATGCTTGGCTGAGCTGAATGCCTTTATTTGTTTCAGACAGGGTTGGACTTTTAATTGGCAACTTATTCCATGGCCTTGCACATTTCATTTAATACCACTACAATTGCTTTCCTATTGCAGCTCTTTTAACACCACTTTAGCTGGAGACAGGCACTGTTTCGGGACAGGTAAGTCTAAGCCCCCAGCTGCACAAAGAACTTTGTCCAAAAACTGTTCCTGGTAAAAGTACAGAAGAAATATTATTTTGCTTGATAAATGATATTTATTTTACATCTCAAAATAATTATTCTGCATCCAAGGCCCTTGCTTTCTTTCAAAGCTGTGGACCATTCTATAACCAGTTCAGGAAAGTCACAAAAAGAGAACAAGAAATGTCACAATGTTCAACAGCAGCACAATATTTTGTGTATGTGCAAGGGATAGAATAAGAAAAATGACTTAGTATTATGCATTAAAAAATGTGTAACATAATCTAATATTAATGCAAGACTAACCAAACTGAGTCACCCAACTGTCAAAGGCCCACAGCACCCAGGTCTATCCAAGAATTGTCATGATGTTTTGTCATGATGTTATTCGTATTCTTGTTTCAATGGGCCGATAACATGAACAGGTTGCCCCCTAGTGGCAATACGCTCCTACACATTTTAGTGCTGAGGAATACTGCAAACATTGCATAGTTCTATAGAAAATACTAAAGACATTTGCAGCCATAAGGACATTTATAAGCACAATTATTGTGTTTATTTATGTATATTAGAGGGATACTAGCAATTTTACTCTTCTAAAAGACTAAAAAAGATATGGATGATGATGAAAATCAGTTATATATTTATAGAGTGAAATAGAGACTCTGCAATGTCTCATGGACATGGAGATTCAGGATGGAGGTTAAAGGACTCATTAGTGTTGAGCATGACTTGGAGCAGTTAGAACAGAGAACTAGATAGGCACACACAATTAAGGCATAATTTGCAATACAACATGAATAGCGCTTAACTACAAATAAAGGGTGCAAGATGCAAAGGGAACCCTGGAATTACCATATGCTCAAGGCAGGTGTAAAATACAGGGCTCCCTTGCACCCGTGCACCCTAATCTGCAAAGCAGGAGGAAACAGAACATTGGCATACGGTGCAGGTAGACACCAGCATTTTACTAGATACCATTTTTGAATTGTTGCACCTAGCACCAATCAATCATCTCTCTCTTGTTTCCCTTCAATCATTTCAGTATCCTTTATTATAAAATTGTTCGCGTGTGCGGGGGGAACCCCCAAATCCTTTGCCAAAGATTCCCCTGAAAACCGAACCGAATTCAAATCCTAATTTACATATGCAAATTAGTAGTGGGAAGGGAATAAATTTTTTTACTTCCTTGTTTTGTGACAAAAAGTCACATGATTTCCCTCCCCTAATTTGCATATGCAGATTAAGATTCGAATTCAGAATCGGCCGGGCAAAAGGATTCGAATCTGAATCATGCTGAAAAAGCCCATAATCCTGGCTGAATTCCCGAACCGAATCCTGGATTCGGTGCATCCCTAATAATACTACTAATGTAAATATTACTATTTGGCATTTCAGTGTGCAATTAGCTATTCTGTTTATACAGCATAACATCAGTCCCTGCCCCAGTGCAGCTTATGATTTAGATTCTGAGATCAAATATCTTTTCAGCCCCACTCTAGAACATACAGTCTAAGTTTGGTGTGTGAAATGTACAGAAACACAAAAGAGCCACAAGAGATCAACAAAACTGAAACGTACCCGCTACCACCGCAGCTCCCTCTTAATTTGAATCTGAAACACACAGAAACAAGGGTCTGACACTTTTCAACCTGAAAATGCTCTGGCTGTGCACTTACACATTTCAAGCCAATAGGAGACATATGACTGAAATACAGGGGCTGATATTCACTGACATTGTGTAGCATTGTCCTAACTTATTGTTACATAGCTAAGTCCAAATAAAACCAGCGCACACACCTACACAATATCTATATTAATTGTAGATTTTAGTATAACAATAGCCTTGGATATTCTGCTTGTCCAAGAAATCATCCAAGCCATTCTTAAAGGCATTAACAGACTCAGCCATCACAACATCACCCGGCAGTGCATTCCCCATCCTCACTGTCCTCACTGTGAAGAACCACCTACTCTGTTTCAATTGAAAGCTATTTTCAGATGATTCCTTTTTTGGAAAAATAGATCTCCCGCTAGCAGTCTATAATGCCTTCTAATGTATTTATAAAGCACAATCATGTCCCTTGACAAACTACCCACATTATTTACATCTTCCCTCCTTTTAACCAGTTTAGTTGCACCTCTCTGCGCTCTCTGCAGCTCATTTATATCCCTCTTAAGGACTGGAGCAAAAAACTGCACTGCATACTCCAGATGAGGCCTCACCAGGGACCTATTTAAGAGGCATAATTATGTTTTCATCCCTTGAGTCAATGGCTTTTTTTCTGCAAGAAAGAACTTTATTTGCTTTAGTAGCCACATATTGATACTGCCTGGAATTAGACAAAACCCCTAGATCCTTCTCAGTTTAGGAAACGCCCAACACATTGCCATTTAGTGTATAATTTGAATTTATATTATTTCTGCCAGATTACATAACCTTGCATTCACCAACATTGAACCCCGTTTTCTGTTTTGCTGCCCAGTTTCCCAACTTAGACAAATCATTCTGCAAAGTGGCAGCATCCTGCATGGAACCTATAGTTCTGCACAATTTAGTATCATCTGCAAAAATAGAAACAGTACTTTCAATGCCCACCTCCAAGGTACAAGTACAGACCCGTGCGGTACTCCACTAACAACACTGGTCCAATTAGAAAATGTTCCATTTACCACTCTTTGTAATTGATCCTTCAGGCAGTTCTCTATCCAGGTACAAATACTATGTTCCAGGCCAATATTCCTTAACTTAACCATTAACTTTCAGTGTGGCACTGTATCAAATGCTTTAGCAAAGTCCAAGTAGATGACATCCGCTGCTATTGCAGATTGCTATCTCCTCATAAAAAGAATTACATTTGTTAGGCAAGATCGGCTACTCATAAAACCATGCTGGCACAAACTTATAGTATTATGATTTGCAATGAAGTCAAGTATTTTATCTCTTAGTACCTCTTTGAAGAGTTTCCTACCACTGACGTCAGACTAACTGGCCTATAGTTTTGAGACTGAGAACAGGATCCCTTTTTGAATAGCGGCACCACATTAGCAATTCGACAGTCTCTCAGCACTATGCCAGACCTCTATGAATCCTGAAAAATTAAGTAAAGAGGTTTGGCAATCACAGAGTTAAGCTCATTTAGTATCCTGGGATGATTACCATCCAGTCCTGGACCCTTGATAATCTTTACATGTTCTAATCTCTTTTGAATTTCCCCTTGTGTGAACCATGCGTCATTTGTTGTATTAAAGGGCATGTAAAGTCTAAAATAGAATAAGGCTAGAAATGCTGTATTTTGTATACTAAATATAAACATGAACTTACTGCACCACAAGTGTAATCAAACAAATAATTGATGCTACAGTTGGCTACAGGGGATCACCATCTTGTAACTTTGTTAAACATCTTTGCAAGACTAAGACTGTGCACGTGCTCAGTGTGGTCTCGGCTGCTTAGGGATCGTCATAAACAAAGCTGCTTGAGTTCTGCATGGCTGGAAAGTAAGGCGGGGGCTCCCCCTGCTGTTCATAAGTATGATTGTTTCCCTGCTCAGCAGTTAGGGACCGTCTGACAATTCCTATCCACAGCAGTAAATGAAGGGAGAATTTCACTGCATATAGTCAGGTTTCTTATGAAAAGGGTACATATTTTTTAATTAAAGTATATTGGAGATAGGTTTCTTTTTCATTAAAGAAAGTAAAAATGGGATTTTACTTTTTTGCCTTTACATGCCCTTTAATAGAAATGGGACTATTTAGAAGGAAAGCTTCATTAACGGGTTCCTCATTTCTGCTTTATTTATGTTTTCATCAAGCAATTGAACCCCTCCCCGACAACAATGGTCCCACCCCATCCTGCTTCGTTTTTTATTATATTCATATTTAAAAAATAATTTTGGGTTCATTTTACTTCTTGCTTATTTGACCCCTGATAATATGTTATGCAATTATGAGTACACATGAAGCTCACCTAGTCTCTTGGTCGGATTTTCCCACGGGGTATCCTGTGCGTGATATCCCAATTTGGTCAATCTGTAGAAAAATGTGAAGGTGTGGGACAAATCCAAGGCAGCATTTGTTTATTGGGACATTTGATGCAGTCGTGTGATTTGTAAGAATAATGTGCACATAAGGTGTTTAAAATTTTTTTTACTGTATTAATGGTGTTTTAAAAATTTTCAATTCAATTGAAAAGTTGCTTAGAATTAGTCATTCTATAACATAGTGAAAGTTAGCTAAAAGGTGAACCACTACTTTAATTGTAACATTCATTGTTGTCTGTACACATCTTTACACACAAACACACACTGACATACAATTTTATTCACACTCCAGAACTGATTAATAAGGTCTAGATTTTGTTCCTGTATTTGAGCTGGTTTTGATATGATTTCATTGCAGGAAAAAAACCGAACTCAGCTAGATCAACATTTTTTCTCTCGATCACTAGCATATTTCCAAAAAAAAGTTGAATTGGAAAAACCTGGTTGCATTAATTCACAAAGGAAAACCTGTTTGCAACAAAACTCACATTGTTCTATTTACGTTTAAAATCTGTACTGTTTAAAAAAAAAATGAAAAAATTAAATCTTGAAAAACATTGGATTATTTTGTTTTTCTTTTGTGCCATACTGAACATCATTATTTGATTAATGTCTTAAAAATCAGTAGCGATGAGTGAAACTGCCATGTTTTGGTGAAATTGTGGACGAATTAACAGAATGCAAAAATTTTCTTGAGCCAAATTAAAGTCAATAGACAACTGGTGTTTTTCTCATGTTTTTTTCTCACACCAAATGGATTGGCATGAATGGGAGCTTTTCTCAGACTAAATGCAATGAAGGGTGTTTTTCTCATGATTTTTTCCAATGTGAGAAAAACTGTTTTTTGTTTCCAAAATATACAGAACTCATTGTAAAATTGTAGCACAAATTCAAAAAATGTTGCAAAACCATACAATTCTCTGTAAATCTATATGAGATTTTTTGCTTATCCCTAATCATGAGTATTGCTTTTATGTGACAAGACAAAATTTGTACAAAACAAACTGGCCAATCATAGGAGCAAAAAAAACATATGGCGCTGATAATGGAATGGAAGTTTTTTTCCTCTTTGAATTTGGAAGATGAACCTACATGTTGTCTGTTATTAGCCAGTCTGCTTTATAAAGAAGCTTGGGGGTAAATTTACTTACCTCCAAAACACTTCGCCAGGCATAAATTTGCCTGGACAATGCTAATTCAAGAAGATCTGAAGTTGCGCACAGGGTATTGAAGGCTTGTGAAGTTGCGCTAGCGATAATACGATCAGCAGTTCGAAGTTACGCTAGCGTTGGCTAATTAGCATACGGCGTGCAGTCAAAGTACAATGGCCGTATATGTTGCAGCAAATACATTACACTACACAAGGCCAGGGAACCTTAATAAAATAGAGTTGTTATATTGCAAGGAAATGTAGGGGGGTAGCTGGGTACCCTAAAAAAATGTACACACTTTTGCAGCCTATCACCGTGAAAAAAGGAAAAGACGCCAACGTTTTTTGGGACTTAGATAAATTTTCAAGAAAATTTCAAGTAAGTCCTATCTATTCCATTGCACTTCACCTGGTCTGAGATGGTGAAGGCATGTTTGGGGATAGAGGTAAAGGTCAGTAAAAAAGTAAAATACTTAGTGAATTTGTGTAGTAACGATCATTCGCCAGAGCGAAATTATGACAGCGACCGTAGTAAATCGGCGAAGTGCCGATATGACGTCACTGGTCAATTTTTGCCAGAGTTAGCTGCTTCGCCCTTTAGTAAATTTCTCCCTTAGGCTGATGGAGAGATGCCAGTGACAGCATCCAGAAAGCTAGAGAAATTTCAATTAGACAAATAGAAATGGAAATATGAAAAATAAAGTGTACATGTAGTTGCCTTCAATAAATGTTCCCATGCCATGGGTCAAACATCTACAATGGAAATGTTCAGCATTGAGTGGGACAAGGGGATGTGAGGCTTGTGTTATTGTCTTGTACAAGTCTAGCTCCTGTCTAATGCATTTCAGTTAAAACCCTTTCATTGTGTCTGATAAATCTGTTATGCAGAGAGAGTTTACAATGTTGACAGTCATGTTTTAAGTTGTTTGATGGATTCTATAAACTTAAGACCTTTAGAGCATTTGTTACCAGGTTATTTGGGAGGTGATGTTTTGGGGGAGACAGCTTGTGGTTTCTTTTGTGGTTGTGGTAAAAAGAGGCCCTGTGCTCAGCAGAGTCATTAGTGGTTTGTGGATTTGGCAGCGATGTGTGAGGTTACAGAAACCTTTTAGCTGGCCAAAGAACTGTATAACATTGCTGTTTGATTACTGTTGCATCCAGAATTTAAAGACATTTACATCACCATACACTGACAATGAGTGCACACAAACATACATACAGTGATAATACCAACACACATACCCAATAAACACACAGAATAGGGCAAGCCAAAGCACCACAATAAAAACAGTTATGCATACTGCAACCTGATATACACAGAAAGGGAATTACACTGAGAAATCTGATATGGGCACAGAGAACAGCACAATACAATCCTGTGGAGGGGTTCCGTATAAACACAATCCCTTCACATCTGAAATAACACACAAAGAGGAGCAGTATATACTGTAGACACATTATCTAAGTGTGCTCAGAGACATGTGTGAACACAGAAAAGCGATTGTATGCATTTATGTGACTTCATTATCAATGGGACAGGCCAATAGTAATCGTAATCTATAACTGTAACCTTTTTACTAACATGGGGTGCTGAGATGATCGTTAACATTACATTGGCCAAAAGAGTAAGGTAGAGTTAAGACCAGTCACACAGACGACTGGTCAATAAGTCACCTAAAATGTTTGCAGATCTCCCATTTATTGCAGCCAAGTGAGCATCATCTAAACCCTGCAAGCCCAGTGAAAATGGTTGGACATAGGTCAATGTTATGTTATGTTGGAAACATAATATATAGGCTCACCTGTAGCTTGCTGGAGTGGAGAATGTCTTCAAGGGTTCCCAACACTTGTTTGTCAATGGCCAGTGCCAAATAATGCTGAGAGCAAACAGTAGGCCTGCAAGATTTCATAGGAAAGGCAAAGAAGCTTCTAGCACATTAGTAATGGCACAAGGGTCCTTGGGTTCTGATATTAAAAAGACAATTCTGAATTCTTCCTCTGTATGAGGGTCAATATAAATGCAAACGCCCATGTGTCTGCATGTGTTTGAAAATAAGGTGCAGCAAAACAGCATTAGCATGGACAAGTCAAGTATAATTTTTTTCCCTTTTCGAGAATATTCTCTGGAACTTCTAATAGTAGGATTTATTAAAGAATGTATTAAAAACTGGCAAAACTCAATAGGCATAGGCATATATAGGCATTTTAATTATAGAACTACAAGCATTGCTGTAAAACTGGTTGCTATTGAGTGGACACTTTATAACTTGCACCCTTGAGGAATACTGGCAAAGAAAGGTTCTCATTTTGTCTTTATCATACACCAGTAACATCTGTTTATCTCTAATCAATGAAGTTCGAAAGTTTTTTTGCCTTAAAGAAATAGGAACACATTTATTAAAATCTGTTATTTTCTACATGATTTCTTCCATAATTCATATTTTCATGTTCAAGCAATGAAGCTTTGAGAGGGATATATCCATTTACCTACTGTGATATTCCAAAGCAGTGGAAGAGACTCTTTAAAAACTTGCCCTTCCGTCAGGTTTTCTTGGTTTGGAAGTTCCTTATTTATTAACATTGTGCCTTTGTGTATCCCAAAAGAATGATTTTATGATGATCAGCAGATGGTAGCAAGGGAATTTTTTTTATGCACTTATATGCCCAACAAAGGTCTAGAAGATCCAGACGAAACTCTCAAATAACATGAGAAAGGCTACTGTTATTCCCAGAGTCTTCCTCAAGCATCACCCTAGGAATGGAGGTTCTCTCAGGTCCTGTTTTGCATGGACTCAAGATATCTCACTCAATGAGGAAGTAAGCATTCACTGAGCAGTAAGTACTGAGGAACACTGGAGTGGAGAAACAGACATCAGGAAGACACAAAAAACATTATCACACATTCAGGACCCACCAGTCATCAGTAGAGTAGATATGTGTGTAAACTTAAATTCTGTGGCCTTAAATAAAGATTCTATTTACCTCTACACTCATACTCTTTTTTTTGTACGTAATATTTCATGTAGAATTCTGAAAATTGTAAGTTTTTGTTTACATATGTACTTATCAAGGCCTTAGAGGTTTTTGTGGTTTAATTATATTTATATTTAATTACTTGAGAGTCTCTGGCACACATTTTTCTAGCATGATGCTAATTAACTCCATTATTACCCAATCAGGTATTTACTAGCACATATTTGCGTTACTGGGTTGTAGCACTTTTGTTTTATCTTTTTACCCAATAGCATAGCCTCTATAAAAATTTAAAATGAAGTCAAATGCAAAGCCATACAAGACAATGATTTTAGTACTGGCAAGGTACATGTCACTGGGTACCTGAATAAAATGCCATTATATACTGTGCCCTACATCTTTACATAATGCGCAATGCCCTCTTTCTGCTACTGTCAATTGCATGGAACTTTACAATAACAAAAACAATTAAAAGGACAAGTTAAAAGTTTGAGCCTTGTTTTAAGACTAGTTGCTTATGTGTGTATAAGAAACCTCGGTACAATTGGGAGCTGGCTTGTACATATGAGTGCACATGAACTGTTCTGCTTCAAACACAAAATCAGCTAGTGACAGCTAATGGGGACAGAATTAATGGCAAGTGGGTTCCAAAAGTGAAAGGGCAACATACACAGAGGTTCCAGTCTTTTGTTTCCCTGACTGTGCCCTCCCTTCCTGCACTAATAGGGCAGAATGTGAAAGACTTTTGAAAGACTATCTGGAGCATTAACTATTTACACACTGTCACCACCTCAGACATGATCTCAACAGCCCATAAGGAGGTTGGCAACAAGCACAATGCAGGTAGTATGCATTGCAGTTTGTTCACCCCTCCAATGGCATTCAGTATTTTTTTTACCCTTCTCTGTTTTTCAAGACTTATATATCCCATAGCTGTCCAATATTGTTAAATGCAAAATAACCAAGCATGGGTAGAGAAGGACATTTTTATGTACAGTAAAAGGGAACATTCATCATGTGTACGATGAATGAAACAGAACTATTTGTTGAAATAAACATCACCTTCCTTGATTTCTAAAAAGAAAGACAGTATTCCATCATTCCCAATATTACACTTGAAGATATTAATTGTTGCTTAAGCTTTTCATTATAAGGGTTGTGATTGCCTTGCAACAATGCCGACCAACTTTCATCTTCAAGCTGAGTGGTATAGGCACATAGACAATCATTTGAATCCCTCCTCAGCCTCCTATCATTGCATCCAAGGAGGACCCTTCATGAGCAAAATTTGTGAATTTTGGATTTTAGCTTGCTTATTGTTTTGGGTAAATGCATCTTGTGAAAGTGAGGTCCTGAACTAGCCCCCTTAATCATTTAATCAATAATTCAGTGAAATTTGATTTATGTGGTGAGCCATGCTTGCACCTCTTACGTGACAATGATAAAGTTTGTATATTTGGAAGCAGTGGAGACAGGTGTGCTTCTGGTTGATGGACAGATGAAGCGATAAACGATAATTACTGGCACAAAGTGAAAACTACAATGACTTTAATAACTCCATGTTTTAAAGGTTCTGAGCAGGCATACCAACAAGTCAGACAAAAACTAGCAATAGGCAACCCTGCACATATACAATTTTGAAACAAGCAACTATTTTTCAAATAGTATGTGCAACACGGCAAGGGGCACAAAAGGTTTGCAATGATAAGACCTTTTTTATAATGTCCTCTAAAGTAATTGTAAACAATGATCACATTCCCTTGTAAACAACTCTTCTCCAGAGAAAACGGAAAAATTAAAGTAAAGTGGTTTGGCAACCACAAAGCTAAGCTTTTACATACTCAGAGGTAATTAAAATCAGGTCCTGGAACTTTGCTTATTTCAGATAGTCTGATCTCTTTCAAACACCCTCCTAAATCAACCACCTATACATGATATGTTGATATGTGGTTGTTTATGACCTCCTAGGCAATGTGCAAAACGAAAAAAAATATTATTCTGCCTTGCAAAATTTCATCTATGGTCCATTTCGGATTGCAGTGACCTGTGGCTGCCCCAAAGAGAATGACGGGTGGGAGGCACAAAGTCATCACAAAGATACCCATGAGTGCACCTTGCGATGAATTTTTAACCCGGTATGAGGTGTACAAAATAGCCATCCCTGGGCAGAAGAGTTGGCCAGCATCGCACTGGGGAGCCTCAGGAGCCCCCGCACTTACCTTTTTCTTCTTGTGGCCGTGTCAGGGGCCAGTTAGGCAGGTTGGATACCAGGTTGGACACAGAAAATAAGTCATGCATGGAGAGGGTCTAGGTCGACTGTTTTTTTTCCCAGTGTCCCTCCAACTGAGTTGACCCTGGAGTTTCCTGAATGAGTACTAAGGGATGACTTATGTGCCCCTTATTGCTCTTGTATTTCTGCCCAGAGAATAAATAAATGACCCTTAATGAACTGGACCTATTAAACAGGAACAGAAAGACTGGGAAAAATGTGGTTAAAACCTCCATTTCTCAAAGTTTACCTGCATCCACTACCAAGGGTTATATACTCTCCTGCTTCATTTGAAATATAAAGTAATAAACTATCATTAGAATTATTATGTATTATTGTTTAAAATATTAATGTTACAGATCTTTCCTATACCATCATATCTCCAGTTTTTGTGTTTATAATTCATCATCCTATACACCAAAAGATTGATATCACAACCATTCGCTGATTGTAGAACTATATAGTAACTCCACTGTTCAGTTTCAGAACAATTTCAATTTCCCAAAATCAAAACCAGAATGATTTGTGCAGTGTTGAACTGGGGGATCCAGGGCCCACCTGGTCTCTAACACAAGGGTCCACTGCCAATACCCCAGTTGTGAACTCCCCCACCCCTGCAAACTCCCTCCCTTTGTGCATTGCCAAATGTGTACCCTTGCTTCTCTCTAAAATTATTGGGTTGGGGTCCTGCAGAGCCCAAGTAGGCAGCAGTCCTGGGTCTGTGAGGCCCACCGAGTTTTCTCCCGTTACCCCTTTGGTCCAGTCTGACCCTGGATTTGTGAAGCTTTTTCAGCTTTTAAGAGTAACCATTTCATATTCTCCTCACTTATATTGGTAAGTTTGTAGCATATTATAGTAGTACTACTACTAGGAACAAAATATTTAAAAAAAATATTTATTTGATTATAATGGAGTCTATTAATCCTTTCTGTAATTCAAAGCTTTCTGGATATCGGGTTTTCTAACGGATCCTATACCTGTAATTGCTTTCTTAGCAAAATGTAAATCTCTACCCAAGAGGCTTTTACACTATCACTATTGCTATCCTTGATATCTTCTTTAGTGCATGGGTTTATTTATAGTTTTACACAAAAACTAAAATATCCACCTTGCTTATTACCACTGGCCTCCCTGGGTATAGACATTTAAATTCATAGCTCAGTGAAGTATTTCATCCCACCAGCTCTTAGTAACATCAGTTATATCATATGCCTCTGCACATGCATTTATCTCCATCTCTCCCATTTTGCCTGTGAAGCTCTGAACAATTAGAAGCAGACTGAATGTATTACATTCCCCTACTAGAATCGAACATGTTTTGATTGTCTGCACTTTGCATACCCTTTAGACCAGTATAGGTTGCCATTGTCTCTCAGGTTGGATGTAACATAGTCAAAAGGTGGCATGGTCTGATTTCCTAGTGGGTCATGGTAAAAAAAAAAACAAGGTTGTAACGGGAAGTCTAAACAGCAACCACGCATTTTCTCATATTTTGTACATAGAGATATTTGATTTTGGAAAGCAGCTTCCTGTGTTTGGCGGATATTGACAAATGTTTGGCAAATGTTGTCTTTTAATAACTCAAGGAAAGTTGGCAACCTGTCTAAAAGGATTGCTCACAAATATGCCTTCTGTGGGATAGACAATCAACCAGATCTCTTCCCTATGGTAGCATGATGAGAAAATAAAATAAATCGGGTTTAATATGCCTTTGTAGGGGTGCATGCCTTTGACATTAGTTTGCTCTCTAGTGGTGCAGTAAACATGTTATAATGAGTCCAGAGTTCCAAATTTCAAGTATGATGCACATTCCCTCTAGCCATTGCTGGTAAGGTGGATGGTCATTTAATTGTACACCCTCTAATCAGAAGGGTAGAGGTCAATGACGTCATGCAGAGTCACTCAGATGCTTGGATACCCTCCAGCCGCACCCTATAGTGAGTAGGATGCAGAATAAGAACTATAAAATGTGTTAGTCTTAAATAACCTTGCTGGGGGCTTTTCCAAGCACACTATCCTCCCTTTGCCTCTAGGTATACCACAAACCCCCACAATGTTAAACTTAACTGTCTTCAAAGATACATTGTTGAGACTAAGAGGAGATGGTTTTGGCAAGCAACAAAACTGACAATTAAATACACCAAATTACTGAGTAGAATTTTATGTAATTCCCTTCTTCAATCTTCAGAAATTCTATGACGTAGTTTGCAGTCTACATTGCTCAGCATGCTCCCAGCCAAATTCTGTTTTTACTTGACAGACAAAATGTTAGCTGTGAAGTCACTGATATAAAAGGAATTCTGGTTGTAGAGAACAGGGTAGGGACAATGTGGGGAAATGTTTCTATAATGAGAACAGACAAAAGAAGAATCATTTGTTTTAATTGGTTTACACTCTTGTTACGTATTGTAACATTCAGAATGCAGCCTCATGCTTGAAGCATTTCAACAGAATATCTGGCTGCCCTTCAAATGCATTGAGTCTCCCTCCATCTGTCAGTCAGGAGAGGATTACAGAACTAGTAGGATGTTAATAAGTGGATGGTCTCACGTTTTACTAATTGCCATGCTTTACCCTATCATGACCCTAGTTAATCCGAAAATTCTTCTGCCAAGTGTGAACACCAGGGTATACATGAAGGCTGTCTGTGGACAGCTCCAAACCATATACATAAAGTAATAATTAGTTCACAAGAGTGGAGCCCACTGGTTTCATGCTCCCATCGTTGATATAAGGACTAGTCAGAAAAGGATATTTGCACTTTTAATATAAGTTTAAACTGAACATTATTACACTGGGCCCCAGTTAATGGTAAAGATTAGTGCAATATGCTATGTTTTCTTTTACCTGCAATGAAATGTTTATGTTTAGAAATTCCGACTCACTGTGTGTGCAAGATAGTTTTGCACCTGCAAAGGTTTACACAAGCTTTGTGTCTATAACAGAGCTGCTTGATAAAAGTTATATTTTTTCAAACTGAGAAACTGAACTGTATCCCCAGAGTCAGAATTATTTTTGCCAGATCACATGGCAATGGCATAACACTTCCACCTCCAAAAGGTAACTTATAACACATAAGATACCATTGGGGTAATGTAAGTTAAATCGCAATAAACAATTTCCACACATAATAATATACATTTGCAATTCGCAATGCAGTACTCTTGCTTAAACTGTTATTGCTTTGCAATTTTAATTGCACATTTCCACTTTTAAGAAGTTTTTATGAAGGTGTTTTGGAGCAAACATAACTATTTTTTCAGTAAGAAGTTTTATAACATTCCCTGCTCACTGGAGCAAGCTATAAAATTAGCAAACCTTCTTCCACTGTCAGAAGAGTTCGCGAAACAGTTTCTGGGTTTGCCAAACGTATATTAAATTCGCTCAAAGGAAAATTTGTTTGCACTAAGGCAAATATTTTTTCGGTTACGGACTTTTATTACATTCCCCCATAAGACACCTTCAAACACTTCTTAAAAGTGGGCAATGTGCAATTAAAATTCGCAATGCAATCACAGTTTAAGGAACAATATCATATTGCGAAATCCATTATCCATTATTCTTATGTGTGCAAATTGTTTTTGACTTTGACTTTTATTACATTCCCCCATTAAAGTCTTTTCAGCCAGAAGAAGCTCTGGTGCCTCCTGTTGTTCAGGGAATCTGGGAAATCTTTGCAATGGCAACTGATTGAAATGAATGCTGGAATAGATGAGGTGACCAAACAGAGTTCAGCATTGGTATTGACTGACTAACTCGCCTGCAGATTGGACACTTGGATCTCATCTTAGCTGGCCATTTTTCTGTTGGTTGAATCAAAACAGCAAACAAAAAGTAAAAAGCCTCTTTAATTGCACCACAAAGGCAATAGTTTAAACTGCCTCCTACCCCACAGATGTGTCTTCAAAGCAGTCTTGAAACAAGTGGCCAGGCAGTGATATCAACAGTGGCCACAGGGCTTGATCAAAGACATTGAAATTGCCTCTGACAGCAGCAGGGACTATAGATGAGGTTATTTCCCTCTATACTACTAACAGCATCTGTTCTTCCA
This sequence comes from Xenopus petersii, assembly GCA_038501925.1. NCBI lineage: Eukaryota > Metazoa > Chordata > Amphibia > Anura > Pipidae > Xenopus > Xenopus petersii. The sequence continues at coordinate 32,901,666 of CM076675.1, read as the reverse complement.
TGTACCCAGACGTACTTGTGGGTCTGTGCTTCTAAGGTCTCTCATAGAACAGCAACTTGTTTTTAAGCACTACTGTCATTTTAAATGCACATCATCAATCACTGCCCTTTATTCCAAAGCGGCTTGTAAGGCTTCCCAGTCCTTATGAAACACAGTGTTACCTTTCATCAGAACAAGGCTCGCAAACAAGGGTCCGGTTTGTTTTGCGGTAAAACGGACCCAGGCGAGGCATTTGAAGGGTTAATGCGTTCTTAGAACTTGCTATGTTTTTCAGGAATACACAAAGAGACTGTCTGCAAATGGAACAAGAGTTCCTAATCTAAATTCTTTCTACAATCCAAATTTTTCTCTGGGCACGTCATTCCCAAACCTTATTAAACTGGGTACATTTAAGTGGTTTCTTGGGTCGAGAAATCCATCTTAAAAGGCTTCTTAAACCGCTCCCAATTAAAGAAGCCGATGGAGAATTGCTTTATGGCAATTTTACAGTGATATCCCCATGACGGTGATAAACAAGGCTCTGGGGCTTAGTTATTAGGATGTCTTATGTGTGCTGTCACATGCAGATGTCAGCACCACTCTGTCAGCATGCGAGACTGCCAGATGGAAACCCGCAGGAGTTTTAGTCACATGACCAGATATTAACTGCTGGATATGAGGACTTCACCAGACACCAGACATTGTGCATAGTTAACTGCTATTTATCACGTGATCAGAGCCAAATAATCAAGTGCTGTCACATCATTAGAACTTTAATTCTTAGCCTAATGCTGGACAACATGCTGAAATGATTGCTTTTGTAAGCAGCGCTTCCTCCTCCAGCTGGATAAGTTTGTATTAATTTGTCATTCTTTCTTTTTTCCCCAGGCACAGAATATCCCATTATAATGGCAGCAACTCCGTATAAATAAAAAATATAGCTGTTCTGTAGCTGAGTACTGCATCCTAGACCACACTAATTGTCCATGACCAGACACGTAATATAGTAATTAACGAATGACTGTAATAATAATTACTGTCAACCTTATCACATGTCAAGAATCCATTTCTGAATGTATTTATTATAATGGATATAGGGTACTTGATTATAATCTGGTGAATATTTATAAATGAAGATAGGGCAAGACTGGCAAGCAGGGACAATTATAGAAGATCCTATGGGCCCTTCCAGACAGACAGTGTTGATGCATTTTGTAACACAAAGGACCACATTACATCAATCAGTGGTGGCAATGGGGGAATTTACAGCAGGAAGGCAGTGCAGCAGAGGTGTAGGGGCTTTCGTTCGGGATTTCCAGTGGAGCCAATCTTCCCCAGTACAACACTGTATGGATTCTATACAGTAAACGTTGTCCATCCCTATTGCATGCTGCTTGTAATAGCCTGCCTGGAGTTGAACCAGGGACCTGGTGTTTCTGGGCTGTCTGCATTACCATTGCTCTATGTGAGCAGACTTAGGCCCTGGTTCACTCCCATTGTTATACTTGTAATTGCAAGTAGGGCACAGCTTTGGTCACCTGTTATCAATCTGGCCCCATGTGATCAGTGTAAGCCATTAGACTGCCTATAAAGTAGTTCCTGGGTGTGATAATTATACTGATATCTATGTTTGACCCTCTGGCTGTTCTGACTCTGATGTTTCATTGACTGTCCCTGGCCTGTGATCTCGGCTACACTTCTGCTCCTGATTTGGTACCGTATTGTCTGATCCTTGTTATTGACTTGGCCCGTCCATTGACGACGCTTTGTGTCCTCCGTTCCTGTACCATGTGCGGTTCCCTTGCCTGCTCAGAACTCCCTGGTCCTCTTACACTAAGACCTGGCAGCACCCGAGTAGTGGAGGGCTCCTCCCGAAGCGAAAGGTGGTTGTTATAGGTGAAGACTGAGCCGGGACCTTGGGATTGTTCAGGGTTTGGGATACCAATCGTAATACTGTTCTACTGGGGGCTCTTTTACTAACAATATACAAATTTCCCCAGTACAGTTGCCCCAGGCAGCCAGAATAAATTGTGTTTAATAACGTGACCATCCATAGAACGATCAAACCTTACTTTTGGTTGGTTGCTATGTTTTACTGCACTGGGTCAAAATTTGCCCATGTTAATACATGGGCTCTACAAGTGAGTTTTTTTTGTCCTAGATCTGGAATCGTATTGTGGCATTTCAGTCCAGCTGAAGTAAGCTTGCACGGCCTCTCCAGATTATTACACACAATATCAACCGACTAAGAGCAGCACCAAGCTCCCCCTGTCCTTCGCACACACACACACACTGCTCTCTGGCCAAAGAGAGTGCCAGACTTTCTCCCAGTTTGTATACACATCTCTATCTTAGAGGACATGTCAACATTTTAAATGCAACAGCTGTGTAAATTGCACTCCAAATATACACTTGTGTATTTCTTGGCTCCCTCTTGCACTTGTATTATGTTTTTTAAATATATATTTTCTCTTAGTGTTTTTACTCTTTCAGTCCTACTTTTTGAAAAATTTATATGGGGGTGGTTATGTCCCTAGTATTAGAGAAGCACCTTGGCTGGGAGGGGGGGTTAAGACGGCAGACAGCCCTTGAGTGGAAATTCCAGTTCTGCAGGTTGGAGGTCCCTGACTTATATATTTCTCGGGGGCTCTAGTTCCAATTAATCTGATAAAATAATTCTCTTTAATGTTATTGATCCACATAGTTGTCACCTGTACTGACTTTCCTTCCTCTCTCAGGCTGCCAGCTTTAGTTTATCTGATTCCTGCCTAGCATAATTTACACTGATGTGCATTTTTTCCTGTTAATTGGAAGACTTGGATAGGACATTATACAATACATCTGAATGGGATGTTTGAAATTCTGGGACTCCTTGTGTAATTTTTGTTCACTCTCTTTTAATCTTCACCATATGCCTTAAACTCCTTTGCATCAACAACAATAAAAGGTTTAACATCCCCGCGTCTTATGGCCATGGCACAAGCAAAGGCAAAATGAGGCACAAGTTTCTGTCAAAACATGAATCTTTTACCAAATGAAATCATAGCTCATAGAAGGAAATAACCCAATTTGTGCTCTAGCCTCTTCTTCTTTATGTGAAGCTCATAATGAACTTGGCAGAGCTCTATGGGGTTATTTCTAATAAATACATTTATTTATGCAAAGTAGAAATTTTGACACGATTGTTGAATTTCCTCCCAGGGGATTTTTCATTGTTTCATCTGAACTGTACTGTGCAGCCTTTGCTTCAGTTATTCAGACTGCAGATTCTGAGAGTTAACTGCTGAATTCCATCACACGGGTCCATCTCTTGGGTTTATGTCTACCAGGATATCCTTTTTATTGGGCATGTAAGAATTGCTACTGTAGCACTTAGATCAAAAAACCTTGTTGGCAAGCTCCTGTATGTGTGTGTTTATGAAGAAGCTAGAACATGGTTCTTAAAGGAGAAGGAAAGGCTTTGTGCACTTGGGGGTGCCAAATGTTAGGCACCCCCAAGTGATTGTACTGACTTACCGGAAACCCCAGGCTGGTGCTCCTATCAGCAGAAAATGGCACCGGCTTGTAGTAACACCAGTGAGCACCACAAAGCAATCCTCTTCCATCCTCCTCTTTCTTCAGCGAACTGAAGAACTGAAGCCAAACTTAAACTAAAAAATTGGCTATTTTGTTCAACTGCACATGCGTCTGCCCCGGAAAATTTGAAGAAAGAAGAAGCTGGAAGAGGATCGCTCCGTGGTGCTCACTGGTATAACCAACCTGGGGTTTCAGGTAAGTCAATACAATGACTTGGGCCGAATAACATTTGGCACCCCCAAGTGCACAAAGCCTTTCCTTCTCCTTTAAATAGTAGACTGTAGTGAATTTGGAACTATCTCTGGCACTGTAGAAGAATTACACAGTGGAGGATATTGAGAATAATTTCCATAACTCTATGAACAGAAATACTGTAATAAAGCAACCATTTATACAATGAGGATAACATAATAAGTGGGCGCTAACATTATGGGACAATCTGCTTTCCTAAATCTGCATTGGTCTGATCTTACATAGTAACCACTTCAAGCATTTGGGAGAGCATTTTGTAACACAATTGGCAGATTAATTCAAGGGCGAAGTGGTCGTCACTAGCAAAAATTTGCCAGAAATCTCATCTACAATTCACTAGCGCAGTTTAGCACACTATCGCCAGGCAAATTTTCACCATCATTGCTCTGCAAATTCACTAAACTGCAAATTTTACATAACATTACCATTTTGGCCACAGTTTCCTTCACCAACTTAGACCTGGTGAACTGATAAGATGAAGCGACACATTCTTTACTGAGTGCTGTGTAATGTTGCTGCTAAATAGAAATAAAGCATTTAAAAAAATAAAGTAAAAATTCAGAAATTGGAGATTGTGCAAGACACTGTGGAATGTTCAATGTTATAGATAAAGAAAGAATTGCAAATAAATCAACTGAAGCTCAACATAACCTTTTCACTATTTTTCTTTTCTTCTCTCTCTTTTCTTCTCTCTCTCTTTTTCTCTTCTTTCTTTCTTTCTTTCTTTCTTTCTTTCTTTCTTTCTTTCTTTCTTTCTTTCTTTCTTTCTTTCTTTCTTTCCTTTCTTTCTTTCTTTCTTTCTTTTTCTTTCTTTCTTTCTTTCTTTCTTTCTTTCTTTCTTTCTTTCTTTCTTTCTTTCTTTCTTTCTTTCTTTCTCTTTCTTTTCTTTCTCTCCTTCCTTTTTCCCCCTCCTTCTTTCTTTTTCCTTACTTTCATTTAAAATAGGTATCTGATCTTATACCAATATATATCTTGGCAACCCTTTGCATATTTCATAATGTTAATATAAATCTAGTTTTATAAATAAATCAAACTATAAACAAAATATATTTCTAGGCTACATGGGCCTTCTTCAGGGGTATTTAAGGCATACCAAATGACAAATTCATAGACAAGATATAAGACTTGTCAAACCAATTTTTTACATAATTTTTTCTGGCTACTCCACATTGCAACGTTCATCTTTGAAGAAAAAAAGGTCCTTGTAATTAATCAGATAGAAGGGAAATAAGGATCAGGATAATGGTGTCTGCTTTTAATCAAGTATAAATCCATAATAGCCTTCATGTGCCCAAAATATTTCCGTTCCTCTGAATATCCATTCATAAGCACAAGTGAGTCTGTATCCAAGCCATAATTTTATTCTCTAAGTGAAAATTGTTCCTAATTTTAGGCAATTTTTAGAATCTCAAACTGTGTTTTAGGTTTTATCCTGGCATAAATTTATCAACCTATAATAAAAGTGATGGTACAAAACAGCGTCAACAAGGCAAAACCGAGGTTCTATATTTATTCATATTGAGCCCTAACTTTTTAAGGGGATCGACAAGCAGAACACAGTTCCTTACAAATGGCATTCACTAGTGAATCTTAAATACACCTGCCAGTTTCCTGGCAAATTTTAGATGGCTCAATTTGTATTTCTTTATTTACTAATGGCAGTTGAACCTTGCATTTAGATTAGTTAATAAATCTGCTCTGTTGTGATTATCTTGTGCATTACTTTTCATGTGCTGTGATGAAGAATCCAGTGAAGTACCATTTAGTTATCTGGAATGTATTCTACTTTCTTTTGACCCAGTCCATTGGGCTGGCTTTGCTTGGAAGAAATATGAAATGTTCCTTATAAATGAAGTTTGATACTGTGTTTACTAGAATAGCCAGATTTGCAGAGGATTATGCATCATACCAGTAGGACATATGTAGTAAGAATATGAAGGAATTTTCTCACCAGAAGAGAACCCTCAGTGAAAGGATACTCTTCGGTGAAAGTCTCTCTGTCTAAGAAAATACCCCGTGTCCCTGAAGGAATTGTGGTCTCTAACTTTAGACAGGTGTTGCCTGAGAACACATTTCATCTCGGTGGAGCAAAAGCAGCTCTTCCAAAGTTGCCCTGTCTACCTCACAATCTTCTAGAAGTGCCATTTGACAGAGTTGACTACTACCTTTAGCTCTTTTAGAGGGGCAGTGATCCCTGAGTTCTGTAATGCAGTAGGGAAGATTAACCACTTGGGTCACTTATTTTTATTACATTACCCCCTTAAGTTTTCATTATCATGGGACAGGAACCATGTGATGTTTTGTTTTTCTAAACAAATATAACAATATGGCAGTGGCAACAGGTTAAGCCATGACAAACACAAATGCTGTAGATAGTGGGCATCAGAGACCTGGACATTAGGCAGTGGCCAACAAGCTACTGTAGTCTGGGTGCAGTATATGAGATAGGAGTTAAAGGAGAACTATTACAAAAATTAAAATTTAATATAAGCTTCATCTTACTGAAATATGAAACTTTCTAAATATAATCAATATAATTTTTTTTATTAATTTTCTGAATAATTTTCGGTTTCTGAAATAATCAGGTTATTCTTCACTCTCCCCATCTCAGCATGTGTTTCCCTTCACTCTCTTCATGCAGGAGTAGGAGTCAGATTCTGATTTGGGAGGGTTGCACCCTTTGCCTAGAACAGGGGTCCCCAACCTTTTTAACCCATGAGCCACAATCAAATGTAAACAGAGTTGGGGAGCAACACAGGCATGCAAAAGTCCCTTGGGGTGCCAAATAAGGGATATGATTGGCTTTTTGGCAGCCCCTATGTGAACTGGCAGCCTACAGGAGGCTCTACTTGGCACTATACTTAGTTTTTATGCAATTAAAACTTGCTTTCAAGCTTGGAATTCAAAAACAAACACCTGCTTTGAAGACCCTGAGAGCAACATCCAAGGGGTTGGTGAGCAACATGTTGCTCACGAGCTTCTGGTTGGGAATCACTGGCCTAGAAGATGAATTAGGGCTCCCTCTTTTACATAACCAGATATGATGGATATTGTGTTTCTCTGGTATGTGCCAGAGTCAGTTATTTTGTTAGCTTTTTTTGTGCTGGAGTTAGTTATATGAGTTAGCTCTAAAGCATCTGCTAGGAAAGGGAGCCGCCTAAAAGACATATTAAACCTACCTGTATGAAGAGAGCATGAAAAGTAACAGGTTTGCTGAGGGGGAAACAGTAAAAATGAATTTGATTATTTCATAAATAGTACAGAATGTTTCATTGATTGTATTCAGAAAGTGTCTAATTTGAGTGTGATGACATGCAACTATGCCTTCCTTTTCATCCAAAAATTCAAAAGTCTTAATAGTATCACATTTGTGCGTGTGTGTATCATATGTTAATATAGTAGTGATTAAAGGAGAACCAAACCCTTTTTATAAAAATCCCCTACCCCCTCTACCCTACATAGACCACCTCCCTGCTCCACCCCCCCAAGCCTAGGTGTTACCCTGGGTAAATGCCCCTAACCCTTTAACTACCCCTCGATGCAGATTGAGGGCATCGGAGTTCATGGGCACCATCTTCTTCTCTTCAGTAATCTTCCGGAAGAGAACAGCATGTTGGCCCTGCCCTGAATCTGCAACAAGGGGTAAGTAAAGAGTTAGGGCATTTACCCAGGGTAACACCTAGGCTGGGAGGGAGCAGGGAGGGGGGTCTATGTAGGGTAGGAGGGTAGGGGATTTTAATAAAAAGGGTTTGGTTGTCCTTTAAAGTATTGTATAAGCAGTACCATAGATTTTGTATCACTTTGTATACATTTGCCTGCTGGCATATTAGTATCTTTTGGAGTCCAGGTAGTAAATGATGTATACAGTTAGCATTCAGGAGGAAGCTGGGTAAAAGGGAGAAACATTGTTAGAAGGAAGAGGACAGTTGAATCATATCACTTGTCAGCTGGCAGCTGCACTGAGAAGGTGTCACTACTATTCATCACATTAAAGCTAAAACCAGTAGTTTTTGAAAGCTTAAGAGCTGATTAGCTCCTAGGAGAGTATGAGGTATGGGTCGCTCTACAGCCAAGGTGGCCCTTGTGTACACTTTTGACAGGGGCTGGCAAACATCACTGGGTCAAACACTATGGTACTGTTTGTACTGTTGTACTGGCCAACAACTTCATGTCAGCAGAGAATTTGTGTCACTTGTACAGATTAATCAAAACCACCTTGTGTGACATTAGCTTTAATGTTTATTTGCTGTCTATTATAAACTCTGAATAATGGTGGTGACTGCAACATCTGCCAACTAGATATGGGTTTTTGGGAGCCTTGACCAAATGATGAAGACCAAGCGGGTAGATGTTGAACCCAATAAAACAATACACCTCTAATATGCTGTACAGGTGCTGACATATTATTTGCCTAAGGTATGGCAAGGCTTGTAATGATCTGTGGAAGTTGTTTCAAATGCAAAATGTATGGGAAGCCATATATGTATGTCCTATTCTGCGACTCTTGAAACAATGCAGCAGAGGTCAGCTCTCCTCAGTGGTGCAACTCTGTGCCAATAAACCTTTAACATGGTCTGGGACATTTATCTCCTACTAGCTCTGCAGTAAATACTTTTAGCCCCTTTGGGGGTACTGTGGGATTTGTAGTCTTTCTTTAACAAAGTTGCATGCGTCTGAGATTGAGTCTTCTCTGGGATACAATTGATGAAGTTGAAATTGTAAAAGTGCACATGAAAGCATTAATCATGTCTGAAAAAGAATTGCCCTAGATAAAACCAGGGCAGATATGGGGCAGGCGGGGCAGAAAGGCTGGGGGGTGACAAATTAGGAATGTTATAATTGTGCTAGTAGTGATGGGCAAATTTGTCCCGTTTCACTTCAACATGAATTTTGCGAATTTCTCGCGGAAAGTAGCAAAAAATTTGCGAAACATCGATTTTGACACTGTCGACAATTAGCCGGCGGCATAATGGGCATAGGCATCAAAGTTGACGCCGGCGACCATTAAAGTCAATGGGTGTCTAAATTGGCGCTGGCGTCGGAACCGTCGTCGAAAAACCTTTTTTCACAGCAGATTTGAATTTATACAATGGCGACGAAACGGGCAAATTCGCCTCTAATTCGCGCCTAGTGAATACATTCGCCCATCACTAGTGAATCTAATCTGAACTGTTTTGCGTCGCCAAAAATTTGCAAAACTGCGATTTGCAGAAGTGCATTGAAGTCCATGGCCAACATTTTTTTTTTTTTTGACACGCGACTCTTTTTTTTGATGGTCCTCAATTTTTAGGCGAAAAAATTTGCTCCTCACTAATTGTGAAGTTACATCTACTACATTGTCCACCATCCCCCTGATATAATGGTCTTCAAAGTGGGCAAAACTAAGTGCAATTTGCCATATTTCATCCCACATTGAAGCAAAATTCAAGAGTCATTGCAACATTGCAAGACAAATGTGATGCACTAATATAAGCACAACATGTATTTCAATCTTGTGCAAATCTAAAATGATGGACTTCATGTGAATGTCCTTATTTGTCCTCCATTTGCAAAAATTACAGTTGGTGCAAATAGCATTTGAGCATAGTTTGCAAAGGGGGTTCTAGTCAAAGGCAGGTTTAAAGAGTTTCCCTGTACAGTTATGGGACCTGTTATCCAGAATGCTGGGGACCTGGGGTTTTTCCAGATAAGGGAATTTGGAACTCCATCCCTTAAATCTACTAAAAAAATATTAAAACATTATTAATTATTAATAATACTTTACCCAATAGGATTGTTTTGCCACCAAGGAGAATTAACTATATTTTAGTTTGGATTAAGTACAAAGTAAAGTCCTGAACGGGTCCAGATGGGTAGAACTGTGCCCAACCCAGACCCGCTAGCCCTCTACAAATCCCCCATCTTCCTGCTCCCGAAAACAATCCCGCAGTTACCTAATTTTAGGCCAGACCCGGGATCCACGAAACCCAGAAGTGACTTCACTGGCGGGCGGGGGGTATTCTGTGAGTACCAACCCGATACGGGACTCTAGTAAAAGGTACTGTTTTATTATTACAGAGAAATAATAATAAACATTTGGATTATTTGGATAAAATGGAGTCTATGGGAGACGATCTTTCCGTAATTTGGAGCTTTCTGGATAACGGATTTCCAGAAAACAGATACTACTTGTATAGTTATTTACCTTCTACCCTTGTGTCAGGCCAGAATGAACCAGAGGCATAAGTGTGCTAGTCACAGCTCTAACTACAGTGGCAAGACTAAAGTACTCTATGTATGGCATATTCATAAGTTCAAATTTGCACCCATTTTTTACAGACACTGTAAACCAGGGATATTAAATTCACTCTGTTCTTTCCCAACATTATATTTCCCAAAAATTCCAGCACTGTATGTTAAATTCGCCTGCAAACCCTCAACTCAAATAACCACATTGCGGAGCACTGGAAAATGTTTGCTTGAAAGAGTCTGTCTCGCTCTCTCGTCCTGGTTGTTTCCCAGTAAAAGTCCTGCACCTGCTGAAAGAAACAGGACGAGTTTATTGATAAATCTGGATGTCTCTTTGCCCCAATGCTCAGCTATGGAGCAAAACTGATAAATCCTCTGTGAAAGGAGTAGAGAGGAAGACAGACAGAACGAGAGACCGATAAACACAAGAGCAGAGAGTTTTGAGCCCCCCTAATCTGGCTCGGCTCCCATTTCTGTTTCAGCCAGAATAGCAGAACATCAGCCAAGAAAAAAGAAAAAAAAAAGAGGAAACAAAATAAAATAAAATATTCCCCCTCCTCTCCCAATAATCAGGAGGGTGGGAGGGGGGTCGTTGGCACAGTTGGAATGACGTCGTGTCTCTCCCTGCCCCTCCCTCATTAGGGATGTGAGCAGATCGGCGGGATAAATCCCAGCATGTGTGAAGGAACGGGGGCATTGTGAGACATGGAGAGCATACGGCCTGCCGCTCCACTCCGGAGCATCATCCTGTTTCTTGCCTTCTGCCAAACATCTCTGCAAGGAGGTGAGTAGCCACGCACGGATATGCACTTTGACCTTGCTCTCTCTCTAATACATGTTGTCTTCACTTCATTTTACATTATCCCCAAACTATTAGTTGGCCAGTGATTCTGCAACTTGTAAGGAAAAAAACTGCTGCTTCCCAGCACTTCCTGCTCTATCCAGCACTAGACATTATAGCAATGGGGCATCCCACTTACTTGTTTGGCGTTACGTTGCATAGACCCTAGGATTTCTTAATCCAATAAGTTACTGAGCAGGTGACCAATTCCTCATCCTTTGAGTACCCAACATACAAACGTATAACAGAGCTAATAGCAGACCATAATACATTTCACAAGCAGTAATGAGGCTTTGGCTCTTACGATGCCCAGAATATCCTGTTTTCCCCATCGAACCATGCAATGGGATGCACCTTACCTGGCACAACTTCATCCTTTTTGACTTCTCCCAGTGAGACAGTTCTTCCCAAAATCCATATCATAGGAAATCACACCCTGCCTGTGCTATGACACTGACCACTCTAATCATTGCGTTTCTACTCCAGCCCCTCAGCAACACTTAGGGGCCGATTCACTAACTTCGAGTGAAGGATTCGAAGTAAAAAAACTTCGAATATCGAAGGTTTTTTTGGGCTACTTTGACCATCGAATGGGCTACTTCGACCTTCGACTACGACTACGACTTCGAATCTAAGGATTCGAACTAAAAATCGTTCGACTATTCGACCATTCGATAGTCGAAGTACTGTCTCTTTAAAAAAATCTTCGACCCCCTAGTTCGCCATCTAAAAGCTACCGAAGTCAATGTTAGCCTATGGGGAAGGTCCCCATAGGCTTGCCTAACTTTTTTTGATCAAAGGATATTCCTTCGATCGTTGGATTTAAATCCTTCGAATCGTTTGATTCGAAGGATTTAATCGTTCGATCGAATGAATAATCCTTCGATCGTACGATCGCACTATTTTCGCTAAATCCCAGTCGAATATCAAGGGTTAATTAACCCTCGATATTCGACCCTTAGTGAATCAGCCCCTAAGTAAAACCTTAACATTGCACCTTCACTCCAGCAAACCTGGGGCCCAGAGAAAAGTATCAAGGGAATACGTTTTAGTGTTTTTCAGGCTCTGCTTGTTCCCTGCATAGGACATATGACATATCTCCTTCAGAACCTGAATTAAAAAGCAGAGAGATATTGGCAGAAGAGAACAGATATTACAGCCTAAAATGATTCTGTTAACAATCTAATTGCCAGTTCAGCACTTGTGCCTGAGACTCTATAGAAACCTGCCCCAAAATCACCATATTAATCAAAACCACAAAACACAACAGTTTTACATTTTTTTGTGCTTCAGTGAAAATTTTTTGGAGACCTTTGGCAGCTGTCATTACTTATCACGTGTTCTTAACGTGTTCTTAACGTTGGGCCTAACATCAAAACTGCTTTTTAGGAAACAAACTGCATAGTTTAAGATGTATTCTAGAGAACTGGGAGGTGTTCAACACCCTGGAAACCTTCTTAAAGGTAGATTTATGTTACACCAATACATTTATGTATTCTGCTGCCAAAACAGTGAGGTTTATAGCAGATAAATACATTAGGGTGCACAGGTTTTTTAAACTTAAATTCTACTGGTTACACACCTTATTGAATAGCATTACTGTGTTTCAGAGAATTTTTCTATACAGGGAGACTTGCAGCATAAAGCATAGCAGAGGCTCACGTGCACATATATAGCACAAGTGTAGCTGTATGCCTTACCCACGGGTGCAAATGTAGACACATATACAGTCTCAAACATTCAACTAATACACAGCTAGAGTGGTATTACTTGTAGTGCAACTGTATACCTGATAAATGTGTTCATGTGCACATTTTGCACTTGGGCTCATCTGTACATTTCATGCACTTGGGCTCATCTGTAAATTACACCCACTTGGGCTCATCTGTAAATTACACCCACTTGGGCTCATCTGTAAATTACATCCACTTGGGCTCATCTGTACATTGTATGCACTTGGGCTCATCTGAAAATTGTATGCACTTGGGCTCATTTGTACATTGTATGCACTTGGGCTCATTTGTACATTGTATGCACTTGGGCTCATTTGTACATTGTATGCACTTGGGCTCAGATGTACAGCTAGTACACTGGCTCAAACATCTTGTAAAGTGGGTCATCTGGGCACTATGGGTCAGCTATAATGAATATACACATTTATCTGCAGTCATTATGAATATAAATGCAACACAGTACATCTTACAAAAAGGTACAAATGTACACATATTTTTGCTCAGATAAGCACTTTATGCAAACACTATACTGCAACTCATTTTCACCCTTTATTCACAGATTCAGTTGAACACCTGGTATAGTTGCACAGATAATACACAGGCCCTCTTGTATAGCTTATGCAAGGGTTAAGCTGCTGGTAGGGTTGCTACCTCTCCCCTCTAATACAAGCCACATACTGAATCCACATAGTGCACATCTAGTAACAATTTATTTAGATACATGCAGCATGGCTGTACATAAATCAGTCTGCAGCATGCATATGGATTGATTGATAATTAGCCATGCAGATTCAGCAGATTCTGGTCTTAGGGCCCTTACACACGGGCGTTTGTGAGTGACGGAATAGATGCACTGAATTATTGTCAATGGGGCTGTACTAACACAGTAGCATGTAAGCGCCAAACGCAGGTTGCATTTTATTTGCAGACCCATTGACAATAATTCAGTGCGTCCACTTCTGCGCTCCCCTGCGGCCGAACAGAAGAAATCGCAACACAGGGGAGCGCACAAATGCCTGTGTCTAAGAGCCCTTATACAGAGGCTCATGTTCACACTTTTAACAAAGGTACAACTTGGAATTTAATAATCAGCTTTAGTTGCTCTGTATACAGGCTTATACATACTCTACACATGTTTTACAGTCAGTTGGATATGTTATGCACTGCCTGAACTGCACACCTCATACACCAGCTCACTTGCACACTTGGCTGCTGTCACCTCTCAACATTCTCAGCTGAATATATCACTAACACATGTTCCACTATACACCTTACCCAGATGCTTTTCTAAACAACCTATCAACCTCACCAGTGGTACAGCTTATTTATGTTGCACCTTATTCATAGGCTTTGCTCAATGTTTCCTCATGAGCACACACAAATATTAAGGCCATCGCACATTACAAATTGTGGTCCTCACGAAGAATTTTGTGTGAAAACAAAATTTTTTATCAATTCTGACCCAAGCACACACTTTTTATTTAAACTACTAACACAAGTGTAAAATTTGCACACAAAAGAACTTTTTTGCATGCACAACCAAGAAGGAATTAGAGGGAACATTGGCTCTGCTATTCTCCTTACACAGAGGCTTAGCTGTAGAGCTAATGCACAGGTTCCACATTACACCTTTACTCTTAGACAAAGCTGTTCATCTTATATTCAGAATCTGTTGTAGTTCACTGCACTGCAGGCTCCTGAGGGCACTGGACCCATTCAGGGTGATACCACCAAGTGCAAAAGCTGAAATGTTTATTTTATTCTTTATATCATGCTATTGTGTAACAAGTAGAAATGGGGCACAAGCATTGTAATAAATATACATAACCTTAAACAGCTTGTATACACATCCTCAGCAGCCTATATATAAAGAATACACTTCACTTTAGCTTTAACTGCTAACTCTAAACAGAAACCTTGCTGTTCACATTATGGTCAAAGCTCCTTAGTGTGCGATTTATGCAAAGACTCATATGTATACCATACACATGTGCCAGTATATACAGTACACCTCAGAATTACACCTTAAGGTGGCCATAGGCGTAACAATTATGATCCTCCTTCTTTCAATACACACGTGTAGAGCTGAATCGTCAGATATACAGGTAGATATATGGGAAGAAACAATAGAATTCTACCTGTATCTGACGATTCAGCACTAACAATGGGTGATGTTTGGGTCCCTTCAAAGGCACCCGATCAAAATTTTCTGTCCAGCCCGATCGACAAGCCGACTGATATCCAAGTCTTCTGCCGATATCGGTCGGCTCTTTTTCTCACCATACACGCAACGAATATTGGACGAAAATTCGCTTCGTACGATATTATCTGTGCATCTATGGCCACCTTTAGGCTCAGTTGTAAAAATTATGGGCAAGCTCACCTGTATATATTATATATAAGTTCCTCTATATACCTTATACAAAGGTTTACTGGACACCTTATTTACAGATGATCATACTACACCTTAAATGCTGGGCTACACACCTTACTTATATCCATGCTTTTAACTCAACTAACAGGTGAACAGGGTACAATTCAGGCCTCATTTAGCCTTTCAGGCAATGATAGAATAACTAGGTGAGGCTCAGAATGCTGAGATAATCAAACATTCTCCTTACCAAAGCTGCAGTCATTGAGCACAGGCTTCTCTTACTGTAAATTCTTTATTATCCAACAGAATGTTTCTTCCTATCACTGCATTCACTAACCTTACCTAGGCTATTCAAAAATAGCTGGGAATTTACTCCCTGTAAACACCTGAGATGACCTCAAAATGCTGATATTTTGTTTTTTCCAATAATAAGCCTTACATCTATCCTGAAGAGCTTGCAATCTAACCTGAATTGCAACAAACTTACAAAGCAGGAAGTGTTAGAATGGGAAGGGAATGCACGCGCATTCTCGTTTGTGCAGGGATGTGCTTACGCGTTCTCATTTGCGCGCGAATGCGTACGCACGTTCTAGTTTGGGCGCGGGGGGAGGGACGCAACGCAGCCAGCTGGATTGCTGTAATGTTCCCTGTAAACCCGAGTGACTGCACACCACTTATAACAGGCAAATCATTTAGTACTTCTACCCAGCCACTTTTTTGAAAAAAGATGTTTCAATCAATTTCCACAAACAAAAGTTCCTATATATACATTGGCAGCTATTTCGGCCACTTTTGACTGTTGGCATGGGTATGGCCCTTTGCTCAGGATTTACTTAAAAATCTGTTGGCCTATGGGGTCCCTTAGAATCTACATTCCTCAAATCTCAGCCTGAGATAATGATGGCCCTTTTCGAAGCTATAATTAACATATGGGTAGAATAACATAACCAGATTAATAAGGGACATGGGAAGATCCTATTAGGTGAAAGCTGTTTTATATCTAAATGTATATATTTATGTATGCATGTTATCACATTTAATCAGGGTTTAGTTTTGTAATTCTGTTTTATGGATTACTGAATTCATTTTATAATTGAAATTCAATTTGTAATAATGTACCCCTTGTTGTAAAATATTAGGATTTTAAAAGTTCCACAAACTGTATAAAGCACTGGAAATTTGGCCCTGAAGACATTATATGGTAATGGGACTCTTTGGTGATGAAATAACCTTAAATTGTACAATACAGGGTGCATTTTACATTATATAAGTGCATGGCATGCAGAGCAAATGTCTGTGTGGTTGTATAGTTCAGTGTAGTTCAGCCGTGTGTAGGTAGGATTATAGCGGAGCAGCTATTAATGTTGTTTCAGTAGTAGTTCAGTCCGTAATGTGATGCTTTTATCCAACTAGGTACAAGGTTTGCCTGAGCTCTGCTTTGGTTTTGCAGCATACAAGGTTGAAATGAAAGAACTATAATGCTAAAAATCTGTTTCTTCAGAAATTCCAGATGCTTTCTGTAAAGGGGAAGCACAAGTTTTAACTTAGAAGTGAAAGCTGACACATTCCCACCTGATATGAATGCAAAGGCTTGAGCTTTTAACGCCTTCCTGCCAGTGGCTTCCCACACCTACACTATAGAACCCCGAGTATCTCTTTCTCTCTCTCTGAGACGTCTCTCAGATACATATTTCCAACATGGCGGATATTAACCGCTAAACAGCTCAGCATATTATTTTATCTCCATGGGTCAGCACATCTGCTAAACCTGTTTGTCTAGGCCAGTTTTAATGTAAGGCAGAAAAAGGGTTGCCACCCAGCCACTATTTTACTTGTTGACACCATAAGACATTAAAATGCAAAGTGGTAGAGTTGCAGTTCAGCAACAACAAGATACTACAAGTATTATTGTTATACTGGACATTTATGATCTCTGAGTTTGTGTTGTTCCAGTCTTGGCAACTCTCTTCTGTGACACAAATTAAGCTATTTATAGCACATGTTCTATATTACCAAAAGTTATAAGACGTTTGTCTGTCCAACATCTCATTCCAAAACTAAGGGGGTTATTTATCAATATCTGAAAATATCTTATTATTTTCTGAAAGCTACGCCAACCAAATCCGCACTGGATTTTTGCTCCTTTTTCAAAAAATGTCCTGTGCGGGAAAAAACTCCAAAAAATTTGAATTTTTGCCAGAAAACCAGGGAATCTTCAAATTATTGCACAAAACCCAGCGCAGAGGACAGCCTCTACAGATCTAAGACTTTCCACTAAATGTTGGAACATTTGGATGTTGGGGTTTGCTTCCATTCAGGTGCAAGGGTATTAATGAAGTTGGTCACTGCTTTTGTATGATCACTGACTTCAAGGTTCCAATTTAATGTACAGAAGATTTTATTGGTTGAGGTCATGTTCTTCCACTCCCATTTTATTGTGTATTGGAACATTAATGTGGTGGACCAGGAAAGGGCCTTCTCTAAACTGGTAGTTAAAAGTAGGAAGGTAAAAAAATGTATTTGCTTATAGAGTTCAGATTTTCTTACATTTTACTATAAGCTCTAGCACAAACCGTAAGAAACAGGGCCAACATTATAGTCCAGTCAACATTACAAATTCATCAAGGTAGTCTTCTACTGAAGCAATACCTGTGGGTTCAGGCTTAGGCCTGCATTTCTGCATAGGTTTGTGGCCAGATGGGTTTACTATGGATTGGCAATAATTAAAGTTGTAGTTGTTTCCTGAAGCAGTTCTTGACCCAGTGTTGTGCTGAGCACCAATAGAAGGTGGATCAGACATGGACATGGGAAGTTAAAATCCTTCTCAACCTCGAGCTTGGATGAGAAGGAGTGAAATTCCCAACCTTCAACCACTTTTCTCCTGGCATCCGCCAAAGCCAGACTCATCCACAAGATAGTGAAGCAGGAGTCATCATTTTAGAGAACATCCACTGGTTACAATAGTGGTGACCTCCAACTGCCTTATAACATTGGACTTATTTATGTCAGTTAATTAATTTATAGTTCCCAGCAACCATTCGGAAGGCTACAGGTCGGATGAACCTGGATTAAAGATATAACCATCCCTGTTTCAAGAAGACCCTTTGGGTTATGGAGAACGTGCCTGTATAAAGAATGCAGAGTCACTTGTGCTGTATTCACTTATTGAACTTGCATCAGAAATAGCTCTCTGCATTAACTAAATCCAGATGAGGCTCATTTTGTAGGCCAGTTGTTACCTATTATTGATGAAACTTGAAACAGTGTAATGATTCAACAGCATTTAGTTCCACAAAGCAAACTTTCTGCTGGTTATTCATGTATAAAAATACACACACAAGAATGTATTTGGCTTGTTCCTGCCTCTGTCCTGTTATGGTTGTACTACGTCATATTCTAGACTCCCTGGCGGCTATTTATCAGTCACTTTCTGTAAAACTGGGCCACAATTGCATCGAAATTGATAAATCTGATCCATGCTTGACCAAGATCTGCTGCCAAGAGATTCTTATGTATGAATAATGTCCCAGTTGTGCTGTTAAAATATATATATTATATATATATATATATATTTTTTTTTTTTTTAGAATATCCTCCTATCCAATTGAAATGAAATCAGATTTGTCAGGAGGTTTTTTAAATTATTAAAATCGATATATAAATATTTTCAGGGAAAATGGGAAAACAAAGCAACGTCATTGAGTTTATCCTGCAGGTACTGATTCCATGCAAGTACATACAAACTTTAAAGGAAAACTTGTCAAAATGAAAATAAATGTTTAGATACTGCCTGAAAAACAGTATATATATTTTGAAGCAATGTTTGCCCTGGCCTAGTAAACTCTAACAGTTTGCAGAAGTAAGACTTACACATTGACTTTATACTTAGGTGGGTTTTGTTTGCCTTGAAGTTTTGCACCCTTCTGGTACCAAACCTTGCACCATCCTAGTCCCCTTCATGCACAATGGTGCCTACCTCTCCCCTATGATCAATTTCCGCCAGGGGGAGAGGGGGCAGATCTGAGTTGCAGGTCCCACGAAGGTTGGGTCCCACCGGGTATGTTCCCGGTGTCCCAATGGCCCAGCACCCACTGTTTGCGAACGCATTTTATTGTGCGTATTCCATGAATTTTGCTACCAGTAGTGGTTAATCCTACACTGGTTACATGCAGTATCTATATTTAGGGTAGGCAGGTACAATTAAGCTGTCAGTATAATGGGAAAACTGTACAATTTTAAAAAGATCACAGAACTGTAAATATTTAGGAGGTTTCACATACATTGCTGGTATTATACAAACATGGCTATTATCACATAAAGGTGGTTTTTATATACAACAGAAACAATTTTAAAACAAGTTACTGACCCAACAGCATCTTTTACATGATAAGCATACTACACAACCAAGCATCATATAAGGGCACTGTCATGAAAAGCAGACCTATGTTTAATGGTTGGGTAAAAGAAACATACTAGAGTGGAATAGGTTTCCTATTTCAGGTCTAAGTTGCTGAACAGTAACCCTAGTCTACCTTAAGTCACTATTATTTAGGCCATAAAACCAATTAGTGTGAAACTTTGAGTACTTGGGTCTAACTGCGCAATTTATCAAGCCTAAAATGACAAGTTCAAGTGTGCATTAATGGGTGTAAGGTAGGGGAAGTGAAGGGGGACATCAATTAGGGAAGGAAGGAGGTGAGTAGGAATAGATATATACAAAGACCATCAAATCATTTTGCAGAATGTCCATCCTGGGAGTTTGTTGTTCCCCTTTTTTAGTGCTTGGTTCAGTGGTTGGGAACCTGAGTTCCCAGTTTGCTTTGAGAGACAACCATTGCACATAGCCTCCTCTGAGTATCTTCAACAACTTCTTTTTAAAGGGGTCCTGTCACCATAAGAAATAATTCCAAATTATTTGTTATCATGTTAGTTGAGCAAAAATGTTCTGATCCATGTTGTCATGCTGAAATGGGGATTAACCATGGTATAATTATATATGAGGCCAAATAGTTGGGTAATCAGGAGGACACAATAATACCTAAATCCTCTAGTAGTTATGTTGATACCCTGGTGGTGCACCTCTCTGAGACTGAAAAGCACAATACTGTTGAGGTATTTTTTCAGGGTGTTCATTTAAATGGCAGCAATGTATCTGTATCTGCAGTTTCTGTGTATAGGACTGCAAAGAAATATTCTCTATAACCAGGCTTATCAAGAAAACATATGAATGCAGCAAAGTCAGGTTGATATGGACTCTATAGCTGATGATCATTAATTAGTTGACATACCTTTATTCCTGCGATGAAGAAAAAAATAGTTTCTTAAAGTGTAAATAGTTACTATAGGTTGTATCTGGCATGTAGCTGGTTGGGGTCTTATTAAGAATGAACCAAAACCGTTAAACTTTTCATAGCACAATAATCCCTAATGAAAAAAGATAATTGGGAGATCCATGCATGAGAAAACTATAACATATATCCTTATACTATCAGAACCCCGGACAGCAGCCCTGGAGGTAATAGCTTCTTATTGGATTTGGGGATTCTCACTATATGATTCCCTGTGAGCCATCTTCCATAATATGTATTGGACTGTTGTCTATAACACTAAGCACTTGTAATATTACAAATACTCCTGACTGCACTCTAACTGGCTGAGTAATACACAACCACAAGCAACCACACACTTCTTCCCTCACGAGCATGATAAAATACTTTCTCTACCATAATATGTTATAACGAGTATCTTCTCACTCCAGTGCTCTTATACATACACAGCAACCAATATCCCTATCTCACTACCGAGGTACAGGCAGGTCCCTATTTACCCCTTGTATCAGTTATTGATTGCTTTTTATGTAATTCTGAATTGTATAAATCAATGTACTATACAGCGCTGCAGAATATGTTACATACATGTTAATAATGGTAATAATGCTCAACACCTGTGAGCTGTGCTATGTTTTTTTTACGTTTTAGTTTGTTGTTTGCCTCCATTAAGAAACAAACAAGATTTTTCCTTTGGTAAAAAGGTGCAGCTTGCTGTCAATAGTAAACAAGCTAGCAATCTTTTGAAGCAAACTCTAAGGGGCCGATTCACTAAATTCGAGTGAAGGATTCGAAGTAAAAAAACTTCGAACTTCGAAGTTTTTTTTGGGCTACTTCGACCATCGAATGGGCTACTTCGACCTTCGACTACGACTTCGAATCGAAGGATTCAAACTAAAAATCGTTCGACTATTCGACCATTCGATAGTCGAAGTACTGTCTCTTTAAAAAAAACTTCAACCCCCTAGTTCGGCAGATAAAAGCTACCGAACTCAATGTTAGCCTATGGGGAAGGTCCCCATAGGCTTGCCTAAGTTTTTTTGATCGAAGGATATTCCTTCGATCGTTGGATTAAAATCCTTCGAATCGTTCGATTCAAAGGATTTAATCGTTCGATCGAAGGAATAATCCTTCGATCGTTCGATCGAATTTTCTGCGCTAAATCCTTCGACTTCGATATTCGAAGTCGAAGGATTTCAATTCCTAGTCGAATATCGAGGGTTAATTAACCCTCGATATTCAACCCTAAGTAAATCTGCCCCTAAATATCACAGCTGCCTAGTTAATTTTAGAAAAATACCAAAGTAAAAAACTTCCTTTATTGCAGCATTCTTGCTTCAACAGATCTATGGCTCCTAATGAATTTTGGTTACTGCTCCTTAAGGACAATTATTGGCCACTTCCAGTTCTTGTCAATGGGATATAATATGTGGCAGGTAGCAATTATTGAATGTTATTTGCCATGTCCACAGTAACGTAAATAATAGGAGCCAGTCCCGGGTGCATGTATTTGGGCATCCCTTAGTTTATAACAAAGTTACAGATATATGATAACTTGCCCAGTCACTCTTGTATAGTTTCAGGGATATATCAGGCGGTAAATATGTATTCACCCTCCTATTCTGCCCTAATTGGTTTTTATTATCTTCATGGTGGACCTCCTTTCCTCTGCCTCACTAGGGGGGATTTGTGGAACCACTGTATTAACCCAAGATAGTTAACTACTGGTTCTCCAACTGTTGCTACACTACAACACCAAACATGGCCAAACCAGCTAAACCAGCACTCCAGGCTCCACAAATAGCCCATGTTTTGGGGCCATTTTTACAAAAACACTTAGTCGTCTTGATCGTAGATGGATAATTCTGATAAATCTACCAGCACTTCTCCATAATTATTCAAAACACAACAATTTTTGGTAAAGCAAAATATGTGGCTTATAAAATCACTATTAAATTGGCTTTGGAGGGATGGACTGAACAACAAAACCTCAGGCATAAAAAGTATCAGAGATTTTACTTTTCTGAATATTGTAGCACACTTTGACACATGTACATATATACTGTATACAGGTCTGGTCCAGGCTTCATACCACCCATCTGTCCTGTGTTCTGCGGAACAGTCCCGATTTTGACAGCTAAGCCGACAGTCCCAGGTTTCCTTTTGAAATGTCCTGAGTTTCTCTTTGATCCCTTGCACTGACGACAGAAAGTGATACAAAGTTTACGAAACGTAATTTTACAAAAAAGAGACTGTTTGGCAAAACATTGTGCAGCTGCACTTTGATACATTTGTAACAATTTAAGACAAGCAAAGATACAAATGTAATTATTTAAGATAAGCAAGTCTCTTGGGAGAACTGAGACTCACAGATTTCATCTTCATTCGCAAAACTGCTATAAAACATAAAACATGGCCTTAAAACGCCCAGAAATGTGTTCAAACTTTCATAACCTGCCACATTTTGTAAAATAGACATTGTAAATTGTAGCGTGACCATAAAATGGGCGTGGTCAAAAAAATTTAGCCGCACTGTCCAGTGGCCTTTTTCAGTGGATTTAGAACTGCGTGATATGCTGTAAAGTTGCAAGGAAATCTCAGCAACTTTCAAGTGCTGGTGCTTTATATATGCAGAAGGTCAAATTGCAGTGCAGTCCTATGTATGAGTTTTATGCAGAAAAGCAAAGCATTTTCATAGATGCAGGGAGGTTGCAATGTTAAAATAAATTTCAGCCCCCCCCTTGGGGGCAGATTTATCTAAATGTGAGTATAGAGCCGATCACAGAAAAACGCACCCACTTTCTCATTCTGGTGGGATTTTTAGAACCGTATTCAGCAATGGATGAAAGTTAGAGTTCACCATTTGATAAATAAGATACAGGTACGGGATCCGTTATCAGGAAACCCGTTATCCAAAAATTTCTGAATAATGGAAAGGCCCACTCCCATAGATTCCATTATAATAAAATAATACAATTTTTTTAAAATGATTTCCTTTTTCTCTGTAATAATACAACAGTAGCTTGTATTTGATCCAAATTAAGATATAATTAATGCTTATTGGAAGCAAATCCCGCTTAATGGGTTTCATTTTTACATGATTTTCTAGTAGGCTTAAGGTGTGAAGATCCAAAGTACTGAATGATCTGTTATCCGGAAAACCCGAGGTCCCGAGCATTCTGGATAACAGGTCCCATACCTATACTAAAAATCCCGTAGGAATAAATAGAAAGTAGATGTTGTTGGCTCTAGTCTAACATTTTGCTAAATCTGCCCCATAGTGTTGATGTCACTTTAAAATCAATGAATGACTCTTTCTTTTCTTCTGTATATTTATTTTTGGTCTTGGCCAGACTTTTAATTGGACCACCTGACAAAAAGTGTATTGCTCCCCCCAGTTTGTTTACTAAACCACCATGGAGCCAGCTTTGTTGCAGTGCCTCCTCGTTGGTGGCAGTCATACACTGAGATCTGGCACAGTTGTATCAGATTCTACACATTCCAAATTCCTCGCACACTGAGCTCAACAGTTTTGGAATCCTTTATTCTCCTGAGTCCCTGTTAATCCAACGCACACCTCTCATGCGGACTAGTGTTTGCTTTTAACCATGTCTTTGCAGGAGGACCTACTTAGTGTCCCTTCCTAGTATTTAAGTGCTTTAGCCTCTTCTTTACTATTATTAATATGACTGCAGGGGAGCATAATGAATGGATGAAATTTGTTTAGTCCAAATGGAAATGTATGCACATTTATGCTGACGTATATTTTTTGTAAACAAGACAACATCGTTTTAAATCTCAGTGTAGTTTAAATCTGCCATGAAAACTGCATTTCAATGAAACCCTTGAATTCTATTAGAAGATTCGCCAGCGAATTTTCGTGGCCGTTTCACGTATTTATTCGCCGGCGGCGAATCGCGCAAATTCGCACCTGGCGGATAAATTCGCCCATCACTAATTATGTACCTTTATCAAGTCACAATTCCCTTTTCCAATTGGTCTTTGAACATGACTCAAGCACAAGAAAATACAGCATGTAATGAAATGCGAATGCAATAAAATGCAACACGCACGGGTACAACTAGGCAGAATCAATTAGCATTTAGGTGAGCTTAAACCTGCATTTTAATGTACAGCAAATGCATAAAACAATTCCCGTGAGTAAAAGCCCTTACCTTTGGCGCCATACTTCTATGTGGAAAGTCATGACCAAGGCTTGATTCTCAAAAAGTATCATTGCTGCTTTTAGTCTCTTAATGCAACACTCTCTTAATCCTTAACATTTCTCTCAGTTTAAAGTGCTAAATTTGAATATAAAGAGATATGCTATCTACCCAAAACACAGCATTTTTCACTAGAATTCCATCTTAGGTGCTAGCAACGTAACAGCATACTGTATGTGTCACTTGCATGCAATTCAAATTAGCCAAATTAGAATCCGCTTTAGTGAATTCCTCCCAAGTTAACAGAACAAATTTCTTCTCATTGCTTTGTTGTCTGAATGATTTCACTTCTGGCATGGGGCATTATTAACACATGTGTAGGTGGAACTCACTAGGGGAACTCAAGAAATAGCACCACCTTATAGTAAGGCAAGTGTTCATTGCACGTTACCCTTGCATTTCTCTGCACACAATTCATTATAGTAGGCTGAATTAGTCCATTGGCAATTGACGGCTAAAATGTAAATCGCCAACGGGATGGCACTCGGTGCAATTAATTTTCCGAAGTTTCCTCGTGAGGAAAAACTAAATGCGCAGAGTTCAATCCCACCAGCAATTTACATTTCAGCCAGTGGGAAGACAGGGGAGGCAGTTCTGGGAGATTAATCAACCCCCTTTCGACCATTCACCATCTAAAAGCTGCCGAATTGCTGTTTTAGCCTATGGGGGGTCTCCTACAACCTATTTGGAGTCAATTGGTGGACTTATTTTTTTTTTCACTTCAGATTCGATCAAATGCGATTTTACTTTGTTTCGTACGATTCAAATTCGTCCGAATACGGACCGATTCGATCGAAAATGAACCTATGCGGCCAAAAAAAACTTTCAACTTAATTTCGGTTGGTCCTTCTGAATTCGAATTTCGAAGTTTTCAAATTCGAAATTCGACTCTTGATAAATATGCCCCTTAGAGTTAATATTGAATTGTCAAAGGCAGAGAGCACTGTTCCAAGGCTTATGCATATTACATGTTTGAGCACAGGGGACTTCTTTACTAGGTAAACTGTAGAATTAAATGCATAACCATACAAAATAAACAAATATATATATATATTCTAAAATGAATGCATAAATTGCAGCACCGGTTTTCATTTCCTTTATATTTTCATATATATATATATATATATATCTTAAAATATAGAGGAAATGAAAAACCGGTGCTGCAATTTATCCATTCATTTTAGAATCCAGAACTGTGCTTGTTGTTATACCCTAGGGTCTAAACCACGGTGAGAACATATCAGCCTTGCCATTTCACCTCATCAATAGACTCACATTTGTGCATGCACTCAGAGTGCTTTTTTAATGGAATGCAAAGCATATATAATAAGGATATACTGTAAATAGTACAGTAATATTAGAGGGCCAATGCCTGATGCATCTTTTTGGGTCTCAATCTTTAATGAACCTTACCATAAAATATATACATGCATAGCTTAGCATAATGAGATAAGGTAAGTAGATAAAAAGGAATACATATATATATAATATGTATCAATTTTCTATATGCAAAATCAAGTACAATGTGCTGTTACCATTTACATATGCAGATCTGCATAATATATGAGGGGAACGTGAACTACACATGTAGCTGTCACAGGTACAGGTGCAGGAGCTTTGTATATGAGCTCAAAGGATTGAGCAGTTTCCAAACCCCTTAACACTCCAACACTTGAAACTGTATCCATGCCATGATAGATACTGTTTTTAGCCTCAGTGAACTATCACATATACTTAAAGATCCAGTTTACTAGCCAAGTTGGTGAGCAAGCAAAAGTTGTCCAGATGTCGATCGGCAGGTTTAAAAATCCTGCTGGATCAGGACTGCATTGATTATTCTAAAGAAGTAAATGCCTCTCTCTTTAACTTCCCCTTAAATAAAGAGCATCTTTGTTGCATCTGTTTCTTCCTAAAGACCAATATGGACCCCATCTGGATAAATCCATTTCCTTACACAGCAAAGCACAACGTATCGCTTCATTAATCTTGGTGTATCTAGAGTTTCTATGTTAACCTTTCGCTGCCTCACTGATCTGCTATGCTATTATGGAAACCTTCTGTAAACTAGGCGTAATTGAATTTAACCTCCCCTTCAAAATTAACTTTAACAGCAAATGGCCCAGCTTACATAATAGAGTAAGAGTGAGAGTTCCATAACATGCATTACAGAATATATCAGCAATTCATTTTTTCTTAAGGTGGCCATACACGGGCCGATAAAAGCAGCAGACAGACCGAGTCGGCAGTTTATTTGCCCGTGTATGGGGCTTCACCGATCGAGATCTGGCCGAAAGTTGGCCAGATCTCGATCGGATGGGACTAAAAATCCCGTCGGATTGCGGCCGCATCTGTTCGTTGATGCGGTCCCGCGATCCGACCGCCCGTTACAATTTGTCAGGATCCAATCGTTGGGCCCTAGGGCCCTCAATCGGATCAGCCCGATATTCCCAAACAAGCGGATCTCTCTGTGTATGGCCACCTTTAGATGAGCCTCATTGCTTTCACACTGACAGCAGCAAAACAAGGTTCATGGATGTTCAATGAACATTATTGCAGCCCAATCTGAAACCATCATCATAGCTGGAGAGTACTAAAGGATGGCAAGGAGTAGGCTAGGCACATAGATACTCTTACAAAGCATGAAATTCCTCAAAAAGTATCTGTATGAAAATGTCATTATAGGAGTGATTTGCTTTTTAATGCACAAATGGATTTAGTGCATCCACAGAGCCTGTTTGCTTGCAGTGAAATGGTTTGTTTGTTAGAGATTTAGTTTGGTAGAACTAAGTAAATTGTTTGACATAACCCAATGCAATGTTTGGTATACCTACAGAGTTGTTTGGACTAATGATTTAACCTAATCAATTGTTTAATGTGACGACAGTAACCCAATTAAACTCAAATCGAAAGCACATTCGCTGCTCAGAGTCAGGTCTTGTCTCCATACCTGTGGTTGAAAATGTTTTTTAGGCCATCTCTCAATTGGGTGGGATGAAGATATAACTACATAAGGATTTTATATTATGTAGATGTATAATATATACCTCAACTGCTACTCCCAACATCCGATGCAGAGCCAAAGAAGGCTGTATAGGGATTGCAGCAGTGGGGGCCTGAGGCTAGACATTCAGTTTCTCCATTCCCACAGATGGGAGCCTTTTCTGCCCTACATTTTACCCCCCCCCCCCCCAGTACATGAAAGGCTAATGTATGCCTGACACATATTTTTCATTACGGCAAAGGAAAACAATATAAACACACAAAATAAACTTTATTATGAAATTAAATTTCCTTGCAGTGCAGGTGGAAGGATTTCACTTCAGTATGTGTGGTCTATAACAAATAAAGGTAACAGAAACTGTTATAAATATGCCTGTGGAAATCACATAGGAAAAATAAAATATTGGCTGAGATGTCAGATATAGAAATCACAGGATAGTAGGGCACACTAACACTGCACACATTTTACTGGTTAAATTAACCTAGAGCAATCAATAAATAATTCTGAGATGTATCTCCCCTTAAATCACCTCTTACAGGGTGGGAATATGTGGTAAGAATTAAAACGAAACAATGATCCAATTGAACTTTATAATAATAAATACTATATAGAAAATATGAATTTGTGTAATAGAACATATTTTAAAAGAAGCACTATTTACTTATGTTAATCAACAAAAATGCAGAATTTTGAGCCGTTAAGATTAATTAACAAAGCGACTGAGCCGATGGCAATTGGAATGTTTCAGCTTTCCAAAGTCGTCTGAAGTTTCCTCATGAGGCGACTTCAGAAAATGAAGCACTCAGAGTACCATCCCACCAGCGATTTAGACTCTAGCCAGCGGGAAGGCAGTTTGGGAGATTAGTCGCCCGACGAAGAAGCAATTTGTGGCTGACGACTAATTTCCCGAAATAGCAGAGTGTGCCCTTACTTTTAATGTATTTGTTAGGGTTGGTGTGCTGAAGAATAGCAAGTACATTATCTCTGGAGAGAGGGGTTATCTATAGTAGAGACTCATGTCTGGTAGTTTCTTCCTGTTGACTTCTAGTTAGAAAAATATATTATTGCCCTACTACTGCTAGAGATGCTTGGTTATTCTCTTGTCTGCCTATGGGATCTGAAAGAACATTTTTAAGTCTAACTAATTGAGAGATGGAACACGTGTGGGCTGGTTCGCAAAGCATGACACAACTGATGCATATTCATCACTCACTGCTGACTACATGGAAATGTTATAACATCATCACTCTGCTTTGCTACAAAAAAATTCCTATTAATAACAATCATGACCAGATTAAGAGAAGGGCAGATACCATTGGCATGTTAGAGGACAATACAAACTTCCAGTTGTCCCTTTTCAGGTAGAACATGATTTCTGGGCCCAGAAAGAGCTGAGGCTTAGCAAACATTGGATAAAGTTCAGAGATGGCCCATCTAGGCACATCGGGGCATTACTTAAGAAGTATTTGGAGTGTGACAGAATGCCAGCACATATGATACTGTTTATTAGATATGTTCAGAAATTTAGAATATTATAGACATTGCTAAAGTTAAAAGTGATACATTTTCATAAACTGGCCTTTCCCAATCTGACCAGTTTAATGTGCCTTCAGAATTAAACTCAACTTCCATCATAGATAAAATAATAGCTTAGGGAAGCATTTATAAGTTCTACAAGGTTATGGCTGGCAGTTTTGTCCATCACAATTGTGTTGTGTGTGCCCACACAACACAAAAAGAACGTAACATGACTTTTAATAAAGGTTTTGAAAATGTTGTATCTTTTTCATGTTCTTTATTTATAAAATTCCTTCAACAGAACTGTTGCTTCTTCATTTGCAGGAGTTCCTGGCGCTGGACTAGGAGGCCAGTTTTATCCAGGTGCAGGTGCTTATCCAGGTGCAGGTGCTTATGCAGGTAAGGCAAGACAGCCTGCTTACACAGACAGTAAGGGCAAGTTGCAACTATACTCCTTTATAGTAGATATATAGCTGTGCATAACTATGTGCACAATTGTTTTTACAGAGCTGTAAACCAATTGAGTAGAATTGCTCACTGTACCAGTAAGGGATCATATGTAACCCTCGTGGTCTTTACAGTCTGAGCTACATAAAAGTCTTTGGATCAGCATGGTTAGGGTTATAGTTGCTTTTGGGCCCTGAGACTCTATTTAGTCAGCCTTGTTGAGGATAATGCCAACACTCTCTGAGTGCAGTGAGTGATGACTTTGCATAGCATCATTGTGCAGTACAATGTTTAGCAAATGACTTAGCTGCACATTGAACAAAATATCAATCATAATTTAGTTCAGTATTTCCCAATAGCATTCATAAGCCTATACCGGTAATTTGGGATTTGAAGTACTTTTTAAAAAATAGAGTCATTGTTTCTTTTTTTTTTCTTCTTCAATATATCCCATTATGTTTTTATTTAATAGCCAAATATATTAGCATAGGATAAGATAACATCTCATAAATGGCACCCCAGGGATGTATAATTGGCACCCAGTGCATGCAGTGAGTGTATAGTTAGTAGCAGCTCTGTCTAGTAAGAAACATATGGAAATTAACTGAAGAACTTTTCCTCTATAGTAGTAACCCAAATAAAATGTAATCCTAATGTTGCTTGTCTTTCCTGCCAATACAGGAGCTGGTGTGGGAGCAGGAGGCATTGTACCCGGAGTAGGAGCAGGTCTGTAACAAACTTTACTCTATTGACCCCTCTTGTATGCACCTTTACCTGATAATACTAATATTCTCCAGGCATTGCCGAATATATTTTAAAAGGCTTTCAAACTAGTATTCATGGAATGCATTTTGCAGTTGTTCCTGTATTAAAGTGAAAAACTAGTGAAGATTAAAAATTAAATTCAAATGCACTAGCAATTTTAATAATTAAACTACAGTATATACATTTCTATAAAGCCTAATAGACACATTCATTGACTGCATGGGGTTGATTAAAAAGAAAAATAATATGCTTTCAATATATTATTTTTATCTACCTAGGAGTATACCCTGGTGGCAAACCTTCCAAACCAGGTGAGAAATCCTACTAGCAATGTGGTTTTTATAGTAATAATTATACAGGGTTTTTTTATCACTATTTATCTTTAAATCATTTCATATTGTTCTGCTCCTCTGTGTGCAGGTGGTGGTGGTGCTGGAGCAGGAGGTGTTGGTGCAGGAGGACTTGGGGGAATAGGAGTTGGTGGCCTTGGAGCTGGTGGCCTTGGAGCTGGTGGAAAGCCTAGTAAAGCAGGTAAGTGTTGCTACAGTATTACAAAGTCAGGCTGTGCAGACACTTTGGTGCAAATTCACTAAGCGCCGAAGCGCCGAACGTTAGCGTTAATTCGCTAGCGTTTGCCATTTTTCGCTAGTGCGCAAATTCACTAACGAACGCTGGCGTAATTTCGCTAGTGTTACTTCGCACCCTTACGCCAGGCGAATTTTCGCTAGCGACGTAACTACGCAAATTCACTAACTTGCACAGTGTACTGAACGCTACCTTTTACGCTAGACTTCCTTCGCCACCTCAGACCTGGCATAGCGCAATAGAGTAGATAGGGATTGTTTCTAAAAAAGTCAAAATTTTTTCTAAGTCCCAAAAAACGCTGGCGTGTTTTCTACATGATAGGGTGATAGGATCGAAAATATTTTTGGGGCTCCCCTCCTTCCCCCCTACATTTCCTGACTCATGGCAACTTACCTAGACAGTGGGCACATGTGTAGGGCAAAATAAAATTTTTATTTGTTGAAGGTTTTCTAGGCATTTGACGTTGTGATACGTATTCCTCTATTGAAATTTGAATTACGCGCCGTATGTAAATGAACCATCGCTAGCGAAACTTCGAAAACTTATGCTACCCCTGTGCGCAACTTCGGATTTTAGTGAATTTGCGGAGCGCTGGCCAAAATACGCCTGGCGAAGTGTGGCGAAGTGCGGCGAAGTTGCGCCTGGTGCAACTTCGCATCTTAGTGAATTTGCCCCAGAGCATTTAATTACATTTTTATACGAAAAACAGTGTAACCTGCTAAATCAGCAAAAGGCAACACAAATACATGTTCATTATGGATTTACTTTGCTAATGTGGCTGTACATCAGTGCTCACACACATATT
Source organism: Xenopus petersii (assembly GCA_038501925.1). Lineage (NCBI taxonomy): Eukaryota > Metazoa > Chordata > Amphibia > Anura > Pipidae > Xenopus > Xenopus petersii. The sequence continues at coordinate 32,870,012 of CM076675.1, read as the reverse complement.
TCCAACTTGTACTAAGATGACTCCTACCTCATGGCAACATTTCTTCTGAACTGCCTGGAACCATGTGACACACTATGCAATCATGGTGTTGTGCTGGAGCAGTACTACTTGGAATAATGGGGGGGGGTGAAATAATTCATAGTGAATGGTAAGCATCCCAACAGTCTTGTAAAGTATACAGTGCATTTGGAAGGAATGTTATGGGAAAGCAAACACTAATGAAGTGTAACATGGGACAAGCCTTCACAATTTCATGGGTCTGAGATTTAAAAGGCAAGAAATTACTGTATATTATGAAACACCTTAGGGAACCACAAAAGCACAGTTGAAAGTTGCTATTTTAGAACTGCAGCTTATTGACCTCTGATGGAAATGTAATTACAGTATGTTAAAGTGATGGAGATTACTGCCTTATGTGCCCGCCCTCCCCAAAAATTTACTTCTAAGGAACATTGTGCTCAGTGGGATACATTATGGGAGCTTGTGAAGGGTTACATCTTTGGGATATGTGCGGTATGTAATTATGGTGCTATGTTTTCTCTTTGCCAGGAGGAGTTGGAGCTGGTGCAGGAATTGGTGAGTACGGAACTTTATGTGTACAGGTATGGGATCTGTTATCCGGAAACCCGTTATCCAGAAAGCTCTGAATTACAGAAAGGCTGTATCCCATAGACATTTTATCCAAATAATCCAAATTTTTTAAAAGTATTTTCTTTTTCTCTGTAAAAGTACTTGATCCCAACTAAGATACAATTAATCCTTATTGGAAGCAAAACCAGCCCGTTGGGTTTTATTTAAAGAAAAACTATACCCCAAAATGAATATTTAAACAACATTTATATCAAATGAATTGGCATATTAAAGAATCTTACCAATCTGGAATATATATTTAAGTGAATATTGCCCTTTTACATTTTGTGATGGTCCCTGTGCTGCCTCAGAGATCACCTGACCAGAAATACTACAACTCTAACTGTAACAGAAAGAAGTGTGGACCTAACATGTATGATTTGTTTGAATTGTTTGTGTGCACCGTGAATCATACGATCCCAGGGGGCGGCCCTTATATATTTTAAAATGGCAATTTTCTATTTATGATTACCCAATGGCACATACTACTAGAAAAGTCTATTATTATGAAAATTTAAATGAATCAGGGTTTTACATATGAGCTGTTTCATGCAACATATGTTCGGTGGGTATAGTTTTCCTTTAAGGTTTACCAAGCATTCTGGATAACAGGTCCCATACCTGTACTGGAAAATGCTATGATAATCCAGACCCACGTTTACAGTGAATTTGTTTCAGTGACGTTGACTGCTGCTGTGATGTTCTAAAATAGTGTAGCATTGGATTCGAGAGATAATTACTGGTGGGTCTAGGAAGTTATATGCTGTAAATATTAAAGTTATAAGAATATGTCCTGTTGCCCTGCAGTGGTACAACTGGTGTGTTTCCATCAGAAACTCTACTATAGTTTATAAAAGTCATGGGGGCAGCCATTCAAAGCTGAAAAAGGAAAAAGGGCACAGGATACACAGAAGATAACAGATAAACTCTGTAGTATACAATGGGATTGAATGGCTGCCCCCATGGATACACAGCAGATTGTTTACATAAACTATGGTTGTATTTCTGAAGAAAACACACCAGTTTTACCAGTGCCAGACATCAGTCCTTTATATTGTCATTCCTTTAAAACACTTTCATTTTGTAGTGTTTCTGTTCCTTTAAGTGGTAGTAAGAAACACAAGGGATTTGTCACAGTGATAGTTAAGGGTTGTACTTTGAAGTGTTACATATGTGTATTGGTTATAGTTATGGTTGGTATCAGAAAGTGTTATGTACTGTATGGGGGAAATGTAATACAATTTGCAAAATTCTCCTGTCGCAATGTAATATTCTTCATTAGACTTTTATTGCATTGCGAATCTCAATTGCACATTGCAAACCTTTAACACCTGCTCTGCTCTTTCGTTAAATATTTTGTTGCAACAATTGGTTGGAAATTTGATTACATACACTGCGAATGTTTGCAATCTATACAATTCGCAATCTTTCTGTTGTGTGAGAGGCAAAGTGTTCGAACATTTATTCGCATTGCAGATGAATTGCAAATGATTTTTATGTTAGCGACCAATATTACATTCCCCCCTATGTGTCTTAGTGATAGTTAAGTGGTACTGGGAAGTGATGTGAATTTGTATCAAATCAATAATATGGTTATATGCTATCTGTGGGTGAGTACCATGTTCATGTCCATTAGCATTAAGTAATTATTTAAAAAAAATTTGTTTACTCACTTCAGGCATTTATTTGTGCAAATAAATGTATTTCTTACATACCATATGGCAGTGTCTCATCATTGTCTCCATACCTAATGCAAGCCACACCCTCCTGACACGTTCCACACCATTGGGTGCTTTATCAGAGGAGGTGTGGCTATTACCAGTTGCATCCCTTATATACCTAAAAAAATCCTTAATGTATGTTCCCCCGTGTTTTAATATTATAAATACATGTGGCAGGATAACTTCTCTTTCCTTCCCTGAAACCTGCATAAAATAGTTACTCCCAACTGGGTACAATGCAAACATAGTACCAGAAACTGGTAACTTGATAACATACTATTACCATTTCTAAAATGTATATCTATACACATATGTATCTTTCAACACCTATAGTGTTCCCAAATATCATTGGACCTTCCCCATAGGCTAACATTGGCCTCGGTAGGTTTTAGGTGGCGAACTAGGGGGTCGAGGAAAATTTTTAGTACTTCGATTATCGAATGGTCGAATAGTGGTCGAATAGTCAACCGATTTTTAGTTCGATTCGAAGTCGAAGGTCGTAGTCGAAGGTCGAAGTAGCCAATTAGATGGTCGAAGTAGCCAAAAAAACATTCGAAAATCGAACTATTTTTCCTCTATTCCTTCACTTGAACTTAGTGAATGGGCCCCTTAGATTTATTGCTAAATGTTCAAATTCTGTGGTATGTAAGAAATTAATTTATTCAACACTGTTTTGTAATGATTTGGTGAATTTGCACAAATAAATGCCTGAAGTGAGTAAACATGCATTTTTTCTTTGAAATGATATGAATTTGCCACAATGATTATTAGTTATTGGTGGTACAAGGAAGTGCTATGGATGTGTCTCTGTGGTTATGGGTGGTAGTAGGAAGGGGTTGGATCTGTCAAATTGATAGTTATTGGTAGTACTGGGATGTACTATAGATTTGTCTAAATTGATACAGGAAAGATATTAGTAGATAAATGCATTACTGGGTTTGTTATAATTGATATCCAAACATGGTACTAAAATATGCTAAATGGTACAAAACTGCAACAATGGTGGAAGGTATTAGGAAGCACATAACAGTACAGAACTGCAGCAATAGAGCTGTCACAATCATGGATACAAGGGCCAAACTACTTTGTACAAAACCTGTGAAAATGCTAACAACATAATTACCAGTAGGGAACACTATAAAGAATTGCTCAGCATTACAATAAGGGGTGTAACTGCTCCTTTTAAAGGATTTAGCCCAGCACACAATCTTCCTAAAAATCTTTGACTGAATACCAGGCAAATCAAACGAAGCTGAAACAAATGGGAAAATGGGAAAATGGTACTTAGAATGCTTAATGACCACAGGAGGTGAATTATGAGATTGAGTCTGAGGCTTCCCAAAGAAAATCATTCAAGACATGTATCTGAAACATACTAGGCTTTGACGAGGCTGGATTCTAGCATCCGCTTTATAGGATTAGGGATAAACCTACTTCATCATAATTCAGGTTTCTGAACACAAACATTTTGTATTTGGCCTAAACTCCTAAACAGAATCCAGTTTCCACTGCTAATAGGGCTTTTCAAGTGCTGTTGAATCTCAGCCTTGAAGCCAGAGAATGGTGTAAGGATCTTGCTGGAAAGGTGAGAGAATGGGAAAACAGGTAGAGCTATTGAAGGGGATTGAGGATATGCAACCGCAGTTATCAGACAATTAATAACTGGCGGATCAAAATTCTACTGCTGTTACAGTGGTATGCAACAAGATCAGCATGAGTCTGACATTATAATATAAATGTTGTGCAAAATATTTGTGGAATCAGTTATGGATAGTGCCTTTACAAAGACTTAATTTGATAAGCATGTTTTTTTCATCTTAAATTACTATGTTACTTTGTTACCCCCCTAGTATATTTTTTTGTGGATGTACATATGCACTGTATGTTCTGAGGTGGATCAAACACACGCTAGCTGCATAAAACAAAGTCAAGAGAGTAATGTAATAACTGATGCTCCAGTTCTAGTAAGTCTTAGTGACCAATGAGTAGCTTGACTTTACTGATCTGTTTGACAGCAAATAAGAGTTTCGATTTTGCCCCCACAATGAAATAGACTATAGTGGTATATTTAATGGCTAATGGAATAAGAAAACTATTCAAGTCATCTGGGGACTGATTTCTTTTAGAAAAGCAGTTTTCACCTTTGTCTACATAATTGGTAGATTAACCGAAATGCTTCTTTTGGGTTTAAATGCAGTAAAATATTGACATCATGCAAAAGGAACTGAGTTACCAAAGAAAGAGCTACTAAACACAAGAGTTCTCGTCTAGGTCCAAAGGGGAAATTCTTCTGTGAGAATCCTATGTGTGCAATATGAAACAAATGGTAATTTTTCAGGTGACCCTGGGGCTCAGGAGGTAGAAGCAGAGGCAGAAAGTGCCCATGAAGGTATGACTGATGTGTTGACTATGTGCAGATTATTTAGCTATAACCACATAGCAGAGGAGCAAAGGTATTTCTATAGAACTATTTTACTCCCAGGCAATTAAAAATCTAATGGATAAGGGGAGATCCACAGCAAGGACCAGAGTATTGCCCCCAGTGACAGATTGTAGGCCATCCTACTCCTGCTGTCAATGTAATGTATGTATACCTATATATGTATGTGCATATATATATATATATATATATATATATATATATATATAATTACCTAGATGCATGCATGTAGACTGTACTGCTATCATTTGATCAGGTAGTATATTTCTGTATGTTGCTGCCCAATCCAATATACTGCATATGCTGATACCTTTTCTTCTCCAGCAGAGCTGGGGTTAGTACTGCAGCCAGGCCCGGACTGGCAATCTGTGGGTTCTGGCAAATGACAGAGGGGCTGCTATAAGGTCCCATAGAAAGTCACAATTCAGTGGGCTGGTGGGGGCAGTTTGGGCCTCTGTGTGGTCTGATTGGGCCTCTGTTTACCTGAAATGCCAGGGCCTATTTTAATTCTCAGTCCGGACCTGACTGCAGCTGTACTACAAAGCCAAAAATCCCTCTGGCAGCTAATGGCACTTGGAGGATATTGGTAGCTGTAGTGGAACAAGAGTTAAAGAGTTGTAGGTTGGACATCCGTGATTTAAATTCCTTGGGTTGGAGGCCCAAGCCTTCCTCTTCTCCGTCTCCTACTCTGCATTTTTCAACTCTGATTTAATTTCAATTTATTTAACTATCAGTGACATTCTAACAGTTAATACCCTCCCCATGCGAGTGCAGTGTAAGATGTGCCAAGGTTTTGCACTTTTTTACTTTTCATATTTACTGCTGTAGCTTCAACACATAACAGTTTCCGTGGCTGCTAAAAAGAGCTATATCTATATGTAAGCTGTGTATGACCGTTGGTAACAGATACATAACATTTTACTCCTGTGAACTCCCCTTATGCTTCCAGAACAGGGTGCCACAGATATTCCATTATGGGAACCACAGGGCCTTGGAGATAGGAACTTGCTGCTTAAAACTAAATGTTTACTCTAAAGTGATCATTCACCTTTATATGAAATTCTAGTATGATGTCCGTCATCATTTTCAGCATTTATCTGATTGCTAGAGGCCAACTTATCCTAACAACCAGCTTGGGTTTGAATTGCAGATTGCAGGAAGCTGAATAAGAGATAAGTGCTGAAAAGTAACAGCTGCAATAAAATTGTAACATCACAGAGCAATAGTTGTTTGTTTGCCATGGTCAGTGACCCCCTAACAACCATTTTAAATTGCAAGTTGGAAAGAGGCAAACAGGAAAGCAAATAACTGAAGACCAATTGAAGATTTCAATTTTGTGTTCCAGTATTTGAAATGTTTGGTGTTTCTTTCTTAAATTATAGAGTATAGCTTAGAAAACACTTTTAATTCCCTTGTAGCCCTTAAACATAAACAAGAAGACCTTAGCTGTAACAACCCAGGTACTTCACAAAATGCAGAATGCCTCTCCAGGCTTCCTGTAATTTTATAGATTACTTAGCCCAGGACCAGTAACATAAAATTTTTTTTTAAAAAAATTCGTTAGTACACATAAAAAAAACCACCAACACAAATTATACTTTAAAATCACAAAACCTTTATTAAGAAATAACTTACAGAAACTCCACTTCCTGTCCTGTACAGAAAAGGCGAAAGGGCGACCATCGATCCTGCTGGGCTCAATTTCTCCTCCTGGCTACTCTACTGACAGCATGTGAAGGAGCAACATGGATGCAACATGGATGTAACATGGATGCCTCATGGATGCGATGCAGTGACTGCACTTGCCCCCTCCTCCTCCTGCACTATAGATGCTGGTGATGCTCCTGCAGCCGACATTGATCCGCTGTTCCCTGTACCGCTTCTTCCGGGAGCAAGGCTGCCGCTTCCATCTAGTGCAGCAGGACTTTCAGTAGCGGAGGCAGTTTGGATGTAGAGAAGAAGGGAGAGTGCACGCTGCTCCCCCCAGCCAGATCCCCTGACAGGAATGATCAGCCCACTTCACATTTCACAGCCGCACAGCCTCTCTCTCTCTCCCGGCTCACTGGGGGCTGCAGCTTCAGAGCAATACTGCCAAGTACGGTTCCTTTATGTGGGGCATGGGTTTGACAAAATGATTAAAGGAATATTTGGCACTAGGGGTGCTGGAATATGGAGCCTGTGTGGGGAGAATAACAGACAGACTAACTTCTACAGTATAAGGGATTCTAAGCAGGGAAGGGGTTAACTGAGCTATTGGTTCCTTTACATTATTACATTATTGTTTTACGGAGTAGGGAGTCAAGGAGAGGTTAGGAATATACTGTGAGCCGGGAGAGAGAGAGGCTGTGTGGCTGTGAAATGTGAAGCGGGCCAATCATCCATCATTCCTGTCAGGGGATCTGGCTGGGGGGAGCAGTGTGCACACTCCCTTCTCCTCTACATCCAAACTGCCTCCGCTACTGAAAGTCCTGCTGCACTCGATAGAAACGGCAGCCTTAACCCCAGAAGAAGCGGTGGAGGGAACATAGGATCAATGTCACCAGTGACATCATCTATAGTGCAGGAGGAGGAGGGGGCCCGGGCAGTCACTGCATTGCATCCATGAGGCATCCATGTTGATCCTTCACACGCTCCAAATTAGGATTCGGTTCGGCCTGGCAGAAAGATTCAGTCGAATCCGAATCCTGCTGAAAATGCCGAATCCTGGATTCGGTGCATCCCTAAATAAAATAAATATAAACTTTATGTGAATTGTATTTAGAAACTGTAGATGCAAATCACACAATATAGCTTTTACTCTGGGGAACCTGTGTGGACTATCAACCCCTGGCACAGTCTCACTCCGGTTCCAGTTTAATGTCCCTTTCCCAAGAGCTCTTATATCCCAAGGTAGCGCTACCTGCCCTAAAGTACCTTTCCCTTTGAAAGTAGTAGCTGCTCCTACTTGGGAGGTACATGAGCAAGACCTGTCCTCACCCTGGGGAAACATAGAGTAGCCAACATCTCCACAGGCAGGAAACTGTCTCTCCCTAATGCTCAAATACTTTCTCCAGCAGAGCAAAACACAGCCTTTACTTCTCATTCTTCCTGGAAATTCCTTTTACACAGCCGTGTCACTCTCCACAGATCTGATTCTCTCTGGCTGCTGCAGCAGGAATTCCTTTTCTAAGTTTTGTGGGAAGCCCTGTACTCTCCAAAGGATGCTCTGGGGCACCCAGCCAATTGGATGGCTCTCCAGCCTGTAACTGGATTGGATGATGTCACAGACAGGGGAAGGATTTGTCTGATACCTTACACATCCTTAATATTTTTTTCCCAACAATACAAATTTGATGATTTTTTTCTGGAAAATCTATATTATATTATTGTCTCCTATTTACAAGGTAGAATCATAAACATATTACAGGACTATTTTCCATCTAGTGGATTTAAATTCTTCCAACACCAATTTACCATGTCAGCTAGATGGTTGTAATATCAAACTTAATTTATCCAGTGTGTCACACAAACAAAGGACTTGATAAGAACAAGATGCGGATGTTCCACTCTCAAGTGATTCCTCTATCTGTGATTAAAGAGGCAATGATATAATGGGATTTAAATAGGCTGTAGCTTTTATGTATGCAATCAATAACCAGGAACAGCACGTTCTGTAATACAGGTCAGCCTGCTGATCACTATCAAATCCAGGGGATAATAGTGGATAACTTCAACATAAAATATCCTGTATCCACTCCCAAAACCCATATCTGATAACTTGTACATTAAATAAAATGAACATAGCTAAACTATTCTCCACATTTCTTAGCCACTAGCTACCAGTCATTCATTAATAAACCTATATATCTGAATGAATATGCAAACTTCCAGCTCCCAAAATTCCTACCATACAAGTTAACTGGATCCTGAAAAAAATTACCCAACTGTATGTAATATGAACTTTAGAATGTAATCTCTAATGAGGAAGGGTCTGATATGAATAGAGTTTAATCTCTGTAAATTGCTATGAAATATGTTTGAGCTATATATATATATATATTTTTTATAACTAATGAGCTCTGTAAGGACATTTATAGCTTACCCACATCCCTGTGTTTTTAAAGGGGTTGTTCATCTTTGCATTAACTTTTACTATGATGTAGAGAGTGATATTCTAAGAAAATTTGCATTGGTTTTAATTGTTTTTGGCTTATTTAGCTTTTTGTTTGGCAGCTCTTCAGTTTCCATTATAAACAATCTCGTAGCTAGGCTCCAAAATTCATTGATTTGAATAAGAGACTGGAATATGAATAGGAGAAGACCTAATGTAAATAAACAAGAGTTGCAGGCTTGAATAATTTTCCATGCGTAACATTTTGATTCTAATAAAACAAGGTTTGGTGACAAAATCGGATTACTGGATCATTCCTTAATGTATGCCAAGGGTTTATGATGAAAAAAAATCAGAAGAAAGCAAAAATCAGTTTCTTACTTCATGAACCAACTCAAACAAGTGCTTCTCATTGACACTACTGTAAAGTTTCCAGCAATCATAACTATCCCTGTTGAATAATTACTCTATCTTTACTAGTGATGGGCGAATTTGTGCAGGTTCGCTTCGCCGAAAAATTCGCGAATTTCGCGCGAAATTCGCGAAACGGCGAAAAATTCGCGAAACTGCGCCGGCGTCTCGTTTTTGACGCCGGCGCCCGTTTTTGACGCCGGCGCCCGTTTTTTCGACGCCGGCGCCCGTTTTTGGCGCCGGCGTCCGTTTTTTCGAAAAAAAAATTTTGACGCCGGCGAATTTTTTCCGCGAATTTTCGCGCCCGTTTCGCGAATTTATTCGCCGACGGCGAACGGCGCAAATTCGCCGCGAATTCGCGCCTGGCGAATAAATTCGCCCATCACTAATCTTTACCCAAAGGTGGAGAAGGAGTTCAGCCTGGTGTTGAAGGCAAACCAGTAGTTCCAGGTATTGGATCTTGCCTGTATAATGCTAACGCAATAGCTTCCACTCAGCAGCCATTGTCTAATTATTCTGCCTCTGCTTATATCTTCATTGCAGAGAAGATACTTGTGTGCGTTCTTGTGTAGCAGTGCTTCTTCTGGTGCAATCCCCATGTCTGCATAATGTTGTTCTTCATTGGAAAAAATAGGCTCTGTGTCTAATGCTGGTTGAACATCAGATTAAAAGGGGCAGCATGATAGCTGGCAGGAGAAACAAAAACTGCTTTCAAGTAGAGCACTTAAAAATAGTTTATTCACAAAGCAGAGTTATAGATGTTTATCATATACAGTATCATTCAATAATTGTAATGCTATACAAGACTTTGTTTCAAATTCTTATCCAATAGAAAAATTATTTTATCTAGTGTAGTATCCTTTATCTTGGCAAAAAAAAGCTAAACATACTTGGGAGCTGAGAACACAGTACTTAGCAGCACCACCTTCTGGTGGGATTCTGTACAGCATTAGCATATTTGCCAAGCTGTATTTTGCAGCACCATCAAGTGGTTGGAGTTTGCACTGCAGCTGCAGAATAGCCAAAGGGAAACTTCAGCCCCGTATTAGCTAAGACAAACTATGTTACCTGCCTGAGTGTCAATGGACTTCATTTACCATGTTATATGTATGATTGAGCTGTCAAGAAACAAAACATTATTTTTGTCCCAGTCTCATACATCTTCCAATGAGAAGCATAGCTCCTTGTTGGAGGTGCAGACTTCCATGGTTGCCATCAGCCTATTTGGAGCATAGTATCAGCCAACCTATAAAATACATTTCATGCGACCTTCTGCTGATCTGATTTTATATACTTCCAAAAACTGTATATCTCAGTATATACACAAACTAGAAGGATTTGAAGAGAAAATAAGTAATATGCCATTAAAAACTGCCAGTTTATCAGAGAGTATGTCTGCACGAAATCCTCAGTTAGGTATATGGAAATCATATAACATAAAAACTGTCATTCCCATTGGCACTAATGTATAGTTTTCCAGTAATCATAACTATCCGAGTTCCTTGCTACTAAAAAGTTCACTAATTACACTGTCCTTGCCCAAAGGTGCAGAATTTGCTCAGCCTGGTGCTGGAGGCAAACCAGGATATCCAGGTATTGGATCTTTCCCGTATAATAATAATAATAGTAATGCAATGACTTCCACTCAGCAGCCATTGTCCTCTTGTTCTGCCTCTCCTTATGTTTTTGTTGCAGAGAATATACTTAGATTTGTGCTTTTATGGCATTGCTTCTTCTGGTGCAATTCCAGAAATGTTGGTGTAGCTGGACATCTAGGCACAGGGGTGCAGCTTGGCGTTTTCCCAGTTAACTGTTGTATCCTGTATAATTTTACAAACATGATCTTTTGTTGCTAATAAAACAAGGTTTGGTGACCAGATAATCATTGGATTACTCTCTGATGTAGACAAGGGGTTTATGATGCAAAAATTCTGAGGAAAGCAATAATCAATTCCTTGCTTCATAAACTAAGTACTTCCCATTGATACCAATGAAAAGTTTCAAGCAATCATAACTATCCATGTTGACTAATTACTCTGTCCTTGCCCAAAGGTGGAGTAGGAGCTCAGCCTGGTGCTGGAGGCAAACCAGGATTTCCAGGTATTGGACATTGTCTGTATAATGCTAATGAAATAACTTCCAACCGGCAGGCATTCTCATCTTGCTCTGCCTATGCTTAGGTCTTCATTGCGGAGAATATATTTGTACGTGTGCTTGTGTGGCATTGCTTCTTCTGGTTCCTGTATCTGCATAATGTTGTTCTTCTGTGGAAAAAATAGGCTCTGTGTCTGACACTGGTTGAAAATCAGATTTAATGGGGTAGCATGATGGCCGGAAGGAGAAACCCAAAACTATTGTCTAGCACAGCTAAAAACTGCTACTTAGTAGACCCCTCAAAATCAATAGTTATTAAATACATTCAATGTAACCTTCTGCTGATCTGATTTGATGTTTTGCCAAAAACTGTTTTGCTTCCCAAATGCAAACTAGATGGATTTCAAGAGAAACTAAATAATACGTCAGTTAAAACTGAAATTCGGAAAACAGCAATATTCAGTCCCTTGCTTCATAAACCATGTCATTTCCATTGGCAAATATAAAGCTTCCAACAATTGTAACTATCCATGTTCCTTTGCTAATAAAGAGTTGACTAATTACTCTGTCCTTGCCCAAAGGTGGAGTAGGAGTTGAGGCTGGTGCTGGAGCCAAACCAGGAGTTCCAGGTATTGGATCTTGCCTGTATAATGCTAACGCAATAGCTTCCACTCAGCAGCCATTGTCTAATTTTTCTGCCTCTGCTTATATCTTCATTGCAGAGAAGATACTTGTATGCGTTCTTGTGTAGCAGTGCTTCTTCTGGTGCAATCCCCATATCTGCATAATGTTGTTCTTCATTGGAAAAAATAGGCTCTTTGTCTAATGCTGGTTGAACATCAGATTAAAAGGGGCAGCATGATAGCTGGCCGGAGAAACAAAAACTGCTTTCAAGTAGAGCACTTAAAAATAGTTTATTCACACAGCAGAGTTATAGAATGTACCATGCTATAATTGTCATGATATTCATGTCTTTGTTTAAAAAATTTTATCCAATAGAAAAATTATTTTATCTAGTGTAGTATCCTTTATCCAGGCAAAAAAAAAACTAGACATCCTTGGGAGCTGAGAACTCAGTACTTAGCAGCATCACCTTCTGGTAGGATTCTGTACAGCATTAGCATATTTGCCAAGCTGTATTTTGCAGCACCCTCAAGTGGTGGGAGTTTGCACTGCAGCTGCAGAATAGCCAAAGGGAAACTTCAGCCCCGTATTAGCTAAGACAAACTCTGTTACCTGCCTGAGTGTCAATGGACTTCATGTACCATGTTATATGTATGATTGAGCTGTCAAGAAAAAAAACATTATTTTTGTCCCAGTCTCATACATCTTCCAATGAGAAGCATAGCTCCTTGTTGGAGTTGCAGACTTCCATGGTTGCCATCAGCAGATTTGGAGCGTAGCATCAGCCAACCTATAAAATACATTTCATGCGACCTTCTGCTGATCTGATTTTATATACTTCCAAAAACTGTTTATCTCAGTATGTATGCAAACTAGAAGGATTTGAAGAGAAAACTAGAGAGGTACATTTCCTGAAGAAAATGTGAGTGGTGCTTGCCGTGGCAAAACTCAGGCCCCCCATATATGTTGGGTGTCTTGCCCAGTCGCCCCTGGTGCCTAGAGAGTACACAAAGTCGGTAGAATCTGGATTAAACCGGTGAAATTTAAAGCCAACCAAATTTTACCATTGAAATCAATCCAAACAAACTGGCTATTTTTGGCTCCACCCACTTTTAAAAATATGCAACCCAGTCACCAAATGGACCAAGTTTGAGCACTCTTACATTAACAGTGTAAGAATGACAGGAATTTAAATATTCCCATTGAATAGCGTTAGGTAAAATTTGATTGGCTGTCTTAAGCTCCGCCCATTTTTCTGAATTTTAACCCCAGTTACCTAGTCATGGTCAGTGCCAAGTTTGGGGCCTCTGGTTTTAAAACGGTGAGAACGGCGGTATTCCAAAATTTTATATTGAAGTCAATAGGTGAAAACTGATTGGCTGTTTTTGGCTCCACCCACTTGTGCTAAATTTTGACCACGGTCACCCAGTGAGTAATTGAGCCAAGTTTGGTACACCTAGCATTTAAACTGTGATAATAGCAGCAGTTTATCATTTTTCATTAAGGTCAATGGCTGAAATCTGATTGGCTGTTTGCGGCTCCGCCCACTTTTCCTAAATATTGCCTGCAGTCACCCAGTGACGCACGGTGCCAAGTTTGGGAGTTCTGGCTTTGATACTGTGAGAATTACAGCTGTTTACATTTTCTCATTGAAGTCAAAAGGGAACATCTGATTGGCTGTTCTTGGCTCCACCCACTTTTCCTAAATTTTGACCGCAGTTACCCAGTGAGTAATTGAGCCGAGTTTGGTACACCTAGCATTTAAACTGTGATAATAGCAGCAGTTTATCATTTTTCATTAAGGTCAATGGCTGAAATCTCATTGGCTGTTGTTGCCCCGCCCCTTTTTTTCCTAATTGTGAACCACAGTCACTCAGTGACTAACATACCAAAGTTTGGGAATGCTGTCATTTAATGTGTAAAAATGGCAGCATTTCTATTTTTTTCTATTGAAAATCAATGAATGAAATTTGATTGGTTGTTGGTGGCTCCGCCCACTTTTTCTAAACTTGAAGTGGAAACCCCCAGCGACCACATTTGTGATATTCAAGGTCCCTGACATCAATACTGAGAGAATGGCAGCCTTCTTAATTTTTCCCATTAAAATCAATCAAAGAAATCTGATTGGTTGGTTTTGGCTCCACCCACTTTTCTTAAGTTTAATCCCAGTCCCCCAGTGACCAAGTGTGCCAACTTTGAGGAGGCTGCCATTAACCGTCTAAGAGCGGCAGCAGTTTAAAATTTCCCTATTTAATTGAATGGCTGAAATTTGATTGGCTGTTGTAGACTCCGCCCACTTTTTGTAAATTTTGGCTGCAGTCACCCAATGACCCACGGTGCCAAGTTTGGGAGCTCTGGCTTTATTACTGTGAGAATTACAGCTGTTTACATTTTCTCATTGAAGTCAATAGGGAAAATCTGATTGGTTGTTTGCGGCTCCGCTCACTTTTTTGGGTCCCCAAAATAGGACAGAAAAGTCACAACACCCCATTCCCGAATAAGCTGAACGGTTTGACACCTCATTCATGGGTCTGCGACAAACTAATTATTCGATAAATTCCCCATTATAAGTCAATGGGGCAAATTTGTGGACCTCTCCTGCCCCGGGGGTAAAACTTATACCCTCGTGTGGGGTATCATCTGACACAGGTCGCAAACCTCTTCAAATGTGGTAAATTTAACGTTTCTACAAGATTCCCTCTCTGCGCTAGAATCCGTCAAAAGTTGGCCTCAATGTTAATCTATGGGACTTTTTGGGGTTGTTAATTGCCCCCGCAAGGGGCAATTAACCACCCACCCCTTAGAAAAGTCATACCACCCCATTCCCGATTAAGCCGCACGATTTGACACCTCAATCATGGGTCTAGGACAAACGGTGCGGGACTAGTTACGCGCCAAACTTTCATACGGAAGAAGAATAAAAATAAGTTTGCAAGATAACAGTAGTGATGCTTTGCTTCGCAAGCACCACTAATAAGTAATATGCCATTAAAAACTGCCAGTTTATCAGAGTGTATGTCTGCATGAAATCCTCAGTTAGGTATATGGAAATCATATCACATAAAAACCGTCATTCCCATAGGCACCAATGTATAGTTTTCCAGCAATCATAACTATCCGAGTTCCTTTGCTACTAAAAAGTTCACTAATTACACTGTCCTTGCCCAAAGGTGCAGAATTTGCTCAGCCTGGTGCTGGAGGCAAACCAGGATATCCAGGTATTGGACATTGTCTGTATAATGCTAATGAAATAACTTCCAACCGGCAGGCATTCTCATCTTGCTCTGCCTATGCTTAGGTCTTCATTGCGGAGAATATATTTGTACGTGTGCTTGTGTGGCATTGCTTCTTCTGGTTCCTGTATCTGCATAATGTTGTTCTTCTGTGGAAAAGATAGGCTCTGTGTCTGACACTGGTTGAAAATCAGATTTAATGGGGTAGCATGATGGCCGGAAGGAGAAACCCAAAACTATTGTCTAGCACATCTAAAAACTGCTACTTAGTAGACCCCTCAAAATCAATAGTTATGAAATACATTCAATGTAACCTTCTGTATAAAGCTTCCAACAATTGTAACTATCCATGTTCCTTTGCTAATAAAGAGTTGACTAATTACTCTGTCCTTGCCCAAAGGTGGAGTAGGAGTTGAGGCTGGTGCTGGAGCCAAACCAGGATTTCCAGGTATTGGATCTTGCTTGTAAACTGCTAAAGCAATGACTTCCACTCAGCAGGCATTGCCTCTTGTTCTGCCTCTGCTTACATCTTCATTGCAGAGCTTTCACCTGCACAAGTGCTAGTGTGGCATTGCTTTTTTATGGTGCAGTTCCATTTTCTGCAAAATGTTTTTCTTCAGTGGAAAAAAATAGGCTCTGTCTCTTATACTGGTTGAAAATCAGATTAAATAGGGCAGCATGATAGCTGGCAGGAGAAAGCCAAAAGCGCAGTCTAGTAGAGCCCTCAAATTAGACTAGGCACACGACAAAGTGATAGATTGTAATTACAGACAGTATTATTCCATAACTGCAGTGATATGCAAGTCATTGTTAGAAAATTAAATTAAAAAGTTATTTTATCCAGTGTAGCATGTTTCACCCAGGCACAACAATTAGACATGCGTGGCAGCTGAGAGAGCTACACTCTGCAGCACCACCTTCTGGTAGGAATGTGCACTGCATGATCATGTTTGCCAAACTGTCATTTTAAGCTTCATCAACTGGTGGGACTTTGTTGCTCATACAACAAGGTTTTATGACCTAATGATCATTGAATCACACCCCTAATTTAGGCAAGGGGCTTTTGGTGCCAGAATTCTGAAGGAAGCAATAATCAGTTCCTTACTTTATACACCAAGTGCTTCCCATTGACACTGATGTAAAGTTTACAGCAATCATAACTATCCATGTTGACTAATTACTCTGTCCTTGCCCAAAGGTGGAGTAGGAGTTCAGCCTGGTGTTGAAGGCAAACCAGGAGTTCCAGGTATTGGATCTTGCCTGTATAATGCTAACGCAATAGCTTCCACTCAGCAGCCAATGTCTAATTTTTCTGCCTTGGCTTATATCTTCATTGCAGAGAAGATACTTGTGTGCGTTCTTGTGCAGCAGTGCTTCTTCTGGTGCAATCCCCATGTCTGCATAATGTTGTTCTTCATTGGAAAAAATAGGCTCTGTGTCCAATGCTGGTTGAACATCAGATTAAAAGGGGCAGCATGATAGCTGGCAGGAGGAACAAAAACTGCTTTCAAGTAGAGCACTTAAAAATAGTTTATTCACACAGCAGAGTTATAGATTTCTATAATATACAGTACCATGCTATAATTACCATGATATTCATGTCTTTGTTTAAAAAATGTTATCCGATAGAAAAATTATTTTATCTAGTGTAGTATCCTTAATCCAGGCAAAAAAAAAACTAGACATCCTTGGGAGCTGAGAACTCAGTACTTAGCAGCACCACCTTCTGGTGGGATTCTGTACAGCATTAGCATATTTGCCAAGCTGTATTTTGCAGCACCCTCAAGTGGTGGGAGTTTGCACTGCAGCTGCAGAATAGCCAAAGGGAAACTTCAGCCCCGTATTAGCTAAGACAAACTATGTTACCTGCCTGAGTGTCAATGGACTTCATTTACCATGTTATATGTATGATTGAGCTGTCAAGAAACAAAACATTATTTTTGTCCCAGTCTCATACATCTTCCAATGGGAAGCATAGCTCCTTGTTGGAGGTGCAGACTTCCATGGTTGCCATCAGCAGATTTGGAGCATAGTATCAGCCAACCTATAAAATACATTTCATGCGACCTTCTGCTGATCTGATTTTATATATTTCCAAAAACTGTTTATCTCAGTATATATGCAAACTAGAAGGATTTGAAGAGAAAATAAGTAATATGCCATTAAAAACTGCCAGTTTATCAGAGAGTATGTCTGCACGAAATCCTCAGTTAGGTATATGGAAATCATATAACATAAAAACTGTCATTCCCATTGGCACTAATGTATAGTTTTCCTGCAATCATAACTATCCGAGTTCCTTTGCTACTAAAAAGTTCACTAATTACACTGTCCTTGCCCAAAGGTGCAGAATTTGCTCAGCCTGGTGCTGGAGGCAAACCAGGATATCCAGGTATTGGATCTTTCCCATATAATAATAATAATAATGCAGTGACTTCCACTCAGCAGCCATTGTCCTCTTGTTCTGCCTCTCCCTATGTTTTTGTTGCAGAGAATATACTTATATTTGTGCTTTTATGGCATTGCTTCTTCTGGTGCAATTCCAGAAATGTTGGTGTAGCTGGACATCTAGGCACAGGGGTGCAGCTTGGCGTTTTCCCAGTTAACTGTTGTATCCTGTATAATTTTACAAACATGATCTTTTGTTGCTAATAAAACAAGGTTTGGTGACCAGATAATCATTGGATTACTCTCTAATGTAGACAAGGGGGTTATGATGCAACAATTCTGAGGAAAGCAATAATCAATTCCTTGCTTCATAAATTAAGTACTTCCCATTGATACTAATGAAAAGTTTCAAGCAATCATAACTATCCATGTTGACTAATTACTCTGTCCTTGCCCAAAGGTGGAGTAGGAGCTCAGCCTGGTGCTGGAGGCAAACCAGGATTTCCAGGTATTGGACATTGTCTGTATAATGCTAATGAAATAACTTCCAACCGGCAGGCATTCTCATCTTGCTCTGCCTATGCTTAGGTCTTCATTGCGGAGAATATATTTGTACGTGTGCTTGTGTGGCATTGCTTCTTCTGGTTCCTGTATCTGCATAATGTTGTTCTTCTGTGGAAAAGATAGGCTCTGTGTCTGACACTGGTTGAAAATCAGATTTAATGGGGTAGCATGATGGCCGGAAGGAGAAACCCAAAACTATTGTCTAGCACAGCTAAAAACTGCTACTTAGTAGACCCCTCAAAATCAATAGTTATGAAATACATTCAATGTAACCTTCTGCTGATCTGATGTTTTGCCAAAAACTGTTTTGTTTCCCAAATGCAAACTAGATGGATTTCAAGAGAAAATAAATAATACGTCAGTTAAAACTGAAATTCGGAAAACAGCAATATTCAGTCCCTTGCTTCATAAACCATGTCATTTCCATTGGCAAATATAAAGCTTCCAACAATCGTAACTATCCATGTTCCTTTGCTAATAAAGAGTTGACTAATTACTCTGTCCTTGCCCAAAGGTGGAGTAGGAGTTGAGGCTGGTGCTGGAGCCAAACCAGGATTTCCAGGTATTGGATCTTGCTTGTAAACTGCTAAAGCAATGACTTCCACTCAGCAGGCATTGCCTCTTGTTCTGCCTCTGCTTACATCTTCATTGCAGAGCTTTCACCTGCACAAGTGCTAGTGTGGCATTGCTTTTTTATGGTGCAGTTCCATTTTCTGCAAAATGTTTTTCTTCAGTGGAAAAAAATAGGCTCTGTCTCTTATACTGGTTGAAAATCAGATTAAATAGGGCAGCATGATAGCTGGCAGGAGAAAGCCAAAAGCGCAGTCTAGTAGAGCCCTCAAATTAGACTAGGCACACGACAAAGTGATAGATTGTAATTACAGACAGTATTATTCCATAACTGCAGTGATATGCAAGTCATTGTTAGAAAATTGTACCCAATTAAAAAGTTATTTTATCCAGTATAGCATGTTTCACCCAGGCACAACAATTAGACATGCGTGGCAGCTGAGAGAGCTACACTCTGCAGCACCACCTTCTGGTAGGAATGTGCACTGCATGATCATGTTTGCCAAACTGTCATTTTAAGCTTCATCAACTGGTGGGACTTTGTTGCTCATACAACAAGGTTTTATGACCTAATGATCATTGAATCACACCCCTAATTTAGGCAAGGGGCTTTTGGTACCAGAATTCTGAAGGAAGCAATAATCAGTTCCTTACTTTATACACCAAGTGCTTCCCATTGACACTGATGTAAAGTTTCCAGCAATCATAACTATCCATGTTGACTAATTACTCTGTCCTTGCCCAAAGGTGGAGTAGGAGTTCAGCCTGGTGTTGAAGGCAAACCAGGAGTTCCAGGTATTGGATCTTGCCTGTATAATGCTAACGCAATAGCTTCCACTCAGCAGCCAATGTCTAATTGTTCTGCCTCGGCTTATATCTTCATTGCAGAGAAGATACTTGTGTGCGTTCTTGTGCAGCAGTGCTTCTTCTGGTGCAATCCTCATGTCTGCATAATGTTGTTCTTCATTGGAAAAAATAGGCTCTGTGTCTAATGCTGGTTGAACATCAGATTAATAGGGGCAGCATGATAGCTGGCAGGAGGAACAAAAACTGCTTTCAAGTAGAGCACTTAAAAATAGTTTATTCACACAGCAGAGTTATAGATTTCTATAATATACAGTACCATGCTATAATTACCATGATATTCATGTCTTTGTTTAAAAAATGTTATCCGATAGAAAAATTATTTTATCTAGTGTAGTATCCTTTATCCAGGAAAAATATAAACTAGACATCCTTGGGAGCTGAGAACTCAGTACTTAGCAGCACCACCTTCTGGTGGGATTCTGTACAGCATTAGCATATTTGCCAAGCTGTATTTTGCAGCACCCTCAAGTGGTGGGAGTTTGCACTGCAGCTGCAGAATAGCCAAAGGGAAACTTCAGCCCCGTATTAGCTAAGACAAACTATGTTACCTGCCTGAGTGTCAATGGACTTCATTTACCATGTTATATGTATGATTGAGCTGTCAAGAAACAAAACATTATTTTTGTCCCAGTCTCATACATCTTCCAATGGGAAGCATAGCTCCTTGTTGGAGGTGCAGACTTCCATGGTTGCCATCAGCAGATTTGGAGCATAGTATCAGCCAACCTATAAAATACATTTCATGCGACCTTCTGCTGATCTGATTTTATATATTTCCAAAAACTCTTTATCTCAGTATATATGCAAACTAGAAGGATTTGAAGAGAAAATAAGTAATATGCCATTAAAAACTGCCAGTTTATCAGAGAGTATGTCTGCACGAAATCCTCAGTTAGGTATATGGAAATCATATAACATAAAAACTGTCATTCCCATTGGCACTAATGTATAGTTTTCCAGCAATCATAACTATCCGAGTTCCTTTGCTACTAAAAAGTTCACTAATTACACTGTCCTTGCCCAAAGGTGCAGAATTTGCTCAGCCTGGTGCTGGAGGCAAACCAGGATATCCAGGTATTGGATCTTTCCCGTATAATAATAATAATAATGCAGTGACTTCCACTCAGCAGCCATTGTCCTCTTGTTCTGCCTCTCCTTATGTTTTTGTTGCAGAGAATATACTTATATTTGTGCTTTTATGGCATTGCTTCTTCTGGTGCAATTCCAGAAATGTTGGTGTAGCTGGACATCTAGGCACAGGGGTGCAGCTTGGCGTTTTCCCAGTTAACTGTTGTATCCTGTATAATTTTACAAACATGATCTTTTGTTGCTAATAAAACAAGGTTTGGTGACCAGATCATCATTGGATTACTCTCTAATGTAGACAAGGGGGTTATGATGCAACAATTCTGAGGAAAGCAATAATCAATTCCTTGCTTCATAAATTAAGTACTTCCCATTGATACTAATGAAAAGTTTCAAGCAATCATAACTATCCATGTTGACTAATTACTCTGTCCTTGCCCAAAGGTGGAGTAGGAGCTCAGCCTGGTGCTGGAGGCAAACCAGGATTTCCAGGTATTGGACATTGTCTGTATAATGCTAATGAAATAACTTCCAACCGGCAGGCATTCTCATCTTGCTCTGCCTATGCTTAGGTCTTCATTGCGGAGAATATATTTGTACGTGTGCTTGTGTGGCATTGCTTCTTCTGGTTCCTGTATCTGCATAATGTTGTTCTTCTGTGGAAAAGATAGGCTCTGTGTCTGACACTGGTTGAAAATCAGATTTAATGGGGTAGCATGATGGCCGGAAGGAGAAACCCAAAACTATTGTCTAGCACAGCTAAAAACTGCTACTTAGTAGACCCCTCAAAATCAATAGTTATGAAATACATTCAATGTAACCTTCTGCTGATCTGATTTGATGTTTTGCCAAAACCTGTTTTGCTTCCCAAATGCAAACTAGATGGATTTCAAGAGAAAATAAATAATACGTCAGTTAAAACTGAAATTCGGAAAACAGCAATATTCAGTCCCTTGCTTCATAAACCATGTCATTTCCATTGGCAAATATAAAGCTTCCAACAATCATAACTATCCATGTTCCTTTGCTAATAAAGAGTTGACTAATTACTCTGTCCTTGCCCAAAGGTGGAGTAGGAGTTGAGGCTGGTGCTGGAGCCAAACCAGGATTTCCAGGTATTGGATCTTGCTTGTAAACTGCTAAAGCAATGACTTCCACTCAGCAGGCATTGCCTCTTGTTCTGCCTCTGCTTACATCTTCATTGCAGAGCTTTCACCTGCACAAGTGCTAGTGTGGCATTGCTTTTTTATGGTGCAGTTCCATTTTCTGCAAAATGTTTTTCTTCAGTGGAAAAAATAGGCTCTGTCTCTTATACTGGTTGAAAATCAGATTAAATAGGGCAGCATGATAGCTGGCAGGAGAAAGCCAAAAGCGCAGTCTAGTAGAGCCCTCAAATTAGACTAGGCACACGACAAAGTGATAGATTGTAATTACAGACAGTATTATTCCATAACTGCAGTGATATGCAAGTCATTGTTAGAAAATTGTACCCAATTAAAAAGTTATTTTATCCAGTGTAGCATGTTTCACCCAGGCACAACAATTAGACATGCGTGGCAGCTGAGAGAGCTACACTCTGCAGCACCACCTTCTGGTAGGAATGTGCACTGCATGATCATGTGTGCCAAACTGTCATTTTAAGCTTCATCAACTGGTGGGACTTTGTTGCTCATACAACAAGGTTTTATGACCTAATGATCATTGAATCACACCCCTAATTTAGGCAAGGGGCTTTTGGTGCCAGAATTCTGAAGGAAGCAATAATCAGTTCCTTACTTTATACACCAAGTGCTTCCCATTGACACTGATGTAAAGTTTCCAGCAATCATAACTATCCATGTTGACTATTTACTCTGTCCTTGCCCAAAGGTGGAGTAGGAGTTCAGCCTGGTGTTGAAGGCAAACCAGGAGTTCCAGGTATTGGATCTTGCCTGTATAATGCTAACGCAATAGCTTCCACTCAGCAGCCATTGTCTAATTTTTCTGCCTCGGCTTATATCTTCATTGCAGAGAAGATACTTGTGTGCGTTCTTGTGCAGCAGTGCTTCTTCTGGTGCAATCCTCATGTCTGCATAATGTTGTTCTTCATTGGAAAAAATAGGCTCTGTGTCTAATGCTGGTTGAACATCAGATTAAAAGGGGCAGCATGATAGCTGGCAGGAGGAACAAAAACTGCTTTCAAGTAGAGCACTTAAAAATAGTTTATTCACACAGCAGAGTTATAGATTTCTATAATATACAGTACCATGCTATAATTACCATGATATTCATGTCTTTGTTTAAAAAATGTTATCCGATAGAAAAATTATTTTATCTAGTGTAGTATCCTTTATCCAGGCAAAAAAAAAAACTAGACATCCTTGGGAGCTGAGAACTCAGTACTTAGCAGCACCACCTTCTGGTGGGATTCTGTACAGCATTAGCATATTTGTCAAGCTGTATTTTGCAGCACCCTCAAGTGGTGGGAGTTTGCACTACAGCTGCAGAATAGCCAAAGGGAAACTTCAGCCCCGTATTAGCTAAGACAAACTATGTTACCTGCCTGAGTGTCAATGGACTTCATTTACCATGTTATATGTATGATTGAGCTGTCAAGAAACAAAACATTATTTTTGTCCCAGTCTCATACATCTTCCAATGGGAAGCATAGCTCCTTGTTGGAGGTGCAGACTTCCATGGTTGCCATCAGCAGATTTGGAGCATAGTATCAGCCAACCTATAAAATACATTTCGTGCGACCTTCTGCTGATCTGATTTTATATTTTTCCAAAAACTGTTTTATCTCAGTATATATGCAAACTAGAAGGATTTGAAGAGAAAATAAGTAATATGCCATTAAAAACTGCCAGTTTATCAGAGAGTATGTCTGCACGAAATCCTCAGTTAGGTATATGGAAATCATATAACATAAAAACTGTCATTCCCATTGGCACTAATGTATAGTTTTCCAGCAATCATAACTATCCGAGTTCCTTTGCTACTAAAAAGTTCACTAATTACACTGTCCTTGCCCAAAGGTGCAGAATTTGCTCAGCCTGGTGCTGGAGGCAAACCAGGATATCCAGGTATTGGATCTTTCCCATATAATAATAATAATAATGCAGTGACTTCCACTCAGCAGCCATTGTCCTCTTGTTCTGCCTCTCCCTATGTTTTTGTTGCAGAGAATATACTTATATTTGTGCTTTTATGGCATTGCTTCTTCTGGTGCAATTCCAGAAATGTTGGTGTAGCTGGACATCTAGGCACAGGGGTGCAGCTTGGCGTTTTCCCAGTTAACTGTTGTATCCTGTATAATTTTACAAACATGATCTTTTGTTGCTAATAAAACAAGGTTTGGTGACCAGATAATCATTGGATTACTCTCTAATGTAGACAAGGGGGTTATGATGCAACAATTCTGAGGAAAGCAATAATCAATTCCTTGCTTCATAAATTAAGTACTTCCCATTGATACTAATGAAAAGTTTCAAGCAATCATAACTATCCATGTTGACTAATTACTCTGTCCTTGCCCAAAGGTGGAGTAGGAGCTCAGCCTGGTGCTGGAGGCAAACCAGGATTTCCAGGTATTGGACATTGTCTGTATAATGCTAATGAAATAACTTCCAACCGGCAGGCATTCTCATCTTGCTCTGCCTATGCTTAGGTCTTCATTGCGGAGAATATATTTGTACGTGTGCTTGTGTGGCATTGCTTCTTCTGGTTCCTGTATCTGCATAATGTTGTTCTTCTGTGGAAAAGATAGGCTCTGTGTCTGACACTGGTTGAAAATCAGATTTAATGGGGTAGCATGATGGCCGGAAGGAGAAACCCAAAACTATTGTCTAGCACAGCTAAAAACTGCTACTTAGTAGACCCCTCAAAATCAATAGTTATGAAATACATTCAATGTAACCTTCTGCTGATCTGATGTTTTGCCAAAAACTGTTTTGCTTCCCAAATGCAAACTAGATGGATTTCAAGAGAAAATAAATAATACGTCAGTTAAAACTGAAATTCGGAAAACAGCAATATTCAGTCCCTTGCTTCATAAACCATGTCATTTCCATTGGCAAATATAAAGCTTCCAACAATCGTAACTATCCATGTTCCTTTGCTAATAAAGAGTTGACTAATTACTCTGTCCTTGCCCAAAGGTGGAGTAGGAGTTGAGGCTGGTGCTGGAGCCAAAACAGGATTTCCAGGTATTGGATCTTGCTTGTAAACTGCTAAAGCAATGACTTCCACTCAGCAGGCATTGCCTCTTATTCTGCCTCTGCTTACATCTTCATTGCAGAGCTTTCACCTGCACAAGTGCTAGTGTGGCATTGCTTTTTTATGGTGCAGTTCCATTTTCTGCAAAATGTTTTTCTTCAGTGGAAAAAAATATGCTCTGTCTCTTATACTGGTTGAAAATCAGATTAAATAGGGCAGCATGATAGCTGGCAGGAGAAAGCCAAAAGCGCAGTCTAGTAGAGCCCTCAAATTAGACTAGGCACACGACAAAGTGATAGATTGTAATTACAGACAGTATTATTCCATAACTGCAGTGATATGCAAGTCATTGTTAGAAAATTGTACCCAATTAAAAAGTTATTTTATCCAGTGTAGCATGTTTCACCCAGGCACAACAATTAGACATGCGTGGCAGCTGAGAGAGCTACACTCTGCAGCACCACCTTCTGGTAGGAATGTGCACTGCATGATCATGTTTGCCAAACTGTCATTTTAAGCTTCATCAACTGGTGGGACTTTGTTGCTCATACAACAAGGTTTTATGACCTAATGATCATTGAATCACACCCCTAATTTAGGCAAGGGGCTTTTGGTGCCAGAATTCTGAAGGAAGCAATAATCAGTTCCTTACTTTATACACCAAGTGCTTCCCATTGACACTGATGTAAAGTTTCCAGCAATCATAACTATCCATGTTGACTAATTACTCTGTCCTTGCCCAAAGGTGGAGTAGGAGTTCAGCCTGGTGTTGAAGGCAAACCAGGAGTTCCAGGTATTGGATCTTGCCTGTATAATGCTAACGCAATAGCTTCCACTCAGCAGCCAATGTCTAATTTTTCTGCCTCGGCTTATATCTTCATTGCAGAGAAGATACTTGTGTGCGTTCTTGTGCAGCAGTGCTTCTTCTGGTGCAATCCTCATGTCTGCATAATGTTGTTCTTCATTGGAAAAAATAGGCTCTGTGTCTAATGCTGGTTGAACATCAGATTAAAAGGGGCAGCATGATAGCTGGCAGGAGGAACAAAAACTGCTTTCAAGTAGAGCACTTAAAAATAGTTTATTCACACAGCAGAGTTATAGATTTCTATAATATACAGTACCATGCTATAATTACCATGATATTCATGTCTTTGTTTAAAAAATGTTATCCGATAGAAAAATTATTTTATCTAGTGTAGTATCCTTTATCCAGGCAAAAAAAAAACTAGACATCCTTGGGAGCTGAGAACTCAGTACTTAGCAGCACCACCTTCTGGTGGGATTCTGTACAGCATTAGCATATTTGCCAAGCTGTATTTTGCAGCACCCTCAAGTGGTGGGAGTTTGCACTACAGCTGCAGAATAGCCAAAGGGAAACTTCAGCCCCGTATTAGCTAAGACAAACTATGTTACCTGCCTGAGTGTCAATGGACTTCATTTACCATGTTATATGTATGATTGAGCTGTCAAGAAACAAAACATTATTTTTGTCCCAGTCTCATACATCTTCCAATGGGAAGCATAGCTCCTTGTTGGAGGTGCAGACTTCCATGGTTGCCATCAGCAGATTTGGAGCATAGTATCAGCCAACCTATAAAATACATTTCGTGCGACCTTCTGCTGATCTGATTTTATATTTTTCCAAAAACTGTTTATCTCAGTATATATGCAAACGAGAAGGATTTGAAGAGAAAATAAGTAATATGCCATTAAAAACTGCCAGTTTATCAGAGAGTATGTCTGCACGAAATCCTCAGTTAGGTATATGGAAATCATATAACATAAAAACTGTCATTCCCATTGGCACTAATGTATAGTTTTCCAGCAATCATAACTATCCGAGTTCCTTTGCTACTAAAAAGTTCACTAATTACACTGTCCTTGCCCAAAGGTGCAGAATTTGCTCAGCCTGGTGCTGGAGGCAAACCAGGATATCCAGGTATTGGATCTTTCCCATATAATAATAATAATAATGCAGTGACTTCCACTCAGCAGCCATTGTCCTCTTGTTCTGCCTCTCCCTATGTTTTTGTTGCAGAGAATATACTTATATTTGTGCTTTTATGGCATTGCTTCTTCTGGTGCAATTCCAGAAATGTTGGTGTAGCTGGACATCTAGGCACAGGGGTGCAGCTTGGCGTTTTCCCAGTTAACTATTGTATCCTGTATAATTTTACAAACATGATCTTTTGTTGCTAATAAAACAAGGTTTGGTGACCAGATAATCATTGGATTACTCTCTAATGTAGACAAGGGGGTTATGATGCAACAATTCTGAGGAAAGCAATAATCAATTCCTTGCTTCATAAATTAAGTACTTCCCATTGATACTAATGAAAAGTTTCAAGCAATCATAACTATCCATGTTGACTAATTACTCTGTCCTTGCCCAAAGGTGGAGTAGGAGCTCAGCCTGGTGCTGGAGGCAAACCAGGATTTCCAGGTATTGGACATTGTCTGTATAATGCTAATGAAATAACTTCCAACCGGCAGGCATTCTCATCTTGCTCTGCCTATGCTTAGGTCTTCATTGCGGAGAATATATTTGTACGTGTGCTTGTGTGGCATTGCTTCTTCTGGTTCCTGTATCTGCATAATGTTCTTCTTCTGTGGAAAAGATAGGCTCTGTGTCTGACACTGGTTGAAAATCAGATTTAATGGGGTAGCATGATGGCCGGAAGGAGAAACCCAAAACTATTGTCTAGCACAGCTAAAAACTGCTACTTAGTAGACCCCTCAAAATCAATAGTTATGAAATACATTCAATGTAACCTTCTGCTGATCTGATTTGATGTTTTGCCAAAAACTGTTTTGCTTCCCAAATGCAAACTAGATGGATTTCAAGAGAAAATAAATAATACGTCAGTTAAAACTGAAATTCGGAAAACAGCAATATTCAGTCCCTTGCTTCATAAACCATGTCATTTCCATTGGCAAATATAAAGCTTCCAACAATCGTAACTATCCATGTTCCTTTGCTAATAAAGAGTTGACTAATTACTCTGTCCTTGCCCAAAGGTGGAGTAGGAGTTGAGGCTGGTGCTGGAGCCAAACCAGGATTTCCAGGTATTGGATCTTGCTTGTAAACTGCTAAAGCAATGACTTCCACTCAGCAGGCATTGCCTCTTGTTCTGCCTCTGCTTACATCTTCATTGCAGAGCTTTCACCTGCACAAGTGCTAGTGTGGCATTGCTTTTTTATGGTGCAGTTCCATTTTCTGCAAAATGTTTTTCTTCAGTGGAAAAAAATAGGCTCTGTCTCTTATACTGGTTGAAAATCAGATTAAATAGGGCAGCATGATAGCTGGCAGGAGAAAGCCAAAAGCGCAGTCTAGTAGAGCCCTCAAATTAGACTAGGCACACGACAAAGTGATAGATTGTAATTACAGACAGTATTATTCCATAACTGCAGTGATATGCAAGTCATTGTTAGAAAATTGTACCCAATTAAAAAGTTATTTTATCCAGTGTAGCATGTTTCACCCAGGCACAACAATTAGACATGCGTGGCAGCTGAGAGAGCTACACTCTGCAGCACCACCTTCTGGTAGGAATGTGCACTGCATGATCATGTTTGCCAAACTGTCATTTTAAGCTTCATCAACTGGTGGGACTTTGTTGCTCATACAACAAGGTTTTATGACCTAATGATCATTGAATCACACCCCTAATTTAGGCAAGGGGCTTTTGGTGCCAGAATTCTGAAGGAAGCAATAATCAGTTCCTTACTTTATACACCAAGTGCTTCCCATTGACACTGATGTATAGTTTCCAGCAATGATAACTATCCATGTTGACTAATTACTCTGTCCTTGCCCAAAGGTGGAGTAGGAGTTCAGCCTGGTGTTGAAGGCAAACCAGGAGTTCCAGGTATTGGATCTTGCCTGTATAATGCTAACGCAATAGCTTCCACTCAGCAGCCATTGTCTAATTTTTCTGCCTCGGCTTATATCTTCATTGCAGAGAAGATACTTGTGTGCGTTCTGGTGCAGCAGTGCTTCTTCTGGTGCAATCCCCATGTCTGCATAATGTTGTTCTTCATTGGAAAAAATAGGCTCTGTGTCTAATGCTGGTTGAACATCAGATTAAAAGGGGCAGCATGATAGCTGGCAGGAGGAACAAAAACTGCTTTCAAGTAGAGCACTTAAAAATAGTTTATTCACACAGCAGAGTTATAGATTTCTATAATATACAGTACCATGCTATAATTACCATGATATTCATGTCTTTGTTTAAAAAATGTTATCCGATAGAAAAATTATTTTATCTAGTGTAGTATCCTTTATCCAGGCAAAAAAAAAACTAGACATCCTTGGAAGCTGAGAACTCAGTACTTAGCAGCACCACCTTCTGGTGGGATTCTGTACAGCATTAGCATATTTGCCAAGCTGTATTTTGCAGCACCCTCAAGTGGTGGGAGTTTGCACTGCAGCTGCAGAATAGCCAAAGGGAAACTTCAGCCCCGTATTAGCTAAGACAAACTATGTTACCTGCCTGAGTGTCAATGGACTTCATTTACCATGTGATATGTATGATTGAGCTGTCAAGAAACAAAACATTATTTTTGTCCCAGTCTCATACATCTTCCAATGGGAAGCATAGCTCCTTGTTGGAGGTGCAGACTTCCATGGTTGCCATCAGCAGATTTGGAGCATAGTATCAGCCAACCTATAAAATACATTTCATGCGACCTTCTGCTGATCTGATTTTATATATTTCCAAAAACTGTTTATCTCAGTATATATGCAAACTAGAAGGATTTGAAGAGAAAATAAGTAATATGCCATTAAAAACTGCCAGTTTATCAGAGAGTATGTCTGCACGAAATCCTCAGTTAGGTATATGGAAATCATATAACATAAAAACTGTCATTCCCATTGGCACTAATGTATAGTTTTCCAGCAATCATAACTATCCGAGTTCCTTTGCTACTAAAAAGTTCACTAATTACACTGTCCTTGCCCAAAGGTGCAGAATTTGCTCAGCCTGGTGCTGGAGGCAAACCAGGATATCCAGGTATTGGATCTTTCCCATATAATAATAATAATAATGCAGTGACTTCCACTCAGCAGCCATTGTCCTCTTGTTCTGCCTCTCCCTATGTTTTTGTTGCAGAGAATATACTTATATTTGTGCTTTTATGGCATTGCTTCTTCTGGTGCAATTCCAGAAATGTTGGTGTAGCTGGACATCTAGGCACAGGGGTGCAGCTTGGCGTTTTCCCAGTTAACTGTTGTATCCTGTATAATTTTACAAACATGATCTTTTGTTGCTAATAAAACAAGGTTTGGTGACCAGATCATCATTGGATTACTCTCTAATGTAGACAAGGGGGTTATGATGCAACAATTCTGAGGAAAGCAATAATCAATTCCTTGCTTCATAAATTAAGTACTTCCCATTGATACTAATGAAAAGTTTCAAGCAATCATAACTATCCATGTTGACTAATTACTCTGTCCTTGCCCAAAGGTGGAGTAGGAGCTCAGCCTGGTGCTGGAGGCAAACCAGGATTTCCAGGTATTGGACATTGTCTGTATAATGCTAATGAAATAACTTCCAACCGGCAGGCATTCTCATCTTGCTCTGCCTATGCTTAGGTCTTCATTGCGGAGAATATATTTGTACGTGTGCTTGTGTGGCATTGCTTCTTCTGGTTCCTGTATCTGCATAATGTTCTTCTTCTGTGGAAAAGATAGGCTCTGTGTCTGACACTGGTTGAAAATCAGATTTAATGGGGTAGCATGATGGCCGGAAGGAGAAACCCAAAACTATTGTCTAGCACAGCTAAAAACTGCTACTTAGTAGACCCCTCAAAATCAATAGTTATGAAATACATTCAATGTAACCTTCTGCTGATCTGATGTTTTGCCAAAAACTGTTTTGCTTCCCAAATGCAAACTAGATGGATTTCAAGAGAAAATAAATAATACGTCAGTTAAAACTGAAATTCGGAAAACAGCAATATTCAGTCCCTTGCTTCATAAACCATGTCATTTCCATTGGCAAATATAAAGCTTCCAACAATCGTAACTATCCATGTTCCTTTGCTAATAAAGAGTTGACTAATTACTCTGTCCTTGCCCAAAGGTGGAGTAGGAGTTGAGGCTGGTGCTGGAGCCAAAACAGGATTTCCAGGTATTGGATCTTGCTTGTAAACTGCTAAAGCAATGACTTCCACTCAGCAGGCATTGCCTCTTGTTCTGCCTCTGCTTACATCTTCATTGCAGAGCTTTCACCTGCACAAGTGCTAGTGTGGCATTGCTTTTTTATGGTGCAGTTCCATTTTCTGCAAAATGTTTTTCTTCAGTGGAAAAAAAATTGGCTCTGTCTCTTATACTGGTTGAAAATCAGATTAAATAGGGCAGCATGATAGCTGGCAGGAGAAAGCCAAAAGCGCAGTCTAGTAGAGCCCTCAAATTAGACTAGGCACACGACAAAGTGATAGATTGTAATTACAGACAGTATTATTCCATAACTGCAGTGATATGCAAGTCATTGTTAGAAAATTGTACCCAATTAAAAAGTTATTTTATCCAGTGTAGCATGTTTCACCCAGGCACAACAATTAGACATGCGTGGCAGCTGAGAGAGCTACACTCTGCAGCACCACCTTCTGGTAGGAATGTGTACTGCATGATCATGTTTGCCAAACTGTCATTTTAAGCTTCATCAACTGGTGGGACTTTGTTGCTCATACAACAAGGTTTTATGACCTAATGATCATTGAATCACACCCCTAATTTAGGCAAGGGGCTTTTGGTGCCAAAATTCTGAAGGAAGCAATAATCAGTTCCTTACTTTATACACCAAGTGCTTCCCATTGACACTGATGTAAAGTTTCCAGCAATCATAACTATCCATGTTGACTAATTACTCTGTCCTTCCCCAAAGGTGGAGTAGGAGTTCAGCCTGGTGTTGAAGGCAAACCAGGAGTTCCAGGTATTGGATCTTGCCTGTATAATGCTAACGCAATAGCTTCCACTCAGCAGCCAATGTCTAATTTTTCTGCCTCGGCTTATATCTTCATTGCAGAGAAGATACTTGTGTGCGTTCTTGTGCAGCAGTGCTTCTTCTGGTGCAATCCCCATGTCTGCATAATGTTGTTCTTCATTGGAAAAAATAGGCTCTGTGTCTAATGCTGGTTGAACATCAGATTAAAAGGGGCAGCATGATAGCTGGCAGGAGGAACAAAAACTGCTTTCAAGTAGAGCACTTAAAAATAGTTTATTCACACAGCAGAGTTATAGATTTCTATAATATACAGTACCATGCTATAATTACCATGATATTCATGTCTTTGTTTAAAAAATGTTATCCGATAGAAAAATTATTTTATCTAGTGTAGTATCCTTTATCCAGGCAAAAAAAAAACTAGACATCCTTGGAAGCTGAGAACTCAGTACTTAGCAGCACCACCTTCTGGTGGGATTCTGTACAGCATTAGCATATTTGCCAAGCTGTATTTTGCAGCACCCTCAAGTGGTGGGAGTTTGCACTGCAGCTGCAGAATAGCCAAAGGGAAACTTCAGCCCCGTATTAGCTAAGACAAACTATGTTACCTGCCTGAGTGTCAATGGACTTCATTTACCATGTGATATGTATTATTGAGCTGTCAAGAAACAAAACATTATTTTTGTCCCAGTCTCATACATCTTCCAATGGGAAGCATAGCTCCTTGTTGGAGGTGCAGACTTCCATGGTTGCCATCAGCAGATTTGGAGCATAGTATCAGCCAACCTATAAAATACATTTCATGCGACCTTCTGCTGATCTGATTTTATATATTTCCAAAAACTGTTTATCTCAGTATATATGCAAACTAGAAGGATTTGAAGAGAAAATAAGTAATATGCCATTAAAAACTGCCAGTTTATCAGAGAGTATGTCTGCACGAAATCCTCAGTTAGGTATATGGAAATCATATAACATAAAAACTGTCATTTCCATTGGCACTAATGTATAGTTTTCCAGCAATCATAACTATCTGAGTTCCTTTGCTACTAAAAAGTTCACTAATTACACTGTCCTTGCCCAAAGGTGCAGAATTTGCTCAGCCTGGTGCTGGAGGCAAACCAGGATATCCAGGTATTGGATCTTTCCCATATAATAATAATAATAATGCAGTGACTTCCACTCAGCAGCCATTGTCCTCTTGTTCTGCCTCTCCCTATGTTTTTGTTGCAGAGAATATACTTATATTTGTGCTTTTATGGCATTGCTTCTTCTGGTGCAATTCCAGAAATGTTGGTGTAGCTGGACATCTAGGCACAGGGGTGCAGCTTGGCGTTTTCCCAGTTAACTGTTGTATCCTGTATAATTTTACAAACATGATCTTTTGTTGCTAATAAAACAAGGTTTGGTGACCAGATCATCATTGGATTACTCTCTAATGTAGACAAGGGGGTTATGATGCAACAATTCTGAGGAAAGCAATAATCAATTCCTTGCTTCATAAATTAAGTACTTCCCATTGATACTAATGAAAAGTTTCAAGCAATCATAACTATCCATGTTGACTAATTACTCTGTCCTTGCCCAAAGGTGGAGTAGGAGCTCAGCCTGGTGCTGGAGGCAAACCAGGATTTCCAGGTATTGGACATTGTCTGTATAATGCTAATGAAATAACTTCCAACCGGCAGGCATTCTCATCTTGCTCTGCCTATGCTTAGGTCTTCATTGCGGAGAATATATTTGTACGTGTGCTTGTGTGGCATTGCTTCTTCTGGTTCCTGTATCTGCATAATGTTGTTCTTCTGTGGAAAAGATAGGCTCTGTGTCTGACACTGGTTGAAAATCAGATTTAATGGGGTAGCATGATGGCCGGAAGGAGAAACCCAAAACTATTGTCTAGCACAGCTAAAAACTGCTACTTAGTAGACCCCTCAAAATCAATAGTTATGAAATACATTCAATGTAACCTTCTGCTGATCTGATTTGATGTTTTGCCAAAAACTGTTTTGCTTCCCAAATGCAAACTAGATGGATTTCAAGAGAAAATAAATAATACGTCAGTTAAAACTGAAATTCGGAAAACAGCAATATTCAGTCCCTTGCTTCATAAACCATGTCATTTCCATTGGCAAATATAAAGCTTCCAACAATCGTAACTATCCATGTTCCTTTGCTAATAAAGAGTTGACTAATTACTCTGTCCTTGCCCAAAGGTGGAGTAGGAGTTGAGGCTGGTGCTGGAGCCAAACCAGGATTTCCAGGTATTGGATCTTGCTTGTAAACTGCTAAAGCAATGACTTCCACTCAGCAGGCATTGCCTCTTGTTCTGCCTCTGCTTACATCTTCATTGCAGAGCTTTCACCTGCACAAGTGCTAGTGTGGCATTGCTTTTTTATGGTGCAGTTCCATTTTCTGCAAAATGTTTTTCTTCAGTGGAAAAAAATAGGCTCTGTCTCTTATACTGGTTGAAAATCAGATTAAATAGGGCAGCATGATAGCTGGCAGGAGAAAGCCAAAAGCGCAGTCTAGTAGAGCCCTCAAATTAGACTAGGCACACGACAAAGTGATAGATTGTAATTACAGACAGTATTATTCCATAACTGCAGTGATATGCAAGTCATTGTTAGAAAATTGTACCCAATTAAAAAGTTATTTTATCCAGTGTAGCATGTTTCACCCAGGCACAACAATTAGACATGCGTGGCAGCTGAGAGAGCTACACTCTGCAGCACCACCTTCTGGTAGGAATGTGCACTGCATGATCATGTTTGCCAAACTGTCATTTTAAGCTTCATCAACTGGTGGGACTTTGTTGCTCATACAACAAGGTTTTATGACCTAATGATCATTGAATCACACCCCTAATTTAGGCAAGGGGCTTTTGGTGCCAGAATTCTGAAGGAAGCAATAATCAGTTCCTTACTTTATACACCAAGTGCTTCCCATTGACACTGATGTAAAGTTTCCAGCAATCATAACTATCCATGTTGACTAATTACTCTGTCCTTGCCCAAAGGCGGAGTAGGAGTTCAGCCTGGTGTTGAAGGCAAACCAGGAGTTCCAGGTATTGGATCTTGCCTGTATAATGCTAACGCAATAGCTTCCACTCAGCAGCCATTGTCTAATTTTTCTGCCTCGGCTTATATCTTCATTGCAGAGAAGATACTTGTGTGCGTTCTGGTGCAGCAGTGCTTCTTCTGGTGCAATCCCCATGTCTGCATAATGTTGTTCTTCATTGGAAAAAATAGGCTCTGTGTCTAATGCTGGTTGAACATCAGATTAAAAGGGGCAGCATGATAGCTGGCAGGAGGAACAAAAACTGCTTTCAAGTAGAGCACTTAAAAATAGTTTATTCACACAGCAGAGTTATAGATTTCTATAATATACAGTACCATGCTATAATTACCATGATATTCATGTCTTTGTTTAAAAAATGTTATCCGATAGAAAAATTATTTTATCTAGTGTAGTATCCTTTATCCAGGCAAAAAAAAAACTAGACATCCTTGGAAGCTGAGAACTCAGTACTTAGCAGCACCACCTTCTGGTGGGATTCTGTACAGCATTAGCATATTTGCCAAGCTGTATTTTGCAGCACCCTCAAGTGGTGGGAGTTTGCACTGCAGCTGCAGAATAGCCAAAGGGAAACTTCAGCCCCGTATTAGCTAAGACAAACTATGTTACCTGCCTGAGTGTCAATGGACTTCATTTACCATGTGATATGTATGATTGAGCTGTCAAGAAACAAAACATTATTTTTGTCCCAGTCTCATACATCTTCCAATGGGAAGCATAGCTCCTTGTTGGAGGTGCAGACTTCCATGGTTGCCATCAGCAGATTTGGAGCATAGTATCAGCCAACCTATAAAATACATTTCATGCGACCTTCTGCTGATCTGATTTTATATATTTCCAAAAACTGTTTATCTCAGTATATATGCAAACTAGAAGGATTTGAAGAGAAAATAAGTAATATGCCATTAAAAACTGCCAGTTTATCAGAGAGTATGTCTGCACGAAATCCTCAGTTAGGTATATGGAAATCATATAACATAAAAACTGTCATTCCCATTGGCACTAATGTATAGTTTTCCAGCAATCATAACTATCCGAGTTCCTTTGCTACTAAAAAGTTCACTAATTACACTGTCCTTGCCCAAAGGTGCAGAATTTGCTCAGCCTGGTGCTGGAGGCAAACCAGGATATCCAGGTATTGGATCTTTCCCATATAATAATAATAATAATGCAGTGACTTCCACTCAGCAGCCATTGTCCTCTTGTTCTGCCTCTCCCTATGTTTTTGTTGCAGAGAATATACTTATATTTGTGCTTTTATGGCATTGCTTCTTCTGGTGCAATTCCAGAAATGTTGGTGTAGCTGGACATCTAGGCACAGGGGTGCAGCTTGGCGTTTTCCCAGTTAACTGTTGTATCCTGTATAATTTTACAAACATGATCTTTTGTTGCTAATAAAACAAGGTTTGGTGACCAGATAATCATTGGATTACTCTCTAATGTAGACAAGGTGGTTATGATGCAACAATTCTGAGGAAAGCAATAATCAATTCCTTGCTTCATAAATTAAGTACTTCCCATTGATACTAATGAAAAGTTTCAAGCAATCATAACTATCCATGTTGACTAATTACTCTGTCCTTGCCCAAAGGTGGAGTAGGAGCTCAGCCTGGTGCTGGAGGCAAACCAGGATTTCCAGGTATTGGACATTGTCTGTATAATGCTAATGAAATAACTTCCAACCGGCAGGCATTCTCATCTTGCTCTGCCTATGCTTAGGTCTTCATTGCGGAGAATATATTTGTACGTGTGCTTGTGTGGCATTGCTTCTTCTGGTTCCTGTATCTGCATAATGTTCTTCTTCTGTGGAAAAGATAGGCTCTGTGTCTGACACTGGTTGAAAATCAGATTTAATGGGGTAGCATGATGGCCGGAAGGAGAAACCCAAAACTATTGTCTAGCACAGCTAAAAACTGCTACTTAGTAGACCCCTCAAAATCAATAGTTATGAAATACATTCAATGTAACCTTCTGCTGATCTGATTTGATGTTTTGCCAAAAACTGTTTTGCTTCCCAAATGCAAACTAGATGGATTTCAAGAGAAAATAAATAATACGTCAGTTAAAACTGAAATTCGGAAAACAGCAATATTCAGTCCCTTGCTTCATAAACCATGTCATTTCCATTGGCAAATATAAAGCTTCCAACAATCGTAACTATCCATGTTCCTTTGCTAATAAAGAGTTGACTAATTACTCTGTCCTTGCCCAAAGGTGGAGTAGGAGTTGAGGCTGGTGCTGGAGCCAAACCAGGATTTCCAGGTATTGGATCTTGCTTGTAAACTGCTAAAGCAATGACTTCCACTCAGCAGGCATTGCCTCTTGTTCTGCCTCTGCTTACATCTTCATTGCAGAGCTTTCACCTGCACAAGTGCTAGTGTGGCATTGCTTTTTTATGGTGCAGTTCCATTTTCTGCAAAATGTTTTTCTTCAGTGGAAAAAAATAGGCTCTGTCTCTTATACTGGTTGAAAATCAGATTAAATAGGGCAGCATGATAGCTGGCAGGAGAAAGCCAAAAGCGCAGTCTAGTAGAGCCCTCAAATTAGACTAGGCACACGACAAAGTGATAGATTGTAATTACAGACAGTATTATTCCATAACTGCAGTGATATGCAAGTCATTGTTAGAAAATTGTACCCAATTAAAAAGTTATTTTATCCAGTGTAGCATGTTTCACCCAGGCACAACAATTAGACATGCGTGGCAGCTGAGAGAGCTACACTCTGCAGCACCACCTTCTGGTAGGAATGTGCACTGCATGATCATGTTTGCCAAACTGTCATTTTAAGCTTCATCAACTGGTGGGACTTTGTTGCTCATACAACAAGGTTTTATGACCTAATGATCATTGAATCACACCCCTAATTTAGGCAAGGGGCTTTTGGTGCCAGAATTCTGAAGGAAGCAATAATCAGTTCCTTACTTTATACACCAAGTGCTTCCCATTGACACTGATGTAAAGTTTCCAGCAATCATAACTATCCATGTTGACTAATTACTCTGTCCTTGCCCAAAGGCGGAGTAGGAGTTCAGCCTGGTGTTGAAGGCAAACCAGGAGTTCCAGGTATTGGATCTTGCCTGTATAATGCTAACGCAATAGCTTCCACTCAGCAGCCATTGTCTAATTTTTCTGCCTCGGCTTATATCTTCATTGCAGAGAAGATACTTGTGTGCGTTCTGGTGCAGCAGTGCTTCTTCTGGTGCAATCCCCATGTCTGCATAATGTTGTTCTTCATTGGAAAAAATAGGCTCTGTGTCTAATGCTGGTTGAACATCAGATTAAAAGGGGCAGCATGATAGCTGGCAGGAGGAACAAAAACTGCTTTCAAGTAGAGCACTTAAAAATAGTTTATTCACACAGCAGAGTTATAGATTTCTATAATATACAGTACCATGCTATAATTACCATGATATTCATGTCTTTGTTTAAAAAATGTTATCCGATAGAAAAATTATTTTATCTAGTGTAGTATCCTTTATCCAGGCAAAAAAAAAACTAGACATCCTTGGAAGCTGAGAACTCAGTACTTAGCAGCACCACCTTCTGGTGGGATTCTGTACAGCATTAGCATATTTGCCAAGCTGTATTTTGCAGCACCCTCAAGTGGTGGGAGTTTGCACTGCAGCTGCAGAATAGCCAAAGGGAAACTTCAGCCCCGTATTAGCTAAGACAAACTATGTTACCTGCCTGAGTGTCAATGGACTTCATTTACCATGTGATATGTATGATTGAGCTGTCAAGAAACAAAACATTATTTTTGTCCCAGTCTCATACATCTTCCAATGGGAAGCATAGCTCCTTGTTGGAGGTGCAGACTTCCATGGTTGCCATCAGCAGATTTGGAGCATAGTATCAGCCAACCTATAAAATACATTTCATGCGACCTTCTGCTGATCTGATTTTATATATTTCCAAAAACTGTTTATCTCAGTATATATGCAAACTAGAAGGATTTGAAGAGAAAATAAGTAATATGCCATTAAAAACTGCCAGTTTATCAGAGAGTATGTCTGCACGAAATCCTCAGTTAGGTATATGGAAATCATATAACATAAAAACTGTCATTCCCATTGGCACTAATGTATAGTTTTCCAGCAATCATAACTATCCGAGTTCCTTTGCTACTAAAAAGTTCACTAATTACACTGTCCTTGCCCAAAGGTGCAGAATTTGCTCAGCCTGGTGCTGGAGGCAAACCAGGATATCCAGGTATTGGATCTTTCCCATATAATAATAATAATAATGCAGTGACTTCCACTCAGCAGCCATTGTCCTCTTGTTCTGCCTCTCCCTATGTTTTTGTTGCAGAGAATATACTTATATTTGTGCTTTTATGGCATTGCTTCTTCTGGTGCAATTCCAGAAATGTTGGTGTAGCTGGACATCTAGGCACAGGGGTGCAGCTTGGCGTTTTCCCAGTTAACTGTTGTATCCTGTATAATTTTACAAACATGATCTTTTGTTGCTAATAAAACAAGGTTTGGTGACCAGATAATCATTGGATTACTCTCTAATGTAGACAAGGTGGTTATGATGCAACAATTCTGAGGAAAGCAATAATCAATTCCTTGCTTCATAAATTAAGTACTTCCCATTGATACTAATGAAAAGTTTCAAGCAATCATAACTATCCATGTTGACTAATTACTCTGTCCTTGCCCAAAGGTGGAGTAGGAGCTCAGCCTGGTGCTGGAGGCAAACCAGGATTTCCAGGTATTGGACATTGTCTGTATAATGCTAATGAAATAACTTCCAACCGGCAGGCATTCTCATCTTGCTCTGCCTATGCTTAGGTCTTCATTGCGGAGAATATATTTGTACGTGTGCTTGTGTGGCATTGCTTCTTCTGGTTCCTGTATCTGCATAATGTTCTTCTTCTGTGGAAAAGATAGGCTCTGTGTCTGACACTGGTTGAAAATCAGATTTAATGGGGTAGCATGATGGCCGGAAGGAGAAACCCAAAACTATTGTCTAGCACAGCTAAAAACTGCTACTTAGTAGACCCCTCAAAATCAATAGTTATGAAATACATTCAATGTAACCTTCTGCTGATCTGATTTGATGTTTTGCCAAAAACTGTTTTGCTTCCCAAATGCAAACTAGATGGATTTCAAGAGAAAATAAATAATACGTCAGTTAAAACTGAAATTCGGAAAACAGCAATATTCAGTCCCTTGCTTCATAAACCATGTCATTTCCATTGGCAAATATAAAGCTTCCAACAATCGTAACTATCCATGTTCCTTTGCTAATAAAGAGTTGACTAATTACTCTGTCCTTGCCCAAAGGTGGAGTAGGAGTTGAGGCTGGTGCTGGAGCCAAACCAGGATTTCCAGGTATTGGATCTTGCTTGTAAACTGCTAAAGCAATGACTTCCACTCAGCAGGCATTGCCTCTTGTTCTGCCTCTGCTTACATCTTCATTGCAGAGCTTTCACCTGCACAAGTGCTAGTGTGGCATTGCTTTTTTATGGTGCAGTTCCATTTTCTGCAAAATGTTTTTCTTCAGTGGAAAAAAATAGGCTCTGTCTCTTATACTGGTTGAA
The DNA here is from genome assembly GCA_038501925.1 of Xenopus petersii. Classification (NCBI taxonomy): domain Eukaryota; kingdom Metazoa; phylum Chordata; class Amphibia; order Anura; family Pipidae; genus Xenopus; species Xenopus petersii. Next base: position 32,829,522 of record CM076675.1, on the reverse strand, counting down.
AATCAGATTAAATAGGGCAGCATGATAGCTGGCAGGAGAAAGCCAAAAGCGCAGTCTAGTAGAGCCCTCAAATTAGACTAGGCACACGACAAAGTGATAGATTGTAATTACAGACAGTATTATTCCATAACTGCAGTGATATGCAAGTCATTGTTAGAAAATTGTACCCAATTAAAAAGTTATTTTATCCAGTGTAGCATGTTTCACCCAGGCACAACAATTAGACATGCGTGGCAGCTGAGAGAGCTACACTCTGCAGCACCACCTTCTGGTAGGAATGTGCACTGCATGATCATGTTTGCCAAACTGTCATTTTAAGCTTCATCAACTGGTGGGACTTTGTTGCTCATACAACAAGGTTTTATGACCTAATGATCATTGAATCACACCCCTAATTTAGGCAAGGGGCTTTTGGTGCCAGAATTCTGAAGGAAGCAATAATCAGTTCCTTACTTTATACACCAAGTGCTTCCCATTGACACTGATGTATAGTTTCCAGCAATCATAACTATCCATGTTGACTAATTACTCTGTCCTTGCCCAAAGGCGGAGTAGGAGTTCAGCCTGGTGTTGAAGGCAAACCAGGAGTTCCAGGTATTGGATCTTGCCTGTATAATGCTAACGCAATAGCTTCCACTCAGCAGCCATTGTCTAATTTTTATGCCTCGGCTTATATCTTCATTGCAGAGAAGATACTTGTGTGCGTTCTGGTGCAGCAGTGCTTCTTCTGGTGCAATCCCCATGTCTGCATAATGTTGTTCTTCATTGGAAAAAATAGGCTCTGTGTCTAATGCTGGTTGAACATCAGATTAAAAGGGGCAGCATGATAGCTGGCAGGAGGAACAAAAACTGCTTTCAAGTAGAGCACTTAAAAATAGTTTATTCACACAGCAGAGTTATAGATTTCTATAATATACAGTACCATGCTATAATTACCATGATATTCATGTCTTTGTTTAAAAAATGTTATCCGATAGAAAAATTATTTTATCTAGTGTAGTATCCTTTATCCAGGCAAAAAAAAAACTAGACATCCTTGGAAGCTGAGAACTCAGTACTTAGCAGCACCACCTTCTGGTGGGATTCTGTACAGCATTAGCATATTTGCCAAGCTGTATTTTGCAGCACCCTCAAGTGGTGGGAGTTTGCACTGCAGCTGCAGAATAGCCAAAGGGAAACTTCAGCCCCGTATTAGCTAAGACAAACTATGTTACCTGCCTGAGTGTCAATGGACTTCATTTACCATGTGATATGTATGATTGAGCTGTCAAGAAACAAAACATTATTTTTGTCCCAGTCTCATACATCTTCCAATGGGAAGCATAGCTCCTTGTTGGAGGTGCAGACTTCCATGGTTGCCATCAGCAGATTTGGAGCATAGTATCAGCCAACCTATAAAATACATTTCATGCGACCTTCTGCTGATCTGATTTTATATATTTCCAAAAACTGTTTATCTCAGTATATATGCAAACTAGAAGGATTTGAAGAGAAAATAAGTAATATGCCATTAAAAACTGCCAGTTTATCAGAGAGTATGTCTGCACGAAATCCTCAGTTAGGTATATGGAAATCATATAACATAAAAACTGTCATTCCCATTGGCACTAATGTATAGTTTTCCAGCAATCATAACTATCCGAGTTCCTTTGCTACTAAAAAGTTCACTAATTACACTGTCCTTGCCCAAAGGTGCAGAATTTGCTCAGCCTGGTGCTGGAGGCAAACCAGGATATCCAGGTATTGGATCTTTCCCATATAATAATAATAATAATGCAGTGACTTCCACTCAGCAGCCATTGTCCTCTTGTTCTGCCTCTCCCTATGTTTTTGTTGCAGAGAATATACTTATATTTGTGCTTTTATGGCATTGCTTCTTCTGGTGCAATTCCAGAAATGTTGGTGTAGCTGGACATCTAGGCACAGGGGTGCAGCTTGGCGTTTTCCCAGTTAACTGTTGTATCCTGTATAATTTTACAAACATGATCTTTTGTTGCTAATAAAACAAGGTTTGGTGACCAGATAATCATTGGATTACTCTCTAATGTAGACAAGGGGGTTATGATGCAACAATTCTGAGGAAAGCAATAATCAATTCCTTGCTTCATAAATTAAGTACTTCCCATTGATACTAATGAAAAGTTTCAAGCAATCATAACTATCCATGTTGACTAATTACTCTGTCCTTGCCCAAAGGTGGAGTAGGAGCTCAGCCTGGTGCTGGAGGCAAACCAGGATTTCCAGGTATTGGACATTGTCTGTATAATGCTAATGAAATAACTTCCAACCGGCAGGCATTCTCATCTTGCTCTGCCTATGCTTAGGTATTCATTGCGGAGAATATATTTGTACGTGTGCTTGTGTGGCATTGCTTCGTCTGGTTCCTGTATCTGCATAATGTTCTTCTTCTGTGGAAAAGATAGGCTCTGTGTCTGATACTGGTTGAAAATCAGATTTAATGGGGTAGCATGATGGCCGGAAGGAGAAACCCAAAACTATTGTCTAGCACAGCTAAAAACTGCTACTTAGTAGACCCCTCAAAATCAATAGTTATGAAATACATTCAATGTAACCTTCTGCTGATCTGATTTGATGTTTTGCCAAAAACTGTTTTGCTTCCCAAATGCAAACTAGATGGATTTCAAGAGAAAATAAATAATACGTCAGTTAAAACTGAAATTCGGAAAACAGCAATATTCAGTCCCTTGCTTCATAAACCATGTCATTTCCATTGGCAAATATAAAGCTTCCAACAATCGTAACTATCCATGTTCCTTTGCTAATAAAGAGTTGACTAATTACTCTGTCCTTGCCCAAAGGTGGAGTAGGAGTTGAGGCTGGTGCTGGAGCCAAACCAGGATTTCCAGGTATTGGATCTTGCTTGTAAACTGCTAAAGCAATGACTTCCACTCAGCAGGCATTGCCTCTTGTTCTGCCTCTGCTTACATCTTCATTGCAGAGCTTTCACCTGCACAAGTGCTAGTGTGGCATTGCTTTTTTATGGTGCAGTTCCATTTTCTGCAAAATGTTTTTCTTCAGTGGAAAAAAATAGGCTCTGTCTCTTATACTGGTTGAAAATCAGATTAAATAGGGCAGCATGATAGCTGGCAGGAGAAAGCCAAAAGCGCAGTCTAGTAGAGCCCTCAAATTAGACTAGGCACACGACAAAGTGATAGATTGTAATTACAGACAGTATTATTCCATAACTGCAGTGATATGCAAGTCATTGTTAGAAAATTGTACCCAATTAAAAAGTTATTTTATCCAGTGTAGCATGTTTCACCCAGGCACAACAATTAGACATGCGTGGCAGCTGAGAGAGCTACACTCTGCAGCACCACCTTCTGGTAGGAATGTGCACTGCATGATCATGTTTGCCAAACTGTCATTTTAAGCTTCATCAACTGGTGGGACTTTGTTGCTCATACAACAAGGTTTTATGACCTAATGATCATTGAATCACACCCCTAATTTAGGCAAGGGGCTTTTGGTGCCAGAATTCTGAAGGAAGCAATAATCAGTTCCTTACTTTATACACCAAGTGCTTCCCATTGACACTGATGTAAAGTTTCCAGCAATCATAACTATCCATGTTGACTAATTACTCTGTCCTTGCCCAAAGGTGGAGTAGGAGTTCAGCCTGGTGTTGAAGGCAAACCAGGAGTTCCAGGTATTGGATCTTGCCTGTATAATGCTAACGCAATAGCTTCCACTCAGCAGCCATTGTCTAATTTTTCTGCCTCGGCTTATATCTTCATTGCAGAGAAGATACTTGTGTGCGTTCTGGTGCAGCAGTGCTTCTTCTGGTGCAATCCCCATGTCTGCATAATGTTGTTCTTCATTGGAAAAAATAGGCTCTGTGTCTAATGCTGGTTGAACATAAGATTAAAAGGGGCAGCATGATAGCTGGCAGGAGGAACAAAAACTGCTTTCAAGTAGAGCACTTAAAAATAGTTTATTCACACAGCAGAGTTATAGATTTCTATAATATACAGTACCATGCTATAATTACCATGATATTCATGTCTTTGTTTAAAAAATGTTATCCGATAGAAAAATTATTTTATCTAGTGTAGTATCCTTTATCCAGGCAAAAAAAAAACTAGACATCCTTGGGAGCTGAGAATTCAGTACTTAGCAGCACCACCTTCTGGTGGGATTCTGTACAGCATTAGCATATTTGCCAAGCTGTATTTTGCAGCACCCTCAAGTGGTGGGAGTTTGCACTGCAGCTGCAGAATAGCCAAAGGGAAACTTCAGCCCCGTATTAGCTAAGACAAACTATGTTACCTGCCTGAGTGTCAATGGACTTCATTTACCATGTTATATGTATGATTGAGCTGTCAGGAAACAAAACATTATTTTTGTCCCAGTCTCATACATCTTCCAATGGGAAGCATAGCTCCTTGTTGGAGGTGCAGACTTCCATGGTAGCTAAGACAAACTATGTTACCTGCCTGAGTGTCAATGGACTTCATTTACCATGTTATATGTATGATTGAGCTGTCAGGAAACAAAACATTATTTTTGTCCCAGTCTCATACATCTTCCAATGGGAAGCATAGCTCCTTGTTGGAGGTGCAGACTTCCATGGTTGCCATCAGCAGATTTGGAGCATAGTATCAGCCAACCTATAAAATACATTTCATGCGACCTTCTGCTGATCTGATTTTATATATTTCCAAAAACTGTTTATCTCAGTACATATGCAAACTAGAAGGATTTGAAGAGAAAATAAGTAATATGCCATTAAAAACTGCCAGTTTATCAGAGAGCATGTCTGCACGAAATCCTCAGTTAGGTATATGGAAATCATATAACATAAAAACTGTCATTCCCATTGGCACTAATGTATAGTTTTCCAGCAATCATAACTATCCGAGTTCCTTTGCTATGTTTTTGTTGCAGAGAATATACTTATATTTGTGCTTTTATGGCATTGCTTCTTCTGGTGCAATTCCAGAAATGTTGGTGTAGCTGGACATCTAGGCACAGGGGTGCAGTTTGGCGTTTTCCCAGTTAACTGTTGTATCCTGTATAATTTTACAAACATGATCTTTTGTTGCTAATAAAACAAGGTTTGGTGACCAGATAATCATTGGATTACTCTCTAATGTAGACAAGGGGGTTATGATGCAACAATTCTGAGGAAAGCAATAATCAATTCCTTGCTTCATAAATTAAGTACTTCCCATTGATACTAATGAAAAGTTTCAAGCAATCATAACTATCCATGTTGACTAATTACTCTGTCCTTGCCCAAAGGTGGAGTAGGAGCTCAGCCTGGTGCTGGAGGCAAACCAGGATTTCCAGGTATTGGACATTGTCTGTATAATGCTAATGAAATAACTTCCAACCGGCAGGCATTCTCATCTTGCTCTGCCTATGCTTAGGTATTCATTGCGGAGAATATATTTGTACGTGTGCTTGTGTGGCATTGCTTCTTCTGGTTCCTGTATCTGCATAATGTTCTTCTTCTGTGGAAAAGATAGGCTCTGTGTCTGACACTGGTTGAAAATCAGATTTAATGGGGTAGCATGATGGCCGGAAGGAGAAACCCAAAACTATTGTCTAGCACAGCTAAAAACTGCTACTTAGTAGACCCCTCAAAATCCATAGTTATGAAATACATTCAATGTAACCTTCTGCTGATCTGATTTGATGTTTTGCCAAAAACTGTTTTGCTTCCCAAATGCAAACTAGATGGATTTCAAGAGAAAATAAATAATACGTCAGTTAAAACTGAATTTCGGAAAACAGCAATATTCAGTCCCTTGCTTCATAAACCATGTCCTTTCCATTGGCAAATATAAAGCTTCCAACAATCGTAACTATCCATGTTCCTTTGCTAATAAAGAGTTGACTAATTACTCTGTCCTTGCCCAAAGGTGGAGTAGGAGTTGAGGCTGGTGCTGGAGCCAAACCAGGATTTCCAGGTATTGGATCTTGCTTGTAAACTGCTAAAGCAATGACTTCCACTCAGCAGGCATTGCCTCTTGTTCTGCCTCTGCTTACATCTTCATTGCAGAGCTTTCACCTGCACAAGTGCTAGTGTGGCATTGCTTTTTTATGGTGCAGTTCCATTTTCTGCAAAATATTTTTCTTCAGTGGAAAAAAATAGGCTCTGTCTCTTATACTGGTTGAAAATCAGATTAAATAGGGCAGCATGATAGCTGGCAGGAGAAAGCCAAAAGCGCAGTCTAGTAGAGCCCTCAAATTAGACTAGGCACACGACAAAGTGATAGATTGTAATTACAGACAGTATTATTCCATAACTGCAGTGATATGCAAGTCATTGTTAGAAAATTGTACCCAATTAAAAAGTTATTTTATCCAGTGTAGCATGTTTCACCCAGGCACAACAATTAGACATGCGTGGCAGCTGAGAGAGCTACACTCTGCAGCACCACCTTCTGGTAGGAATGTGCACTGCATGATCATGTTTGCCAAACTGTCATTTTAAGCTTCATCAACTGGTGGGACTTTGTTGCTCATACAACAAGGTTTTATGACCTAATGATCATTGAATCACACCCCTAATTTAGGCAAGGGGCTTTTGGTGCCAGAATTCTGAAGGAAGCAATAATCAGTTCCTTACTTTATACACCAAGTGCTTCCCATTGACACTGATGTAAAGTTTCCAGCAATCATAACTATCCATGTTGACTAATTACTCTGTCCTTGCCCAAAGGCGGAGTAGGAGTTCAGCCTGGTGTTGAAGGCAAACCAGGAGTTCCAGGTATTGGATCTTGCCTGTATAATGCTAACGCAATAGCTTCCACTCAGCAGCCATTGTCTAATTTTTCTGCCTCGGCTTATATCTTCATTGCAGAGAAGATACTTGTGTGCGTTCTGGTGCAGCAGTGCTTCTTCTGGTGCAATCCCCATGTCTGCATAATGTTGTTCTTCATTGGAAAAAATAGGCTCTGTGTCTAATGCTGGTTGAACATCAGATTAATAGGGGCAGCATGATAGCTGGCAGGAGGAACAAAAACTGCTTTCAAGTAGAGCACTTAAAAATAGTTTATTCACACAGCAGAGTTATAGATTTCTATAATATACAGTACCATGCTATAATTACCATGATATTCATGTCTTTGTTTAAAAAATGTTATCCGATAGAAAAATTATTTTATCTAGTGTAGTATCCTTTATCCAGGCAAAAAAAAAACTAGACATCCTTGGGAGCTGAGAACTCAGTACTTAGCAGCACCACCTTCTGGTGGGATTCTGTACAGCATTAGCATATTTGCCAAGCTGTATTTTGCAGCACCCTCAAGTGGTGGGAGTTTGCACTGCAGCTGCAGAATAGCCAAAGGGAAACTTCAGCCCCGTATTAGCTAAGACAAACTATGTTACCTGCCTGAGTGTCAATGGACTTCATTTACCATGTTATATGTATGATTGAGCTGTCAAGAAACAAAACATTATTTTTGTCCCAGTCTCATACATCTTCCAATGGGAAGCATAGCTCCTTGTTGGAGGTGCAGACTTCCATGGTTGCCATCAGCAGATTTGGAGCATAGTATCAGCCAACCTATAAAATACATTTCATGCGACCTTCTGCTGATCTGATTTTATATATTTCCAAAAACTGTTTATCTCAGTATATATGCAAACTAGAAGGATTTGAAGAGAAAATAAGTAATATGCCATTAAAAACTGCCAGTTTATCAGAGAGTATGTCTGCACGAAATCCTCAGTTAGGTATATGGAAATCATATAACATAAAAACTGTCATTCCCATTGGCACTAATGTATAGTTTTCCAGCAATCATAACTATCCGAGTTCCTTTGCTACTAAAAAGTTCACTAATTACACTGTCCTTGCCCAAAGGTGCAGAATTTGCTCAGCCTGGTGCTGGAGGCAAACCAGGATATCCAGGTATTGGATCTTTCCCATATAATAATAATAATAATGCAGTGACTTCCACTCAGCAGCCATTGTCCTCTTGTTCTGCCTCTCCCTATGTTTTTGTTGCAGAGAATATACTTATATTTGTGCTTTTATGGCATTGCTTCTTCTGGTGCAATTCCAGAAATGTTGGTGTAGCTGGACATCTAGGCACAGGGGTGCAGCTTGGCGTTTTCCCAGTTAACTGTTGTATCCTGTATAATTTTACAAACATGATCTTTTGTTGCTAATAAAACAAGGTTTGGTGACCAGATAATCATTGGATTACTCTCTAATGTAGACAAGGGGGTTATGATGCAACAATTCTGAGGAAAGCAATAATCAATTCCTTGCTTCATAAATTAAGTACTTCCCATTGATACTAATGAAAAGTTTCAAGCAATCATAACTATCCATGTTGACTAATTACTCTGTCCTTGCCCAAAGGTGGAGTAGGAGCTCAGCCTGGTGCTGGAGGCAAACCAGGATTTCCAGGTATTGGACATTGTCTGTATAATGCTAATGAAATAACTTCCAACCGGCAGGCATTCTCATCTTGCTCTGCCTATGCTTAGGTATTCATTGCGGAGAATATATTTGTACGTGTGCTTGTGTGGCATTGCTTCTTCTGGTTCCTGTATCTGCATAATGTTCTTCTTCTGTGGAAAAGATAGGCTCTGTGTCTGACACTGGTTGAAAATCAGATTTAATGGGGTAGCATGATGGCCGGAAGGAGAAACCCAAAACTATTGTCTAGCACAGCTAAAAACTGCTACTTAGTAGACCCCTCAAAATCCATAGTTATGAAATACATTCAATGTAACCTTCTGCTGATCTGATTTGATGTTTTGCCAAAAACTGTTTTGCTTCCCAAATGCAAACTAGATGGATTTCAAGAGAAAATAAATAATACGTCAGTTAAAACTGAAATTCGGAAAACAGCAATATTCAGTCCCTTGCTTCATAAACCATGTCATTTCCATTGGCAAATATAAAGCTTCCAACAATCGTAACTATCCATGTTCCTTTGCTAATAAAGAGTTGACTAATTACTCTGTCCTTGCCCAAAGGTGGAGTAGGAGTTGAGGCTGGTGCTGGAGCCAAACCAGGATTTCCAGGTATTGGATCTTGCTTGTAAACTGCTAAAGCAATGACTTCCACTCAGCAGGCATTGCCTCTTGTTCTGCCTCTGCTTACATCTTCATTGCAGAGCTTTCACCTGCACAAGTGCTAGTGTGGCATTGCTTTTATATGGTGCAGTTCCATTTTCTGCAAAATGTTTTTCTTCAGTGGAAAAAAATAGGCTCTGTCTCTTATACTGGTTGAAAATCAGATTAAATAGGGCAGCATGATAGCTGGCAGGAGAAAGCCAAAAGCGCAGTCTAGTAGAGCCCTCAAATTAGACTAGGCACACGACAAAGTGATAGATTGTAATTACAGACAGTATTATTCCATAACTGCAGTGATATGCAAGTCATTGTTAGAAAATTGTACCCAATTAAAAAGTTATTTTATCCAGTGTAGCATGTTTCACCCAGGCACAACAATTAGACATGCGTGGCAGCTGAGAGAGCTACACTCTGCAGCACCACCTTCTGGTAGGAATGTGCACTGCATGATCATGTTTGCCAAACTGTCATTTTAAGCTTCATCAACTGGTGGGACTTTGTTGCTCATACAACAAGGTTTTATGACCTAATGATCATTGAATCACACCCCTAATTTAGGCAAGGGGCTTTTGGTGCCAGAATTCTGAAGGAAGCAATAATCAGTTCCTTACTTTATACACCAAGTGCTTCCCATTGACACTGATGTAAAGTTTCCAGCAATCATAACTATCCATGTTGACTAATTACTCTGTCCTTGCCCAAAGGTGGAGTAGGAGTTCAGCCTGGTGTTGAAGGCAAACCAGGAGTTCCAGGTATTGGATCTTGCCTGTATAATGCTAACGCAATAGCTTCCACTCAGCAGCCATTGTCTAATTTTTCTGCCTCGGCTTATATCTTCATTGCAGAGAAGATACTTGTGTGCGTTCTGGTGCAGCAGTGCTTCTTCTGGTGCAATCCCCATGTCTGCATAATGTTGTTCTTCATTGGAAAAAATAGGCTCTGTGTCTAATGCTGGTTGAACATCAGATTAAAAGGGGCAGCATGATAGCTGGCAGGAGGAACAAAAACTGCTTTCAAGTAGAGCACTTAAAAATAGTTTATTCACACAGCAGAGTTATAGATTTCTATAATATACAGTACCATGCTATAATTACCATGATATTCATGTCTTTGTTTAAAAAATGTTATCCGATAGAAAAATTATTTTATCTAGTGTAGTATCCTTTATCCAGGCAAAAAAAAAACTAGACATCCTTGGGAGCTGAGAACTCAGTACTTAGCAGCACCACCTTCTGGTGGGATTCTGTACAGCATTAGCATATTTGCCAAGCTGTATTTTGCAGCACCCTCAAGTGGTGGGAGTTTGCACTGCAGCTGCAGAATAGCCAAAGGGAAACTTCAGCCCCGTATTAGCTAAGACAAACTATGTTACCTGCCTGAGTGTCAATGGACTTCATTTACCATGTTATATGTATGATTGAGCTGTCAGGAAACAAAACATTATTTTTGTCCCAGTCTCATACATCTTCCAATGGGAAGCATAGCTCCTTGTTGGAGGTGCAGACTTCCATGGTTGCCATCAGCAGATTTGGAGCATAGTATCAGCCAACCTATAAAATACATTTCATGCGACCTTCTGCTGATCTGATTTTATATATTTCCAAAAACTGTTTATCTCAGTACATATGCAAACTAGAAGGATTTGAAGAGAAAATAAGTAATATGCCATTAAAAACTGCCAGTTTATCAGAGAGTATGTCTGCACGAAATCCTCAGTTAGGTATATGGAAATCATATAACATAAAAACTGTCATTCCCATTGGCACTAATGTATAGTTTTCCAGCAATCATAACTATCCGAGTTCCTTTGCTACTAAAAAGTTCACTAATTACACTGTCCTTGCCCAAAGGTGCAGAATTTGCTCAGCCTGGTGCTGGAGGCAAACCAGGATATCCAGGTATTGGATCTTTCCCATATAATAATAATAATAATGCAGTGACTTCCACTCAGCAGCCATTGTCCTCTTGTTCTGCCTCTCCCTATGTTTTTGTTGCAGAGAATATACTTATATTTGTGCTTTTATGGCATTGCTTCTTCTGGTGCAATTCCAGAAATGTTGGTGTAGCTGGACATCTAGGCACTGGGGTGCAGCTTGGCGTTTTCCCAGTTAACTGTTGTATCCTGTATAATTTTACAAACATGATCTTTTGTTGCTAATAAAACAAGGTTTGGTGACCAGATAATCATTGGATTACTCTCTAATGTAGACAAGGGGGTTATGATGCAACAATTCTGAGGAAAGCAATAATCAATTCCTTGCTTCATAAATTAAGTACTTCCCATTGATACTAATGAAAAGTTTCAAGCAATCATAACTATCCATGTTGACTAATTACTCTGTCCTTGCCCAAAGGTGGAGTAGGAGCTCAGCCTGGTGCTGGAGGCAAACCAGGATTTCCAGGTATTGGACATTGTCTGTATAATGCTAATGAAATAACTTCCAACCGGCAGGCATTCTCATCTTGCTCTGCCTATGCTTAGGTATTCATTGCGGAGAATATATTTGTACGTGTGCTTGTGTGGCATTGCTTCTTCTGGTTCCTGTATCTGCATAATGTTGTTCTTCTGTGGAAAAGATAGGCTCTGTGTCTGACACTGGTTGAAAATCAGATTTAATGGGGTAGCATGATGGCCGGAAGGAGAAACCCAAAACTATTGTCTAGCACAGCTAAAAACTGCTACTTAGTAGACCCCTCAAAATCCATAGTTATGAAATACATTCAATGTAACCTTCTGCTGATCTGATTTGAAGTTTTGCCAAAAACTGTTTTGCTTCCCAAATGCAAACTAGATGGATTTCAAGAGAAAATAAATAATACGTCAGTTAAAACTGAAATTCGGAAAACAGCAATATTCAGTCCCTTGCTTCATAAACCATGTCATTTCCATTGGCAAATATAAAGCTTCCAACAATCGTAACTATCCATGTTCCTTTGCTAATAAAGAGTTGACTAATTACTCTGTCCTTGCCCAAAGGTGGAGTAGGAGTTGAGGCTGGTGCTGGAGCCAAACCAGGATTTCCAGGTATTGGATCTTGCTTGTAAACTGCTAAAGCAATGACTTCCACTCAGCAGGCATTGCCTCTTGTTCTGCCTCTGCTTACATCTTCATTGCAGAGCTTTCACCTGCACAAGTGCTAGTGTGGCATTGCTTTTTTATGGTGCAGTTCCATTTTCTGCAAAATGTTTTTCTTCAGTGGAAAAAAATAGGCTCTGTCTCTTATACTGGTTGAAAATCAGATTAAATAGGGCAGCATGATAGCTGGCAGGAGAAAGCCAAAAGCGCAGTCTAGTAGAGCCCTCAAATTAGACTAGGCACACGACAAAGTGATAGATTGTAATTACAGACAGTATTATTCCATAACTGCAGTGATATGCAAGTCATTGTTAGAAAATTGTACCCAATTAAAAAGTTATTTTATCCAGTGTAGCATGTTTCACCCAGGCACAACAATTAGACATGCGTGGCAGCTGAGAGAGCTACACTCTGCAGCACCACCTTCTGGTAGGAATGTGCACTGCATGATCATGTTTGCCAAACTGTCATTTTAAGCTTCATTAACTGGTGGGACTTTGTTGCTCATACAACAAGGTTTTATGACCTAATGATCATTGAATCACACCCCTAATTTAGGCAAGGGGCTTTTGGTGCCAGAATTCTGAAGGAAGCAATAATCAGTTCCTTACTTTATACACCAAGTGCTTCCCATTGACACTGATGTAAAGTTTCCAGCAATCATAACTATCCATGTTGACTAATTACTCTGTCCTTGCCCAAAGGTGGAGTAGGAGTTCAGCCTGGTGTTGAAGGCAAACCAGGAGTTCCAGGTATTGGATCTTGCCTGTATAATGCTAACGCAATAGCTTCCACTCAGCAGCCATTGTCTAATTTTTCTGCCTCGGCTTATATCTTCATTGCAGAGAAGATACTTGTGTGCGTTCTGGTGCAGCAGTGCTTCTTCTGGTGCAATCCCCATGTCTGCATAATGTTGTTCTTCATTGGAAAAAATAGGCTCTGTGTCTAATGCTGGTTGAACATCAGATTAAAAGGGGCAGCATGATAGCTGGCAGGAGGAACAAAAACTGCTTTCAAGTAGAGCACTTAAAAATAGTTTATTCACACAGCAGAGTTATAGATTTCTATAATATACAGTACCATGCTATAATTACCATGATATTCATGTCTTTGTTTAAAAAATGTTATCCGATAGAAAAATTATTTTATCTAGTGTAGTATCCTTTATCCAGGCAAAAAAAAAAACTAGACATCCTTGGGAGCTGAGAACTCAGTACTTAGCAGCACCACCTTCTGGTGGGATTCTGTACAGCATTAGCATATTTGCCAAGCTGTATTTTGCAGCACCCTCAAGTGGTGGGAGTTTGCACTGCAGCTGCAGAATAGCCAAAGGGAAACTTCAGCCCCGTATTAGCTAAGACAAACTATGTTACCTGCCTGAGTGTCAATGGACTTCATTTACCATGTTATATGTATGATTGAGCTGTCAGGAAACAAAACATTATTTTTGTCCCAGTCTCATACATCTTCCAATGGGAAGCATAGCTCCTTGTTGGAGGTGCAGACTTCCATGGTTGCCATCAGCAGATTTGGAGCATAGTATCAGCCAACCTATAAAATACATTTCATGCGACCTTCTGCTGATCTGATTTTATATATTTCCAAAAACTGTTTATCTCAGTATATATGCAAACTAGAAGGATTTGAAGAGAAAATAAGTAATATGCCATTAAAAACTGCCAGTTTATCAGAGAGTATGTCTGCACGAAATCCTCAGTTAGGTATATGGAAATCATATAACATAAAAACTGTCATTCCCATTGGCACTAATGTATAGTTTTCCAGCAATCATAACTATCCGAGTTCCTTTGCTACTAAAAAGTTCACTAATTACACTGTCCTTGCCCAAAGGTGCAGAATTTGCTCAGCCTGGTGCTGGAGGCAAACCAGGATATCCAGGTATTGGATCTTTCCCATATAATAATAATAATAATGCAGTGACTTCCACTCAGCAGCCATTGTCCTCTTGTTCTGCCTCTCCCTATGTTTTTGTTGCAGAGAATATACTTATATTTGTGCTTTTATGGCATTGCTTCTTCTGGTGCAATTCCAGAAATGTTGGTGTAGCTGGACATCTAGGCACAGGGGTGCAGCTTGGCGTTTTCCCAGTTAACTGTTGTATCCTGTATAATTTTACAAACATGATCTTTTGTTGCTAATAAAACAAGGTTTGGTGACCAGATAATCATTGGATTACTCTCTAATGTAGACAAGGGGGTTATGATGCAACAATTCTGAGGAAAGCAATAATCAATTCCTTGCTTCATAAATTAAGTACTTCCCATTGATACTAATGAAAAGTTTCAAGCAATCATAACTATCCATGTTGACTAATTACTCTGTCCTTGCCCAAAGGTGGAGTAGGAGCTCAGCCTGGTGCTGGAGGCAAACCAGGATTTCCAGGTATTGGACATTGTCTGTATAATGCTAATGAAATAACTTCCAACCGGCAAGCATTCTCATCTTGCTCTGCCTATGCTTAGGTATTAATTGCGGAGAATATATTTGTACGTGTGCTTGTGTGGCATTGCTTCTTCTGGTTCCTGTATCTGCATAATGTTGTTCTTCTGTGGAAAAGATAGGCTCTGTGTCTGACACTGGTTGAAAATCAGATTTAATGGGGTAGCATGATGGCCGGAAGGAGAAACCCAAAACTATTGTCTAGCACAGCTAAAAACTGCTACTTAGTAGACCCCTCAAAATCCATAGTTATGAAATACATTCAATGTAACCTTCTGCTGATCTGATTTGAAGTTTTGCCAAAAACTGTTTTGCTTCCCAAATGCAAACTAGATGGATTTCAAGAGAAAATAAATAATACGTCAGTTAAAACTGAAATTCGGAAAACAGCAATATTCAGTCCCTTGCTTCATAAACCATGTCATTTCCATTGGCAAATATAAAGCTTCCAACAATCGTAACTATCCATGTTCCTTTGCTAATAAAGAGTTGACTAATTACTCTGTCCTTGCCCAAAGGTGGAGTAGGAGTTGAGGCTGGTGCTGGAGCCAAACCAGGATTTCCAGGTATTGGATCTTGCTTGTAAACTGCTAAAGCAATGACTTCCACTCAGCAGGCATTGCCTCTTGTTCTGCCTCTGCTTACATCTTCATTGCAGAGCTTTCACCTGCACAAGTGCTAGTGTGGCATTGCTTTTTTATGGTGCAGTTCCATTTTCTGCAAAATGTTTTTCTTCAGTGGAAAAAAATAGGCTCTGTCTCTTATACTGGTTGAAAATCAGATTAAATAGGGCAGCATGATAGCTGGCAGGAGAAAGCCAAAAGCGCAGTCTAGTAGAGCCCTCAAATTAGACTAGGCACACGACAAAGTGATAGATTGTAATTACAGACAGTATTATTCCATAACTGCAGTGATATGCAAGTCATTGTTAGAAAATTGTACCCAATTAAAAAGTTATTTTATCCAGTGTAGCATGTTTCACCCAGGCACAACAATTAGACATGCGTGGCAGCTGAGAGAGCTACACTCTGCAGCACCACCTTCTGGTAGGAATGTGCACTGCATGATCATGTTTGCCAAACTGTCATTTTAAGCTTCATCAACTGGTGGGACTTTGTTGCTCATACAACAAGGTTTTATGACCTAATGATCATTGAATCACACCCCTAATTTAGGCAAGGGGCTTTTGGTGCCAGAATTCTGAAGGAAGCAATAATCAGTTCCTTACTTTATACACCAAGTGCTTCCCATTGACACTGATGTAAAGTTTCCAGCAATCATAACTATCCATGTTGACTAATTACTCTGTCCTTGCCCAAAGGTGGAGTAGGAGTTCAGCCTGGTGTTGAAGGCAAACCAGGAGTTCCAGGTATTGGATCTTGCCTGTATAATGCTAACGCAATAGCTTCCACTCAGCAGCCATTGTCTAATTTTTCTGCCTCGGCTTATATCTTCATTGCAGAGAAGATACTTGTGTGCGTTCTGGTGCAGCAGTGCTTCTTCTGGTGCAATCCCCATGTCTGCATAATGTTGTTCTTCATTGGAAAAAATAGGCTCTGTGTCTAATGCTGGTTGAACATCAGATTAAAAGGGGCAGCATGATAGCTGGCAGGAGGAACAAAAACTGCTTTCAAGTAGAGCACTTAAAAATAGTTTATTCACACAGCAGAGTTATAGATTTCTATAATATACAGTACCATGCTATAATTACCATGATATTCATGTCTTTGTTTAAAAAATGTTATCCGATAGAAAAATTATTTTATCTAGTGTAGTATCCTTTATCCAGGCAAAAAAAAAACTAGACATCCTTGGGAGCTGAGAACTCAGTACTTAGCAGCACCACCTTCTGGTGGGATTCTGTACAGCATTAGCATATTTGCCAAGCTGTATTTTGCAGCACCCTCAAGTGGTGGGAGTTTGCACTGCAGCTGCAGAATAGCCAAAGGGAAACTTCAGCCCCGTATTAGCTAAGACAAACTATGTTACCTGCCTGAGTGTCAATGGACTTCATTTACCATGTTATATGTATGATTGAGCTGTCAGGAAACAAAACATTATTTTTGTCCCAGTCTCATACATCTTCCAATGGGAAGCATAGCTCCTTGTTGGAGGTGCAGACTTCCATGGTTGCCATCAGCAGATTTGGAGCATAGTATCAGCCAACCTATAAAATACATTTCATGCGACCTTCTGCTGATCTGATTTTATATATTTCCAAAAACTGTTTATCTCAGTACATATGCAAACTAGAAGGATTTGAAGAGAAAATAAGTAATATGCCATTAAAAACTGCCAGTTTATCAGAGAGTATGTCTGCACGAAATCCTCAGTTAGGTATATGGAAATCATATAACATAAAAACTGTCATTCCCATTGGCACTAATGTATAGTTTTCCAGCAATCATAACTATCCGAGTTCCTTTGCTACTAAAAAGTTCACTAATTACACTGTCCTTGCCCAAAGGTGCAGAATTTGCTCAGCCTGGTGCTGGAGGCAAACCAGGATATCCAGGTATTGGATCTTTCCCATATAATAATAATAATAATGCAGTGACTTCCACTCAGCAGCCATTGTCCTCTTGTTCTGCCTCTCCCTATGTTTTTGTTGCAGAGAATATACTTATATTTGTGCTTTTATGGCATTGCTTCTTCTGGTGCAATTCCAGAAATGTTGGTGTAGCTGGACATCTAGGCACTGGGGTGCAGCTTGGCGTTTTCCCAGTTAACTGTTGTATCCTGTATAATTTTACAAACATGATCTTTTGTTGCTAATAAAACAAGGTTTGGTGACCAGATAATCATTGGATTACTCTCTAATGTAGACAAGGGGGTTATGATGCAACAATTCTGAGGAAAGCAATAATCAATTCCTTGCTTCATAAATTAAGTACTTCCCATTGATACTAATGAAAAGTTTCAAGCAATCATAACTATCCATGTTGACTAATTACTCTGTCCTTGCCCAAAGGTGGAGTAGGAGCTCAGCCTGGTGCTGGAGGCAAACCAGGATTTTCAGGTATTGGACATTGTCTGTATAATGCTAATGAAATAACTTCCAACCGGCAGGCATTCTCATCTTGCTCTGCCTATGCTTAGGTATTCATTGCGGAGAATATATTTGTACGTGTGCTTGTGTGGCATTGCTTCTTCTGGTTCCTGTATCTGCATAATGTTCTTCTTCTGTGGAAAAGATAGGCTCTGTGTCTGACACTGGTTGAAAATCAGATTTAATGGGGTAGCATGATGGCCGGAAGGAGAAACCCAAAACTATTGTCTAGCACAGCTAAAAACTGCTACTTAGTAGACCCCTCAAAATCAATAGTTATGAAATACATTCAATGTAACCTTCTGCTGATCTGATTTGATGTTTTGCCAAAAACTGTTTTGCTTCCCAAATGCAAACTAGATGGATTTCAAGAGAAAATAAATAATACGTCAGTTAAAACTGAAATTCGGAAAACAGCAATATTCAGTCCCTTGCTTCATAAACCATGTCATTTCCATTGGCAAATATAAAGCTTCCAACAATCGTAACTATCCATGTTCCTTTGCTAATAAAGAGTTGACTAATTACTCTGTCCATGCCCAAAGGTGGAGTAGGAGTTGAGGCTGGTGCTGGAGCCAAACCAGGATTTCCAGGTATTGGATCTTGCTTGTAAACTGCTAAAGCAATGACTTCCACTCAGCAGGCATTGCCTCTTGTTCTGCCTCTGCTTACATCTTCATTGCAGAGCTTTCACCTGCACAAGTGCTAGTGTGGCATTGCTTTTTTATGGTGCAGTTCCATTTTCTGCAAAATGTTTTTCTGCAGTGGAAAAAAATAGGCTCTGTCTCTTATACTGGTTGAAAATCAGATTAAATAGGGCAGCATGATAGCTGGCAGGAGAAAGCCAAAAGCGCAGTCTAGTAGAGCCCTCAAATTAGACTAGGCACACGACAAAGTGATAGATTGTAATTACAGACAGTATTATTCCATAACTGCAGTGATATGCAAGTCATTGTTAGAAAATTGTACCCAATTAAAAAGTTATTTTATCCAGTATAGCATGTTTCACCCAGGCACAACAATTAGACATGCGTGGCAGCTGAGAGAGCTACACTCTGCAGCACCACCTTCTGGTAGGAATGTGCACTGCATGATCATGTTTGCCAAACTGTCATTTTAAGCTTCATCAACTGGTGGGACTTTGTTGCTCATACAACAAGGTTTTATGACCTAATGATCATTGAATCACACCCCTAATTTAGGCAAGGGGCTTTTGGTGCCAGAATTCTGAAGGAAGCAATAATCAGTTCCTTACTTTATACACCAAGTGCTTCCCATTGACACTGATGTAAAGTTTCCAGCAATCATAACTATCCATGTTGACTAATTACTCTGTCCTTGCCCAAAGGTGGAGTAGGAGTTCAGCCTGGTGTTGAAGGCAAACCAGGAGTTCCAGGTATTGGATCTTGCCTGTATAATGCTAACGCAATAGCTTCCACTCAGCAGCCATTGTCTAATTTTTCTGCCTCGGCTTATATCTTCATTGCAGAGAAGATACTTGTGTGCGTTCTGGTGCAGCAGTGCTTCTTCTGGTGCAATCCCCATGTCTGCATAATGTTGTTCTTCATTGGAAAAAATAGGCTCTGTGTCTAATGCTGGTTGAACATCAGATTAAAAGGGGCAGCATGATAGCTGGCAGGAGGAACAAAAACTGCTTTCAAGTAGAGCACTTAAAAATAGTTTATTCACACAGCAGAGTTATAGATTTCTATAATATACAGTACCATGCTATAATTACCATGATATTCATGTCTTTGTTTAAAAAATGTTATCCGATAGAAAAATTATTTTATCTAGTGTAGTATCCTTTATCCAGGCAAAAAAAAAACTAGACATCCTTGGGAGCTGAGAACTCAGTACTTAGCAGCACCACCTTCTGGTGGGATTCTGTACAGCATTAGCATATTTGCCAAGCTGTATTTTGCAGCACCCTCAAGTGGTGGGAGTTTGCACTGCAGCTGCAGAATAGCCAAAGGGAAACTTCAGCCCCGTATTAGCTAAGACAAACTATGTTACCTGCCTGAGTGTCAATGGACTTCATTTACCATGTTATATGTATGATTGAGCTGTCAAGAAACAAAACATTATTTTTGTCCCAGTCTCATACATCTTCCAATGGGAAGCATAGCTCCTTGTTGGAGGTGCAGACTTCCATGGTTGCCATCAGCAGATTTGGAGCATAGTATCAGCCAACCTATAAAATACATTTCATGCGACCTTCTGCTGATCTGATTTTATATATTTCCAAAAAACTCTTTATCTCAGTACATATGCAAACTAGAAGGATTTGAAGAGAAAATAAGTAATATGCCATTAAAAACTGCCAGTTTATCAGAGAGTATGTCTGCACGAAATCCTCAGTTAGGTATATGGAAATCATATAACATAAAAACTGTCATTCCCATTGGCACTAATGTATAGTTTTCCAGCAATCATAACTATCCGAGTTCCTTTGCTACTAAAAAGTTCACTAATTACACTGTCCTTGCCCAAAGGTGCAGAATTTGCTCAGCCTGGTGCTGGAGGCAAACCAGGATATCCAAGTATTGGATCTTTCCCGTATAATAATAATAATAATGCAGTGACTTCCACTCAGCAGCCATTGTCCTCTTGTTCTGCCTCTCCCTATGTTTTTGTTGCAGAGAATATACTTATATTTGTGCTTTTATGGCATTGCTTCTTCTGGTGCAATTCCAGAAATGTTGGTGTAGCTGGACATCTAGGCACAGGGGTGCAGCTTGGCGTTTTCCCAGTTAACTGTTGTATCCTGTATAATTTTACAAACATGATCTTTTGTTGCTAATAAAACAAGGTTTGGTGACCAGATAATCATTGGATTACTCTCTAATGTAGACAAGGGGGTTATGATGCAACAATTCTGAGGAAAGCAATAATCAATTCCTTGCTTCATAAATTAAGTACTTCCCATTGATACTAATGAAAAGTTTCAAGCAATCATAACTATCCATGTTGACTAATTACTCTGTCCTTGCCCAAAGGTGGAGTAGGAGCTCAGCCTGGTGCTGGAGGCAAACCAGGATTTCCAGGTATTGGACATTGTCTGTATAATGCTAATGAAATAACTTCCAACCGGCAGGCATTCTCATCTTGCTCTGCCTATGCTTAGGTATTCATTGCGGAGAATATATTTGTACGTGTGCTTGTGTGGCATTGCTTCTTCTGGTTCCTGTATCTGCATAATGTTCTTCTTCTGTGGAAAAGATAGGCTCTGTGTCTGACACTGGTTGAAAATCAGATTTAATGGGGTAGCATGATGGCCGGAAGGAGAAACCCAAAACTATTGTCTAGCACAGCTAAAAACTGCTACTTAGTAGACCCCTCAAAATCAATAGTTATGAAATACATTCAATGTAACCTTCTGCTGATCTGATTTGATGTTTTGCCAAAAACTGTTTTGCTTCCCAAATGCAAACTAGATGGATTTCAAGAGAAAATAAATAATACGTCAGTTAAAACTGAAATTCGGAAAACAGCAATATTCAGTCCCTTGCTTCATAAACCATGTCATTTCCATTGGCAAATATAAAGCTTCCAACAATCGTAACTATCCATGTTCCTTTGCTAATAAAGAGTTGACTAATTACTCTGTCCTTGCCCAAAGGTGGAGTAGGAGTTGAGGCTGGTGCTGGAGCCAAACCAGGATTTCCAGGTATTGGATCTTGCTTGTAAACTGCTAAAGCAATGACTTCCACTCAGCAGGCATTGCCTCTTGTTCTGCCTCTGCTTACATCTTCATTGCAGAGCTTTCACCTGCACAAGTGCTAGTGTGGCATTGCTTTTTTATGGTGCAGTTCCATTTTCTGCAAAATGTTTTTCTTCAGTGGAAAAAAATAGGCTCTGTCTCTTATACTGGTTGAAAATCAGATTAAATAGGGCAGCATGATAGCTGGCAGGAGAAAGCCAAAAGCGCAGTCTAGTAGAGCCCTCAAATTAGACTAGGCACACGACAAAGTGATAGATTGTAATTACAGACAGTATTATTCCATAACTGCAGTGATATGCAAGTCATTGTTAGAAAATTGTACCCAATTAAAAAGTTATTTTATCCAGTATAGCATGTTTCACCCAGGCACAACAATTAGACATGCGTGGCAGCTGAGAGAGCTACACTCTGCAGCACCACCTTCTGGTAGGAATGTGCACTGCATGATCATGTTTGCCAAACTGTCATTTTAAGCTTCATCAACTGGTGGGACTTTGTTGCTCATACAACAAGGTTTTATGACCTAATGATCATTGAATCACACCCCTAATTTAGGCAAGGGGCTTTTGGTGCCAGAATTCTGAAGGAAGCAATAATCAGTTCCTTACTTTATACACCAAGTGCTTCCCATTGACACTGATGTAAAGTTTCCAGCAATCATAACTATCCATGTTGACTAATTACTCTGTCCTTGCCCAAAGGTGGAGTAGGAGTTCAGCCTGGTGTTGAAGGCAAACCAGGAGTTCCAGGTATTGGATCTTGCCTGTATAATGCTAACGCAATAGCTTCCACTCAGCAGCCATTGTCTAATTTTTCTGCCTCGGCTTATATCTTCATTGCAGAGAAGATACTTGTGTGCGTTCTGGTGCAGCAGTGCTTCTTCTGGTGCAATCCCCATGTCTGCATAATGTTGTTCTTCATTGGAAAAAATAGGCTCTGTGTCTAATGCTGGTTGAACATCAGATTAAAAGGGGCAGCATGATAGCTGGCAGGAGGAACAAAAACTGCTTTCAAGTAGAGCACTTAAAAATAGTTTATTCACACAGCAGAGTTATAGATTTCTATAATATACAGTACCATGCTATAATTACCATGATATTCATGTCTTTGTTTAAAAAATGTTATCCGATAGAAAAATTATTTTATCTAGTGTAGTATCCTTTATCCAGGCAAAAAAAAAACTAGACATCCTTGGGAGCTGAGAACTCAGTACTTAGCAGCACCACCTTCTGGTGGGATTCTGTACAGCATTAGCATATTTGCCAAGCTGTATTTTGCAGCACCCTCAAGTGGTGGGAGTTTGCACTGCAGCTGCAGAATAGCCAAAGGGAAACTTCAGCCCCGTATTAGCTAAGACAAACTATGTTACCTGCCTGAGTGTCAATGGACTTCATTTACCATGTTATATGTATGATTGAGCTGTCAAGAAACAAAACATTATTTTTGTCCCAGTCTCATACATCTTCCAATGGGAAGCATAGCTCCTTGTTGGAGGTGCAGACTTCCATGGTTGCCATCAGCAGATTTGGAGCATAGTATCAGCCAACCTATAAAATACATTTCATGCGACCTTCTGCTGATCTGATTTTATATATTTCCAAAAAACTCTTTATCTCAGTATATATGCAAACTAGAAGGATTTGAAGAGAAAATAAGTAATATGCCATTAAAAACTGCCAGTTTATCAGAGAGTATGTCTGCACGAAATCCTCAGTTAGGTATATGGAAATCATATAACATAAAAACTGTCATTCCCATTGGCACTAATGTATAGTTTTCCAGCTTCATAACTATCCGAGTTCCTTTGCTACTAAAAAGTTCACTAATTTACACTGTCCCTTGCCCAAAGGTGCAGAATTTGCTCAGCCTGGTGCTGGAGGCAAACCAGGATATTCCAGGTATTGGATCTTTCCGTATATAATAATAATAATGCAGTGACTTCCACTCAGCAGCCATTGTCCTCTTGTTCTGCCTCTCCCTATGTTTTTGTTGCAGAGAATATACTTATATTTGTGCTTTTATGGCATTGCTTCTTCTGGTGCAATTCCAGAAATGTTGGTGTAGCTGGACATCTAGGCACAGGGGTGCAGCTTGGTGTTTTTCCCAGTTAACTGTTGTATCCTGTATAATTTTACAAACATGATCTTTTGTTGCTAATAAAACAAGGTTTGGTGACCAGATAATCATTGGATTACTCTCTAATGTAGACAAGGGGGTTATGATGCAACAATTCTGAGGAAAAGCAATAATCAATTCCTTGCTTCATAAATTAAGTACTTCCCATTGATACTAATGAAAAAGTTTCAAGCAATCATAACTATCCATGTTGACTAATTACTCTGTCCTTGCCCAAAGGTGGAGTAGGAGCTCAGCCTGGTGCTGGAGGCAAACCAGGATTTCCAGGTATTGGACATTGTCTGTATAATGCTAATGAAATAACTTCCAACCGGCAGGCATTCTCATCTTGCTCTGCCTATGCTTAGGTCTTCATTGCGGAGAATATATTTGTACGTGTGCTTGTGTGGCATTGCTTCTTCTGGGTTCCTGTATCTGCATAATGTTGTTCTTCTGTGGAAAAGATAGGCTCTTGTCTGACACTGGTTGAAAATCAGATTTAATGGGGTAGCATGGATGGCCGGAAGGAGAAACCCAAAAACTATTGTCTAGCACAGCTAAAAACTGCTACTTAGTAGACCCCTCAAAATCAATAGTTATGAAATACATTCAATGTAACCTTCTGCTGATCTGATTTGATGTTTTGCCAAAAACTGTTTTGCTTCCCAAATGCAAACTAGATGGATTTCAAGAGAAAATAAATAATACGTCAGTTAAAACTGAAATTCAGAAAACAGCAATATTCAGTCCCTTGCTTCATAAACCATGTCATTTCCATTGGCAAATATAAAGCTTCCAACAATCGTAACTATCCATGTTCCTTTGCTAATAAAGAGTTGACTAATTACTCTGTCCTTGCCCAAAGGTGGAGTAGGAGTTGAGGCTGGTGCTGGAGCCAAACCAGGATTTCCAGGTATTGGATCTTGCTTGTAAACTGCTAAAGCAATGACTTCCACTCAGCAGGCATTTGCCTCTTGTTCTGCCTCTGCTTACATCTTCATTGCAGAGCTTTCACCTGCACAAGTGGCTAGTGTGGCATTGCTTTTTTATGGTGCAGTTCCATTTTCTGCAAAATGTTTTTCTTCAGTGGAAAAAAATAGGCTCTGTCTCTTATACTGGTTCAAAATCAGATTAAATAGGGCAGCATGATAGCTGGCAGGAGAAAGCCAAAAGCGCAGTCTAGTAGAGCCCTCAAATTACACTAGGCACACGACAAAGTGATAGATTGTAATTACAGACAGTATTATTCCATAACTGCAGTGATATGCAAGTCATTGTTAGAAAATTGTACCCAATTAAAAAGTTATTTTATCCAGTGTAGCATGTTTCACCCAGGCACAACAATTAGAAATGCGTGGCAGCTGAGAGAGCTACACTCTGCAGCACCACCTTCTGGTAGGAATGTGCACTGCACGATCATGTTTGCCAAACTGTCATTTTAAGCTTCATCAACTGGTGGGACTTTGTTGCTCATTCAACAAGGTTTTATGACCTAATGATCATTGAATCACACCCCTAATTTAGGCAAGGGGCTTTTGGTGCCAGAATTCTGAAGGAAGCAATAATCAGTTCCTTACTTTATACACCAAGTGCTTCCCATTGACACTGATGTAAAGTTTCCAGCAATCATAACTATCCATGTTGACTAATTACTCTGTCCTTGCCCAAAGGTGGAGTAGGAGTTGAGGCTGGTGCTGGAGCCAAACCAGGATTTCCAGGTATTGGATCTTGCTTGTAAACTGCTAAAGCAATGACTTCCACTCAGCAGGCATTGCCTCTTGTTCTGCCTCTGCTTACATCTTCATTGCAGAGCTTTCACCTGCACAAGTGCTAGTGTGGCATTGCTTTTTTATGGTGCAGTTCCATTTTCTGCAAAATGTTTTTCTTCAGTGGAAAAAAATAGGCTCTGTCTCTTATACTGGTTGAAAATCAGATTAAATACGGCAGCATGATAGCTGGCAGGAGAAAGCCAAAAGCGCAGTCTAGTAGAGCCCTCAAATTAGACTAGGCACACGACAAAGTGATAGATTGTAATTACAGACAGTATTATTCCCTAACTGCAGTGATATGCAAGTCATTGTTAGAAAATTGTACCCAATTAAAAAGTTATTTTATCCAGTGTAGCATGTTTCACCCAGGCACAACAATTAGACATGCGTGGCAGCTGAGAGAGCTACACTCTGCAGCACCACCTTCTGGTAGGAATGTGTACTGCATGATCATGTTTGCCAAACTGTCCTTTTTAGTTTCATCAACTGGTGGGACTTTGTTGCTCATACAACAAGGTTTTATGACCTAATGATCATTGAATCACACCCCTAATTTAGGCAAGGGGCTTTTGGTGCCAAAATTCTGAAGGAAGCAATAATCAGTTCCTTACTTTATACACCAAGTGCTTCCCATTGACATTGATGTAAAGTTTCCAGCAATCATAACTATCCATGTTGACTAATTACTCTGTCCTTCCCCAAAGGTGGAGTAGGAGTTCAGCCTGGTGTTGAAGGCAACCAGGAGTTCCAGGTATTGGATTCTTGCCTGTATAATGCTAACGCAATAGCTTCCACTCAGCAGCCATTGTCTAATTTTTCTGCCTCGGCTATATCTTCATTGCAGAGAAGATACTTGTGTGCGTTCTTGTGCAGCAGTGCTTCTTCTGGTGCAATCCCCATGTCTGCATAATGTTGTTCTTCATTGGAAAAAATAGGCTCTGTCTCTAATGCTGGTTGAACATCAGATTAAAAGGGGCAGCATGATAGCTGGCAGGAGGAACAAAAACTGCTTTCAAGTAGAGCACTTAAAAATATTTTATTCACACAGCAGAGTTATAGATTTCTATAATATACAGTACCATGCTATAATTACCATGATATTCATGTCTTTGTTTAAAAAATGTTATCCGATAGAAAAATTATTTTATCTAGTGTAGTATCCTTTATATCCAGGCAAAAAAAAAACTAGACATCCTTGGGAGCTGAGAACTCAGTACTTAGCAGCACCACCTTCTGGTGGGATTCTGTACAGCATTAGCATATTTGCCAAGCTGTATTTTGCAGCACCCTCAAGTGGTGGGAGTTTGCACTGCAGCTGCAGAATAGCCAAAGGGAAACTTCAGCCCCGTATTAGCTAAGACAAACTATGTTACCTGCCTGAGTGTCAATGGACTTCATTTACCATGTTATATGTATGATTGAGCTGTCAAGAAACAAAACATTATTTTTGTCCCAGTCTCATACATCTTCCAATGGGAAGCATAGCTCCTTGTTGGAGGTGCAGACTTCCATGGTTGCCATCAGCAGATTTGGAGCATAGTATCAGCCAACCTATAAAATACATTTCATGCGACCTTCTGCTGATCTGATTTTATATATTTCCAAAACTGTTTATCTCAGTATATATGCAAACTAGAAGGATTTGAAGAGAAAATAAGCAATATGCCATTAAAAACTGCCAGTTTATCAGAGAGTATGTCTGCACGAAAGCCTCAGTTAGGTATATGGAAATCATATAACATAAAACTGTCATTCCCATTGGCACTAATGTATAGTTTTCCAGCAATCATAACTATCCGAGTTCCTTTGCTACTAAAAAGTTCACTAATTACACTGCCTTGCCCAAAGGTGCAGAATTTGCTCAGCCTGGTGCTGGAGGCAAACCAGGATATCCAGGTATTGGATCTTTCCCGTATAATAATAATAATAATGCAGTGACTTCCACTCAGCAGCCATTGTCCTCTTGTTCTGCCTCTCCTAGTTTTTGTTGCAGAGAATATACTTATATTTGTGCTTTTATGGCATTGCTTCTTCTGGTGCAATTCCAGAAATGTTGGTGTAGCTGGACATCTAGGCACAGGGGTGCAGCTTGGCGTTTTCCCAGTTAACTGTTGTATCCTGTATAATTTTACAAACATGATCTTTTGTTGCTAATAAAACAAGGTTTGGTGACCAGATAATCATTTGGATTACTCTCTAATGTAGACAAGGGGGTTATGATGCAACAATTCTGAGGAAAGCAATAATCAATTCCTTGCTTCATAAATTAAGTACTTCCCATTGATACTAATGAAAGTTTCAAGCAATCATAACTATCCATGTTGACTAATTACTCTGTCCTTGCCCAAAGGTGGAGTAGGAGCTCAGCCTGGTGCTGGAGGCAAACCAGGATTTCAGGTATTGGACATTGTCTGTATAATGCTAATGAAATAACTTCCAACCGGCAGGCATTCTCATCTTGCTCTGCCTATGCTTAGGTATTCATTGCGGAGAATATATTTGTACGGGTGCTTGTGTGGCATTGCTTCTTCTGGTTCCTGTATCTGCATAATGTTCTTCTTCTGTGGAAAAGATAGGCTCTGTGTCTGACACTGGTTGAAAATCAGATTTAATGGGGTAGCATGATGGCCGGAAGGAGAAACCCAAAACTATTGTCTAGCACAGCTAAAACTGCTACTTAGTAGACCCCTCAAAATCAATAGTTATGAAATACATTCAATGTAACCTTCTGCTGATCTGATTTGATGTTTTGCCAAAAACTGTTTTGCTTCCCAAATGCAAACTAGATGGATTTCAAGAGAAAATAAATAATACGTCAGTTAAAACTGAAATTCGGAAAACAGCAATATTCAGTCCCTTGCTTCATAAACCATGGTCATTTCCATTGGCAAATATAAAGCTTCCAACAATCGTAACTATCCATGTTCCTTTGCTAATAAAGAGGTTGACTAATTACTCTGTCCTTGCCCAAAGGTGGAGTAGGAGTTGAGGCTGGTGCTGGAGCCAAACAGGATTTCCAGGTATTGGATCTTGCTTGTAAACTGCTAAAGCAATGACTTCCACTCAGCAGGCATTGCCTCTTGTTCTGCCTCTGCTTACATCTTCATTGCAGAGCTTTCACCTGCACAAGTGCTAGTGTGGCATTGCTTTTTTATGGTGCCGTTCCATTTTCTGCAAAATGTTTTTCTTCAGTGGAAAAAAATAGGCTCTGTCTCTTATACTGGTTGAAAATCAGATTAAATAGGGCAGCATGATAGCTGGCAGGAGAAAGCAAAAGCGCAGTCTAGTAGAGCCCTCAAATTAGACTAGGCACACGACAAAGTGATAGATTGTAATTACAGACAGTATTATTCCATAACTGCAGTGATATGCAAGTCATTGTTAGAAAATTGTACCCAATTAAAAAGTTATTTTATCCAGTATAGCATGTTTCACCCAGGCACAACAATTAGACATGCGTGGCAGCTGAGAGAGCTACACTCTGCAGCACCACCTTCTGGTAGGAATGTGCACTGCATGATCATGTTTGCCAAACTGTCATTTTAAGCTTCATCAACTGGTGGGACTTTGTTGCTCATACAACAAGGTTTTATGACCTAATGATCATTGAATCACACCCCTAATTTAGGCAAGGGGCTTTTGGTGCCAGAATTCTGAAGGAAGCAATAATCAACGAGTTCCTTACTTATACACCAAGTGCTTCCCATTGACACTGATGTAAAGTTTCCAGCAATCATAACTATCCATGTTGACTAATTACTCTGTCCTTGCCCAAAGGTGGAGTAGGAGTTCAGCCTGGTGTTGAAGGCAAACCAGGAGTTCCAGGTATTGGATCTTGCCTGTATAATGCTAACGCAATAGCTTCCACTCAGCAGCCATTGTCTAATTTTTCTGCCTCGGCTTATATCTTCATTGCAGAGAAGATACTTGTGTGCGTTCTGGTGCAGCAGTGCTTCTTCTGGTGCAATCCCCATGTCTGCATAATGTTGTTCTTCCATTGGAAAAAATAGGCTCTGTGTCTATGCTGGTTGAACATCAGATTAAAAGGGGGCAGCATGATAGCTGGCAGGAGGAACAAAAACTGCTTTCAAGTAGAGCACTTAAAAATAGTTTATTCACACAGCAGAGTTATAGATTTCTATAATATACAGTACCATGCTATAATTACCATGATATCATGTCTTTGTTTAAAAAATGTTATCCGATAGAAAAATTATTTTATCTAGTGTAGTATCCTTTATTCAGGCAAAAAAAAAACTAGACATCCTTGGGAGCTGAGAACTCAGTACTTAGCAGCACCACCTTCTGGTGGATTTCTGTACAGCATTAGCATATTTGCCAAGCTGTATTTTGCAGCACCCTCAAGTGGTGGGAGTTTGCACTGCAGCTGCAGAATAGCCAAAGGAAACTTCAGCCCCGTATTAGCTAAGACAAACTATGTTACCTGCCTGAGTGTCAATGGACCTTCATTTACCATGTTATATGTATGATTGAGCTGTCAAGAAACAAAACATTATTTTGTCCCAGTCTCATACATCTTCCAATGGGAAGCATAGCTCCTTGTTGGAGGTGCAGACTTCCATGGTTGCCATCAGCAGATTTGAGCATAGTATGCAGCCACCTATAAATACATTTCATGCGACCTTCTGCTGATCTGATTTATATATTTCCAAAAAACTCTTTATCTCAGTATATATGCAAACTAGAAGGATTTGAAGAGAAAATAAGTAATATGCCATTAAAAACTGCCAGTTTATCAGAGAGTATGTCTGCACGAAAAAATCCTCAGTTAGGTATATGGAAATCATATAACATAAAAACTGTCATTCCCATTGGCACTAATGTATAGTTTTCCAGCAATCATAACTATCCGAGTTCCTTTGCTACTAAAAAGTTCACTAATTACACTTGTCCTTGCCCAAAGGTGCAGAATTTGCTCAGCCTGGTGCTGGAGGCAAACCAGGATATCCAGGTATTGGATCTTTCCCGTATAATAATAATAATAATGCAGTGACTTCCACTCAGCAGCCATTGTCCTCTTGTTCTGCCTCTCCCTATGTTTTTGTTGCAGAGAATATACTTATATTTGTGCTTTTATGGCATTGCTTCTTCTGGTGCAATTCCAGAAATGTTGGTGTAGCTGGACATCTAGGCACAGGGGTGCAGCTTGGTGTTTTCCCAGTTAACTGTTGTATCCTGTATAATTTTACAAACATGATCTTTTGTTGCTAATAAAACAAGGTTTGGTGACCAGATAATCATTGGATTACTCTCTAATGTAGACAAGGGGGTTATGATGCAACAATTCTGAGGAAAGCAATAATCAATTCCTTGCTTCATAAATTAAGTACTTCCCATTGATACTAATGAAAAGTTTCAAGCAATCATAACTATCCATGTTGACTAATTACTCTGTCCTTGCCCAAAGGTGGAGTAGGAGCTCAGCCTGGTGCTGGAGGCAAACCAGGATTTCCAGGTATTGGACATTGTCTGTATAATGCTAATGAAATAACTTCCAACCGGCAGGCATTCTCATCTTGCTCTGCCTATGCTTAGGTCTTCATTGCGGAGAATATATTTGTACGTGTGCTTGTGTGGCATTGCTTCTTCTGGTTCCTGTATCTGCATAATGTTGTTCTTCTGTGGAAAAGATAGGCTCTTTGTCTGACACTGGTTGAAAATCAGATTTAATGGGGTAGCATGATGGCCGGAAGGAGAAACCCAAAACTATTGTCTAGCACAGCTAAAAACTGCTACTTAGTAGACCCCTCAAAATCAATAGTTATGAAATACATTCAATGTAACCTTCTGCTGATCTGATTTGATGTTTTGCCAAAAACTGTTTTGCTT
Organism: Xenopus petersii; assembly: GCA_038501925.1. Taxonomy (NCBI): domain Eukaryota; kingdom Metazoa; phylum Chordata; class Amphibia; order Anura; family Pipidae; genus Xenopus; species Xenopus petersii. The sequence continues at coordinate 32,798,416 of CM076675.1, read as the reverse complement.
CCCAAATGCAAACTAGATGGATTTCAAGAGAAAATAAATAATACGTCAGTTAAAACTGAAATTCAGAAAACAGCAATATTCAGTCCCTTGCTTCATAAACCATGTCATTTCCATTGGCAAATATAAAGCTTCCAACAATCGTAACTATCCATGTTCCTTTGCTAATAAAGAGTTGACTAATTACTCTGTCCTTGCCCAAAGGTGGAGTAGGAGTTGAGGCTGGTGCTGGAGCCAAACCAGGATTTCCAGGTATTGGATCTTGCTTGTAAACTGCTAAAGCAATGACTTCCACTCAGCAGGCATTGCCTCTTGTTCTGCCTCTGCTTACATCTTCATTGCAGAGCTTTCACCTGCACAAGTGCTAGTGTGGCATTGCTTTTTTATGGTGCAGTTCCATTTTCTGCAAAATGTTTTTCTTCAGTGGAAAAAAATAGGCTCTGTCTCTTATACTGGTTCAAAATCAGATTAAATAGGGCAGCATGATAGCTGGCAGGAGAAAGCCAAAAGCGCAGTCTAGTAGAGCCCTCAAATTACACTAGGCACACGACAAAGTGATAGATTGTAATTACAGACAGTATTATTCCATAACTGCAGTGATATGCAAGTCATTGTTAGAAAATTGTACCCAATTAAAAAGTTATTTTATCCAGTGTAGCATGTTTCACCCAGGCACAACAATTAGAAATGCGTGGCAGCTGAGAGAGCTACACTCTGCAGCACCACCTTCTGGTAGGAATGTGCACTGCACGATCATGTTTGCCAAACTGTCATTTTAAGCTTCATCAACTGGTGGGACTTTGTTGCTCATTCAACAAGGTTTTATGACCTAATGATCATTGAATCACACCCCTAATTTAGGCAAGGGGCTTTTGGTGCCAGAATTCTGAAGGAAGCAATAATCAGTTCCTTACTTTATACACCAAGTGCTTCCCATTGACACTGATGTAAAGTTTCCAGCAATCATAACTATCCATGTTGACTAATTACTCTGTCCTTGCCCAAAGGTGGAGTAGGAGTTGAGGCTGGTGCTGGAGCCAAACCAGGATTTCCAGGTATTGGATCTTGCTTGTAAACTGCTAAAGCAATGACTTCCACTCAGCAGGCATTGCCTCTTGTTCTGCCTCTGCTTACATCTTCATTGCAGAGCTTTCACCTGCACAAGTGCTAGTGTGGCATTGCTTTTTTATGGTGCAGTTCCATTTTCTGCAAAATGTTTTTCTTCAGTGGAAAAAAATAGGCTCTGTCTCTTATACTGGTTGAAAATCAGATTAAATACGGCAGCATGATAGCTGGCAGGAGAAAGCCAAAAGCGCAGTCTAGTAGAGCCCTCAAATTAGACTAGGCACACGACAAAGTGATAGATTGTAATTACAGACAGTATTATTCCCTAACTGCAGTGATATGCAAGTCATTGTTAGAAAATTGTACCCAATTAAAAAGTTATTTTATCCAGTGTAGCATGTTTCACCCAGGCACAACAATTAGACATGCGTGGCAGCTGAGAGAGCTACACTCTGCAGCACCACCTTCTGGTAGGAATGTGTACTGCATGATCATGTTTGCCAAACTGTCCTTTTTAGTTTCATCAACTGGTGGGACTTTGTTGCTCATACAACAAGGTTTTATGACCTAATGATCATTGAATCACACCCCTAATTTAGGCAAGGGGCTTTTGGTGCCAAAATTCTGAAGGAAGCAATAATCAGTTCCTTACTTTATACACCAAGTGCTTCCCATTGACACTGATGTAAAGTTTCCAGCAATCATAACTATCCATGTTGACTAATTACTCTGTCCTTGCCCAAAGGTGGAGTAGGAGTTCAGCCTGGTGTTGAAGGCAAACCAGGAGTTCCAGGTATTGGATCTTGCCTGTATAATGCTAACGCAATAGCTTCCACTCAGCAGCCATTGTCTAATTTTTCTGCCTCGGCTTATATCTTCATTGCAGAGAAGATACTTGTGTGCGTTCTTGTGCAGCAGTGCTTCTTCTGGTGCAATCCCCATGTCTGCATAATGTTGTTCTTCATTGGAAAAAATAGGCTCTGTCTCTAATGCTGGTTGAACATCAGATTAAAAGGGGCAGCATGATAGCTGGCAGGAGGAACAAAAACTGCTTTCAAGTAGAGCACTTAAAAATATTTTATTCACACAGCAGAGTTATAGATTTCTATAATATACAGTACCATGCTATAATTACCATGATATTCATGTCTTTGTTTAAAAAATGTTATCCGATAGAAAAATTATTTTATCTAGTGTAGTATCCTTTATCCAGGCAAAAAAAAAACTAGACATCCTTGGGAGCTGAGAACTCAGTACTTAGCAGCACCACCTTCTGGTGGGATTCTGTACAGCATTAGCATATTTGCCAAGCTGTATTTTGCAGCACCCTCAAGTGGTGGGAGTTTGCACTGCAGCTGCAGAATAGCCAAAGGGAAACTTCAGCCCCGTATTAGCTAAGACAAACTATGTTACCTGCCTGAGTGTCAATGGACTTCATTTACCATGTTATATGTATGATTGAGCTGTCAAGAAACAAAACATTATTTTTGTCCCAGTCTCATACATCTTCCAATGGGAAGCATAGCTCCTTGTTGGAGGTGCAGACTTCCATGGTTGCCATCAGCAGATTTGGAGCATAGTATCAGCCAACCTATAAAATACATTTCATGCGACCTTCTGCTGATCTGATTTTATATATTTCCAAAAACTGTTTATCTCAGTATATATGCAAACTAGAAGGATTTGAAGAGGAAATAAGCAATATGCCATTAAAAACTGCCAGTTTATCAGAGAGTATGTCTGCACGAAATCCTCAGTTAGGTATATGGAAATCATATAACATAAAAACTGTCATTCCCATTGGCACTAATGTATAGTTTTCCAGCAATCATAACTATCCGAGTTCCTTTGCTACTAAAAAGTTCACTAATTACACTGTCCTTGCCCAAAGGTGCAGAATTTGCTCAGCCTGGTGCTGGAGGCAAACCAGGATATCCAGGTATTGGATCTTTCCCGTATAATAATAATAATACTAATGCAGTGACTTCCACTCAGCAGCCATTGTCCTCTTGTTCTGCCTCTCCCTATGTTTTTGTTGCAGAGAATATACTTATATTTGTGCTTTTATGGCATTGCTTCTTCTGGTGCAATTCCAGAAATGTTGGTGTAGCTGGACATCTAGGCACAGGGGTGCAGCTTGGCGTTTTCCCAGTTAACTGTTGTATCCTGTATAATTTTACAAACATGATCTTTTGTTGCTAATAAAACAAGGTTTGGTGACCAGATAATCATTGGATTACTCTCTAATGTAGACAAGGGGGTTATGATGCAAAAATTCTGAGGAAAGCAATAATCAATTCCTTGCTTCATAAATTAAGTACTTCCCATTGATACTAATGAAAAGTTTCAAGCAATCATAACTATCCATGTTGACTAATTACTCTGTCCTTGCCCAAAGGTGGAGTAGGAGCTCAGCCTGGTGCTGGAGGCAAACCAGGATTTCCAGGTATTGGACATTGTCTGTATAATGCTAATGAAATAACTTCCAACCGGCAGGCATTCTCATCTTGCTCTGCCTATGCTTAGGTCTTCATTGCGGAGAATCTATTTGTACGTGTGCTTGTGTGGCATTGCTTCTTCTGGTTCCTGTATCTGCATAATGTTGTTCTTCTGTGGCAAAGATAGGCTCTGTGTCTGACACTGGTTGAAAATCAGATTTAATGGGGTAGCATGATGGCCGGAAGGAGAAACCCAAAACTATTGTCTAGCACAGCTAAAAACTGCTACTTAGTAGACCCCTCAAAATCAATAGTTATGAAATACATTCAATGTAACCTTCTGCTGATCTGATTTGATGTTTTGCCAAAAACTGTTTTGCTTCCCAAATGCAAACTAGATGGATTTCAAGAGAAAATAAATAATACGTCAGTTAAAACTGAAATTCGGAAAACAGCAATATTCAGTCCCTTGCTTCATAAACCATGTCATTTCCATTGGCAAATATAAAGCTTCCAACAATCGTAACTATCCATGTTCCTTTGCTAATAAAGAGTTGACTAATTACTCTGTCCTTGCCCAAAGGTGGAGTAGGAGTTGAGGCTGGTGCTGGAGCCAAACCAGGATTTCCAGGTATTGGATCTTGCTTGTAAACTGCTAAAGCAATGACTTCCACTCAGCAGGCATTGCCTCTTGTTCTGCCTCTGCTTACATCTTCATTGCAGAGCTTTCACCTGCACAAGTGCTAGTGTGGCATTGCTTTTTTATGGTGCAGTTCCATTTTCTGCAAAATGTTTTTCTTCAGTGGAAAAAAATAGGCTCTGTCTCTTATACTGGTTGAAAATCAGATTAAATACGGCAGCATGATAGCTGGCAGGAGAAAGCCAAAAGCGCAGTCTAGTAGAGCCCTCAAATTAGACTAGGCACACGACAAAGTGATAGATTGTAATTACAGACAGTATTATTCCCTAACTGCAGTGATATGCAAGTCATTGTTAGAAAATTGTACCCAATTAAAAAGTTATTTTATCCAGTGTAGCATGTTTCACCCAGGCACAACAATTAGACATGCGTGGCAGCTGAGAGAGCTACACTCTGCAGCACCACCTTCTGGTAGGAATGTGTACTGCATGATCATGTTTGCCAAACTGTCCTTTTTAGTTTCATCAACTGGTGGGACTTTGTTGCTCATACAACAAGGTTTTATGACCTAATGATCATTGAATCACACCCCTAATTTAGGCAAGGGGCTTTTGGTGCCAAAATTCTGAAGGAAGCAATAATCAGTTCCTTACTTTATACACCAAGTGCTTCCCATTGACACTGATGTAAAGTTTCCAGCAATCATAACTATCCATGTTGACTAATTACTCTGTCCTTGCCCAAAGGTGGAGTAGGAGTTCAGCCTGGTGTTGAAGGCAAACCAGGAGTTCCAGGTATTGGATCTTGCCTGTATAATGCTAACGCAATAGCTTCCACTCAGCAGCCATTGTCTAATTTTTCTGCCTCGGCTTATATCTTCATTGCAGAGAAGATACTTGTGTGCGTTCTTGTGCAGCAGTGCTTCTTCTGGTGCAATCCCCATGTCTGCATAATGTTGTTCTTCATTGGAAAAAATAGGCTCTGTCTCTAATGCTGGTTGAACATCAGATTAAAAGGGGCAGCATGATAGCTGGCAGGAGGAACAAAAACTGCTTTCAAGTAGAGCACTTAAAAATATTTTATTCACACAGCAGAGTTATAGATTTCTATAATATACAGTACCATGCTATAATTACCATGATATTCATGTCTTTGTTTAAAAAATGTTATCCGATAGAAAAATTATTTTATCTAGTGTAGTATCCTTTATCCAGGCAAAAAAAAAACTAGACATCCTTGGGAGCTGAGAACTCAGTACTTAGCAGCACCACCTTCTGGTGGGATTCTGTACAGCATTAGCATATTTGCCAAGCTGTATTTTGCAGCACCCTCAAGTGGTGGGAGTTTGCACTGCAGCTGCAGAATAGCCAAAGGGAAACTTCAGCCCCGTATTAGCTAAGACAAACTATGTTACCTGCCTGAGTGTCAATGGACTTCATTTACCATGTTATATGTATGATTGAGCTGTCAAGAAACAAAACATTATTTTTGTCCCAGTCTCATACATCTTCCAATGGGAAGCATAGCTCCTTGTTGGAGGTGCAGACTTCCATGGTTGCCATCAGCAGATTTGGAGCATAGTATCAGCCAACCTATAAAATACATTTCATGCGACCTTCTGCTGATCTGATTTTATATATTTCCAAAAACTTTATCTCAGTATATATGCAAACTAGAAGGATTTGAAGAGAAAATAAGCAATATGCCATTAAAAACTGCCAGTTTATCAGAGAGTATGTCTGCACGAAAGCCTCAGTTAGGTATATGGAAATCATATAACATAAAAACTGTCATTCCCATTGGCACTAATGTATAGTTTTCCAGCAATCATAACTATCCGAGTTCCTTTGCTACTAAAAAGTTCACTAATTACACTGTCCTTGCCCAAAGGTGCAGAATTTGCTCAGCCTGGTGCTGGAGGCAAACCAGGATATCCAGGTATTGGATCTTTCCCGTATAATAATAATAATAATGCAGTGACTTCCACTCAGCTGCCATTGTCCTCTTGTTCTGCCTCTCCCTATGTTTTTGTTGCAGAGAATATACTTATATTTGTGCTTTTATGGCATTGCTTCTTCTGGTGCAATTCCAGAAATGTTGGTGTAGCTGGACATCTAGGCACAGGGGTGCAGCTTGATGTTTTCCCAGTTAACTGTTGTATCCTGTATAATTTTACAAACATGATCTTTTGTTGCTAATAAAACAAGGTTTGGTGACCAGATAATCATTGGATTACTCTCTAATGTAGACAAGGGGGTTATGATGCAAAAATTCTGAGGAAAGCAATAATCAATTCCTTGCTTCATAAATTAAGTACTTCCCATTGATACTAATGAAAAGTTTCAAGCAATCATAACTATCCATGTTGACTAATTACTCTGTCCTTGCCCAAAGGTGGAGTAGGAGCTCAGCCTGGTGCTGGAGGCAAACCAGGATTTCCAGGTATTGGACATTGTCTGTATAATGCTAATGAAATAACTTCCAACCGGCAGGCATTCTCATCTTGCTCTGCCTATGCTTAGGTCTTCATTGCGGAGAATCTATTTGTACGTGTGCTTGTGTGGCATTGCTTCTTCTGGTTCCTGTATCTGCATAATGTTGTTCTTCTGTGGCAAAGATAGGCTCTGTGTCTGACACTGGTTGAAAATCAGATTTAATGGGGTAGCATGATGGCCGGAAGGAGAAACCCAAAACTATTGTCTAGCACAGCTAAAAACTGCTACTTAGTAGACCCCTCAAAATCAATAGTTATGAAATACATTCAATGTAACCTTCTGCTGATCTGATTTGATGTTTTGCCAAAAACTGTTTTGCTTCCCAAATGCAAACTAGATGGATTTCAAGAGAAAATAAATAATAAGTCAGTTAAAACTGAAATTCGGAAAACAGCAATATTCAGTCCCTTGCTTCATAAACCATGTCATTTCCATTGGCAAATATAAAGCTTCCAACAATCGTAACTATCCATGTTCCTTTGCTAATAAAGAGTTGACTAATTACTCTGTCCTTGCCCAAAGGTGGAGTAGGAGTTGAGGCTGGTGCTGGAGCCAAACCAGGATTTCCAGGTATTGGATCTTGCTTGTAAACTGCTAAAGCAATGACTTCCACTCAGCAGGCATTGCCTCTTGTTCTGCCTCTGCTTACATCTTCATTGCAGAGCTTTCACCTGCACAAGTGCTAGTGTGGCATTGCTTTTTTATGGTGCAGTTCCATTTTCTGCAAAATGTTTTTCTTCAGTGGAAAAAAATAGGCTCTGTCTCTTATACTGGTTGAAAATCAGATTAAATACGGCAGCATGATAGCTGGCAGGAGAAAGCCAAAAGCGCAGTCTAGTAGAGCCCTCAAATTAGACTAGGCACACGACAAAGTGATAGATTGTAATTACAGACAGTATTATTCCCTAACTGCAGTGATATGCAAGTCATTGTTAGAAAATTGTACCCAATTAAAAAGTTATTTTATCCAGTGTAGCATGTTTCACCCAGGCACAACAATTAGACATGCGTGGCAGCTGAGAGAGCTACACTCTGCAGCACCACCTTCTGGTAGGAATGTGTACTGCATGATCATGTTTGCCAAACTGTCCTTTTTAGTTTCATCAACTGGTGGGACTTTGTTGCTCATACAACAAGGTTTTATGACCTAATGATCATTGAATCACACCCCTAATTTAGGCAAGGGGCTTTTGGTGCCAAAATTCTGAAGGAAGCAATAATCAGTTCCTTACTTTATACACCAAGTGCTTCCCATTGACACTGATGTAAAGTTTCCAGCAATCATAACTATCCATGTTGACTAATTACTCTGTCCTTGCCCAAAGGTGGAGTAGGAGTTCAGCCTGGTGTTGAAGGCAAACCAGGAGTTCCAGGTATTGGATCTTGCCTGTATAATGCTAACGCAATAGCTTCCACTCAGCAGCCATTGTCTAATTTTTCTGCCTCGGCTTATATCTTCATTGCAGAGAAGATACTTGTGTGCGTTCTTGTGCAGCAGTGCTTCTTCTGGTGCAATCCCCATGTCTGCATAATGTTGTTCTTCATTGGAAAAAATAGGCTCTGTCTCTAATGCTGGTTGAACATCAGATTAAAAGGGGCAGCATGATAGCTGGCAGGAGGAACAAAAACTGCTTTCAAGTAGAGCACTTAAAAATATTTTATTCACACAGCAGAGTTATAGATTTCTATAATATACAGTACCATGCTATAATTACCATGATATTCATGTCTTTGTTTAAAAAATGTTATCCGATAGAAAAATTATTTTATCTAGTGTAGTATCCTTTATCCAGGCAAAAAAAAAACTAGACATCCTTGGGAGCTGAGAACTCAGTACTTAGCAGCACCACCTTCTGGTGGGATTCTGTACAGCATTAGCATATTTGCCAAGCTGTATTTTGCAGCACCCTCAAGTGGTGGGAGTTTGCACTGCAGCTGCAGAATAGCCAAAGGGAAACTTCAGCCCCGTATTAGCTAAGACAAACTATGTTACCTGCCTGAGTGTCAATGGACTTCATTTACCATGTTATATGTATGATTGAGCTGTCAAGAAACAAAACATTATTTTTGTCCCAGTCTCATACATCTTCCAATGGGAAGCATAGCTCCTTGTTGGAGGTGCAGACTTCCATGGTTGCCATCAGCAGATTTGGAGCATAGTATCAGCCAACCTATAAAATACATTTCATGCGACCTTCTGCTGATCTGATTTTATATATTTCCAAAAACTGTTTATCTCAGTATATATGCAAACTAGAAGGATTTGAAGAGGAAATAAGCAATATGCCATTAAAAACTGCCAGTTTATCAGAGAGTATGTCTGCACGAAATCCTCAGTTAGGTATATGGAAATCATATAACATAAAAACTGTCATTCCCATTGGCACTAATGTATAGTTTTCCAGCAATCATAACTATCCGAGTTCCTTTGCTACTAAAAAGTTCACTAATTACACTGTCCTTGCCCAAAGGTGCAGAATTTGCTCAGCCTGGTGCTGGAGGCAAACCAGGATATCCAGGTATTGGATCTTTCCCGTATAATAATAATAATACTAATGCAGTGACTTCCACTCAGCAGCCATTGTCCTCTTGTTCTGCCTCTCCCTATGTTTTTGTTGCAGAGAATATACTTATATTTGTGCTTTTATGGCATTGCTTCTTCTGGTGCAATTCCAGAAATGTTGGTGTAGCTGGACATCTAGGCACAGGGGTGCAGCTTGGCGTTTTCCCAGTTAACTGTTGTATCCTGTATAATTTTACAAACATGATCTTTTGTTGCTAATAAAACAAGGTTTGGTGACCAGATAATCATTGGATTACTCTCTAATGTAGACAAGGGGGTTATGATGCAAAAATTCTGAGGAAAGCAATAATCAATTCCTTGCTTCATAAATTAAGTACTTCCCATTGATACTAATGAAAAGTTTCAAGCAATCATAACTATCCATGTTGACTAATTACTCTGTCCTTGCCCAAAGGTGGAGTAGGAGCTCAGCCTGGTGCTGGAGGCAAACCAGGATTTCCAGGTATTGGACATTGTCTGTATAATGCTAATGAAATAACTTCCAACCGGCAGGCATTCTCATCTTGCTCTGCCTATGCTTAGGTCTTCATTGCGGAGAATCTATTTGTACGTGTGCTTGTGTGGCATTGCTTCTTCTGGTTCCTGTATCTGCATAATGTTGTTCTTCTGTGGCAAAGATAGGCTCTGTGTCTGACACTGGTTGAAAATCAGATTTAATGGGGTAGCATGATGGCCGGAAGGAGAAACCCAAAACTATTGTCTAGCACAGCTAAAAACTGCTACTTAGTAGACCCCTCAAAATCAATAGTTATGAAATACATTCAATGTAACCTTCTGCTGATCTGATTTGATGTTTTGCCAAAAACTGTTTTGCTTCCCAAATGCAAACTAGATGGATTTCAAGAGAAAATAAATAATACGTCAGTTAAAACTGAAATTCGGAAAACAGCAATATTCAGTCCCTTGCTTCATAAACCATGTCATTTCCATTGGCAAATATAAAGCTTCCAACAATCGTAACTATCCATGTTCCTTTGCTAATAAAGAGTTGACTAATTACTCTGTCCTTGCCCAAAGGTGGAGTAGGAGTTGAGGCTGGTGCTGGAGCCAAACCAGGATTTCCAGGTATTGGATCTTGCTTGTAAACTGCTAAAGCAATGACTTCCACTCAGCAGGCATTGCCTCTTGTTCTGCCTCTGCTTACATCTTCATTGCAGAGCTTTCACCTGCACAAGTGCTAGTGTGGCATTGCTTTTTTATGGTGCAGTTCCATTTTCTGCAAAATGTTTTTCTTCAGTGGAAAAAAATAGGCTCTGTCTCTTATACTGGTTGAAAATCAGATTAAATACGGCAGCATGATAGCTGGCAGGAGAAAGCCAAAAGCGCAGTCTAGTAGAGCCCTCAAATTAGACTAGGCACACGACAAAGTGATAGATTGTAATTACAGACAGTATTATTCCCTAACTGCAGTGATATGCAAGTCATTGTTAGAAAATTGTACCCAATTAAAAAGTTATTTTATCCAGTGTAGCATGTTTCACCCAGGCACAACAATTAGACATGCGTGGCAGCTGAGAGAGCTACACTCTGCAGCACCACCTTCTGGTAGGAATGTGTACTGCATGATCATGTTTGCCAAACTGTCCTTTTTAGTTTCATCAACTGGTGGGACTTTGTTGCTCATACAACAAGGTTTTATGACCTAATGATCATTGAATCACACCCCTAATTTAGGCAAGGGGCTTTTGGTGCCAAAATTCTGAAGGAAGCAATAATCAGTTCCTTACTTTATACACCAAGTGCTTCCCATTGACACTGATGTAAAGTTTCCAGCAATCATAACTATCCATGTTGACTAATTACTCTGTCCTTGCCCAAAGGTGGAGTAGGAGTTCAGCCTGGTGTTGAAGGCAAACCAGGAGTTCCAGGTATTGGATCTTGCCTGTATAATGCTAACGCAATAGCTTCCACTCAGCAGCCATTGTCTAATTTTTCTGCCTCGGCTTATATCTTCATTGCAGAGAAGATACTTGTGTGCGTTCTTGTGCAGCAGTGCTTCTTCTGGTGCAATCCCCATGTCTGCATAATGTTGTTCTTCATTGGAAAAAATAGGCTCTGTCTCTAATGCTGGTTGAACATCAGATTAAAAGGGGCAGCATGATAGCTGGCAGGAGGAACAAAAACTGCTTTCAAGTAGAGCACTTAAAAATATTTTATTCACACAGCAGAGTTATAGATTTCTATAATATACAGTACCATGCTATAATTACCATGATATTCATGTCTTTGTTTAAAAAATGTTATCCGATAGAAAAATTATTTTATCTAGTGTAGTATCCTTTATCCAGGCAAAAAAAAAACTAGACATCCTTGGGAGCTGAGAACTCAGTACTTAGCAGCACCACCTTCTGGTGGGATTCTGTACAGCATTAGCATATTTGCCAAGCTGTATTTTGCAGCACCCTCAAGTGGTGGGAGTTTGCACTGCAGCTGCAGAATAGCCAAAGGGAAACTTCAGCCCCGTATTAGCTAAGACAAACTATGTTACCTGCCTGAGTGTCAATGGACTTCATTTACCATGTTATATGTATGATTGAGCTGTCAAGAAACAAAACATTATTTTTGTCCCAGTCTCATACATCTTCCAATGGGAAGCATAGCTCCTTGTTGGAGGTGCAGACTTCCATGGTTGCCATCAGCAGATTTGGAGCATAGTATCAGCCAACCTATAAAATACATTTCATGCGACCTTCTGCTGATCTGATTTTATATATTTCCAAAAACTTTATCTCAGTATATATGCAAACTAGAAGGATTTGAAGAGAAAATAAGCAATATGCCATTAAAAACTGCCAGTTTATCAGAGAGTATGTCTGCACGAAAGCCTCAGTTAGGTATATGGAAATCATATAACATAAAAACTGTCATTCCCATTGGCACTAATGTATAGTTTTCCAGCAATCATAACTATCCGAGTTCCTTTGCTACTAAAAAGTTCACTAATTACACTGTCCTTGCCCAAAGGTGCAGAATTTGCTCAGCCTGGTGCTGGAGGCAAACCAGGATATCCAGGTATTGGATCTTTCCCGTATAATAATAATAATAATGCAGTGACTTCCACTCAGCTGCCATTGTCCTCTTGTTCTGCCTCTCCCTATGTTTTTGTTGCAGAGAATATACTTATATTTGTGCTTTTATGGCATTGCTTCTTCTGGTGCAATTCCAGAAATGTTGGTGTAGCTGGACATCTAGGCACAGGGGTGCAGCTTGATGTTTTCCCAGTTAACTGTTGTATCCTGTATAATTTTACAAACATGATCTTTTGTTGCTAATAAAACAAGGTTTGGTGACCAGATAATCATTGGATTACTCTCTAATGTAGACAAGGGGGTTATGATGCAAAAATTCTGAGGAAAGCAATAATCAATTCCTTGCTTCATAAATTAAGTACTTCCCATTGATACTAATGAAAAGTTTCAAGCAATCATAACTATCCATGTTGACTAATTACTCTGTCCTTGCCCAAAGGTGGAGTAGGAGCTCAGCCTGGTGCTGGAGGCAAACCAGGATTTCCAGGTATTGGACATTGTCTGTATAATGCTAATGAAATAACTTCCAACCGGCAGGCATTCTCATCTTGCTCTGCCTATGCTTAGGTCTTCATTGCGGAGAATCTATTTGTACGTGTGCTTGTGTGGCATTGCTTCTTCTGGTTCCTGTATCTGCATAATGTTGTTCTTCTGTGGCAAAGATAGGCTCTGTGTCTGACACTGGTTGAAAATCAGATTTAATGGGGTAGCATGATGGCCGGAAGGAGAAACCCAAAACTATTGTCTAGCACAGCTAAAAACTGCTACTTAGTAGACCCCTCAAAATCAATAGTTATGAAATACATTCAATGTAACCTTCTGCTGATCTGATTTGATGTTTTGCCAAAAACTGTTTTGCTTCCCAAATGCAAACTAGATGGATTTCAAGAGAAAATAAATAATAAGTCAGTTAAAACTGAAATTCGGAAAACAGCAATATTCAGTCCCTTGCTTCATAAACCATGTCATTTCCATTGGCAAATATAAAGCTTCCAACAATCGTAACTATCCATGTTCCTTTGCTAATAAAGAGTTGACTAATTACTCTGTCCTTGCCCAAAGGTGGAGTAGGAGTTGAGGCTGGTGCTGGAGCCAAACCAGGATTTCCAGGTATTGGATCTTGCTTGTAAACTGCTAAAGCAATGACTTCCACTCAGCAGGCATTGCCTCTTGTTCTGCCTCTGCTTACATCTTCATTGCAGAGCTTTCACCTGCACAAGTGCTAGTGTGGCATTGCTTTTTTATGGTGCAGTTCCATTTTCTGCAAAATGTTTTTCTTCAGTGGAAAAAAATAGGCTCTGTCTCTTATACTGGTTGAAAATCAGATTAAATACGGCAGCATGATAGCTGGCAGGAGAAAGCCAAAAGCGCAGTCTAGTAGAGCCCTCAAATTAGACTAGGCACACGACAAAGTGATAGATTGTAATTACAGACAGTATTATTCCCTAACTGCAGTGATATGCAAGTCATTGTTAGAAAATTGTACCCAATTAAAAAGTTATTTTATCCAGTGTAGCATGTTTCACCCAGGCACAACAATTAGACATGCGTGGCAGCTGAGAGAGCTACACTCTGCAGCACCACCTTCTGGTAGGAATGTGTACTGCATGATCATGTTTGCCAAACTGTCCTTTTTAGTTTCATCAACTGGTGGGACTTTGTTGCTCATACAACAAGGTTTTATGACCTAATGATCATTGAATCACACCCCTAATTTAGGCAAGGGGCTTTTGGTGCCAAAATTCTGAAGGAAGCAATAATCAGTTCCTTACTTTATACACCAAGTGCTTCCCATTGACACTGATGTAAAGTTTCCAGCAATCATAACTATCCATGTTGACTAATTACTCTGTCCTTGCCCAAAGGTGGAGTAGGAGTTCAGCCTGGTGTTGAAGGCAAACCAGGAGTTCCAGGTATTGGATCTTGCCTGTATAATGCTAACGCAATAGCTTCCACTCAGCAGCCATTGTCTAATTTTTCTGCCTCGGCTTATATCTTCATTGCAGAGAAGATACTTGTGTGCGTTCTTGTGCAGCAGTGCTTCTTCTGGTGCAATCCCCATGTCTGCATAATGTTGTTCTTCATTGGAAAAAATAGGCTCTGTCTCTAATGCTGGTTGAACATCAGATTAAAAGGGGCAGCATGATAGCTGGCAGGAGGAACAAAAACTGCTTTCAAGTAGAGCACTTAAAAATATTTTATTCACACAGCAGAGTTATAGATTTCTATAATATACAGTACCATGCTATAATTACCATGATATTCATGTCTTTGTTTAAAAAATGTTATCCGATAGAAAAATTATTTTATCTAGTGTAGTATCCTTTATCCAGGCAAAAAAAAAACTAGACATCCTTGGGAGCTGAGAACTCAGTACTTAGCAGCACCACCTTCTGGTGGGATTCTGTACAGCATTAGCATATTTGCCAAGCTGTATTTTGCAGCACCCTCAAGTGGTGGGAGTTTGCACTGCAGCTGCAGAATAGCCAAAGGGAAACTTCAGCCCCGTATTAGCTAAGACAAACTATGTTACCTGCCTGAGTGTCAATGGACTTCATTTACCATGTTATATGTATGATTGAGCTGTCAAGAAACAAAACATTATTTTTGTCCCAGTCTCATACATCTTCCAATGGGAAGCATAGCTCCTTGTTGGAGGTGCAGACTTCCATGGTTGCCATCAGCAGATTTGGAGCATAGTATCAGCCAACCTATAAAATACATTTCATGCGACCTTCTGCTGATCTGATTTTATATATTTCCAAAAACTGTTTATCTCAGTATATATGCAAACTAGAAGGATTTGAAGAGAAAATAAGCAATATGCCATTAAAAACTGCCAGTTTATCAGAGAGTATGTCTGCACGAAAGCCTCAGTTAGGTATATGGAAATCATATAACATAAAAACTGTCATTCCCATTGGCACTAATGTATAGTTTTCCAGCAATCATAACTATCCGAGTTCCTTTGCTACTAAAAAGTTCACTAATTACACTGTCCTTGCCCAAAGGTGCAGAATTTGCTCAGCCTGGTGCTGGAGGCAAACCAGGATATCCAGGTATTGGATCTTTCCCGTATAATAATAATAATAATGCAGTGACTTCCACTCAGCAGCCATTGTCCTCTTGTTCTGCCTCTCCCTATGTTTCTGTTGCAGAGAATATACTTATATTTGTGCTTTTATGGCATTGCTTCTTCTGCTGCAATTCCAGAAATGTTGGTGTAGCTGGACATCTAGGCACAGGGGTGCAGCTTGGCGTTTTCCCAGTTAACTGTTGTATCCTGTATAATTTTACAAACATGATCTTTTGTTGCTAATAAAACAAGGTTTGGTGACCAGATAATCATTGGATTACTCTCTAATGTAGACAAGGGGGTTATGATGCAAAAATTCTGAGGAAAGCAATAATCAATTCCTTGCTTCATAAATTAAGTACTTCCCATTGATACTAATGAAAAGTTTCAAGCAATCATAACTATCCATGTTGACTAATTACTCTGTCCTTGCCCAAAGGTGGAGTAGGAGCTCAGCCTGGTGCTGGAGGCAAACCAGGATTTCCAGGTATTGGACATTGTCTGTATAATGCTAATGAAATAACTTCCAACCGGCAGGCATTCTCATCTTGCTCTGTCTATGCTTAGGTCTTCATTGCGGAGAATCTATTTGTACGTGTGCTTGTGTGGCATTGCTTCTTCTGGTTCCTGTATCTGCATAATGTTGTTCTTCTGTAGCAAAGATAGGCTCTGTGTCTGACACTGGTTGAAAATCAGATTTAATGGGGTAGCATGATGGCCGGAAGGAGAAACCCAAAACTATTGTCTAGCACAGCTAAAAACTGCTACTTAGTAGACCCCTCAAAATCAATAGTTATGAAATACATTCAATGTAACCTTCTGCTGATCTGATTTGATGTTTTGCCAAAAACTGTTTTGCTTCCCAAATGCAAACTAGATGGATTTCAAGAGAAAATAAATAATACGTCAGTTAAAACTGAAATTCGGAAAACAGCAATATTCAGTCCCTTGCTTCATAAACCATGTCATTTCCATTGGCAAATATAAAGCTTCCAACAATCGTAACTATCCATGTTCCTTTGCTAATAAAGAGTTGACTAATTACTCTGTCCTTGCCCAAAGGTGGAGTAGGAGTTGAGGCTGGTGCTGGAGCCAAACCAGGATTTCCAGGTATTGGATCTTGCTTGTAAACTGCTAAAGCAATGACTTCCACTCAGCAGGCATTGCCTCTTGTTCTGCCTCTGCTTACATCTTCATTGCAGAGCTTTCACCTGCACAAGTGCTAGTGTGGCATTGCTTTTTTATGGTGCAGTTCCATTTTCTGCAAAATGTTTTTCTTCAGTGGAAAAAAATAGGCTCTGTCTCTTATACTGGTTGAAAATCAGATTAAATACGGCAGCATGATAGCTGGCAGGAGAAAGCCAAAAGCGCAGTCTAGTAGAGCCCTCAAATTAGACTAGGCACACGACAAAGTGATAGATTGTAATTACAGACAGTATTATTCCCTAACTGCAGTGATATGCAAGTCATTGTTAGAAAATTGTACCCAATTAAAAAGTTATTTTATCCAGTGTAGCATGTTTCACCCAGGCACAACAATTAGACATGCGTGGCAGCTGAGAGAGCTACACTCTGCAGCACCACCTTCTGGTAGGAATGTGTACTGCATGATCATGTTTGCCAAACTGTCCTTTTTAGTTTCATCAACTGGTGGGACTTTGTTGCTCATACAACAAGGTTTTATGACCTAATGATCATTGAATCACACCCCTAATTTAGGCAAGGGGCTTTTGGTGCCAAAATTCTGAAGGAAGCAATAATCAGTTCCTTACTTTATACACCAAGTGCTTCCCATTGACACTGATGTAAAGTTTACAGCAATCATAACTATCCATGTTGACTAATTACTCTGTCCTTGCCCAAAGGTGGAGTAGGAGTTCAGCCTGGTGTTGAAGGCAAACCAGGAGTTCCAGGTATTGGATCTTGCCTGTATAATGCTAACGCAATAGCTTCCACTCAGCAGCCATTGTCTAATTTTTCTGCCTCGGCTTATATCTTCATTGCAGAGAAGATACTTGTGTGCGTTCTTGTGCAGCAGTGCTTCTTCTGGTGCAATCCCCATGTCTGCATAATGTTGTTCTTCATTGGAAAAAATAGGCTCTGTCTCTAATGCTGGTTGAACATCAGATTAAAAGGGGCAGCATGATAGCTGGCAGGAGGAACAAAAACTGCTTTCAAGTAGAGCACTTAAAAATATTTTATTCACACAGCAGAGTTATAGATTTCTATAATATACAGTACCATGCTATAATTACCATGATATTCATGTCTTTGTTTAAAAAATGTTATCCGATAGAAAAATTATTTTATCTAGTGTAGTATCCTTTATCCAGGCAAAAAAAAAACTAGACATCCTTGGGAGCTGAGAACTCAGTACTTAGCAGCACCACCTTCTGGTGGGATTCTGTACAGCATTAGCATATTTGCCAAGCTGTATTTTGCAGCACCCTCAAGTGGTGGGAGTTTGCACTGCAGCTGCAGAATAGCCAAAGGGAAACTTCAGCCCCGTATTAGCTAAGACAAACTATGTTACCTGCCTGAGTGTCAATGGACTTCATTTACCATGTTATATGTATGATTGAGCTGTCAAGAAACAAAACATTATTTTTGTCCCAGTCTCATACATCTTCCAATGGGAAGCATAGCTCCTTGTTGGAGGTGCAGACTTCCATGGTTGCCATCAGCAGATTTGGAGCATAGTATCAGCCAACCTATAAAATACATTTCATGCGACCTTCTGCTGATCTGATTTTATATATTTCCAAAAACTGTTTATCTCAGTATATATGCAAACTAGAAGGATTTGAAGAGAAAATAAGTAATATGCCATTAAAAACTGCCAGTTTATCAGAGAGTATGTCTGCACGAAATCCTCAGTTAGGTATATGGAAATCATATAACATAAAAACTGTCATTCCCATTGGCACTAATGTATAGTTTTCCAGCAATCATAACTATCCGAGTTCCTTTGCTACTAAAAAGTTCACTAATTACACTGTCCTTGCCCAAAGGTGCAGAATTTGCTCAGCCTGGTGCTGGAGGCAAACCAGGATATCCAGGTATTGGATCTTTCCCGTATAATAATAATAATAATGCAGTGACTTCCACTCAGCAGCCATTGTCCTCTTGTTCTGCCTCTCCCTATGTTTCTGTTGCAGAGAATATACTTATATTTGTGCTTTTATGGCATTGCTTCTTCTGGTGCAATTCCAGAAATGTTGGTGTAGCTGGACATCTAGGCACAGGGGTGCAGCTTGGCGTTTTCCCAGTTAACTGTTGTATCCTGTATAATTTTACAAACATGATCTTTTGTTGCTAATAAAACAAGGTTTGGTGACCAGATAATCATTGGATTACTCTCTAATGTAGACAAGGGGGTTATGATGCAAAAATTCTGAGGAAAGCAATAATCAATTCCTTGCTTCATAAATTAAGTACTTCCCATTGATACTAATGAAAAGTTTCAAGCAATCATAACTATCCATGTTGACTAATTACTCTGTCCTTGCCCAAAGGTGGAGTAGGAGCTCAGCCTGGTGCTGGAGGCAAACCAGGATTTCCAGGTATTGGACATTGTCTGTATAATGCTAATGAAATAACTTCCAACCGGCAGGCATTCTCATCTTGCTCTGCCTATGCTTAGGTCTTCATTGCGGAGAATCTATTTGTACGTGTGCTTGTGTGGCATTGCTTTTTCTGGTTCCTGTATCTGCATAATGTTGTTCTTCTGTGGCAAAGATAGGCTCTGTGTCTGACACTGGTTGAAAATCAGATTTAATGGGGTAGCATGATGGCCGGAAGGAGAAACCCAAAACTATTGTCTAGCACAGCTAAAAACTGCTACTTAGTAGACCCCTCAAAATCAATAGTTATGAAATACATTCAATGTAACCTTCTGCTGATCTGATTTGATGTTTTGCCAAAAACTGTTTTGCTTCCCAAATGCAAACTAGATGGATTTCAAGAGAAAATAAATAATACGTCAGTTAAAACTGAAATTCGGAAAACAGCAATATTCAGTCCCTTGCTTCATAAACCATGTCATTTCGATTGGCAAATATAAAGCTTCCAACAATCGTAACTATCCATGTTCCTTTGCTAATAAAGAGTTGACTAATTACTCTGTCCTTGCCCAAAGGTGGAGTAGGAGTTGAGGCTGGTGTTGGAGCCAAACCAGGATTTCCAGGTATTGGATCTTGCTTGTAAACTGCTAAAGCAATGACTTCCACTCAGCAGGCATTGCCTCTTGTTCTGCCTCTGCTTAAATCTTCATTGCAGAGCTTTCACCTGCACAAGTGCTAGTGTGGCATTGCTTTTTATGGTGCAGTTCCATTTTCTGCAAAATGTTTCTCTTCAGTGGAAAAAAATAGGCTCTGTCTCTTATACTGGTTGAAAATCAGATTAAATACGGCAGCATGATAGCTGGCAGGAGAAAGCCAAAAGCGCAGTCTAGTAGAGCCCTCAAATTAGACTAGGCACACGACAAAGTGATAGATTGTAATTACAGACAGTATTATTCCCTAACTGCAGTGATATGCAAGTCATTGTTAGAAAATTGTACCCAATTAAAAAGTTATTTTATCCAGTGTAGCATGTTTCACCCAGGCACAACAATTAGACATGCGTGGCAGCTGAGAGAGCTACACTCTGCAGCACCACCTTCTGGTAGGAATGTGTACTGCATGATCATGTTTGCCAAACTGTCCTTTTTAGTTTCATCAACTGGTGGGACTTTGTTGCTCATACAACAAGGTTTTATGACCTAATGATCATTGAATCACACCCCTAATTTAGGCAAGGGGCTTTTGGTGCCAAAATTCTGAAGGAAGCAATAATCAGTTCCTTACTTTATACACCAAGTGCTTCCCATTGACACTGATGTAAAGTTTACAGCAATCATAACTATCCATGTTGACTAATTACTCTGTCCTTGCCCAAAGGTGGAGTAGGAGTTCAGCCTGGTGTTGAAGGCAAACCAGGAGTTCCAGGTATTGGATCTTGCCTGTATAATGCTAACGCAATAGCTTCCACTCAGCAGCCATTTGTCTAATATTTCTGCCTCGGCTTATATCTTCATTGCAGAGAAGATACTTGTGTGCGTTCTTGTGCAGCAGTGCTTCTTCTGGTGCAATCCCCATGTCTGCATAATGTTGTTCTTCATTGGAAAAAATAGGCTCTGTGTCTAATGCTGGTTGAACATCAGATTAAAAGGGGCAGCATGATAGCTGGCAGGAGGAACAAAAACTGCTTTCAAGTAGAGCACTTAAAAATAGTTTATTCACACAGCAGAGTTATAGATTTCTATAATATACAGTACCATGCTATAATTACCATGATATTCATGTCTTTGTTTAAAAAACTGTTATCCGATAGAAAAATTATTTTATCTAGTGTAGTATCCTTTATCCAGGCAAAAAAAAAACTAGACATCCTTGGGAGCTGAGAACTCAGTACTTAGCAGCACCACCTTCTGGTGGGATTCTGTACAGCATTAGCATATTTGCCAAGCTGTATTTTGCAGCACCCTCAAGTGGTGGGAGTTTGCACTGCAGCTGCAGAATAGCCAAAGGGAAACTTCAGCCCCGTATTAGCTAAGACAAACTATGTTACCTGCCTGAGTGTCAATGGACTTCATTTACCATGTTATATGTATGATTGAGCTGTCAAGAAACAAAACATTATTTTTGTCCCAGTCTCATACATCTTCCAATGGGAAGCATAGCTCCTTGTTGGAGGTGCAGACTTCCATGGTTGCCATCAGCAGATTTGGAGCATAGTATCAGCCAACCTATAAAATACATTTCATGCAACCTTCTGCTGATCTGATTTTATATATTTCCAAAAACTGTTTATCTCAGTATATATGCAAACTAGAAGGATTTGAAGAGGAAATAAGCAATATGCCATTAAAAACTGCCAGTTTATCAGAGAGTATGTCTGCACGAAATCCTCAGTTAGGTATATGGAAATCATATAACATAAAAACTGTCATTCCCATTGGCACTAATGTATAGTTTTCCAGCAATCATAACTATCCGAGTTCCTTTGCTACTAAAAAGTTCACTAATTACACTGTCCTTGCCCAAAGGTGCAGAATTTGCTCAGCCTGGTGCTGGAGGCAAACCAGGATATCCAGGTATTGGATCTTTCCCGTATAATAATAATAATACTAATGCAGTGACTTCCACTCAGCAGCCATTGTCCTCTTGTTCTGCCTCTCCCTATGTTTTTGTTGCAGAGAATATACTTATATTTGTGCTTTTATGGCATTGCTTCTTCTGGTGCAATTCCAGAAATGTTGGTGTAGCTGGACATCTAGGCACAGGGGTGCAGCTTGGCGTTTTCCCAGTTAACTGTTGTATCCTGTATAATTTTACAAACATGATCTTTTGTTGCTAATAAAACAAGGTTTGGTGACCAGATAATCATTGGATTACTCTCTAATGTAGACAAGGGGGTTATGATGCAAAAATTCTGAGGAAAGCAATAATCAATTCCTTGCTTCATAAATTAAGTACTTCCCATTGATACTAATGAAAAGTTTCAAGCAATCATAACTATCCATGTTGACTAATTACTCTGTCCTTGCCCAAAGGTGGAGTAGGAGCTCAGCCTGGTGCTGGAGGCAAACCAGGATTTCCAGGTATTGGACATTGTCTGTATAATGCTAATGAAATAACTTCCAACCGGCAGGCATTCTCATCTTGCTCTGCCTATGCTTAGGTCTTCATTGCGGAGAATCTATTTGTACGTGTGCTTGTGTGGCATTGCTTCTTCTGGTTCCTGTATCTGCATAATGTTGTTCTTCTGTGGCAAAGATAGGCTCTGTGTCTGACACTGGTTGAAAATCAGATTTAATGGGGTAGCATGATGGCCGGAAGGAGAAACCCAAAACTATTGTCTAGCACAGCTAAAAACTGCTACTTAGTAGACCCCTCAAAATCAATAGTTATGAAATACATTCAATGTAACCTTCTGCTGATCTGATTTGATGTTTTGCCAAAAACTGTTTTGCTTCCCAAATGCAAACTAGATGGATTTCAAGAGAAAATAAATAATACGTCAGTTAAAACTGAAATTCGGAAAACAGCAATATTCAGTCCCTTGCTTCATAAACCATGTCATTTCCATTGGCAAATATAAAGCTTCCAACAATCGTAACTATCCATGTTCCTTTGCTAATAAAGAGTTGACTAATTACTCTGTCCTTGCCCAAAGGTGGAGTAGGAGTTGAGGCTGGTGCTGGAGCCAAACCAGGATTTCCAGGTATTGGATCTTGCTTGTAAACTGCTAAAGCAATGACTTCCACTCAGCAGGCATTGCCTCTTGTTCTGCCTCTGCTTACATCTTCATTGCAGAGCTTTCACCTGCACAAGTGCTAGTGTGGCATTGCTTTTTTATGGTGCAGTTCCATTTTCTGCAAAATGTTTTTCTTCAGTGGAAAAAAATAGGCTCTGTCTCTTATACTGGTTGAAAATCAGATTAAATACGGCAGCATGATAGCTGGCAGGAGAAAGCCAAAAGCGCAGTCTAGTAGAGCCCTCAAATTAGACTAGGCACACGACAAAGTGATAGATTGTAATTACAGACAGTATTATTCCCTAACTGCAGTGATATGCAAGTCATTGTTAGAAAATTGTACCCAATTAAAAAGTTATTTTATCCAGTGTAGCATGTTTCACCCAGGCACAACAATTAGACATGCGTGGCAGCTGAGAGAGCTACACTCTGCAGCACCACCTTCTGGTAGGAATGTGTACTGCATGATCATGTTTGCCAAACTGTCCTTTTTAGTTTCATCAACTGGTGGGACTTTGTTGCTCATACAACAAGGTTTTATGACCTAATGATCATTGAATCACACCCCTAATTTAGGCAAGGGGCTTTTGGTGCCAAAATTCTGAAGGAAGCAATAATCAGTTCCTTACTTTATACACCAAGTGCTTCCCATTGACACTGATGTAAAGTTTCCAGCAATCATAACTATCCATGTTGACTAATTACTCTGTCCTTCCCAAAGGTGGAGTAGGAGTTCAGCCTGGTGTTGAAGGCAAACCAGGAGTTCCAGGTATTGGATCTTGCCTGTATAATGCTAACGCAATAGCTTCCACTCAGCAGCCATTGTCTAATTTTTCTGCCTCGGCTTATATCTTCATTGCAGAGAAGATACTTGTGTGCGTTCTTGTGCAGCAGTGCTTCTTCTGGTGCAATCCCCATGTCTGCATAATGTTGTTCTTCATTGGAAAAAATAGGCTCTGTGTCTAATGCTGGTTGAACATCAGATTAAAAGGGGCAGCATGATAGCTGGCAGGAGGAACAAAAACTGCTTTCAAGTAGAGCACTTAAAAATAGTTTATTCACACAGCAGAGTTATAGATTTCTATAATATACAGTACCATGCTATAATTACCATGATATTCATGTCTTTGTTTAAAAAATGTTATCCGATAGAAAAATTATTTTATCTAGTGTAGTATCCTTTATCCAGGCAAAAAAAAAACTAGACATCCTTGGGAGCTGAGAACTCAGTACTTAGCAGCACCACCTTCTGGTGGGATTCTGTACAGCATTAGCATATTTGCCAAGCTGTATTTTGCAGCACCCTCAAGTGGTGGGAGTTTGCACTGCAGCTGCAGAATAGCCAAAGGGAAACTTCAGCCCCGTATTAGCTAAGACAAACTATGTTACCTGCCTGAGTGTCAATGGACTTCATTTACCATGTTATATGTATGATTGAGCTGTCAAGAAACAAAACATTATTTTTGTCCCAGTCTCATACATCTTCCAATGGGAAGCATAGCTCCTTGTTGGAGGTGCAGACTTCCATGGTTGCCATCAGCAGATTTGGAGCATAGTATCAGCCAACCTATAAAATACATTTCATGCGACCTTCTGCTGATCTGATTTTATATATTTCCAAAAACTGTTTATCTCAGTATATATGCAAACTAGAAGGATTTGAAGAGAAAATAAGCAATATGCCATTAAAAACTGCCAGTTTATCAGAGAGTATGTCTGCACGAAAGCCTCAGTTAGGTATATGGAAATCATATAACATAAAAACTGTCATTCCCATTGGCACTAATGTATAGTTTTCCAGCAATCATAACTATCCGAGTTCCTTTGCTACTAAAAAGTTCACTAATTACACTGTCCTTGCCCAAAGGTGCAGAATTTGCTCAGCCTGGTGCTGGAGGCAAACCAGGATATCCAGGTATTGGATCTTTCCCGTATAATAATAATAATAATGCAGTGACTTCCACTCAGCTGCCATTGTCCTCTTGTTCTGCCTCTCCCTATGTTTTTGTTGCAGAGAATATACTTATATTTGTGCTTTTATGGCATTGCTTCTTCTGGTGCAATTCCAGAAATGTTGGTGTAGCTGGACATCTAGGCACAGGGGTGCAGCTTGATGTTTTCCCAGTTAACTGTTGTATCCTGTATAATTTTACAAACATGATCTTTTGTTGCTAATAAAACAAGGTTTGGTGACCAGATAATCATTGGATTACTCGCTAATGTAGACAAGGGGGTTATGATGCAAAAATTCTGAGGAAAGCAATAATCAATTCCTTGCTTCATAAATTAAGTACTTCCCATTGATACTAATGAAAAGTTTCAAGCAATCATAACTATCCATGTTGACTAATTACTCTGTCCTTGCCCAAAGGTGGAGTAGGAGCTCAGCCTGGTGCTGGAGGCAAACCAGGATTTCCAGGTATTGGACATTGTCTGTATAATGCTAATGAAATAACTTCCAACCGGCAGGCATTCTCATCTTGCTCTGCCTATGCTTAGGTCTTCATTGCGGAGAATCTATTTGTACGTGTGCTTGTGTGGCATTGCTTCTTCTGGTTCCTGTATCTGCATAATGTTGTTCTTCTGTGGCAAAGATAGGCTCTGTGTCTGACACTGGTTGAAAATCAGATTTAATGGGGTAGCATGATGGCCGGAAGGAGAAACCCAAAACTATTGTCTAGCACAGCTAAAAACTGCTACTTAGTAGACCCCTCAAAATCAATAGTTATGAAATACATTCAATGTAACCTTCTGCTGATCTGATTTGATGTTTTGCCAAAAACTGTTTTGCTTCCCAAATGCAAACTAGATGGATTTCAAGAGAAAATAAATAATAAGTCAGTTAAAACTGAAATTCGGAAAACAGCAATATTCAGTCCCTTGCTTCATAAACCATGTCATTTCCATTGGCAAATATAAAGCTTCCAACAATCGTAACTATCCATGTTCCTTTGCTAATAAAGAGTTGACTAATTACTCTGTCCTTGCCCAAAGGTGGAGTAGGAGTTGAGGCTGGTGCTGGAGCCAAACCAGGATTTCCAGGTATTGGATCTTGCTTGTAAACTGCTAAAGCAATGACTTCCACTCAGCAGGCATTGCCTCTTGTTCTGCCTCTGCTTACATCTTCATTGCAGAGCTTTCACCTGCACAAGTGCTAGTGTGGCATTGCTTTTTTATGGTGCAGTTCCATTTTCTGCAAAATGTTTTTCTTCAGTGGAAAAAAATAGGCTCTGTCTCTTATACTGGTTGAAAATCAGATTAAATACGGCAGCATGATAGCTGGCAGGAGAAAGCCAAAAGCGCAGTCTAGTAGAGCCCTCAAATTAGACTAGGCACACGACAAAGTGATAGATTGTAATTACAGACAGTATTATTCCCTAACTGCAGTGATATGCAAGTCATTGTTAGAAAATTGTACCCAATTAAAAAGTTATTTTATCCAGTGTAGCATGTTTCACCCAGGCACAACAATTAGACATGCGTGGCAGCTGAGAGAGCTACACTCTGCAGCACCACCTTCTGGTAGGAATGTGTACTGCATGATCATGTTTGCCAAACTGTCCTTTTTAGTTTCATCAACTGGTGGGACTTTGTTGCTCATACAACAAGGTTTTATGACCTAATGATCATTGAATCACACCCCTAATTTAGGCAAGGGGCTTTTGGTGCCAAAATTCTGAAGGAAGCAATAATCAGTTCCTTACTTTATACACCAAGTGCTTCCCATTGACACTGATGTAAAGTTTCCAGCAATCATAACTATCCATGTTGACTAATTACTCTGTCCTTGCCCAAAGGTGGAGTAGGAGTTCAGCCTGGTGTTGAAGGCAAACCAGGAGTTCCAGGTATTGGATCTTGCCTGTATAATGCTAACGCAATAGCTTCCACTCAGCAGCCATTGTCTAATTTTTCTGCCTCGGCTTATATCTTCATTGCAGAGAAGATACTTGTGTGCGTTCTTGTGCAGCAGTGCTTCTTCTGGTGCAATCCCCATGTCTGCATAATGTTGTTCTTCATTGGAAAAAATAGGCTCTGTCTCTAATGCTGGTTGAACATCAGATTAAAAGGGGCAGCATGATAGCTGGCAGGAGGAACAAAAACTGCTTTCAAGTAGAGCACTTAAAAATATTTTATTCACACAGCAGAGTTATAGATTTCTATAATATACAGTACCATGCTATAATTACCATGATATTCATGTCTTTGTTTAAAAAATGTTATCCGATAGAAAAATTATTTTATCTAGTGTAGTATCCTTTATCCAGGCAAAAAAAAACTAGACATCCTTGGGAGCTGAGAACTCAGTACTTAGCAGCACCACCTTCTGGTGGGATTCTGTACAGCATTAGCATATTTGCCAAGCTGTATTTTGCAGCACCCTCAAGTGGTGGGAGTTTGCACTGCAGCTGCAGAATAGCCAAAGGGAAACTTCAGCCCCGTATTAGCTAAGACAAACTATGTTACCTGCCTGAGTGTCAATGGACTTCATTTACCATGTTATATGTATGATTGAGCTGTCAAGAAACAAAACATTATTTTTGTCCCAGTCTCATACATCTTCCAATGGGAAGCATAGCTCCTTGTTGGAGGTGCAGACTTCCATGGTTGCCATCAGCAGATTTGGAGCATAGTATCAGCCAACCTATAAAATACATTTCATGCGACCTTCTGCTGATCTGATTTTATATATTTCCAAAAACTGTTTATCTCAGTATATATGCAAACTAGAAGGATTTGAAGAGAAAATAAGCAATATGCCATTAAAAACTGCCAGTTTATCAGAGAGTATGTCTGCACGAAAGCCTCAGTTAGGTATATGGAAATCATATAACATAAAAACTGTCATTCCCATTGGCACTAATGTATAGTTTTCCAGCAATCATAACTATCCGAGTTCCTTTGCTACTAAAAAGTTCACTAATTACACTGTCCTTGCCCAAAGGTGCAGAATTTGCTCAGCCTGGTGCTGGAGGCAAACCAGGATATCCAGGTATTGGATCTTTCCCGTATAATAATAATAATAATGCAGTGACTTCCACTCAGCAGCCATTGTCCTCTTGTTCTGCCTCTCCCTATGTTTCTGTTGCAGAGAATATACTTATATTTGTGCTTTTATGGCATTGCTTCTTCTGGTGCAATTCCAGAAATGTTGGTGTAGCTGGACATCTAGGCACAGGGGTGCAGCTTGGCGTTTTCCCAGTTAACTGTTGTATCCTGTATAATTTTACAAACATGATCTTTTGTTGCTAATAAAACAAGGTTTGGTGACCAGATAATCATTGGATTACTCTCTAATGTAGACAAGGGGGTTATGATGCAAAAATTCTGAGGAAAGCAATAATCAATTCCTTGCTTCATAAATTAAGTACTTCCCATTGATACTAATGAAAAGTTTCAAGCAATCATAACTATCCATGTTGACTAATTACTCTGTCCTTGCCCAAAGGTGGAGTAGGAGCTCAGCCTGGTGCTGGAGGCAAACCAGGATTTCCAGGTATTGGACATTGTCTGTATAATGCTAATGAAATAACTTCCAACCGGCAGGCATTCTCATCTTGCTCTGCCTATGCTTAGGTCTTCATTGCGGAGAATCTATTTGTACGTGTGCTTGTGTGGCATTGCTTTTTCTGGTTCCTGTATCTGCATAATGTTGTTCTTCTGTGGCAAAGATAGGCTCTGTGTCTGACACTGGTTGAAAATCAGATTTAATGGGGTAGCATGATGGCCGGAAGGAGAAACCCAAAACTATTGTCTAGCACAGCTAAAAACTGCTACTTAGTAGACCCCTCAAAATCAATAGTTATGAAATACATTCAATGTAACCTTCTGCTGATCTGATTTGATGTTTTGCCAAAAACTGTTTTGCTTCCCAAATGCAAACTAGATGGATTTCAAGAGAAAATAAATAATACGTCAGTTAAAACTGAAATTCGGAAAACAGCAATATTCAGTCCCTTGCTTCATAAACCATGTCATTTCGATTGGCAAATATAAAGCTTCCAACAATCGTAACTATCCATGTTCCTTTGCTAATAAAGAGTTGACTAATTACTCTGTCCTTGCCCAAAGGTGGAGTAGGAGTTGAGGCTGGTGTTGGAGCCAAACCAGGATTTCCAGGTATTGGATCTTGCTTGTAAACTGCTAAAGCAATGACTTCCACTCAGCAGGCATTGCCTCTTGTTCTGCCTCTGCTTAAATCTTCATTGCAGAGCTTTCACCTGCACAAGTGCTAGTGTGGCATTGCTTTTTATGGTGCAGTTCCATTTTCTGCAAAATGTTTCTCTTCAGTGGAAAAAAATAGGCTCTGTCTCTTATACTGGTTGAAAATCAGATTAAATACGGCAGCATGATAGCTGGCAGGAGAAAGCCAAAAGCGCAGTCTAGTAGAGCCCTCAAATTAGACTAGGCACACGACAAAGTGATAGATTGTAATTACAGACAGTATTATTCCCTAACTGCAGTGATATGCAAGTCATTGTTAGAAAATTGTACCCAATTAAAAAGTTATTTTATCCAGTGTAGCATGTTTCACCCAGGCACAACAATTAGACATGCGTGGCAGCTGAGAGAGCTACACTCTGCAGCACCACCTTCTGGTAGGAATGTGTACTGCATGATCATGTTTGCCAAACTGTCCTTTTTAGTTTCATCAACTGGTGGGACTTTGTTGCTCATACAACAAGGTTTTATGACCTAATGATCATTGAATCACACCCCTAATTTAGGCAAGGGGCTTTTGGTGCCAAAATTCTGAAGGAAGCAATAATCAGTTCCTTACTTTATACACCAAGTGCTTCCCATTGACACTGATGTAAAGTTTACAGCAATCATAACTATCCATGTTGACTAATTACTCTGTCCTTGCCCAAAGGTGGAGTAGGAGTTCAGCCTGGTGTTGAAGGCAAACCAGGAGTTCCAGGTATTGGATCTTGCCTGTATAATGCTAACGCAATAGCTTCCACTCAGCAGCCATTTGTCTAATATTTCTGCCTCGGCTTATATCTTCATTGCAGAGAAGATACTTGTGTGCGTTCTTGTGCAGCAGTGCTTCTTCTGGTGCAATCCCCATGTCTGCATAATGTTGTTCTTCATTGGAAAAAATAGGCTCTGTGTCTAATGCTGGTTGAACATCAGATTAAAAGGGGCAGCATGATAGCTGGCAGGAGGAACAAAAACTGCTTTCAAGTAGAGCACTTAAAAATAGTTTATTCACACAGCAGAGTTATAGATTTCTATAATATACAGTACCATGCTATAATTACCATGATATTCATGTCTTTGTTTAAAAAACTGTTATCCGATAGAAAAATTATTTTATCTAGTGTAGTATCCTTTATCCAGGCAAAAAAAAAACTAGACATCCTTGGGAGCTGAGAACTCAGTACTTAGCAGCACCACCTTCTGGTGGGATTCTGTACAGCATTAGCATATTTGCCAAGCTGTATTTTGCAGCACCCTCAAGTGGTGGGAGTTTGCACTGCAGCTGCAGAATAGCCAAAGGGAAACTTCAGCCCCGTATTAGCTAAGACAAACTATGTTACCTGCCTGAGTGTCAATGGACTTCATTTACCATGTTATATGTATGATTGAGCTGTCAAGAAACAAAACATTATTTTTGTCCCAGTCTCATACATCTTCCAATGGGAAGCATAGCTCCTTGTTGGAGGTGCAGACTTCCATGGTTGCCATCAGCAGATTTGGAGCATAGTATCAGCCAACCTATAAAATACATTTCATGCAACCTTCTGCTGATCTGATTTTATATATTTCCAAAAACTGTTTATCTCAGTATATATGCAAACTAGAAGGATTTGAAGAGGAAATAAGCAATATGCCATTAAAAACTGCCAGTTTATCAGAGAGTATGTCTGCACGAAATCCTCAGTTAGGTATATGGAAATCATATAACATAAAAACTGTCATTCCCATTGGCACTAATGTATAGTTTTCCAGCAATCATAACTATCCGAGTTCCTTTGCTACTAAAAAGTTCACTAATTACACTGTCCTTGCCCAAAGGTGCAGAATTTGCTCAGCCTGGTGCTGGAGGCAAACCAGGATATCCAGGTATTGGATCTTTCCCGTATAATAATAATAATACTAATGCAGTGACTTCCACTCAGCAGCCATTGTCCTCTTGTTCTGCCTCTCCCTATGTTTTTGTTGCAGAGAATATACTTATATTTGTGCTTTTATGGCATTGCTTCTTCTGGTGCAATTCCAGAAATGTTGGTGTAGCTGGACATCTAGGCACAGGGGTGCAGCTTGGCGTTTTCCCAGTTAACTGTTGTATCCTGTATAATTTTACAAACATGATCTTTTGTTGCTAATAAAACAAGGTTTGGTGACCAGATAATCATTGGATTACTCTCTAATGTAGACAAGGGGGTTATGATGCAAAAATTCTGAGGAAAGCAATAATCAATTCCTTGCTTCATAAATTAAGTACTTCCCATTGATACTAATGAAAAGTTTCAAGCAATCATAACTATCCATGTTGACTAATTACTCTGTCCTTGCCCAAAGGTGGAGTAGGAGCTCAGCCTGGTGCTGGAGGCAAACCAGGATTTCCAGGTATTGGACATTGTCTGTATAATGCTAATGAAATAACTTCCAACCGGCAGGCATTCTCATCTTGCTCTGCCTATGCTTAGGTCTTCATTGCGGAGAATCTATTTGTACGTGTGCTTGTGTGGCATTGCTTCTTCTGGTTCCTGTATCTGCATAATGTTGTTCTTCTGTGGCAAAGATAGGCTCTGTGTCTGACACTGGTTGAAAATCAGATTTAATGGGGTAGCATGATGGCCGGAAGGAGAAACCCAAAACTATTGTCTAGCACAGCTAAAAACTGCTACTTAGTAGACCCCTCAAAATCAATAGTTATGAAATACATTCAATGTAACCTTCTGCTGATCTGATTTGATGTTTTGCCAAAAACTGTTTTGCTTCCCAAATGCAAACTAGATGGATTTCAAGAGAAAATAAATAATACGTCAGTTAAAACTGAAATTCGGAAAACAGCAATATTCAGTCCCTTGCTTCATAAACCATGTCATTTCCATTGGCAAATATAAAGCTTCCAACAATCGTAACTATCCATGTTCCTTTGCTAATAAAGAGTTGACTAATTACTCTGTCCTTGCCCAAAGGTGGAGTAGGAGTTGAGGCTGGTGCTGGAGCCAAACCAGGATTTCCAGGTATTGGATCTTGCTTGTAAACTGCTAAAGCAATGACTTCCACTCAGCAGGCATTGCCTCTTGTTCTGCCTCTGCTTACATCTTCATTGCAGAGCTTTCACCTGCACAAGTGCTAGTGTGGCATTGCTTTTTTATGGTGCAGTTCCATTTTCTGCAAAATGTTTTTCTTCAGTGGAAAAAAATAGGCTCTGTCTCTTATACTGGTTGAAAATCAGATTAAATACGGCAGCATGATAGCTGGCAGGAGAAAGCCAAAAGCGCAGTCTAGTAGAGCCCTCAAATTAGACTAGGCACACGACAAAGTGATAGATTGTAATTACAGACAGTATTATTCCCTAACTGCAGTGATATGCAAGTCATTGTTAGAAAATTGTACCCAATTAAAAAGTTATTTTATCCAGTGTAGCATGTTTCACCCAGGCACAACAATTAGACATGCGTGGCAGCTGAGAGAGCTACACTCTGCAGCACCACCTTCTGGTAGGAATGTGTACTGCATGATCATGTTTGCCAAACTGTCCTTTTTAGTTTCATCAACTGGTGGGACTTTGTTGCTCATACAACAAGGTTTTATGACCTAATGATCATTGAATCACACCCCTAATTTAGGCAAGGGGCTTTTGGTGCCAAAATTCTGAAGGAAGCAATAATCAGTTCCTTACTTTATACACCAAGTGCTTCCCATTGACACTGATGTAAAGTTTCCAGCAATCATAACTATCCATGTTGACTAATTACTCTGTCCTTCCCCAAAGGTGGAGTAGGAGTTCAGCCTGGTGTTGAAGGCAAACCAGGAGTTCCAGGTATTGGATCTTGCCTGTATAATGCTAACGCAATAGCTTCCACTCAGCAGCCATTGTCTAATTTTTCTGCCTCGGCTTATATCTTCATTGCAGAGAAGATACTTGTGTGCGTTCTTGTGCAGCAGTGCTTCTTCTGGTGCAATCCCCATGTCTGCATAATGTTGTTCTTCATTGGAAAAAATAGGCTCTGTGTCTAATGCTGGTTGAACATCAGATTAAAAGGGGCAGCATGATAGCTGGCAGGAGGAACAAAAACTGCTTTCAAGTAGAGCACTTAAAAATAGTTTATTCACACAGCAGAGTTATAGATTTCTATAATATACAGTACCATGCTATAATTACCATGATATTCATGTCTTTGTTTAAAAAATGTTATCCGATAGAAAAATTATTTTATCTAGTGTAGTATCCTTTATCCAGGCAAAAAAAAAACTAGACATCCTTGGGAGCTGAGAACTCAGTACTTAGCAGCACCACCTTCTGGTGGGATTCTGTACAGCATTAGCATATTTGCCAAGCTGTATTTTGCAGCACCCTCAAGTGGTGGGAGTTTGCACTGCAGCTGCAGAATAGCCAAAGGGAAACTTCAGCCCCGTATTAGCTAAGACAAACTATGTTACCTGCCTGAGTGTCAATGGACTTCATTTACCATGTTATATGTATGATTGAGCTGTCAAGAAACAAAACATTATTTTTGTCCCAGTCTCATACATCTTCCAATGGGAAGCATAGCTCCTTGTTGGAGGTGCAGACTTCCATGGTTGCCATCAGCAGATTTGGAGCATAGTATCAGCCAACCTATAAAATACATTTCATGCGACCTTCTGCTGATCTGATTTTATATATTTCCAAAAACTGTTTATCTCAGTATATATGCAAACTAGAAGGATTTGAAGAGAAAATAAGCAATATGCCATTAAAAACTGCCAGTTTATCAGAGAGTATGTCTGCACGAAAGCCTCAGTTAGGTATATGGAAATCATATAACATAAAAACTGTCATTCCCATTGGCACTAATGTATAGTTTTCCAGCAATCATAACTATCCGAGTTCCTTTGCTACTAAAAAGTTCACTAATTACACTGTCCTTGCCCAAAGGTGCAGAATTTGCTCAGCCTGGTGCTGGAGGCAAACCAGGATATCCAGGTATTGGATCTTTCCCGTATAATAATAATAATAATGCAGTGACTTCCACTCAGCTGCCATTGTCCTCTTGTTCTGCCTCTCCCTATGTTTTTGTTGCAGAGAATATACTTATATTTGTGCTTTTATGGCATTGCTTCTTCTGGTGCAATTCCAGAAATGTTGGTGTAGCTGGACATCTAGGCACAGGGGTGCAGCTTGATGTTTTCCCAGTTAACTGTTGTATCCTGTATAATTTTACAAACATGATCTTTTGTTGCTAATAAAACAAGGTTTGGTGACCAGATAATCATTGGATTACTCGCTAATGTAGACAAGGGGGTTATGATGCAAAAATTCTGAGGAAAGCAATAATCAATTCCTTGCTTCATAAATTAAGTACTTCCCATTGATACTAATGAAAAGTTTCAAGCAATCATAACTATCCATGTTGACTAATTACTCTGTCCTTGCCCAAAGGTGGAGTAGGAGCTCAGCCTGGTGCTGGAGGCAAACCAGGATTTCCAGGTATTGGACATTGTCTGTATAATGCTAATGAAATAACTTCCAACCGGCAGGCATTCTCATCTTGCTCTGCCTATGCTTAGGTCTCATTGCGGAGAATCTATTTGTACGTGTGCTTGTGTGGCATTGCTTCTTCTGGTTCCTGTATCTGCATAATGTTGTTCTTCTGTGGCAAGATAGGCTCTGTGTCTGACACTGGTTGAAATCAGATTTAATGGGGTAGCATGATGGCCGAAGGAGAACCCAAAACTATGTCTAGCACAGCTAAAAACTGCTACTTAGTAGACCCCTCAAAATCATAGTTATGAAATACATCAATGTAACCTTCTGCTGATCTGATTGATGTTTTGCCAAAAACTGTTTTGCTTCCCAAATGCAAACTAGATGGATTTCAAGAGAAAATAAATAATAAGTCAGTTAAAACTGAAATTCGGAAAACAGCAATATTCAGTCCTTGCTTCATAAACCATGTCATTTCCATTGGCAAATATAAAGCTTCCAACAATCGTAACTATCCATGTTCCTTTGCTAATAAAGAGTTGACTAATTACTCTGTCCTTGCCCAAAGGTGGAGTAGGAGTTGAGGCTGGTGCTGGAGCCAAACCAGGGATTTCCAGGTATTGGATCTTGCTTGTAAACTGCTAAAGCAATGACTTCCACTCAGCAGGCATTGCCTCTTGTTCTGCCTCTGCTTACATCTTCATTGCAGAGCTTTCACCTGCACAAGTGCTAGTGTGGCATTGCTTTTTTTATGGTGCAGTTCCATTTTCTGCAAAATGTTTTTCTTCAGTGGAAAAAAATAGGCTCTGTCTCTTATACTGGTTGAAATCAGATTAAATACGGCAGCATGATAGCTGGCAGGAGAAAGCCAAAGCGCAGTCTAGTAGAGCCCTCAAATTAGACTAGGCACACGACAAAGTGATAGATTGTAATTACAGACAGTATTATTCCCTAACTGCAGTGATATGCAAGTCATTGTTAGAAAATTGTACCCAATTAAAAAGTTATTTTATCCAGTGTAGCATGTTTCACCCAGGCACACAATTAGACATGCGTGCAGCTGAGAGAGCTACACTCTGCAGCACCACCTTCTGGTAGGAATGTGTACTGCATGATCATGTTTGCCAACTGTCCTTTTTAGTTTCATCAACTGGTGGGACTTTGTTGTCTCATACAACAAGGTTTTATGACCTAATGATCATTGAATCACACCCCTAATTTAGGCAAGGGGCTTTTGGTGCCAAATTCTGAAGGAAGCAATAATCAGTTCCTTACTTTATACACCAAGTGCTTCCCATTGACACTGATGTAAAGTTTCCAGCAATCATAACTATCCATGTTGACTAATTACTCTGTCCTTGCCCAAAGGTGGAGTAGGAGTTCAGCCTGGTGTTGAAGGCAAACCAGGAGTTCCAGGTATTGGATCTTGCCTGTATAATGCTAA